>CM072527.1:31705726-31970726 GCA_036898135.1 Oncomelania hupensis | reverse complement strand
TTCACACTCGTATTAGATTTATGAGAGGCAATCGACGCCGCCAGTAAGAGCAGAGCACAGAGAGAGAGAGCAAGAAAGAGAGAGAGAGAGAGAGAGAGAGAGAGAGAGAGAGAGAGAGAGAGAGAGAGAGAGAGAGAGAGAGAGAGAGAGAGAGAGAGAGAGAGAGAGAGAAAACAACATCACAGATATAAACAATACAGTACAACACAATACAACAACGCAACACAGTATAATACTTAACGTATTCTATGTTTTCTTTCATTTATTAAATATTAGGGGTGTTTGGAAGATGAGGATGATAATATTAATTTGGTGAAGACATTAAATTCTGAAGAACTGAACAGTATGCGGTTTTACATAGTACTATAATATATAATACAGTAGACCTACATTTGAATTCAATACAAAATAATATACTAGAATACAACTTTATTGTCTATCCTATCCCGTAACTCGGAGGTTCTAGGGGCACCACAGATGATCGTTTAACCAGCGTACTCCATCTTTTCCTGTCCTCAGCAACCCTGATGGTTTCGCTCAGTGTCAAACCAGTCCATTCTCGAATGTTGTCCTCCCACCTCTTTTTCGGTCTCCCTTTACTTCTACCTCCTTGCACTGTGCCTTGCTGGATGGTCCGCGGAGAAAAAAACCCACCAACAACAACATCATATATATTGTGTAAAGTTTACTCTTGGGTGCATGTATCTGTTTCTCGTTAGTTAGTTCATTCATTTATTTCTTTATTACTTTTTATTTTATTTTATTTTATACATTATTGTATATTTTTGTCTCTTATACTATAGTTATATGTTTGTTTTCTTTTTATTGTTGAGAAGATTAATTAATGTACCTTTGTTTTTATTACTTTGTACTTGTTCCTGTTCGTCAGACATTTCATTGTTATCATTTGTCAAAGGGTAGCACTTATTTAAGCTTTGCTTTTGTGTGCCCTTTATGTTCTCCATGCTTTGTTTGCTTGTCTCGTGATTAATAAAATCCTGTTTAAACCAACAACATAGTACTTAATTTCTGTTGTTTTTTTTTTTTAATGTGGTCGTCGTTGTCTTTGCGGCTTGTGTGGGTTTTACGAAACGTTTCTAAGATTACCATTAACAGGAGTCAATTCTTGGCTGTGCAAGCCTTATGTTCTGGCTTCTTCTTCTTCTTCTCCCTCTTCATGATGTTGATGATGGATGATGGTGGTGGTGGTGGTGACGATGATGGCTGCTGTATAGAAGATGATGGTGATTATGATGTTGATGATGGTGGAGATAAATGTTTTCGAAGACAACCTTAGCAATACATTGCCCTGTTACAGGCAGACTACAACATGAATATTCTTGTCCACTCGCCGTGGGCATATGGGAATATTTTCTACGAGCCGTTTAACATCAGCAATGAGGCCAGCCGCTATCAGCTCTTTGCTAAATTTACCCTCAGTGAAGGACCAGCTTTTCCCAAGGACGGCTTACAGGTACATACATTGAGCTAATAATAGATAATTAGTTTGTAAACTAAGAAGTAGTTCAGTTAAGTTAGTGATTGGACCTTATTAAATAAACGAGTGTTGAACCCTATAACAAGAAAACAAACAAACTAAAAAGATGGCGTCACCATGATGACGGCACTCGATTTGCATATATTTGTTTTTTTGTTGAAGGTATCTGTAAAGTCTAAGTAAATTCCAAGTTTGAACCAAACCCCTCCAGTAGTTTTGGAGACAATGCGACGCGGAAAGAAAAGAAAAACAAGAAATAATGACTTGATTATGTTGACGTCACATGACATGCATACTATTACTTGTGTGTCATCTTTATGTTCAAACTATATGTTTTAAACAAATCCCTTCACTAGTTTCAGAGACAGGTGCGCACTGATGGCCGGACGGACAGAGGCAAAAACAATAGTTCCCGAGCTTTGCTCGTGCATAAAATATCAAACCAGTGCGCCACTCGGAACAACGGTCTCATTATCTTCGTCTGTTGCAATGAACAGCACATCGCGCTCCGCTGCTGTGACGTCTGCTTGGCCCAATTAAGAACAACACTCATGCCAGCACGGAGGATGAACATTCTTATTGCTAGGGATTCTCAACCTATTGTTATGTAGTTTCTCTTGCAAATTCAAGATTCACGATTTAATCCAACTACTCGCGGCTTTTGATATGTGAATGATACAAAAACATAAGCATAACAATCATAAATCAATTGTAAAAAACAAATAATAACTATGCTAAAATTCCAACTTTTAACATTAAAAACAATAACATTCGACCAAAATTTGTTAATATTATTAGTTTCCCTTTCCTAATTTTATAAATTTACTCAAATTTACAACTTGATACATCACAATAAGAAAGGCATAAGAAGCAATTAGTCCAGGAGAAAGTTGTAAAGGAGTAATTGTCGCGGAGCAACTGTCAGGGAGCAATTGTTAAGGAGCAACTGTCGTAACCCCTTTTTGAATGAGGCCCCGTGATTCTTGCGTTTGCTTTTTGTCTTATGATTGGTCCCGTAACGTCCGTCAAGCCAGTCGTGATGTGACAGACATGCAGTTGTCAAAGAATTGATGAAAGAAACAAACGTATTTTAACAACCTCTAAGCAACGTATGAGATATCAGTTCTTACAATCTTGGCAGCAAAATGTATATGATCACAATATCTTAATTACTTATAGAATTTTTAAAGACCAATTTTGTTTTGAAAACTATTTGCTTTGTTTGTCATCTTTTTAAGAAGAAACTTAATGATACTGCGACTCAGTTGTCACAAAATTGCCTATTCAGTCTGAAAGATACAATAATGTACGTAGAAAAGAACGGTTGAGTACTATGTGTGACTTAAATGCAATTGGTGAGGAGTTTAATAATTATTTACACAGGTAAAACTTCTGTGCTGATAGAAAATAGGACCTCTCTTTACCTAAATACTTTTGGACTCATCCAAATGTCTCTAAATTTAACCAGCTGATGAATACTAAATCAAAGTGCAGATTGCTAAATTTAAGCCGCTTTGTTGGAATTGTGATGACACTATTTAAATAATGTGCATTCCTTTTTCTCTTCTTTTGTGAACCGACTTATTATTTCAAAACTATGATGCATACATGTTTGTGTTTTTTTTCCACTTATTATATTTGATTTGATGTTAGTTAGTCATTGTTTATAGGGTCCAGCGGACGGCAAAGAGCGTAATCAGGACCACAACTTGGTTGATAGAGAACTCACCCCCGATCCGTATAAAGATCTGCTGAAACAACCCTAATGGTAACACTGAAGTCACTCCACCAGCCGGTCACTTTACAATAAAGGCATCCCAAGCAGGGAACGAGGAGGCTGTACTCTAATTTATCGAATCCCCGTTTATAAAAACTAAATAGAATAGAAAAATCATTATAAAATAGTAACAAAACACCTACATATAAAATGCCTAAATTGCTAAATAAAACCATAGAAAGTCCTAGTGAACATTTGGCCGAAAGCCTCCAGTATCCCCAAGCTGACCAAACAGACCCCATACACAGACGAGGAGTTTGAGAGAGTTATCAAGAAAAAAAAGGCATGTGACTGGTCTAGCGAAGTAGATTGAAGATAGTGATTGATGGAACAGATTAGGAACTAGAAAGAATGAGAATGACCGAAACAGTGGTAATTTAAAGCACAAAATTTCCACAAAGTGGTGATACTATTTATACAGAAAACCCCGGCACCCCATCGCATAAACCTTTCTTGCCATACTGAGCCAACGTAAACTTTAAAGTGGTGTTTGACATTTCCTAGATTTGTCTTGTGAAGATGGGTCTATGGAGCAGCCTTTTTTGTATCGTTCATTGTTTTTTGTTTATGTCTGTAATTCCCCCCCCCCCTTTCCCCCATTTCCCTACTGTTTGCTAAAATCAATGGGTTATGAGCCTTGTTTCATGTTTAGAATTGTGTGTGGTTTGGTTAATAAAAGGACAAAGTTCCAAACATGCGATACATAATATTATTTGCGATTATTTTTTAGATTTTGTTATAAAATTGGCAGACCTAATAAATAATGTATAAGGTAAATCGAATTATTAAAATATATTATTTTATAACACGGCGTTCCTTTTTTCCAGGGAAAGGCCCCCATGGTGTTCTCAACGACTGACAATGACCAAGGAAACTGTGCGGGGTCCAATGGAGGCGCGGGTTGGTACGGACCCGACTGCTCCACTGGTACCAGTGTTTTCAAAAAACAAGTTACCTGGCCTGTGGGGGGGTTCCAACCAACTCTGGACTCAACTGAATTCTTGCTGGTCCGCAAAACTCCCTTTTTCGTCAAAAACTAATTGGGGTTGCTGCACTAAACATCGGACTTGCAGCCATGAATACACCATATTATTAGGCTACGTTCTCGTTAAATACGTCAGCTATCAACCACAGGCCGTCGGCAGTACGTGTTCGCTTTGTAATAAGTAAGACACACACACACACAATTTAAATGACGTACTAGGGTGACACACAAAAAAACGGTCATCACCAAAAAACGAATAACTTCCAAAATTTTATTTAGATCGACACAAAACTTTAGCTACATTAGGTCACGCCTGTGTAGCAGACATCTCCAAAGTTTCAAGTCTGTACAACAAAAACTCTTTGTTTCACTGGCGCTCCAAAATGTGCTCCAAATGAGCTCCCAGGCACATTTGGATCCGGCGGGCAAAGTTCTCGATGACCCTCCCGCTTTCCTCCATTGGGATCACTCTTATTGCTGCTGTGATTGCTGCCTTCAGGTCAGGGATAGTCTGGGGGTTGTTGCCATATACCCAGTCCTTAAGGTATCCCCAGAGATAAAAATCTGGGGGGTCAGGTCCGATGAATGCGGAGACCACTCCGGGTCACACCTGCGGCTGATCAGTCGGTCAGGGAAACGCTGCTGTAGCCATGCCAATGATTCGTTTGAGGTGTGGGGGTGGCGCCATCCTGCTGGAACCACTGGAAGACCCTGACGACTCCTCTCCGTCGACCAAGTGCTGTCCAGAACTTGCCAAGCACCTGGACATATCGCTCGGTGTTGATTGTCACAGACCGCTCGTTGTCGTCCTCGAACCAGAATGGTCCAACGATGCCATGTTTGGAGATGGCGACCCAGGCAGTGCACTTCACCGAGTGTAGTGGCCTTTGCAGACAGTGCTCAGAGGGTGTGCTACCCCAGAAGATATTGTTCTTCGAGTTCACGTGACCTGACAACAGAAAATGTGCCTCGTCCGAAAACCAGACATTGTCAAGGAAGCCTGGCACAGCGTCAATCTTGTCGCAAAACCGCTGGCACATGATCACTCGCTTCCTCATGTCGTCAGGTGTAAGCTTGTGTTTAAAATTTTGCGTTCAAAATTCTCCGCACGGACTCCCGGTTGATTCCAAGCTTCTGACTTCGCCGTTGCACAGACTTGCTTGGGCTGCGAACAACAGAGTCTCTGACTGCAGCAATGTTGTGTGGTGTCCTTGATGATTTTGGTTGTCCAGAGTGTGATTGTCTGTTAGTGTCTTTACAATTGAGGTTATGCACAGTCCCATGGGTTCTGAACTTTTTGACCCATCTGTAGATCATTGAGTGGACAGGAAATTCTCCACATCTGAACCATTCTTTGAATTGCAAATGAGCTGCGTGGAAAGACTTCAACCGAAAATATGCCTCAACTATAAATGTCTTTTCCTCAGTAGTCCATGGCATCTCGAAGGTCGAATTTGGTAAACTCTTAAAACATCAAATTTTCTTGATAAATCTGAAAAATAAAAGGAATTGTTTAATTATTTCAAAAGTTATTCAAGTTTAGGTGATGGCAGTTTTTTTGTGTGTCACCCATTAACTGCTTTGCAAAATAATGAAATACGAGGTTGTTCTTAAAAAGACATTCAAATAGCAGCCTTCTTGTCTATTTATTGGTCATATAGTTTAATCACCAATAGGTTTGCATACTAGTCGTATTTACAGTTGGACGTAAGCAATTAGAAAAGAAGAAATCATTTTTCTCGAACGTTGCCGTACTCTTTCTATATAATTTATTTTGCCATATTCATAAAAACGCAAAAAGTAAAATGAACGTTTGCCATATTCAATTTTAAAAAATGTCATGGAAGTTAGTCATTGTTTATAGGTTCCAGTGGACTGCAAAGAGCCGAATCAGGACCACAACTTGGTTGGAAGTTGCTGTATTCACGCACAAATTATAAATCTTTGTCACATTGATTTTTTTTCATAAAGAAAAGTGGCCATATTTATTTTAGAAACATTGCCATATAGTCATTAAAAAAAAAGAGTTTTTCATATTCATTAAAAAAAATATTCACCAAAAGTAACATTATTCATAGAAAAATAGCCACGCTCATTGAAAAGCATATTGCTTATTTAAAAAAAAAAAAAGGTGAGCATATTCGTTTAAAACATATTCACAAAAATGTGCGATATTTCTTAAAAGAAAAGTTTAAAAACACACGATAAATTCATGAAAAAAATTGACCTATGTATCAACTATGTATTTATGCAGTTCATGTATGGATATAATCATCCATGATCTCCATATTTGATTGGCGAAATGGGTTGTAGGTCGCATTCTGTATGATTTATAGGCAGACGAAGAACATGAAGAGTAGAATGGTATAATTCGTCATAAGAAGATATAATATATGGAATACAGATATGCAACTTTTCTGATATAGATTTAAATCAACAGACATCATGTTCATTATTTTATTTCATATTTGATTACACAAACTGCGTGGATTACAAATTCATCATAATCTCTGTAGTGAGTAAAGTGCAGGTGTTTGTTTGTATAATCAATATTGTTATAATAATTCTCTTAATATATGAAAAAGAGCACTCTGTTTATTTGCCTTTAGTCCATGTTGTACAAAAATGTGTTCTTTAAAGTTTATTATCTTAACCGTATTGGCAAAATTGTAAATAAATAATTATTATCATACAATAATAAATTAAAAAAAATTAAAGAAAACAAAGAATACACATAAACCTCATACCTTACACATTCACAAAAAATAATAATACACTTTTTCAGAATCATAATACAGTAATTATCTGTGATGTTAGCCAACATTTTTCCACAGCAACAAACATTGAATAATCTTTAAAATAATGATTACATTGTCAGGAAGCATTGGTACTAGACTATTATTTTTACAGACAAATAAAATATGGTAAAAGTTAATTTGTTCGCCTTATACACATTTCATGTCTGGTGAATATTTGGTTTTAAAAGCATTTAATTTCATTCAAAAAATTAATGTTTTTATTACTTCAGGGTTCCCAGCGGTCAGTGAAGTTTGGGAAAGTTTGGGAAAACTGAGGTGGTGTTTTCCAGTCAGTGAAAGTTTGTGAAAATCAACCAAACTTGATCGGGTTTGTAAAAGTTTGTGAAAACTGGATTACTACAGTTGGTCTGAGCCAACAGAAACAGTATGATCTTCTCTGGCTGGTGATCCAGCAGATCTTGCTGTTGTCCCATGGCCAGGACACAGTTGAACGCAGTTTCAGTGTCAACAAGGAAACAACTGTTGTGAACATCAAACATGAAAATCTTAAAGCTAGACGGCATGTAATCCAAGCAGTAAATCAGGTTGGTGAGTGCATTCAGTTAAGATCACAAAAGAACTACTGTCATATTGTAAGCCCCTTTCACCCCCCACCCCATGGCGCACCCCCACAAAAAGATAGAGAGCATCACCACTGGCAAGGGTTCTGTCAGGAATGGCTTCATAAGGGCTCACAAGAGGTTGCCGGGTTAAATAAAATATCAGTTCTGACACCATCCCCGACAAACCGATCTTTCCACAGGTATAGGCTCGCCGAGGCATCCCAAATCCACCCAAAAAGAAACAACACCTCCCGCACACAGCGGAGAGAATTGCGTTTCACAAAATATTAATAGGATGGATGCCTCCCCAAAAGCCACAACCTGAGGAAACAAAGGTCTGTCAGAGAAAAATTTATTTACTTTCATTATTGAAAGTTATGTGTTGAATATAATAAATTTTATTTTAAACTCTGTTTGTAAAAATTATAAAAATGTGTTTGAGATGCATGAAATGAAAATGCACAGTGACTGGTTAACTTCAAGTAGAGATAGAATCAGAATTCTTGTCTTAGACTAAACAATTAGAGTATTTAGAAAGAAAAAGAAATACTAACTAAACACACATTTTATTTAAACGACACTTCACAAAACATTTAATACAAAACGGAGACCACACACAGAATGATGGGGAAATAAAAGAAATAATTTATTCTTTTCTTTGGGGTTTGGTTTCTGGTTTTTCTCACATCACATTCATGCAAAACTTTAACAGTTGTCTTTCTTGCAAAACATAGCTTTCGATTCATACAAGGTTTGCACTTCTAGAAAATTTCATATTATAAAAATTAGTATTATTTGAATTCTGTTAAATATTTCGTTCTATAATTATAACAAAATAATAACTGATTACAGATTTCAGGTTGTTGCATATTTTCTAGCGTTCTAAAAATTATTATTTAGGTTAAATCATAAAGAAAAAGGAAATTCCGGGTATTTCATAGGAAACCAAAAATCGTTGAAAATCACATAGATTCAAAACATAAAAATTCCAGGCTACCCCCCGTGAATCAAAACTAATAAAATAAAATATTATGAAGTCACAGAAACACAGAAATTCTAGTATTCAACTCCATTCACAACCTCAGGGAATAACGGTCAGAATTTAGAAATTTCATATTTTCGCAATAAAATGTTTACCGGGTTAGGAGAATTTAGTTAGAAATTTTGTTCTTTACGTGGACTTAGAGGGCTATTGTAATTCTAAAATTCCGAAAAGGCTCAAAACAGCGTTGAAAAGAAGGGAGGAAAAAAAAAACTAAGTCCACGGACGCGCAAACCCACCGAAATTTACTTTCACATTCAAGCTGTCATCATCTTTGATCCAAATCAGCGTAAGAGTTTTGGCCGCCATTGCAATCCGTTTTATAAGCCAAACAAGGCGTAAAACAGCCAATCAACATCCATGTTTCACAACACGTGATCTATACTAGCAAATCAGGTTATGGTGCTATCATTTCTGTGTCAAAAAGAAGAGGGAACAGACTAGTTGATACAGATTCTATTCAAATGTACTGGTTTTTGGAAAATAACCGGGTCTACCATAATCATAGGTAAGAAGTTTATTGGTCATACTTAATTAGGAACCATCGAGGAGTAGAATCTGATAATTCTTAAAGAAAATACACGAACTCAAACATCTTGCACCGGCTAGCACCGACATGGCAGCAATTTTTGAGGTATGAATAATCGACCCGGTTCCCACCCGGTGCGAACATATTTATAATCGATGGAGAAAGACGAGAGTCGGTTTTTTAGCAACCCGAAACACTTAAGATCAGCGCTCCCTATGAGTCGGACAGCTGCACCGATTTAACACCATTTTCTCTGACCTTTCCGAACTGTCAACAAAAATCTCTGTGTAATTTTCCCATTCAACTTTTTCTTCCATGTTTACGCCCGGTGCAGACATACTGTAATCAATGCATAAAAATTTGGGTCTGTACATTAACAACCCTAAACACTTAGGATTAGTGCTCCAAGTGACTTGAATATCTGCACCGAACTAGCACCATTTTCCATTAACTTCTTCAAACTATAAATGTAAGGGTCTAGGCAATTCTTCCATTGAACTGTTTCTTTTGTCTTTATAATGGAAATTCCCAATCTAAAACTTCTCCTCCACACTACATTTTATTTACAATTCTATTTGCTATAAAAGACCAACAAAATTACAGTCAGCGGAAAGGCTAGAATTAATTCTTCATAAGAAAACTAAACATACTGTCTAGATCTAGAATCCCGCTAAAATTCTCAATCAGGTTACCTTGACAACATATGGCAACCGGAAATTCTTTTTCACAGTCTACCGATCAATCACATTTTCCTTCACAAAACGATCCTAGCAACTCTGAACAAATCTTTTAACCACTCAAATTTCACCACACAACACATCCAAGAATTCGTTAAAAATAGTTCTCAATTGGTATGCCATTTTCACTGCACACACAAAACTCAGTTTCGATATTTAGATCTAGCACCAAAACTATCCCTAGATAAAATAAGACTATTTTTCTTCACACACATCCACAGAAATCAATCGCGGATACAATTCGATGATCAAATTTCTACACCACTAGAAAACAAAAACACACAGTTCACAATAATACAATGTCACTATGCTTCCCTTGTCGTCTGCTTCAAAAGACAAAAGGTCCTATAGGCCAAGGTACATGTATAACCAAAACAACCACAGGCACATGCAACCTAGTTATTAATTAATAGTCAAGTTATAAATTTACAACAAAAGGTTTTCTAGCCTTCCAAAGAGGCTTACAATTTTACTAATTTATTATTTTTAAAAAATTAAATATTTGATAAGCCAACCGGAGGGGCTTACAATATGCTGACAGTGCATACAGCAAGTATCGATGTCATCTGGAAAAACTCAAGGAGGACGAGGCAAGACAGGTGGCATCACAAAAGAGAAGGCAGAAGAGGATGAGATTGCAGAAATGAAAATCAAAAGAACCCATCTCCTTGCAGATGCCCCGGCTCTGGAAAAATCAGCTAACGAAAAGGTTGAAGAGGCAGAAAAGAATGGCACACTTATCTTAATTGCTGAGTCAAATGCCTTCAGAAAGAGGAGCCAGGAGAAGAGGGCAGCTATTGATGATCTGGACAAAGCTCTTGCATTGAAGCAAAGCAAATCCTAAATTAAATAGCTGTAATGCACTGCGACGTGTAAATTGATATATATAACTTTTATAGCAGAGTTTCCGGTTGACGCCAACAGGTGGTACCGACCCGAGCTCTGCTGAATTTTGTGATTTGCGGTGTTTACAGTGTTTTGTTGTGAGTTTTGTATTGTGTAATTGTTGTCTCATGGATCCTCAAGTATGTGTAGCGTTGCTTTGCTTCTCTTTTTATGTTCGTTTGGTTACTCTATCTTTTTTCGCTTCGTTCACTGTGCTTTCTTGCACTCACGTAGTCCGCCATCTTGTTCCGGCATCCCATCCACTAGCTACACACGCGATAAGCTACTGTCATTGAAGTCCAAACGCACGCAGCTCGCTCCCGACCTTGTGTTTCGATTAAAAGAGTTCTCGATCGGCCGTCATTTGCCCAGAAAACGGACTAGTCGTGGAGGCAAACGCAAACAAAACATCTCGTCTATCCCTGTTGTCCTTACACACAGATCGCCTATGCTTTCCAACTCCGACCCCACGCTTCACGTTGCATCACAGCCAGAGTGTACCACTAGGCCTGAGACTCATCGCTGTAACACAGACAATCTCATTCACATCAACCTCTCCCCTCAACCTCTATCTTCACACCTCGATAGCCATAGCCCTCTAGGCCTACCCATTGCATCATTCAATGCTCAATCACTAGGTCCCATTGAAAAACGTACCGCTCTGCAAGAATTCATCTCACACAAGCAGATTGACATAATGTTCATCCAAGAAACTTGGTTTCGGCAGACTGGCGACGAGGGTAAATGCTCTGATTTAACCCCTTCTGGCTACTCTGTATGCTCGCTGCCTCGCTCAAATCGCGGTGGTGGCCTCGCTATCATTTACAGAAACAGTCTGTCCCGTCACCTTGGCTTCATTACAGACTTCGCTTTCACTCACTCGTCCTTTGAAGTTGTTCAACTTAGCCTGTCCGTTCCACAGCAGAACATTCACTTCATATGCATATATCGCACCTTTCCAAGCAAGAAAAATAAATTTACTGATGCAATTTTCCACCAAGAATTTCCAGTCCTGCTTGATTATTGCAACAAACTGTCAGGAACATACATAGTTTTAGGAGACATTAACTTTCACTTTGACCAACCCCAGCAACCTTCCACCGCAAAAATGATTGAACTTTTAGATCAGTTTAGTCTTTCTCAGTCAGTCACAGAACCCACCCACAGCCGTGGTCACATCATAGATTGGGTTATGCATAGGCCTCATGATAATGTTGTTAGATCAACTTCAGTCACCCAGGAATTAACATCTGACCATTTCTGTGTCATGTGCGAACTAAGCGTCGCAGCCCCCCCTACTCCCCCCATGTTCAAGAAGGCTCGCAGCCTGCGTACCATGGATAGGGATGCTTTCAAGCAAGAGCTTACCGCTAAAGTGACCCCAGAACTGTGCCCCACTGTGGATCAGCTGAATAGTACACTTCAGGCGGTGTTTGATCGGCACGCTCCCGTGGCCCAGAAAAAGGTCAAGGCAACTCGCTCAGCACCCTGGTACGAGTCTATTACGGACGAGCTCTCCAAGGCGAAGAAACACCGACGCAAAGCTGAGAAAAAGTGGCTCAAATCGGGTTTAGAAGTCAGCAAGCAGATTTTCACCGCTGCAAAAAAACGGGTCACTAAAATAGTCCAGACTGCCAAAACCCGGTACTTTAGCGACAGAATTAGCAGCAGCGAAACTTGAAAACAGTTTGACATTTGCAATCAGCTAAGGGGTAAGAGCAATGCAACATCACTCCCATCCACACATCCAGCATGTCAGCTCCCAGATGTATTTTGTAATTATTTCACACAGAAAGTGGCTGACATAAGGGCCGCTCTTGATAGCCATAAGATCCCACTCATTAACCCATTCTCACCTTCCCTCACCACCGCAAAGATGGAAGTTTTTCAACCAATAACAGAGCAAGAAGTCAAGAAAGTCATCTTAAGCTCAAAACCAACATCTTGCTCTCTCGACCCCATTCCTACCCCCATGTTGATAGAGAATCTTGACTCTCTACTCCCGACCATTACCCACATTATCAACGAGAGTCTGTCCTCTGGTGTTGTTCCGTCTGTGATCAAAGCGGCTGTCATCAAACCCCTCCTTAAAAAGCCAAGTTTAGACAAAAATAATCTAAAGAACTATAGACCTGTTTCAAACCTCTCCTTCCTGTCCAAAGTCATAGAAAAAATTGTTCTCAAACAACTGTTTGCCTACCTATATGATAACGCTTTACTTTGCCCCAACCGGTCTGCCTACCGACCCTTCCACAGCACTGAGACAGCCCTCCTAAAGGTAACCAATGATCTGTTGCTTGCCTTAGATAATGGTAACGTCTCCGTTCTCACCTTATTAGATCTCTCAGCCGCCTTTGACACAGTCGACCATCACATTCTCTTTAACACTCTTCAACACTACTTTGGAATCTCTGGCTCGGTCCTGGCTTGGTTCCACTCATATCTTTCCGACAGATCACAAGCAGTCACTGTCGATGGCTGTTTCTCCAGCACAGCAGACTTGGTGTGCGGCGTGCCTCAGGGTTCCGTTTTAGGGCCGGTGTTATTCACTCTGTACACCAAGCCACTGCTTCTCCTGCTTAAAAAGCATGCTGTTGAGAGTCAGTCATTTGCAGACGACACACAACTGTATAAATCCACCGCCCCCTCTCTCATTAATTCCACTGTTCAGACTTTGGAGAACTGCATCACAGACATTAAGTCATGGATGACACTCAACAAGCTTAAGCTTAATGACGATAAAACCGAAGCCCTCCTCATTCACAAGCACAACACCTCCTCCTCACTCTCGCCTCTCCCAACATCGCTTACAGTAGGGACAACAAACATTCAGTTCTCATCCTCAGCAAGAAATCTCGGCTACATTCTCTCCGACGACCTGTCCCTCAACAACCACATCTCCAACGTCTGTCGCTCTGCATACACGGCCATACGCCAAATCAGCTCCTTTCGCCACTATCTTACAGTCCCTGCCACCAAAACCCTAGTCTGCGCTTTCGTCCTTTCTCGTCTTGACTATTGCAACTCTATCCTTGCTGGCTCCCCGAAACACATCATTGACAAACTACAAAAGGTTCAGAACTCAGCAGCTAGACTAGTATTCCGAGCTAAGAAACGCGATCACATCACACCTCTACTACATTCCCTTCACTGGATTCCTGTGCAAGCACGCATAGAGTACAAACTCTTTGTTCTCTGTCACAACTTCTTCACAGATTCTTGTCCTTCCTACCTTGCTGATCTACTGTCTGTCTACTCCCCTTCACGCACTTTAAGATCTTCTGCTGACACTCGCAAGGTTCCCGTCACCCGCACTAAGACATACGGCCAACGTGCATTCGCTTACTCCGCACCTAAGCAGTGGAATTCCCTTCCCTCCCATATCCGCAACATACAATCAACACAAGCATTCAAAAAGGCCCTCAAAACCCACCTCTTCAAACTGCATTATTCAGATTGATTTGTATCCCGCTGCCATTCTCTCATCTTTTGTCTATGTCTGATCCGTAAGTGTATAAACGGCTGTAAATATTTATACTGTTTTTCTTCCTGGGCCTAAGCGGGCATATAAATAGCTGTGAATAGGTTTTTGCTATTCTATTTTCTGTCTTTTTTGTCATTTGTGTACATAGTTGTAAATAGTATATTTTTGTCTTTTTTTGTAATTTATGTACATAGTTGTAAATAGTCTGTACCTTTACTGTCCCGTCTTTTGGTGTATTGTAGCAAAAGTGATGTTTCATCGAGTGCATGTATTTATATGTAATGACTATGTAAAGCGTGGTGAGTCTGGTCATAGGCTGGAGTACCCGCTGTATAAAAATCCGTTATTATTATTATTATTATTATTAGCTGACATGGTATTAAAACAGTGACCATCAGTGCAGGTGAACTCTTAATTTTCAAGTTAGTGTATTGATGTGTTTGAGCATTCACAGACTGTGAACTGTCAGTTCTCAGAACTTGTAGTGTACGTAGTCCAGAATGTAAGTACTTTTTTTTCATTCCCACCATTAGAATACCCCCCTTAGTTTGGGTTTTACGGTCTTTGAAATTTGTTGCAAGCGGAACTTGAAAGTTTGTGAAAAGTTTGTGAATTTTGTAATGTTTTTGTGCTAGGAACCCTGTTACTTGTACAATAAATGTAGTTAGTTGCACATTGCCTCATTAATTTTTTGCTCCATTTGAAGTCACCATCTGAATTGATTCCTATACTTTCCCCTATGTTCTAATACTGCTTTGCTCATTACGTACTCACCAATTATAATTAAGAGATTTTCAGCATTGAACTAAAATTCTTTTAAAATTTCGAAAATATCTTCTTCATTCCTTCCTTTCTTTCTTCTTCTTCTTCATTTTGTTCTACCCCTCTTCTTTCCCTTTTCGTTTCATTTTCTTTAATTATTCTCTTTTTGTCCAATTTTCTTGTCTTTCTTTTTTTTCATTCCCTTGTTTTATCTTGATTTTTCCTCATTTCTGTATGCGTCTTTCTTAATTTAAAATTTATTTTTTCTTCTATTCTTTCTTTTCTTTCTTTCTTTATTCTCTGTTGTTTCTTTAAATTTATGTTTTCTTCTATTCTGTTCTTCTTTATTTCTCTTTCTTTCTTTCTTTCTTTCTTTTTTTTTTTTTTTTTTTTTGTTTTCTTGTTGTCTTTTTTTTCCTTCTGTTTTTATACTTCCTTATTTTGTTGTTTTTTCTTTCTTTCAATCTTTTTTTCTGTTCTGTTCTCTTATAGTGTTGTATTCTTTTTTTTTCTTTTAGCGCCTTGGGCAGCAAACGGAATATTTTATATCTGCATAATACTCTCTCTCTCTCTCTCTCTCTCTCTCTCTCTCTCTCTCTCTCTCTCTCTCTCTCTCTCTCTCTCTCTCTCTCTCTCTCTCTCTCTCTCTCTCTCTCTCTCTCTCTCTCTCTCTCTCTCTCATATACAATCTCCATATGAAACAACAAACGGGCTTTCCCGTTTGTGACGTAACGCAAGAAATCGAATGTTTGCATGAATATGTTAATGAATTTCATCCAGTCACAAGAAATGATACTGGTATAGTATGAACGGCCAGCTATTACAAAAGGCAATGGAGCAATTTCTATCAAGACCAGAAGTGACAATCAGGGTTTGTGACGTAGAAGTGGAAATTCCGGTCTTTCCATTGCGTTTTTAATGGCACTGGTCAATCTCCGTAAACGTCAACTTGGCTTGGGAAATACGCTGGCGATTGTAAAGAAAAGGGGTAGTCTACGCTGTTTAGATTGTAGCTATAGTTTGGGTCTACACATGAACCTACAAAAGGTGTTTTCTGACGGGTTAGAACTCTTTAACGGGAAATGGCGTCAAAAGGAATAAAGGGAAACAAAATGGCAAATCATTCAACTACATTTAGGGACACTGAAACTCGTATCTGAAAACCAGCTTTTTCAAACGTGTTAATTTTAATGGGCGCTATCCTATCTCGGGCTTGCTTTAAAGAAGCAAAATGAAAATAGGGAACACAAGCTCAATCATCCCGGCATCTGCGGAAATATTAACAGGTGAATTGGTAGCTTTCTGACCAACAGAAAACAGCCTGTGGTGGTGAACGGCGCATGATCCGAGTAGTGTCCGGAGTCCCTCAAGGTTCCGCCCTTGGACCAAACATATTCCTGCTGTAAGCTTACATAAACGACCTGCCAAAGGGATTGTCATCCACTACTAGACTGTTTGCCGGCGACACCGCCTGCCACAAGACGTTTTCAATCAATCAAAAAAAAAGTCCTGCCACAAGACGTCTAGACCCCGCAGGACCAACAAACCCTTCAAGATTATCTCAATAAGATGGCTGTGTGGGAGGACATATGGATGATGTCCTTTCACCCCCAGAAGTGCTCTACAGTACATACAGGGTGGAGAACAACTGAATCAAGAAATCTCTGAAATCCGGCCGGGGCCTAGCCCCGGTAAGGTGTCCATGGGGGCAAAGCGCCCTGGAAGAAAATGAATTTATGCAATTTTGAAAGTAATTTAGGGTCTCTGCTGAAAGCAAAAAGCACAAAGTAAACGTGAATAGAAACAACAACAACAAAAAAGAATGTTTTATGCACATGTCTTTCAAAAAAGTTAAGAATCTTGATTTGTAGACCTAACAAAGTTTGAGGTCCATCACTGTTACACACAAACTCCACATTTCCAATTTTACTGGGCCCACCTTTGTCAATTTGTTAGCTCTAAACAGGCAAGAATTTTAGAGATATTTAAGGGTACGTTAGTAAAACACATCTTAGAAATTAGTGTATAGATTTAAATGAAATAAAATGCAAAATGAACAGAAATAAATTCTCTTTTGATTATCTACCTTTTATACTTCTCTTGTCATGTCTTGTTTTTTATTACATTTCCATGTGTATACAAAAAAAAAGTTTTCTCGAAAATTAAAGAAATAAATTTTCTTTATTATTTTTTTTTAAAGAAATAAATTTGCGTTAAATACATGAATTATTATTTAAATTGCTGAGCTCAGACCAAAAAAAGTGGTATGCAGTTAAAAACAAATTACACACAACTTGTGTTAGAACCCATGTCATCTATGAACACACTGAAAACAAAATCAAGAACAAATAATGTGATTTGATTTGATATTTTATTAACAACAAGAATAGAGATATTAGACTGATTTTTTTTCTAATCTGTCCTTGCAACACTCATTCACACCCCTTCCAAGCATTTGTCAGGTTTGCCCCTGTCTTTCGTTGGTCTAAAATTTCTTTGGCACAGCCCCGCTGTTTGCCTTTAAAAATGAGCATCTTGGCTGACTTTCCTCCAACAATGTCGTAAACGCTTTAAAATTTTTTAGCAAACTTTCATCACTGCAGGAAGCCATCTTCTTTTCACGATCTCAAAATTTAATATGAACTGATGCAAGGTAGGCTAGCGGCAATGTCTACGTACGTTAATCCAAACTGCCTCAAGCTGGCTGCAACAGGGTCTCAAACCGGCTTCGCGCATAGGAACCTGTTGTTCGTGGCGGAAAATCAAACTGAAGTAACGAAATTTTTAACGAAAGAAATCGATAATCGTTACTTTTTTTTTTTATTCCTTGAATTTTCTTTAACTTTTTAAAAACATTAACGCGTTAAATGTTCTTTAACCAAAAATTTAATTCGCTAAATCGTTAAATTGTTAAATCTTCCAACCCTGACTACATTACACCACATATTACACTACATTACACCACACTATACTACACTACACCACATTATACTACACTACATTACACCACTGCGCCATACCACACTACACTACACTACACTACGCCACAGCACATCATACCAGGATTACACCACACTACTCCACATTACACCACAATCCATCACACCACACCACTTCGCAATACACCACACCACACTACACTACAATAACAAGTTCGATTTCCAGGCAATGTGCTAGAAACACATTAAAGAGTTGAGTATTCATGAAAGAAAAACTCCATGAGAGTATTTGCTTTAAATGAGACAATTTGGGGCTTTACATTGACGTTCATGTCACGTGTTATCGTACCTTTATATTTTAGCGTCCTCTGTTTAAACAAGCGTCTTATATGAATTGATTTTCAGCTACGCTTCTATAATACCTTTAAAATCTAGCGCTCTGTAATAGAAACAAAAGCTGCGGTTCTATTCGATATCCAGTCTAATTTCTGCATTTGTGTAGAACTTGTCAATTCCGTTGTTTTCGTCGTTTTATTTGATTTCCGAGACAGGGTGTAATAGTACTTTTAACACGTGTTTGAAGCAACACGGGGCCGGGTTAACGATGTACAGATCTCAGTGCAGAGGGAATAGTTTCTGCGGATGCAGCGTTAGCGTATCAGATCACGGACCGTTAGAACTGTGATACAATATTTAGTGCAAGGTAGGTTATACAAGATAAGAAGAGTAAAAGTTGAATCTTGAAACAACTGACAAGTGAAAAGGTTGAACAAATATTTTGTGGGAGTCCTGAAGACTTCTCTAGCTGAACGTTGGAGAACTTTTGATTTTATTTTAATTTTTTTTTAATCAAGGATCTTCTTTACCACCATAAAAGGTTTTAGCAATTATTAACTTGTCAATTTTACAAGATGTATTTCCAGTGTATAACTGAACTCAGTCTGTTCTAAAATAATGTTCCACAGTAACATTTAGGGTCAAATAATGTTTTACTTTTAACTCGCAATGCAACTTTCTAGGCAGCACATTTCTAATTTGTGTTATTGTTGTTGTTTTTATTCAAGACAATTTTGCAGTATAAAAACTAATGTTATTAACCAAGTTAACATAACTGATTTTCCACTTTATCTTTCTTTGCAGGAAAATGTTATAGCTGTGCAAAAAAAATCTCCACCTGCATGTGAACAAAATAATCATTTTAGGATTTATTCTTTCTGTTGAACAAAGATTTCCAGTTTAGCCTTTCTGTACAAACAAATTCCAACGTGAGATACTTGTAACCTTCCACGCTAGAAACATTTATCAGTGTAACCTGTATGGTGCAACACAAAACTTCTGTTGGACAACAAGATGACATCAACGAAATATTCGGCCATTCTGTGCGCCATCATTCAGCTAATGCTTTCGCACCAAATTCGTTCAGAATCGGGCATTTTAACGCACGAAACATATTCTCGAAGTCCTAAAAAGCAAGTGTTCCAAAATCAAGGTAAGATTTTTTCGTGGCACCAGACCCGGTCGAACCTGGATTGTTTTCATACGTGTACCGCGAAAGAGGCTTGCAAGGCCGTCAACATCTGTGACCTGCATCCTTCGACCTCTAAATTCAAGGTCAACTGTACGCTGCTAAGCGACACGACGGGTGCCATGGAAACTACCGCCGACCAGTCTTGCCTCTCCGCTGTGAAGGTGTTGTTCACGTTATTTTTCTTTACTTGCTTCAGTGTGTTGAGGATAAAATTACGGTACACAGGGCCGGACCTGCCCTAGAGGCCCGAGGGGCCCGGGCCCCTACCCTTTTTAAAAAAAAAAAGAAAGAAAGAAAGAAAAAAAAAGAAAGAAAAACAAATGTGGGGGAAAAATATTAAACACACTTTTTTAAAGGTAATTTCTACCCAAAATCAGTGGCAAACTATAGCACTAAAATTTTGCAATTTACATGCTCAGATTGCACCATTTTTTTCTCCCTTTTCAAAAAATTTTCCGGGGGAGCATGCCCCCGGACCCCCCTAGCAAACTAGGCGCTTCGCGCCGTCGGCTCGGCGCTTCGCGCCTTCACTACTACCCTAAAATAAATTTGGGCCCCTACCCCTGAAAAACTTAGGTCCGGCCCTGTTTTAATGATGGCTGGTCAATAAGTCTTGATAAGTGGTAATCTTCTCTCACGCACACGCACATGGGGTGGGAGGAGGAGTACACAGTTGTGGCGGTGAAGATGTTGGGCGTTTGTGAGGTAGGGAGGGAAGGATAGAAAGAGAATAGAGATTATTCACTTTGTTTGTTTAAACAACTCAATTCAATTAAAATAAATTTATTCAATTATATTCAATTGAATTCAATATTTTAATTTCAAGTCTGTTCACAATGTAACTTTAGACAACAAAAAACCAGAATGAAACTGAATTTTTTTAAAATAATAACAAAAATTTAATAAATTATTTAATTAATAATAATAATAATAATAATAATAATAATAATAATAATAATAATAATAATAATAATAATAATAATAATTTTATTTAATTTAAATTAACAATAACTCTCTAACGTTCTTCAAAATTATAACATCTTATATAAATTTGTTTTCATCACACCGGCAGTGTCTGTACCACGTCAAATGCTTGTAAGGTCATCTTGTGCATATTCTGTAATTCATTTTTATTTTTGTATCCTGTCCTATCCCGTCACTCGAAGGTCGTTGGGGCACCACAGATGATCGTTTAACCAGCGTACTCCTTCAGCAACCCTCATGGCTTCGCTCAGTTTCAATCCAGTCCATTCTCGAATGTTGTCCTCCCACCTCTGTTTCTGCCTCACTCTTCTTCTGCCTACTTGCACCGTGCCTTGCAAGATGGTCTTTGCAAAACCTGATGCTCTGGTGACGTGAGCATACCATCGAAGTTTCCGTTTCTACACCAATGCGAGCATGCCATCGTGTTGTCCAATGGCTTGTGTGATGGTCGGTTTACAAACTGATTACAAACAGATCAACATAATACCTCTTGTCAACAGATTAAAATTTAATAAAGGAATTTTCATGCACAAGATCCTTTCTGGTAATACACCCTCCTATCTTTCTTCTCTTTTTTTCTAGGAAAACTGCCAGATTTTCTTCCAAACTAAATATTCTATTTCCAAGAATTGATCTGTTTAAAATCAGTCTGTCAATTTCAGGTTCCACTTTATGGAATAACATTCCAGAAGTTCTCCGCAGTGGAGTCACTAAACACACATGCTTTAGAAACCATCTTTTACAGCACATTAAAATTAGTTAATTAGCAAGAGTTCTACCTTCATAACTTTAATTCGATTGTTTTACATAAGTTGAGTGCGTGTGTTTATGTGTGTGCGCGCGTGCGCATATTTTGATTATATTGTTACATTATGATGTTATTGTTATGAAGTTATTTTGTTATACTAATTGTTATTGTTACAAGCCCCAAAGGCAGGATGTAAAAAAGCACACCCAGTGCTTAATTTTTTACCCTTATTAAACAAAATTGTTATCTTATCTTATCTGTCGGACTTCGTCGATGGTGCTGTGCTGAGTATAGAAAATGCCCAGAAGTCTTCTGTAGCACCTCATCTCCGTTTTCTTTGTATAGATTTGTTAAAATAGGACACTTAAACAGTAAATGATTTTAAAGAGATGGTCCCTGTACATATACAATTAATACCTTTCAAATACTTTTGTAATCGATGAATTCAATCGTAGTTTGTATAACAATCTAGAAATTGCGCTTAATCAAAAGACACTATTTACTTTGGGAATTATCATATTAACGAGCCGTTCTAAAAAAGAATGATATTCAAATTTACCTATTGTCAAATTACAATTCAAAGGTGTATTGTCACTTTTCATTGCTACTTCTTGGCTAATGTGTCTGAAGCTTCATTACCATATATACCAACACGTGATGGACAAAATGTAATTTTCAATACCCCTAGTCCTTCACAATAAATTAAATATCTTACACCCGTTCTCTTGTTACCTTTCCAATTTCTTAAAACATAATGCACAGACTTTAAATCAACCCAAATTAAAATATTAAATATTTCACGAGGAATGTTAAGTATATAATTTAAATACAATACGTACTGCATATAATTCACGTAAGGTAAAGGTGGTAAAGGTGGTCCCATAGCCTTGTGGCCGTAAAGGAGCGTGAAATTGGAGATCACACCTATCTTGGGCCAGCGTAATGAGGGTGATGCCCATCTCTCTCCCTCGCTGCTTTATCTTCCCCACCCTTAAGAGAGTAGGTACTCAATCACAGTTGAGTCAACTGGGGGCGTTGTTATTTGTCGCTTCACGTTTTGCGGTCACTCATCCAAGTGCTAACCGCACTGGACGGTGCTTAACTTGCGACACCCCCCCGTTGGGGTGCCGGGGGTTTCAGTATAAATAGTATCCCCACTTTCTGGAAATTTAGTGCTTTAAATTCCCACTGTCGCTGTCTTTTTCATTTGCTCTTTCTCATTTCTGCTCTTTTCTATCAATCTGCTATACTATCGTCTTCTTCGCTAGACCAGTCTCCTACCTTTTTTCTTGAAAACTCTTCCGGGACAAGACTCCTTGTTTGTGTATGAGGTCTGTTGGATCAGCTTGAGAATATTGGACGCTTTCTGCCAGGTGGTCACTAGGGCTTCCTATGATGTTATTATTTAGCAATGTAGGCATTTTATATGTATGTGTTTTGTTGATGATTTATAATGATGTTTGTATTCTATTTTGTTTTTGTAAACGGGGGTTCGATAAGTTGGGGTGAAGCCTCAGCCGTCCCCTGCGTGGGATGTCTTTATTGTAAAGTGACTAGCTGGTGGAGAGCTTTCGGTTTTACCACTAGGGTTGTTTCAGCAGATCTTTTATGCGGATCGGGGGTTGTCCGGTCCTGATTTGGCTCGGAAGAGTCCGCTGGACCTAAAGCAATAATAATGTAATGTAATGTAACTTGCGATACAGTAGCGAGTGCTCCAACCACTGCGCTATCCGACAACCCGTGTAAATATTGAAAACCCGTGACCAAAATAGTAAGATTATTGAATATTGAAAATATTTTTAGTACATGTTCTTCTTCGTGTTTTTTATTTTTTATTTTAGTGCTTGTTTATTTATTTATTATTTTACGTATATATATATATATATATATACACACTGTATGAATTCTTTTAACAAAAATTCTGTATGTAGAAGTCCATTGAGAATGAGCAGACGACTATTCAGGAAGTGCAGACGACGCCATTTGTGCCGATTGTGTGTCAAAATAACGGCACTGCAATTAATGGAAACACGTCCTGCAACTGCACCATTCAGTATGCCGGACGTACTTGCAACCGTTTAATTCGAGGTAAGTATCGAGATTTAGAATAAACTTAACTCTTTTCATCCCATCACACAAAATCTAACCCTAACCCAAATGCCCTGTCTAAAAACTAAACCGAAATCCTAATTATAGCGCTTGCACTAATCCTATTCCAATACGTAACTAATCCAACACTGCTCCTTAGGATGAGAGTATAAACCGAGGTTTAATCTGTGCACGAATGCATCCCATTACAGGAATATTAAAGACACTGACTCTATACCAGGGGGGGTAAGTACCATATATATACACACACACACCCTAAAAGCACTTGGTGCCAAACCTCCTTGTCCTGGTTGCCGCGCTGTCGCTGAGAAAGCAACCGGAATTTAGCCCGAATGGGTGACCAATAAATGAATCCAAATATACAAATCCAAACCCATACCTCTAGGACTGAGTTAGGCTGAGGGTCAAGGCTTCGTTTAGTCATGAACTACTATTTCATCAGCGTTAAATTGGTCAGAAGTCAAAATCAGGCTAATTAATTAACTTTTCTTTTCTTCTATAGTATATAGTATTAGTATAGAGAAAAGATACTGATAAGTTCTTAGACCTTCTTCTACTGCTCCTTCTGTTCCCTTTCTTTCTTCATTTCTATCCTTTCATCTTCTTGTTTGTTTTTGCATTTTGCTCGTTCATTCTTTTATTTGTAAATGTCTTCTGCTGACTTCAGTTCCTTCTACTCCATCTTCCTGTAATTCGTACATTTTTTCATGTCTTTCTTCATTCTTTCTTGTCGCCTTCTTATTCGTGTTCATCTTCTCCAGCTTTTATCAAATAACAATTGATTTAAGGAAACGTTATTAAGTATACTACTACTTCTCAAGTTGTTTGTGCTCTCCCTTTTCTATTTCTTTTCCTTTATCTCCTGTACTCTTCTCCTTACTTCTTTCGGATTCTAGTTCAAAAGCATTTTGGTCAATGTCATTGTATTCATAATAATTCTTTCTTGCCTTCTTTCATTCTCCTTCTCCCCCTCATTTTTCTCTTTCTTTACGTCATTGGTATGCTTTAGTTCATTTATTTTTGTCTCTTTCTTTTCTCCCTTTCTAACTATTCTAACTTTCATTCTTTCTGTTAAAATAAATAATGTAATAATATAACTAATATATACGAAATTGCTAATGTTATTTTTTTACAACCTTTTTATTCTTCACTTCTTCTTCTAAGCTCATTTTTTCTTTCTTTTTAAAAAAATTAAAATAAATTTCCCTTTTTTTTACAGACTGCACAGAGATTGTTGAGAAAGGAATCCAAAGTAATGATGATAAAGGCGAAATTTTTCTAATTCAACCTCTTGGAGCACCCCATCCATTCCCAGTAAGTTTAAGTTGTAATTGGGAACCATACATTTTTTTTTTCAAAAAACGAAATAACTTTTATTTATTTATAGATAGATACTAATTTATTTACTTATTTATTTTTGGATTCAAATTTATTTATTTATGGATATGAATTTATTTAATTTACATGTTTATTTGTTTAAACATTTAATTATTTCTTTATTTACTAAACTTGTTGAATTTATTTAAAAAAATGCTCTCGATAGAGTACAGAACGATCAGCTAAGACAAGTTATCTGAAATTTCAATATTGCAGAAGACCTAGTTCAGATAATGGAAGTCCTATGCAAATGCGCAATCAATGTTTTATCCTGAACAATGAGATTGTCAATCATTGCTCTATGGCAGTAGGTATCCCTCAAGGCTATGTGCTCTCTCGCTCGTAGTGTTCATGCAACAAGCCTTCTTAGCTTCCACTCACCATCATCATTACCGCCAACAGCACCACTATCATCATCATTCATCAACAAAACTATCACATCAGCAGCAGCACCGCCACCATCCTCTTCCGACTCGTACTTTATGTGTGCAGGTGCTGTGCATCCTGAAGTATGGTGGTTGCACAGTGACTTTCAAGCGAAACTCGTTCAGCTCCAGCATGAACTGGACGACTCTCAAAGCTGGTTATGGAGTGAATGATCTAGAAGGTGATAAATTATGGCAGAACTTCTTCACTGGCCTTGACAGTATGCACTACCTTACAACTCAGGTATGTAGCAGCAGCAGCAGTAATAGTAGTAGTAGTAGCAGTAGTACAAATACTACTACTACTACTAATACTACTACTAAGTGGAATTTGTAAAGCGCACTTCATGACTGGAGCACATAGCGCTCTGAAGCAAGGGAAAAACTAAAGCAAAAACTATAGAAAAAAATAAAAAACCTCGAAGAGCTGCAAAGGCCTTGGTAACAATTAGGGCTGGACGGTTTTACCGGGACGTAACTGTATTCAGGTTCGGAAACGCGACGGTATGGTATACCGGTGTCACATCCTTCAAGTTCCGGGTCTCCTAGTTTATCCGAGCGCATTTGCGCATGCGCCAGGTCATGTCGGGCCAGCTTTTTCATGAAGTTCTTAGGCGTCATAACCCTAACCCTAACCCTAACCATAAACTCTTAACTCTAACCCAAACCCTAACCCTAACCCTTACAAAGACTATGATAGCACTGTGCGCATGCGTCGAATTTTGTAACGCGTCGACCAATCAGAATGCTCCCATTCGCTCCCACCCCAGCTAAGATATTAGGAACTGTGACGATGTCACACCGGTGCGGGTGTCCAAGGTCCGGTTTACTGGGAAATCTCGACAACACATAACGCGACAGTGGGCGACATCTTGTCCGCCCAGAGAGCGAGTCTAAAGCCCAAAAACGTGGATAAGCAGTTATTCCTGAAGAAGAACTTACTAGAACAGCAGCTTATCCACGTGTTTGAGCATGGTACCAGTCGCCAATCCTTCTGAACTCTTAAAGTTCTTGAAGACCTTTCCCGTTGAATGTTTTTGTTTTATTTTTATTTTGTGGTTTAAAGTTTGCTGATGTTCTAAACAGTGATTTATCATAATTTGTTTTGAAGGCGTTTAAGCAATAATAAAGCTTCAGTTTCTATGGAAATGTGGTTCTTTGAAACTGTTTTGAAGTGTATGACAATCTTTCTTTTGCGTCGGTCACTGCCATATCCCATTAATTTTGATTGTAACACTTAAAATCGCGGTATACCGGTACGAAATACCGATACGACCTAAAAATACCGCGGTAATACCGGTACGGCTTTCACCCAAGGTAGGCAGCTCTAATAACAATGAGAAGAGAACTCCATTTTTCTCCACTTTCTCCGTCATGCGGCGCTTTCCAGCTAAAATACTGCTGCTAACTTTACTTCTGCTCAAGGTGATGATGACGACAGCGATGCTAATGGTAACAACATGCATCATTACAGGCAGACTACAACATGAATATTTTCGTCTCCTTGGACTGGTCCACATGGGGAAATGTCTTCTACCAGCCGTTCAAGGTCGGCAATGAAACGAGTCGCTATGAGCTGTCTGCTATCTACGGCTGGAGTCAAAACTTAACGGCGGCAAAACCTGGCAACGGTTTACAGGTAGTAATATCTATGGCACTTTCCACGAATGCAAACCCTTGGCAGCAGAGAAAAAGAGAAAGAGATTTCCTATCATTCCCTCATTCCACGGAGGACAGGATATAATAAGATTTATATCCAACAAGCTATCAATACACTCCATTCGCGTCTCTTTAGTTAGTTAGTTAGTTACTCATTGCTTACAGGGTCAGCGGACAGCAAAGAGCCAAATCAGGACCACAAAATCAAGACCACAACTTCGCCGAAAGAGAACTCGCCCCTTATCAGCATAAAAGATCCGCCGAAACAACCCTAGTGGTAACACTGAAGGCACTCCACCGGCCGGTCACTTTACAATAAAGACATCCCACGCAGGGGACGCTGAGGCTATACTCTAATTTATCGAACCCCCGTTTACAAAAACAAAATAGAATACAAACATCATTATAAAATATCAACAAAACACATACATATAAAATGCCTACATTGCCAAATAATAACATCATAGGAAGCCCCAGTGACCACCTGGCAGAAAGCGTCCAATATTCCCAAGCTGATCCAACAGACACACAAATGAGGAGTTTTATCCCGGAAGAGTTTTCAAGAAAAAAGGTAGGTGGCTGGTCGAGCGAAAAAAAAGATACTATAGTAGATTGATAGAACAGAGTAGGAATGAGAAAGAACAAAGGAGAAAGACAGCGACAGTGGGAATTTCAAGCACTAAATTTCCAAAAAGAGGGGATATTATTTATACTGAAACCCCCGACACCCCCACGGGAGGGGGGGCGGCGTGTCTCTTTAGGCCAGATACTTACTACAAGAACATCAGCGTTGGGTCCTAGGTACTTGGAATCATGGGCTATCTTTCAGTAGCAGCCCGGCTGCCGGTCAGTCCGTGGCTCCCAATGTGACATTTAGTTGTTCAAAACACTGTTTGCTTATTTCACCAATAACGGAACCGAAAATCGTCCTTTTTGCTTTGTGGATAGCTCAACTACTGCTAAGCATGACCGAGCATTCGTATTGGTACTTTCTCAAAGGTCAAGGTCATTGAAAGCGCTTCACCATTGTGTGAACACGTTTTGCGCTGTAGGCCTATCTAAGCATTGGCTGATCCGAGTTTGATAATTGTTTGCTTTCGTATAGTGGCTTATCGTTCCAAGTTTTCATCTTGCTTCGTTATTGTAAAGCCGAGTCACAATACCATGTCTGTAAGTGTCTTAAAATACATTTGAATGGCTTGCCATCTTGTTCTGTCTGGCACTCGCTCGTCTAGGACACGAGCGTCCGTGCGATGTGATCTTGTGTAGACTAGACCTCGGTTTATACTCTTTCGTCCGAAGGAGTACATTTAGAAAAGATGTTACACATCATGAGTAGTAGTAGTAGTAGTAGTAGTAGTAGTAGTAGTAGCAGTAGTAGTAGTAGTAATTTGTGCTATACAGACGAATGCAGTCAAGTAATCGATAACAGAACAAGATTATTATTATTATTATTATTATTATTATTATTATTATTATTATTATTATTATTATTATTATTATTATTATTATTATTATTATTATTTTATTAATTAATTTATTTATTTATAAGGCGCTTTCCCTCGCAGAGATCAAAGCGCACACAAACACACCCACACACACCATGTGTACCGCACAGACAAACACACACACACACACACACACACACACACACACACATACTTGCAATTCATCAGAAATGGGTTTATTGAAGAATGTAGGAATCGGAAAGTGATTTTTTGACGGAAAGAACGCAAACTTCTTCTAGAAATGTAAGAATCTAAGTCAAAATGGGCTCTTTCCGTCTCAAAAATGGTCCTACTTCGTCTCCTATAGGCGACGAAATAGGTCGACTTTTCTTCAAAATTTCTCCGAAAATGGACTGTATTTTCTCCGTCCCGGATGCGAACTTGTTTTTTCCAACCTAGTTCCAGTCATTCGCCGAAAAAAGCAATTACCGAAGTCGAACGAAGCTCTCCGAGTCGAGAGAAGCTATCCGATGTTTTACGAACGAATACTGGCAGGACTACGTGAAACCACAGGCTGGGAAGTCTCGTCTTTCGTAGGCCTCAATTACATACTATACTACGTACGTATGTAGGAGGCCCACGAGTTTACAAAGACGAAAGAAAAGACTTCAGAACCTGGGGTGAAACATCCGTGCATAAAATAGCCGCTGTTGCTTCTAGATCTAATTTTATTTCGATCTGCACAGCTTCAAGCTCTAAGTCAAGTCGAGATTCGCATTTCGAAGCAGTTAGTATTATTATTATTTTACATGTATGATGATTAATATACTGACACAATTAGTAATAAAGAGAAAAAGTAATACATAACACATAATGCACACATACAACGATTTCACATCTATATCAACAATAAAACCATGACAAAACTTCAAAGCGCTATGGATACGTTGATGTCCCTTCAGCACAAGGCAAAGAAAGTTTATAATGGTCTCAAAAAACCGTCACATTTGTATTGCAAGCACCAAAGAAATTATTTATTTAAATAATATTATTCTTTTTAACTGATACAGTAAATTTGTTATATGTATTTCAATGATATGTATTTTAATCAGAAACACGTGTTAAAAAAAATGTTGCGTGGCAGGCGGAAATTTCCATAAATCATCTGAAAACTTTGGTAAATCTATAAGAAAAGAATAACCAGTAACACCATCTGAATATTTCGGGTTACACCCAACTTCAGCAAAAACAAACAAAACGTCACTGACCATATTTACACCATTGGGCACGCACAGCAGCACACTATTCCTTTTTTTTTAAAAACTAGGAATAATAATAATAATAATAATAATAATAATAATAATAATAATAATAATAATAATAATAATAATATTAAATAAATAAATAAATTACAGATTTAACAAAATAACTATACTACTACTACTACTACTACTACTACTACTACTACTACTACTACTACTACTACTACTACTACTACTATTACTACTAGCGAAGTTGTGGTCTTGATTTTGTGGTCCTGATTCGGCTCTTTGCAGTCCGCTGGACCCTGTAAGCAATGAATAACTAATTAGCTATTAATTTAACTCTGATCTCGAGTTGTCTTGATTTTGTGGTCCTGATTCGGCTCTTTGCAGTCCGCTGGACCATGTAAGCAATGAATAACTAACTATTAATTTAACTCTGATCTCGAGTTATAAAAAAACCAATTCGCTTAGACTACTTGTTCTTCACCGGAAATTTAAAGATTCAAATATTATAAAGTATAAACCTAAATATTATTAATTAGAATAGATATAGTTTATACATTTATTTACGTATAAAACAAACAATACAGGTCTAATAATTATATTAAGCTAGTGAGCTTCTTCGCTGCGCGAAGATTGACTTATAATAATTCTATAATGTAGATTAAGCCTATATATACTGTATAACAGTGTCTACTTGGTTCTAGGCAGGAAATGGGGAATGTTATTATTAGCCAACTGCTGAGAACTAACAAAATGCAAATCAAGGAACGCAACTATTAAATATGGTCGATGATAACAAAGTATACGTTGCGAAATGCTAATCTGTGTACATCGAACAGAATTAGAAGCAACAGCGACCAATTTTAATGTCAACTAGTCGTAGTCATGCAAGCATCATTTCGTAACACATCGGAGAGCTTCGTTCGACTTCGGTGATTGCCTTTTTGGGCGATTGACTGGAACTAGGTTGGAAAAAACAAGTTTGCGTCCCGGATAGAGCACTCCTGTGTACTTAAAACACTCTCATGCACTACAACTGCACTCCCATGCACTAAAAGAGCACTCCTGCGCACTTTAAAAAAAAGTGGGTTCCTGGAAAAAAGTGGGTTCCAAGCAAATAAACCCATTTGTTACTAAGAAAGACAAGGTCTGCTACCCATTTGTGCGCTTTTTTGCGTTCACACACACACCCACACACAAATAGCAGCAACTTTTTTTTTAAAGTGTTTCAGCTGTATGTGGCAGTAAAAAGGTATCTTCAACTTTTTCTTAAACGAGTTTTAGGATGTCGCATGGCGTACATCGGCTGGGAAGCTATTCCATATCAATGGTCCTTGAAAAGAAAATGATCTTTCACCACATGATTTGTTTTTAAATGCTTGAGGTTTTAGTTTGATGGTGTCATTACCAGAGCGGAGAGATCTTGAAGGTGTGTAAATATGGAGGAGGTCTATAAGTACAGTTCAAATACAACAATATTTGTCTAAAAACCACAAACTTAAATGTGCATGGATTTAGATCTACACGTGCAAATGAACACCCATAATTTACTATATTATAATTTAGGTTCACAAATCATTATTATACAATAATCTTTGTTCCTTTGTTTGACAGGGGACTGCACCCATGTTGTTCTTCACGGAAGACAATGATGTAAACAATTGCGCGAAGAGTCGAGGGGGCGCGGGTTGGTATACAGCCAACTGTTCTTCTGCAACCAACAGTGTCTTCAACCGTTCGTCTGTCTGGCCTGTGATTGTGCAGGGTACGACGCAGCCACAAGTGCTGAATTTTGTTCAATTTACCTTGGTCCGAATATCGGGCTTCTTTGTTAACAATTAACTTGGGTTATGCATAAATATTTTAAAATAGTCGGGAAAAAGAACGATCCAAATACCGTCGGTCGGTCCGTTGGACGCAATATCTAAAGAACCACCGAACGGATTTGGCCAATCTTCACCAGAACATTACCTAGGTTAATGGCAAGGCTCCCGTGTCATCCTATCTGCTCCACCGCAAAAGTCAAGGTCACTGGAGAAATGTTGTAGCTAAACACGTTGTGCTCAATATCTCAAAAACGGCTGAAGCGATTGTGTCGAGTTTTAGTATACAGGTACTTGCAATCATGGGCCATCTTTCACAAGCAGTCTGGCTGTCGGTCAGTCGCTTCCAATTTCACTTTAAAAAGAAAAAATCCGAACACTCTTTTTGTCTTATTTGAAAACTAACTGCAACGAAATTCATCATTTTTACTCTGCGGATAATTGAACTATTGGTATTTGTACTTTGTCAAAGATCGTGGTGATTGTACTTCACTACTTTCTAAACACGTCACTACTTTCTAAACACGTTTGGCGATGAAGTGTGCTGAACCGATTTGGATCATTTGTTTCATTCCAGATTGTAGCCTATTAATTCCACGTGTTTCTTTTGTCCCTTCGCCGAGTCACAACATCGCCTACAAACTTATGCTTTTAAAAAGGCTTTTTTGGGGGGGCTGTGAGTGCGAGCACTTGCAAATACATTTGAATGGCTTGCGGTCTTGTAATTTTTTTTTTTTGGGTCCTCATTGGAAATGGGACTTGCAGCGCTTACAATCAGTAGGCTTGTCACGCACACTTAGGCTAAGTTCACCCTAAAAGTGACCCATTCACGTATCATTTTAACAATCACAGTGAGGGTGGACCCACTGGAAAAAAATAACCTTGCAACCAAAAAAAATAATTCTTTCGAAAGTTTAGTTATTTTTAAAATGAATAAGTTCTATAGTTTTTTTTTTTTTTTATTTTGTGTGTGTTTGTGTGTATGTCTATTAATAGCAACCGCCAGCCAGCGTTCTTGCGCTAAAAATAGCATATTCCAAAGCAGGTAAGGGCGAGACCCCGTAAGAAAGTTGCTTCACTTTTCATAGTGAAATCATGTAGGATGTAATCGTTGAACATAAAACAATGCAGCACGTGCAGGCAATGTATTCATTCATTGACCCATTTTGCTTACAGTTCTAAGTTGTGCATTGAGTGTCAAAAGTCTATCGAAACTATTTTCAAAAACGATCCAGCGCCCACTGCATGTTATTTTCACTCGGAGCGCTGCGCTATAAAGTGGATTAGAGTAAGCTGAAATGGGCGGACAGACATTCATGTGAGCTGAGGTCATTCATTCTCCGTACCCACTTCATTCAACCGGTTCCAAATGGAGATCGTTCCAGTATGACCCCAAAACAATTTTATTGACACGATTTTGCGTTGAGAGAGACCGTGGCAGACCTGGACGCTCCAAAGACGCACGTGACGGTCACGAGGTTGGCGTCTACGGAGAACGTGAAGAACGCGCGCTCTTGCGGCGCTCCCTGCACGCGAAAGGTGACGTCACCACCGACGTCGATGGCAGTGATGCGTTGCGGCGACACAGGGACGATTTTCTCGAGTTCCCCCAGGAGCAGGACTGCTGGACTATGGCAATGAACAAAGAAACATTGGTTGTGCGAACCCTAGTGGACTTATAAGCTTACGAAGTGTGAAACAGTAAACACGATTCCTTATTTCATGAGTTATCGTTGCGTTTTAAATAACCAGCCAAAATACATTGTTTTTATTTAAGTTGGCGTATCCATTATTAGGCTAATTTGACATAATTATGAACAATTTCCCATTTTTATTATTTCAAATATTGCCGTATTCTTCTTTTTAAGGCCTTGATCGCCAGTCTTTAAAATTAAAAAAAAAGTAATAAAAATATAAAAAACTACAATCACAACAACCACAAAAACAACAATCAGATAAAAGTTGCCATATTCACTTTTTTAAATCATGAAAAATTGCCACATTCATGTAAAAACAAAAATCACCATCTTCATTTAAATAAAAAATGGCCATATTCAATTGTTAAAAGTTGTCATATTCATGTCAATTAATACCAAATTAATTGACTGTGCAGTCATGAAATTTAGTTACTCCTATCATCTAGTCATGGTTTAGTTACAGACCTATCATCTAGTCATGAAGTTTAGTTACAGACCTATCATCCAGTCATGAAGTTTAGCTACAGACCTATCATCCAGTCATGAAGTTTAGCTACAGACCTATCATCCAGTCATGGTTTAGTTACAGACCTATCATCCAGTCATGAAGTTTAGTTACAGACCTATCATCCAGTCATGAAGTTTAGTTACAGACCTATCATCCAGTCATGAAGTTTAGTTACAGACCTTTCATCCAGTACCTTTTTAGTTACAGACCTATCATCTAGTCATGGTTTAGTTACAGACCTATCACCCAGTCATGAAGTTTAGTTACAGACCTATCATCCAGTCATGAAGTTTAGTTACAGACCTATCATCCAGTCATGAAGTTTATTTACAGACCTATCATCCAGTCATGAAGTTTAGTTACAGACCTATCATCAAGTCATGAAGTTTAGTTACAGACCTATCATCCGGTCATGGTTTAGTTACAGATCTATCATCCAGTCATGAAGTTTAGTTATAGACCTATCATCCAGTCATGAAGTTTAGTTACAGACCTATCATCCAGTCATGAAGTTTAGTTACAGACCTTTCATCCAGTACCTTTATATTTGATTGGATTCGCGAAATGAGTTCTTTCGTCATTCAAATTCATCATTTGACAAATAGGCGAGTTCATGCATAATTTCATTTATTTAGTGCACAAACCAGACTCTCGGTCTGCTCTCGGAGCACATGCACTCGCAGTCATGCTAATTGTTTCCACTAAACATCTGGCCTTAACGTTAACTGAGTGTCAGAGATCTATGAAGGATACACTCTGTGTGTAGGCGCATGTCCTCTACCGCCTGTGATACTCAGACTGGTGTCACGGTCGACCCCGGGCTCCTATAAGCTTAGTAACAGCCCGTAAGTAGCACAGTGTCTATTCAATAGCAATTATACGTGTGCAACGCTTCCGTGGAGCTAAGCGGGATGTCAGTTTTTCCTAGGGGTAATCTCAATACGGAGTTTCCGTAAGGCGATTTCTGATTTTCCTGAATTCTACTATGCATTATCATTATCTTATTTCATATTGGATTAAAAACAATATATAGATTTTAATTTTAAAAAAAAATTAATAAAACTCTGTAGCGGAGGTAATAAGTCTACTGTAAATATAATTTTTTTGAACAATCAATACGCTTATTTATACTATGTCGGCATTGTAATAGTTAAGTTCCCTAAGAATAAAGACAAAGAGCATTCTATTCATTTGCCACTAGTCGATGCTTTGTTCAAAAACGTAACACTGATTAAAAGACATTTTCAGCACTGAATTGGGTTGCATTGAAAATTAGATAATGACTCTCTCTCCTTCTAGCTTTTCATTCTTCTTCTACTTCTTCTTCTTCTACTTCTTCTATCGTTTATTTTTTCTTCTGTATTATTTAATCGTTCTTATGTAGCGCGGTTCCAGCTCAAGAGCCGCTCAAGGCGCTGGCCAACATAGAATTTAACTAAAGCCCTCCGAGGCGCACACTTGAAGCATTTGGGCGGCCAGTCTGACGCCAAAACAACTGAGCACAATCCTGGGCGACCGGGTGTGGGGGAGTAAGGACCTAGTGCTTGCTGGGTGTATTTGTGTAGCCGGCACTCCCCCGTCTAGGACATGAGCGTCAGGATCTTTATATATTGTACTCCAGGCCGTCAACCACTGCCTGTACAAGTTGCAAGTTATCGCTTAACATTTAATACTTCAATTGTTTTGCCGTTGAGTACACCGCTGTAATTAAAATCTTAGTAACAGGGGGACAACGGCAATAAGGTTTATGGTTACTCACGTTTGCTTAAGGACGGGCGTGGCATGATAGATACAAGGGCTGGCGCGACTACAGTTGTTGCTGATGACCAAACCGCTAGACTCCGAGAATGACGTGATCTTGGTGACGTCATGAGCCTCGAATATCATCAGCTGCATCGATGTCTGCAACATCAACAGCAGGATGATAATGATGATGATGATGATGATGATGATGATGATGATGATGATGATGATGATGATGATGATGATGATGTCGTTGATAGAGACTGATATAGCATTGCTCGTTTTTCTTGTTCTTCCTCTGCTTCTGATGATAATGACGATATGGATACTGAAGAAGAAGCAGAAGAAGTAGAAGAAGAAGATGGTGATGACGATCATGACGACGACGACGACGAAGAAGAAGAAGAAGAAGAAGAAGAAGATGATGATGATGATGATGATGATGATGATGATGATGATGATGATGACGACGACGACGAAGAAGAAGATGATGATGATGACGATGATGATGATGATGATGATGACGATGATGATGATGATGATGATGATGATGATGATGATGATAGAGACTGACACAGCAATGCGCATGCCTCCTTCTTCTGCGCCTGAATTTATTCCAGAAAAAACGGTAAAAGACAATCATATTAAAATTTGATTCAATAATACAGAAATGGGACGCGTTAATTAAAATATTGAAACACCGAATTTATATGGACATAAAACAGAAAATGAAGAACAAACTCAACTGGATGAATATTGATTTGCGATAATGCCCCAATAAACAACTCCCAACCTACAACTTACAGAAATTTGATTTTTTTTTTAAAATACCTCAGAGAGACCAGCCATGCTAGGTGTGACGGTGTAAGCCTGTGTTGTGGTAATTTCCGGTACAAAGACGATGCCGAATAAAAGGCCACTTATGATGCTTTTGGTGCTCCATACTTCTCCTATGTGACCTTGGGTGGCTTCCTGCACACAGTCCATACAATTTGCTTGTTGTTGCTTGTTATTTTTATTTTGTAAATTTTATTTCGTTATTAGTATTTTATTGTTTTTACAATCAGGAATTGTTTACATAAAGCCTTTGAGCATAAAGGAAGTAGAATACACGCCATTTTGGAAATGGTGCTATTTTTGATTGAAAGGAAGCCACTTTGACCACGCCCCTTTCGACAGATCCGAAATAACATTCACAGTGAATATTGTCCCACTGGACAAAAACGTGCAACATAAAAAAAAAAACTCTGTTGACAGTATAGCTATTTTTAACAATCAATAAATTCCTTACTTTTGTGTCTATTACAATACAATACAAGGTTATTGCTTTAGGTCCAGCGGACTCTTCCGAGCCAAATCAGGACCAGAGAGACGTTATCTTAAAATATTATAAAATGATTCAAACCTTAAAAAACAAACCTGTTACTCTTAAATACCCAAACAAACTTTCACATGACATCTCTTTAAGAGTCTTCTTTAAAACTGATGTATTAAAAATATAATCTCTTTCTTCAATCAAATCACTAAATTCAGTCCTAACAATAAAATCCAAACTAAACAAAACATGTCGATACGATTTATATGCGATAAAACAAACCAACATCATGTAAAAATTGAAACAGATGTTGACCATTACATACTTTAAAAATCTCTTTGAAAGGTATGGAACCAAAATATGTTTCCCTTTCCTCAATCAAATCAGCACATTCAGACATGAAATGGCGAACGGAAAAAGATTGATCACATGCAAAGCACCATGGTGGTTCTTCTCCTTTTAAAAGGAAACTGTGGGTGACATAAGTATGCCCAATATGAAGGCGAGATAACACTGTTTCTTCTTTGCGAGTGGATGCAAAGTTAGGCAAAGAAGTGGACAAATCGGGAAGAATTTGAAATAATTTGTTGTTGACATGGTTAGACCAGTCAGTCTGCCACAGTTGTTTACAATAAGATCCAGTCATACAACGTAGGTCAGAGTAGGGCACAAACTGGAAAATCTCTGGAGGGAAATCGAGATGCAGAGCATCTTTAGCAGCCCTGTCTACTGCAATATTGCCGCGGATGCCCATGTGACCAGGGACCCACATAAAAACTATCTTTTTACCCTCAGAAACAAGTTGTGTATGGAGGTCATGGATCTCTGCCAGAAAAGGGTGTGATATCTTTCTCGTGGAAAGAGCCTGAAGTGCTGACAGTGAATCGGACATGATTAAAAACGAGGTTCTTTTGGATTGATAAACTTGTTTCAGAGCTAAATGAATTGCCTTGAGCTCGGCTGTATAAACAGAACAAAAATCGGGTAAACGCTGTTGCAAAGGCTGGTCTAAGTGTCTCCCGGAGACCGACGCAGCAGCAACTGAATCTCCTTTCTTTGACCCGTCTGTAAAAAGTTTTTCATATCCTGGGTATAATGCACACTGTTCTAAATAAAGTTGGTTATATACGGTTTCAGATGTATTGTTTTTAAGGAAAGCGGACAACTGCCAATTAATGTTTGGGGTACATAATTTCCATGGGGGGGCTTCAGTCCGAAGCTCATCGTCGTTGATGGAAGCAACATCAATGCCTGCTTTTTCCAGATGAGCTTGCATTCTGATGCCAAACGGAGGGATTGTGTTAGGTTTGGCTTCAAATTTCTGAACAAAATCTGGGTTGAAAACACAGTCATAAGCAGGGTTCATAGGATCAGTTTTTAATTTTAAATAGTAATTCATTGACAATTTTGTACGTCTCAGCTCCAGCGGGGGTTCGTTAGCTTCCACGTAAAGGCTTTCACAAGGGGAAGTGCGAAACGCACCCAAAGCAATGCGTAGTGCCTGATGGGCAACTGGATCTAACATCTTAAGATAAGATTTTCTAGCAGAACCATAAACAATGCAACCATAGTCTAACTTGGATCTAATTAAAGAACGATATAACAGCAATAAAGTTTTCTTGTCAGCACCCCAGTCTGTACCACTGATAACCTTGAGCAAATTGCAGGCCTGTTGACATTTAGTTTTCAAAATTTTCAGATGAGGAATGAAAGATAGCTTTTGATCAAAAATAACACCCAAAAATTTGACTTGTTGGACCGCCTTTATTGGAGTTTTATTGAGGAGAATAGTAGGGTCTTGAATAATTCCCCGGCGCTGGGAAAAGTGAATACATTCAGTTTTTGCTTCAGAAAATTTAAAACCATTTTGTAAAACCCAGTCTTCAACGGCCTTGACACATAACTGTAGCTGACGTTCTGCAGATGCCAAAGTTTTACCTTTGGCTACCAATGCAAAATCGTCGACAAACAAAGAATTGTCAATTCCCCGTTTAACGGAACGAACAATGTTATTTATTTTAATATTAAACAGCAAGGGAGACAAGATGCTACCCTGAGGCACTCCCATCTCCTGTTCTCTCGTATCTGACAAAGATCCCCCAACCTTAACCTGAAAGAGTCTGTCCGTTAGAAAATTGGATATAAACAGAGGTAAATGTCCCTTCAAACCCATTTCTTGTAAATCTGAAAGAATGCCATATTTCCATGTGGTATCATAAGCTTTTTCCAAATCAAACATGATGGCAACGACATGTTCACCCTGGACGAACGCGTTACGGATAAAAGTTTCCAGTCGCACCAGGTGGTCAACAGTACTTCGACCACTTCGAAAGCCACACTGAGTGTTGGATAAAATATTATTTGTTTCTAGATACCACAGTAAGCGAGAATAAACCATTCTTTCTAGCGTCTTGCATAAGCAAGACGTTAAGGCTATTGGTCTATAGTTTGTCGGGTTAGTATGGTCTTTGCCAGGTTTAGGGATGGGTACAATAATGGCCTTTCTCCAGGAGGGAGGAAAGGTGCCAGTGATCCAGAGCTGATTGAAGATGTCCAGCAGTTGAGACCGTGAGTATCTCGTTAAATGTCTGAGAAATTGATAATGTACATCATCCGGTCCAACTGCTGAATCTGCACTTTTGTTAATTGCATCGTCAAGCTCAACTAATGAAAACGGAATGTTGTAATCTTCAGAATTATCGGAGGTAAAATTTAACTGTTGTTTTTCTTTACGGGTTTTAACTGTTTGAAAAGGGATAGAATAATTTTCAGAGGAAGAATTTGCAGCAAAAGAAGAAGCCAAAAGATCAGCTACTAATTTTTTATCTCCGATTACGTCACCCTACACAGTAAGGCATGGGTTCACCTGTTTGTTACTTCTATTTTTGAGTTTGCGGACTACTTTCCACACCTTCGACAGTTTCGCTTTCGAATTAAGCGTGGAGCAGAAACCTCTCCACGATTCCCTTCTCTTTCGTTTGAAGAGCTGTCGGCATTGCGCTCGCAAACGTTGGTGGTTTTGTTTATTGTCAGTGCTTGGGTGTAAAAACATAGTTCTTAAAGCTTTTTTACGAGCTTGCTGAAGTTTTCTACATTCATCGTCAAACCAGGGTTTTTTAAGTGTGTGAGGGTTTGACGAAGTTTGCGGAATGGACTCCTTGGCATTGTTAATAACTATGTCAGTATAAAGCTGTATTGGATCTAAGGCATTTGAAAATTCCTGTTTCTTAGCACGTAGCTGGGCCTCAGACAGGTTAGAAAACAGACTCCAGTTAGCTTGTTTCAGTTTCCACCTGCCATGAGTTTGCTCAAGGTTATCTGAATCATGTTTTAATAAAACCGGGAAATGGTCGCTGCCATGGAGATCTTCTAAAACTGTCCATTTAAAATCCAAAAGTAACGAGGGATCACAGATTGATATATCAATGTGGGACAAAGAAGCAGTTCTTGAACAGGAAAAAGTTGGAGCACCCTCGTTCAAAGTTACTAGATTTAACGAGTCTAAAATGTCTTCAATTATTTTCCCCTGAGAATCGGTACGATCGCTACCCCACAGGGGAGAGCGTCCATTAAAATCGCCCAACAACAAAAAAGGGGTAGGTAACTGTTGAATCAAATTCTCAAGGTCATTTTTGTTCACATTTATGGATGGTGTCAAATATAGAGAACAAACTGTGAGGGATTTAAAAAAAGATACTCTAGCTGCAACTGCGGGTAAACTTGTATTCAGTGAAATTGGGTTAAATGGGACGTTTCTATGAATAAAAAGTGAAACGCCTCTAGAAGATAGACAATCAATAGACGAATAACCAGTAATATTTATAATCTGTTTTTCTGACAGGAGAGTTTCCTGAAGGGCCAACACTTCAGGTCGATGCTCTGTCAGCAGACAGCAGAGCTCCTCATAATTTGCCCTTATCCCTCGGATGTTCCAATGTAAAATGGACATAAAAATGAAGTAAAAGAATGCTAAAATTTTCATCTCCGAGAGCACAATTACGTCTCGTTATCTTTTGGACCCTCGTCCATCTCTTCATGTTCCATCAACCCCCCGAAACGGTTCTCAGTTTCGAGAGGCTGATGGGGCTTGGAAGAAAGGGGTCCGGGCCTTTGATTTTTTGTCAAAGCCCCGGAACCCGAACTGCCAGCGGACTTCCTCCCCTTCTCCCCAGCACCAGATTTTATATCTTCCCTCTCCCCCTCACCCCTTCCAACCTTTCCCTCTCCTCCTCTGACGCTCTTCTGCTGAGCGACTAGCATCTTTGCCGCCCCAGCAACTACCCGGTCGCTAAAACCGGTCGTTGCTGGTGCGGCGGCCTGAGGCATAACCTCCTTCGCGGCATGTGTGACGGCTTTTGGCGCGGCCGTCTGCGTGCTTGGAGTGACGGTTTTTGACGTGGCCGTCTGCACGTTCTCCATTGTGTTCAATGGGGCTGGAGGAGACCCCCCTGTGACTAAACGCTGTGATCATTTTCTCGAGACTATCCATTCTTTTGCATAACGCTTCCAAGATCTGACTCATCTTATTCATACAGGTTTCCATCGCCCGATGTGTAGAAGACTCCACAAGAGGCGTGGAACCTGCCACCGACGCAAAGGATCTTTCTAAAGGCATGGGTCTCTTATCCAGCACTTTCTTTCTGGCGTCACCGAAGGAGCACCCCTCAGTGGCCCGTATCTTTTGTATTTCAAGCTCCAACTGCCACTGAGGGCAGTCCTTGGAGCTGGAAGAGTGCTGCCCCGCGCAATTGACACAGCATATGGGGTCTTTGCATTCACCTTCGTGTTTATCTTTGGCACACTCTCTACAAGTTTCTTTGTTTTTGCAAGACTTGCTACCGTGGCCAAACCTTTGGCAACGGTAGCATCGCAAAGGCGAAAGTGTGAAAGGGGTAACCTTCACTCTGAGATATCCCACCCTGATTGACTCCGGCAACTTGGCCATCGCAAAAGTCACAAAAAGAGTATTGGTTGGGATACGTTTAGATCCCTTGGTGACATATACCCTTTGTACAGCTGTGACCCCCTGGCTGGAGAGCTCGTCACGGATTTCTAAATCGGACATGTCAATCAAGTCCTGGCATCGAATGACTCCCTTGGAGGAATTCAACCGTCCATGCACAGAAACTTTGATTTGTCTGTCAACAAAGACGGTCAAACTCCTCTTTAGCAGACTATCCGACGCCCGTTTGGTTGAGCACTCCACCAGATAGGCCCCAGATCTAAGTTTTCTCACATCTTTGAAACCAACCGTTGAAATAGATTGAAAACCCTTGTGGATGGCAAACGGGGACAACTTGCCTAGTGGCAGAGCCGAATCCGTCCCCTCCACAACCAAAAAACGAGGCCAGGCCCCATCCACCCCAGATGCACAAGCTTTCTGTCGAATGTCCATATCACTGTCCGTGTCCGAGTCCGGTCCGTCATCACGCAGTCGTCTTTTATTTGTGGAAGCCATGTTATTAATTTATGAATTCATCCCCCCTGCTCCCCACCCACCACGGAGTCCAACAAGGGGATGCGTCCAAGCGGAAAATCCAGCAAGGGAGCGCACCAGGGCTACAGGGGGGATATACACCCAGACAATCCCGCACTGCCACTACGGTTTTGTTCAAGTTTGACCCATGAGCCGCAGCCTTCTAGCAGAGCTAGGGCAATACACGACCAGCCGCTTGACTGACGCGGGCCACGCCAGCCTCCCGTCTAGGAGAAGTTCGGGCCAAAGAGGTGTGTTAGTGTGAGGGACCGCAGTCCCTCAGTGACCTCAACCTCCAGGATCCCATTCTCCCCCGACACGGGTTGCCCTGCACGGCAAACGCAGGGGGCCAAGAGAAGGCCACAGAGAAAAAGAAGGGTAGAAAAGGAGGAGTGATGGGGAAAAAGAAGACAGGGAAAGTCCGGTAAGGCAGAAGAAAGGGAGTCAAAACTGCATAGTATACTGGGAGAATTTAAGGGTTTCTAGGGCTAAAAAGTCTCATCTAGAATGTCAAAGAGCGTATTGTTGTACCGTTAAACAGGGGAAATCACCCTCTGTCGGAATAGAAATGGAAAATTCAAACTTTAGCGGTTTTCATTGTTTTATCCTATCCTATCCTGTCCCGTAACCCAGAGGTCGTAGGGGCACCACAGATGATCGTTTAACCACCATACTCCATCTTTCTCTGTCCTCAGCAGCCATGATGGCTTCGCTCAGTGTCAAACCAATCCATTCTCGAATGTTGTCCTCCCACCTCTTTTTCGGTCTCCCTCTTCTTCTACTTCCTTGCACTGTGCCTTGTAGAATAGTCTTTGCATGGCCATACCATCGGAGTTTCCGTTTCTTCACCACTGTAAGCAGGTCATCGTGTTGTCCAATGGCTCGTGTGATGGTCTGCCGGACTTCGTCGTTGGTGATGTGTTGTGTATAGGAAATGCCCATTATCTTCTGTAGCACCTCATCTCCATGACCACAGCTGCAGACGGATCGAAGTGACGAAAACTCGGCCTGATCATCCCTCAATTTTCCCCAACGGCCCGACCGGCTGCGGAGATGAGGATGAGGATGAGGATGATGATGATGATGATGATGATGATGATGATGATGATGATGATGATGATGATGATGATGATGATGATGACGACGACGAATATGCGAATTTTATTGTAAACCCGTTTTCGTAAAAAATAAACATATTCTTTAACTAAGGACCCATAAAGGAACGGAAAAGGTTCGGCACCCTCCCCCCTTCCCCCACCTCTCTCCCTCTCCACCGCCCCCTCCTTCTATAAAACCAATGTCTGAGTTTTGTTTTTCACTGTATTGTAGTATACTCTCCAGCTGACATGTCCAGGTCCACTGATGGTGCAGAGCATCGATCCCAGCCCTAAAGAATGTCTGCTTAGATTTATGTGCGATTCCCGTTAGTATTAGAAATCATTTTAATAATTCCCTATATCGATTTCGATTTATACCATGTTCCAGTATTTCCCGTGGTATATTATACGTCGAGAGTTTCATCCACTTTAGAAGGCTGTTGTTTCTAGCGTGATAGCTCTGAACTTACTCGGTAAATGATGTCATCGATGGTCGTTGCAGGTTTGGAAGGTTTCAGAATGAGCCCTTCAGCATTACAGCACCTAAAGAGTACAATACAATGCAATACAATACAATACGATATAAAACAATACATATAAATGAAAATGAAGTAGAGAGTGATGACCTGCTGTATGCAAAACAATATACATCATGACGTCAATGTTAACATTACATAATTGACGTCTGCCATGACGCACGCGCGCGCACGCACACACACACACACGCACACGCACACACAAAACAGATGGCGCGGAGATGACTATGACGCAATTGATGGCTCACTTCATGATCAGAGTGACGTTGGCATGACCAATCATGTCACTGGGACCAACAGGACCTGTGCTCAGAACTGATACCGCAAGCTGAAGCTCGTTGTGGGGTTCAGTTCTGTCTACAAACAAACAAACAAACAAACAAACAAACAAACAAACAAACTCAAAAACCATAAATAAATAAATAAATAAATAAATAAATAAATAAATAAAAAATAAATAAACACACAAATTCATTAACGTTAAAATTAGAAGGGAAGCGCTCATGCACATGATCATGACTCACATGCTCCTCTGAGGGCATGTTCAACTTTGTACACTTGAAAAAGATGCGCCAAAGGTAGAAAGTTTCCCGGCGACGCGGATGGCTTGAATTTAGATCTTGTATGGGCCAGCGCCTTGAGCATTTCGAGCCGGAACAGCGCTATATAAGAGCGACTAAATAAATAAAAGACCCAACACTGACGGCACTTTAAACAACTGAAAGGAATGGTGGCATTAAAATGTAAGATATGATTGATCTCGAGACGACTTTGACCTCTACGCGACCTTCAGGAACAGTTTTGAAGCAACAACATATCCTAAAGTCAAGGTTGTAGCATGATAAAAAGCAACCTTGGCATGATCTTGACATTAATTTAATACTGACATTGACATGACCTTGATCTTTAAATGACATTGACCTTTCCATGCATTTTGGTTCTCAAATAAGTACGATCAATTACACCAATGTTTGTGCCTACATTGGTCAAATTTAGAGCATTCAAAGGTACCCGACCTTCAAGATTATACCAGTCTCTTCAAAGACTATGTATAGACCTTGTATGTCACACAGCTTCGGGTCAAGGCTGCTTCAAACCCTCAGCCGTAGGTACATATAAATGATCGATTATACTGTCTCTTCATACACTATGTTTAGACCTTCTATGTGATATAGTTTAGGGTCTCGGTTACTTCAAACCCTCAGCTATTGATGTATATAAAAGATCGATTATGCAGTCTCTTCATACACTATGTTTAGACCTTGTATGTCACACAGCTTAGAGTCAAGGTTATTTCAAAGTACATAAATGAACCGCCTTCGTGCCTCTCTAGAGACTTTGGCCTATTAAGATCACTAATATACTACTACTACTACTACTACTACTACTACTACTACTACTACTACTACTACTACTACTACTAATACTACTACTACTAATAATAATAATAAATGATCATTTTTTCGTGCCCATCCAAAGTCTCTAGGTCAGTTACAAGAAAAAACAAATGTTACATCAAATATTTACATCAAATTAAAAGCAGTCAGAAGCCTACATTCATACATTTATGCAACTAACAAGAGTTATACAAAAATGGTTGAAAATGGATAACCAATCTAAACAAATATTAAAGCGTCCTGTCAAAAACTATCAGTCAGAAAAATACTCTTTGAAGAGACAGGTTTTCAACTGTTGTTTTAATGTTGGAAGCGTAGCGCAGTGTCTAACAGATTTTTTACCTTAAGCAATTCCATCACTGAGGATCAAAACAGAAGACGCTTCTTGCTCTGTGTTGCTTTCTCTTAACGCGCTAAACTTTAAAACAGACGGGTGTCAGAGGAAGATCGTAGGGTGCGTGATGGTGTGTAGATATGGAGGTGTTAGTTAGTTATTCATTGTTTACAGGGTCCAGCGGACTGCAAAGAGCCGAACCAGGACCACAAAATCAAGACCACAACTTCGCTGAAAGAGGACTCTCCCCTGATCCGCATTAAAGATCTGCCCAAACAACCTTAGTGGCAACACTGAAGGCACTCCACCAGCCGGTCACTTTACAATAAAGACATCATACGCAGGGGACGCTGAGGCTATACTCTAATTTACTGAACCCCCGTTTACAAAAACAAAATAGAATATAAACATCATTATAAAATATCAACAAAACACATACATATAAAATGCCTACATTGCCAAATAATAACATCATAGGAAGCCCCAGTGACCATTTGGCAGAAAGCGTCCAATATTCCCAAGCTGATCCAATAGACCTCACACACAAATAAGGAGTTTTGTCCCAGAAGAGTTTTCAAGAAATAAACGTATGTGACTGGTCTAGCGAAGAAGAAGATAGTATAGTAGTTTGATAGAACAGAGTAGGAATGAGAAAGAACAAAAGAGAAAGACAGCGACAGTGAGAATTTAAAGCACTAAATTTCCAGAAAGAGGGGATACTATTTATACTGAAACCCCCGGGACTAGAGTTCAGGGAGATACTGGGGAGCACAACCACTGAAATCTTTAAAGCATAGACAACATATTTTATACTTGAGTCTTTGCTCTATTCTAAGGGTACTAACTATAAGGGTTATAGGGCTGCACCGTGGTAGACCAGAAGTTGTCTTTGAAAGGAGCAAGACCCATGGCATCAGCGAACATGGAGGATATGCCAATCTTCCACTGATCATCGCCAGGACTGTAGTCGTCACTCGCTCGTGCCTGCACAATATACGTTAATCAAATATCAAAGTACATGGACACAATGTTACTGACGTCATTACTTGCGTGGCGATCAAGTGTAACTGACTTTATACCTGCGTACAGCATAATTATATAGAAACCTCGCGTGTGTTTATATGACGACATAAAACGGTACATTACATGGTCAAACACATACGACGTCATGCCATCAACACCTATAGCATGAAAGATCAGTTATGACGACAAACAGTCAAAATGACGTGGTATATGCCTGGCGACAGCGTTAAAATATCCTACCTGTGACGTTTAGAACCTGCAAGAGGACAAACCTTAACGACGAGACAAAAGTGTGACGACAGTTTAAACGACTCACGCGTACCTGAGTGACGGCAGGGGTCTGCAAGGCGTGCATGATGTGGCGACTGTTGGACATGCAGTACTGGATGGTCATGTTGCTCCTGGCAGCACCTGTAGCCATCTGGTTCAGCCATCTGGATCCCATTTGCAGATCCGACAGCAACGCTTCCGAGCCTGCGAATTCCTTGTTCAGCCAGTCCTGCCCCAACAGTTCAGAATTTAGTTTCCCCCAAAACGCCAGTCGCTTATTTAGGTTGATTAATTACTACACGACATTTGATAATGGTTCTGAAAGCATCAAATTGGTCTATTTGGGATTTACATTCAATGACAGCCTATACTGCGCTCCCAAAGTCTCAGTCTCACGCAATGATGTACTTAGCAATGGCTGCTGTGGAACTGACGGGACTGTTTCCGGTTCAAAGGTCGCTCAATTGTGGCCAGTTAGCTACATACAGTTATGACTCTTTACTCTAGTTTACAACACACACTTACATTAGAGTTGAACTTTCGACAGAATTATCTCCCGTAAATGTTGCTCATTGTGTATGAAAATAATTAATGAAAAACAACCTTGAGTTGGCTACGATCGAGTTTGGAATTCGCCTTTAATAAATGATGATGATGATGATGATGATGATGATGATGATGATGATGATGATGATGATGATGATGATGATGATGATGATGATGATGATGATGATGATTATTATTATTAATTAATTAATTAATTAATTAATTAAACTAGCTGAATAATGTTAGAACAGAACGTGTAAGAGTGACAGGCCTGCTCGTAGGTGTATAGACCCCAACTGGAAGAGTTGACAAACAGATCGTCCCAGAATTGCTGCGCACACAAAGACACCTAACACTTTAATAATACAGATACTAAGCAACCACACAAACAAAGTATAAGAGACTGGAAACAAGTAAACTTAACGTCAACGGGCAAACGAAAACCAATCTATACCCTGCAAATAAATCACAGCAACAACGACAACACCATCACTTATAATTAAAACCAAAACAGAACAGCAACTACAACCACGATGTAGCTCACCTGATCATCAGGCACAGAAATAGCGGGTTCCACGATGAAGTTGTACCTGCCGCCATTTTGCTTGGCGTACGTAGTGTCGCTACTCCAGTAACGGTTGTGGGCTGACGCCGGTAGTCCAATCTTCTTGTGAACGTATCTGCAACATTCACCACACGACACTCGTCAAAGAATTTAAATGTACGGTTTATAAACATAAGTTGACCATTTTGTTTATCTGGCCGCGCGCTTTCCTGCTCGTGTCCTCCAAAATGGGGTTGTTTATGTATTTATTTATTTACTTATTTTATTGAATCGTTCTTATATGGCGCTTTTTCAGCTCAAGCGCTGCTCAAGGCGCTGGCCGATACTGGACCTGACTCAAGCCGCCCGAAGCGTCCATTAGCTGCCTTTGTCTACACAGTGTCCGCCGTGCACAAGTGTGTGAGCGCAATGAGAGTGGGGAGTCACGCAGAGCCCAAGGCGCAAGCACAATTAGAATTGCTCTGATAGTTTTATATAGACAGGCAGTGCAGAAGGGACTCTTTTAATTTTTATTTTATTTAATAGTTCCTGTACAACGCTTTTTCAGTTGAAGAGCTGCTCAAGGCGTTGGTCGATACAGGATCTAACTCAAGCCGCCCGAGGCGCCCAAGTACAGCCTTTTTTGGGCGCATGGCCTGGGCGACCGGGGAAGGGGAGAATGGGCCTACTGCATGTCTGGGTGTAGGCTTATTTGTGTAGTCGGCACTCACCAGGCTAGGACATGAGCGACAGGATCTTTAAAGTCCACGCCAAGGAAAGCGTGCCTGCACAGACTAGACCTCGGTTTGTACTCTCATCAGAGCAGGCGCTTGTTCGGCAGTCGAAGGTAAAGGTGTTTCCGAGAAAGACTAACAGTCAGACAACCAGACCAGTGTCAGTTTTCACCTGCTCGCGGTGCGGGAAGGATTGCCAATCTAGCCCTGGCCTTTCCAGTGACGCTATACACTGTACCAGGACCGAAAACTAGATGCGCAACTCCATGGTCCCCCGAGACCGACGAATGCCTACTAAGCTTACCTACTACTATACAGAAGACTTCTGGGCATTTCCTATACCCAGCACATCACCAACAACGAAGTCCGACAGACCATCACACAAGCCATTGGACAACTCGATGACATGCTCACAGTAGTGAAGAAACGGAAACTCCGATGGTTTGGCCACGTCACCAGAGCATCAGGCCTGGCAAAGACTATCCTGCAAGGCACGGTGCAAGAAGGCAGAAGAAGAAAAAGAGGTGGGAGGACAACATTCGAGAATGGACTGGCCTAACACTGAGCGAGGCCATGATGGTTGCTGAGAACAGAGAAATATGGAGTACGCTGGTTAAACGATCAACTGTGGTGCCCCTACGACCTGAGTTATGGGATGGGATAGCTACGACGGTGGAATACCCTTGCCCGAGGCCCCAACTTGCGGCCTCTAAGGCGCATCGTCTCAACGCCACAGACAACTGAGCTACGTAGAAACAATTTTAAAACAAAGCACGCGAAATGGCATAAAACCGAACTACAATAATGAGAAACGAAGGTAAAAAATAAAGCACAAGAATGCCAACCTAGACAACAACAAGGCAAGACAACACATTGCAACGCCTTGAAGCCAAGATTTTCCCTAGGCGGACAAAACACACAACAGAACAAATCAATACTTCCCACCAGACCCCTGTTGGGGTACCGGGGTTTTCTGTATGAATAGTATCCCAACTTGGTGGAAATTTAGTGTTTTAAATTACCACCGTTTCTGTCATGCTCATTTCTTTTTTCTCATTCCTAATCTCTTCTATCAATCTACTATTTTCCATCTTCTTCGCTAGACCAGTCACCAACCTTTTTCTCTTGAAAACTCTCCCAAAACTCCTTGTCTGTATATGGGGTCTTTTTGGTCAGCTTGGGGATATTGGACGCTTTCTGCCAAATGGTCAGTAAGGCTTTTTATGGTATTATTATTTAGCAATTTTTAACGTTTTATATGTATATGTTTTGTTAATATTTTATAATGATGTTTATATTCTATTTTGCTTTTCTAAACGGGGGATCCCATAAATTAGAGTACAGCCTCAGCGTCCCCTGCATGGGATTCCTTTCATGTAAAGTGACCGCCTGGTCGTGTGCCTTCAGTGTTACCATTAGGGTTGTTTCTGCAGATCTTTTATAAGGATCGCGGGTGAGTCCTCTTTCAACCAGGTTGTGGTCCTGATTCGGCTCTTTGCAAACCGCTGGACCCTATAAACAATTACTAACTAACTAACTTCCCACCAGAACTCCAAGGAAGAATGTACAATTATTGTACAGTGTGTTGCAAGCAGTGAAACGAAGCTTAACGTCCCCTTGCGTAAACGTTAAGGACGAATCACCACGTCGCCACCTTGAAAACAACGATCATCTGTTGCAAGCAGTTCTCCGTGTATTCCATTTATCAGAGTTAAAATAGTCCGACAGCCTATCCAAGGAATGCCTCGAAGAAAAAATATTAAAAAACAAAAAATCCGGTAACATACGGAAATCCGTCAGGAAAGATGTCTGGCCTGGACACCCAGGTTTTGACGCCACTGGCCACGCCTTTGTAATACCACCAGGAGTCGTACTGCCAATATCTGCACGTCAAAACAAATATCATAGCAATGGGTCGCTTGCAAACAAACCTGAACACTTGGCTGCAAGAAACCCTTGATCCCATTGCAGTCTTATGAATTAATAATAATGGTACACAAATGTGCAAATAACCCCCTCCCCCCCCCCACAACCCTTCCCAAAAAAGGGAATTTAGACAAAAATAAGACAAACAAGACAAAGACAAGACAAGCAAGACACATGATGACGTGACCGTGATCACTTTGCCTGATCAGCCTTAATTTGTGGCCTCTTTATGTTCCAACTATCGAGAGGTCTCGAACAACATTGTGTATGTTTTGAAGCAGAAGAAGAAGAAGAAGAAGAAGAAGAAGAAGAAGAAGAAGAAGAAGAAGAAGAAGAAGAAGAAGAAGAAGAAGAAGAAGAAGAAGAAGAAGAAGAAGAAGAAGTTTCAAGAAATCGAATAGTTTCAAAGAAAAGCGCGCACGGACAGCCGGATGGACGTACTGACGGACAGGGCAAAAAATAATAGGTCCCCCGCTTCGCTCGGGATCTAACAACACAATGCAAAATTTGGAGCTAAGGTCTTCTTCAGCCTTAGCTTGAAAATCTTTAAGCTGTTGTTTTTTTCTTGTGCGTGTGTGTGTGTTTGTGTGTGTATGTATGTGCGTGTATATGTGTGTATATGTATGTGTGTGCATGCGTGCGTGTGTGTGCGTGTGTGAGCGCGTGCGGGGTGTGCGTGTAAATTAGCATTCTGTTGGTTTACGTATGCATTTGTTTCTCATTATTGTAAATTTTGAAAGCTACAGTGTTTCCGATTACGTAGGCCTACAGCTGTGCGTCAATTACGCACAAAACATTTTAAAAAAAAAAAAAAAGAGAGACGTAGACAAGTTTGTAAACGTGAGGTTTTGTTTGTTTGTTTGTTTGTTTTTTGTATTCTTTATTTTTATTTTATTTTTAATCCGAATTGCTGAACGCAAGCGCAGCCGGATGGTATGGACGTCGGACGGACAAGCCCAAAAAAATGTCCCCCGCTTCGCTCTCGCTCTAGTAAACATTGCCAAAAATTTGAGCTAAGGTCTTCCTTCAGCCTTACTTGAAAATCTTTAAGCTGTTTTTTTCTTGTGCGTGTGTGGTGTGTGTGTGTTGTGAGTGGGGTGGGGTGCGTGTGGTGTGTGTGTTGTGCGCGTGCGTGTTGTGTGTGTGTGTGTGTGCGCGCGCGCGCGCCGTGTGTCGTGTAAATTAGCAGCATTTGGTTTTGTTTTGTATGCATTGTTTCTCATTGTTAAAATTTGAAAGACAGCTACAGTTTTTCCGATTACGTACACAGCTGGCGTCAATTACAAAAACAATATTATTAAAAAAAAAAAAAAAAAAAAAAAAGAGACGCAGACGTATGAAAGTTGTTTGTTTACGTGAGTATTTTATTTATTTTATCCGAATTGCTGAAGTTAATTTAATGGGAAGTCGAAATTATGAGTGGCCAACTAATTCACCTCAAACCCCTAAACAAAGCCTGCCGTAGTAGACGATTCAAGATTGTGTCGCGAGTTATCGTCCTTTAAAATCGCATGCGCGCATTGTATACTTCCTCTATGCATTCATGTCGCTGCTTTCTAAATTTGGGACGTTCAAAATGTGCAAAAAGTCTCTTAAATTTAGAATTACTGAGAGTCCCATTTAACTTTTTTTTTTTTTTTTGGGGGGGGGGGGGGGGGGGGAGGGGACACTGAGCTTGCAGTTCCGTTTATATTCCATTTATGAATTCAGAGCCGCGGTGGTTTTGTCCTCACACGAGTCTGAATTGGCTCTTTACACGATGGTCTGTTTTCCTACTTGTCCCCGCGATAGCAGACTAAATAATCCGGCCATTCTGACAAACACTGGCAATTGCCTCCAATAAAATAGCTTTCGAGTGGTCTTGAACTACATTTTGTATGTTTTTAAGACGAAGGATACGGAGAAGAAGAAGGAGAAGAAGAAGAAGAAGAAGAGGAAGAAGGTCAACAACAACAACGATAAGTTTAAAATAATACTTTGATTTAGTTTTCCTGTATTATAATAATGTTCAAGTGGACCTTTCCAAAAACTGTTAGTTTTATCATAGATATTCCAGAAGATCTCTTGTTGTTTACCTCCAAAGCAGATCGTCGAACACTGCCAAAACCTTAGATGACTGGCAAAAGTTTCATTTAACTCTATATGGCAGGCTGATGCTGTTTAAAATTCTCAATTAACTGTATGGCAGGCGAACATTCAGTAATATTTACTTGTATGGCAGGCGAACATTGTCAAAACATGTTGCTTTCTGTTTTTGTTGGGTTATATAGCATCATCAAGCGTATTCAATTAATTGTATGGCAGGCGAACTTTGACAAAAATTTAGTTTACCTGTATGGCAGGCGAACACTATCAGCGTAGGCTTTGGCATCAACCATGGTTTCTTCATATGTCTTGTTTTGCTCCGTGAGGTAGTAATAGTAAGCACCTAGAAAACCAACAACAACAACATGTGTTATTGTGACGAGGCGGACAATCGACCTCTGACGCAGGCTGCGCCGAGTCATTCCTCCCACACATCCAGTCACCCCTTACCACGCACGCTGGCTAACCCGCCTAAGCCCCGCCCCTCGGGGACCACTGTTAAAGCCTAACACACAGCCAGATCCGCGGTCAGTCGCAAGCAATCCATCTTCGAATCCACAACAATCTGTCCTGGACACGTCCCCATCAACTGGCGACCTCTGAGCTACGGCAGTACTCTCGTGATTCGACCCGTCTTAGTCAAGGTAAGAGAGGAAACGTACTCTCTGTCATGTAGCTTACCCATCACCCGTCGATCGCCCAACATGTTCGTATGTCCTGTTGATATGTACGTTCGTGTTTATAGTTTTGTCTTGATGTGTTGCTGTGACATGTATTATTTCCTTGTATATATCATCTGCCTTGTATATGACTCATGCCATGGTTGAATTTATACTTGTATGCTCCCTGTTAGCCCCATGTGTAAATACCCCATGCCATGCTGTCCCTCCACATAGATTAAAGCCCCCAAGCACAGCCCCTTGCCTACAACCCCCATTGTCCTGTATTTACCACATTTGCTTTCCTCCATGTTTCCCACTGTATAAATATCTGCCCCTGTTGACCGCCACCCCATCTTAAGGCGCCGAAGGTATCCCATATTAGCGGCTGCCGGTAAACTCCACAATAGCCCCATAAACCCTGGTTGCAATTGTTGGACTGTTGGTATGCACCGGCTAACCTTTGGCCGGTCAGACCAATTTGAAATCTGAATGGGCACATGCGCCAACAGGCGCTGAACCCAGAATACACCTATCCCCAGCTGATACAGAGTCTGTATTGCGTTACAGACGGGCTCCTGTGCAGGGCGAAATACCCCGGCCCTGTACCAGCTTTAAGTCGCTGACCCGCTGCAGGCCCCTGACGACCCAGGGAGTCAACGCGAAGCGTTTCAACCAATTTCATCATTCACCCAGACAGCTAGCAACGTAAGCTGAAAGCCACGCCTGTACTTTCAAACCAGGATTGCACCATCGGTCATTACGCAAGAGAGTGACCGACTGACCCGCATTGGCAACACACGCGACGCCAACCTTGGTCATCTGTCCAGACTATCCTGGACCAACCACCGCCCTTCGAAAACCAGCTAAGTTATCCCCCTACGAGCATCACCACTCGCTGATTATCTGGCCAAGTACTCTGAACCACAATCCAGATACACTCCTGCCCTGTGATGATATCAGTCCTCAGTAGCACTAGTACCCCGGAAATCGTCCACCCAGAATATCTCCAAGATACTCCCTACTATTACTGACAATATCCAGTGACTCACTCTTAGAATTATTCAACAAAGACGACCCACTTCTATTTAATAAAAGTTCCTAGTTAGAAATTGTACCTATCTGGACTTGCCCTTGTTTTGAATTTCTCAACTAGTGTAGCCTACCTTCTTTCTCGTCTGCACTCTGACTGCCTTTCATTAATTAGTAACTCCAGCTCTAATCTCTTGAAGGTCACCACAACATTGGCCTAAGCAAGGGAGGCAATACAGTGCGAGAGATTAAGAGCTTACCCTCGATCCCCCCAACCCCTTTCTTTGTGACATTAACTTCTTTAAAACTACAACAAGAACAACAACAACACCAACATGTGCCATTTCTTTAAAACTGCAACAGCAACAACAAAGAAAGCCTGGGAGAGAAAGCAATGACTTCATAGAGGTAAAATTTAAGTTTGGATAACCAAACATTGCTAACGTGAAGCTAAACTGTATCAGTCCACCTCTGAGCAGGAAGAAGACAAACAGACAGACAGAGATCATTAAACATTGTTCATGTGTTGCCGAACGGAGGTATTTGACTCTCGTCTCTCGACCACCAACCTTGAAAACACGGCCCAACCCGAGCTCTTTTTTTCATTTTATCCCTCAAAAGAGGGAAATAAAAATATTTGCCCTACAAGGTGTTGAAGTTTGGTTGGTAGTAAACCGGGTTGCAGGCTACTAGTGCCACGACACTTCGCTGCAAAGTCGCTGCCACCGACTTGCATAAAATGCCTGCCGACAATGTAGTCCCGCTCATCACTAAAAGCAGAAGGCGAATGGTCAGCCGGGGAGAACACATGTCATGTCGCCTTGCCCTGCATAACCCAATGGTATCCCCAAAGGATTCTGCACAGCAGGAGCCACCCAAGGCTAATCTAACCAAGAAATTCAAGGTAGACAACTTCTCTCCTAAGCCTCAACCAGTCTCCTCCCTTTCCGCTACACATGCAAAGCTAACCAAATATATCAGTGCACGTGAGAGAGAGAGAGAGAGAGAGAGAGAGAGAGAGAGAGAGAGAGAGAGAGAGAGAGAGAGAGAGAGAGAGAGAGAGGGAGGGAGAGAGACAGAGAAACAGATAGGGAGATGGATATCGATACAAAATGAGGATACCATTATCAGTCCAGTATCCCACGTAGTTGACGGTAAGATCGTTGTGGCGAGCATCGTCTCTTTTGCCGTAGGCCTTACGCAGCACCGACCCCCAACCTTCAAACGCCTGTTCCACAATTCAATCAGTCAATCAGCAGATCCATCAATGATATCTTCAGTTAGAAAATCAAATCAACCAAAGACCCTGTCAGTAAATCAACCCACCAATGAAATCAAAGTTAAACATGTTAATTAAAATAAAATCTATGTAAGCGAACAATGCTGGGACTACCAGCCACTAAATACATCTAGAAACTAAACATTGAATTAATAAGTTAAGCAACTAACTGTTCCATGTGTATATATATATATCCATGTACAAATCCAGTCGAAAAAGTGTGTCCTATTTTAATTCTACTACATAAAAAAAAGAACATAAATATTGAACAATCCGTTTACATTCTATTATTGCATAGTCCCCGCAATAATAGAGATTGCCCGTTTTAATTTCATTGTCAGCAGTTGGTATATTTTTGCAGTAACTTTACTTTTTATGGCTAGGGTACGCCTTCAGATGAGAGTATAAACCGAGGTCTATTCTGTGCATGCATGCATTCCATCGCATGGACTTTAAAGATCCTGACGCTCATGGGTGAGTGCCGGCAACACAAATACACCCAGCACGCACTAGGATCCTTCTCTCATCCCCGGTCGCCGTGGACTGTGCTAAGTCTATGCGCCCAAAGGCTGCAAACGGGCGCCCCGGGCGGCTTGAGTTACATCCTGTATCGGCCAGCGCCTTGGGCCGCTCGAGCTGGAAAAGCGCTATATAAAAGCAATTAAATTTAAAAAAACTTAAAGCGCTATATAAAAGTGATTTCTTTTTAAAATTAAAAATACCCTTTAAGTTCTTAGATTCATTTTTATGTTTGTTTGTCTAGGCTTGAGAAAGAATCATTCTCCCATCAGTCAATAATCTGATTCATTTAGCTTAATAAATAAGTAAATAAATAAATAAATAAATAAATAAATAAATAAATAAATAAATAAATAAATAAATTAATTAATTAATTAATAAAAACACTGGTTACAGCGAGTCAGAGGTACTGAAGCGCCCATCAGAGGTTCTGCGTTTTGAAAGGGTTTGTCTATAAAACCACCGGATTGAGATGAAAGCTCTCAAATAAACGTGTACGCAGATTAAAATAGACACTGGTCCCGATTGTGACGTCACCTCGCGAGTAAGGGCAGTAAGTCACCCAGTGTTTACGTATACAACAAGATCCGACCTTTTGGATGATTGGACAGGAAGTTATATAAGACACACACACAAATGTATGAATATATTAGCAAATTGTCGTCTCTTAGGTTGAAGTAGACATTTTATAAGTTTTGAGCAAATGTTGATGCCGGCCTCGGATACAGTTTAGGAAGAAGCCGTATATGAATACCCTAATTATAAAACAGCTACAGACGACTCTTGGAACTTACTAGATTAAGCAGTGATTACGAGGTTAGCGCGACAGGTTCCAAAGAGGGTCTAAGCAAAACTATAATTATAAACAAAGCTTCTGAGTGTGTGTTTGTGTGTGGGTGTGTTTGTGTGTGTGCGTGTTTGTGTTACTCATTTATTGTCTATTAATATTCATCTAAGTGATTCAGACATTAAAAATAAGAAAATGAGCATATTAATAAACAATTAACTATATTAATAGAATAACGGACGAAAAATAATTATAACTCTCTCTCTCTCTCTCTCTCTCTCTCTCTCTCTCTCTCTCTCTCTCTCTCTCTCTCTCTCTCTCTCTCTCTCTCTCTCTCTCTCCCACAACCCTATGATTATAAACATGGACTCTTCACACAATGGTCACTCTAAAACAAAAAAAAATAAATATTTAAAAAAAAAAACTTATGAAATCTTCCAACAGATGATTAAATAAAACAATTTGCAAGACGACTCTAATTGGCAAAAGGAATGATCTTGAAATTAGTGTAGATAGATCTCTTGCTTCTGACCTTGTTTATTCCTTGTGGGCTGTAATACACGATGAAATCTACCGTTGTGCCAGCGGGGACCGACTCCACGCCACCCATAATTCCAAAATGTAGGTAGGGAAAATCCTGTCGGTGTTCCAGCCAATCAGAAGCCGCCATGAAGTTGCTGGCAGGGGAAATAACTAGTGCATTTTGCAGGCCGTCGAAAAGAGCGATCGGCCCTCCTGCCAAGCCGTACGTTATCCGAAAATCTCGCTCTGAAAATCTGTTTTCAAACAATACGAAATTGTTGAATGATTATTCTATGGCTATTCAAGCCAGAATAAATGAAGCAAGGAATGAATTGGAGGAACTCATACTATCTATAGCGTATATATCATATAATATATATTATCTAGCATAAACTTCAAAACTTGTAACATTCATCCACCAGAAGGCAAGGAAACCATAAACCACCGTTCCGTTTTCAGAAGTTGACTATATATAAATATATATGAATAAGTCACTTTAAAAGGACCCACTGCGACCACGCCCCATCGAGAGATCTGTTTAACGTTCACAGTGAATGTTGCCTCACTGAAAAAAATAAGCTTGCAATTTAAAAAAAACTCTTTCGAAAGTTTAATTTTTTTTAAAATCAAGAAATTGCATAGTATGTGTGCGTGTGCCTGTCAATATCAACCGCTAGCTACCTTTCTATAAATAAAAATATAATCTACAAGATCGGAGAGTGTATTGGTGGACAGTTAAACAGGGGAATTCATCCCCTGTCAGAACAGGAATGGAAATGTGAAACTTCAGCGGTTGGTTTGACTTTGAGCAACCAAAAGCCCACTGTGTCAACGTTTTATGCATTGACAATGCGAATTTTAGGCTAAACTCTCTTTCGCCAAAAGGAGACAAAGGTTTTGATTTAGGGCCCTTTATCTGATGAACTCACACGCCAAGTTTTTTTTCCGTGTCTCCGCACATCATGCCGCCAAACGCCAAATAGCCCACGTTGCCGCCATCCACAGGATCAATGATGGCGACCATGAAAGAAGGGAAACCACTGATGGCGTAATTCACATTGTCTCCCCTCGTTCCGCTTACTTCAGTTACGTAAGTCTGCAAGGAGTAAATAGGAAGGTAAATAAATAAATTAACAAGATAAAAATAAATAAATAAATGTAGGCATCATCATCGTCGTCAATGCCTTGTCGTAAACACCTTTACCACATCACACCCATCCCCACCTTCATCACTTCTATCATCTTCATCATCACCACTGCCACCGGGTGTGCCACCACCATTTCCATCATCAGCATTATCACACCATCATCATCATCATCATCATCATCATCATCATCATCATCATCATCATCACCACCATCATCATCATCATCATACTTGTGTGAATATGACAAAGGGTTGTCCTTGATACGTCTTGATGGCAGCTTGGAACTTGGCCTGGCCGGCGAAGTAATGGAAGACTGTGGCTTGATACGACCCAAACATGTCCTGCCCACTGATAACACAGCCATCATTATTGAATGCCACACCGTCAACAGCGTCCTCGTCGCCATCGACGTCACAATCACCAGCAAGAACAGCCGTAACAAAAACAGTATCATCATCATCATCATCATCATCGGCAGCAACAGCAGCAGCATCATGACCATGACAACTCCATCAACGACCACTACAACAGAAGTAGAAGACAACAACAACAACAAAAAACAACAGCGACTTTAGTTCATGTTTACTTTTTCGGTCGAAATGAAAACCACTTTTTTCGCCAGAAACTATGATTTCACTAAAAAGATAAACAAAATAAAATAAGCAAGTGGGTGTTTTTACTTGTTTTTGGTAAAAAGATGTGAATATGTCTAGTATGTGCACAATTCAGTCATGCATCCTCACGTATTGTCGTATTTATGTGTTGAACTTAGGGAAATCGAAAGAGAACTCTCCCGTATACGCGGTGAAACGTTTGTTTCCTACACGATTCAGTTTTGAACTATGACCGTAATATAATATAGTCTTTGATATAATATAGTCTTTCATATAATGCTGCCTGTGGAAAGGATAGACTAGTTGCAAAACGCCGAAAATAGACATTCCGGAATTTTCCCGTGCTGCGAGCGAGAGAGAAAAATATTTTCGCTAATCGCAAAAACTTCCTAGCTAATCCCGCATTGGGTTTGGGCACTGTCGTTCGTTCAATTCAACTCCTATTGCCAACCAATACCATCCATCACCTCTAACTGCTCTAAAAAAACAACAACCCAGCCCATTCCAAAATCGTCTTCCTCGTTCTCGTCCACCTCATCGTCAACTTATAATTATTTCTATATTTATTTTTTTATGTTATCGTTATTATATAGCGCTTTAATTTTAAGTTCAAGAACTGCTCAAGGCAAAGGCCAATACATTACATTACATTACATGATTGTTGCTTTAGGTCCAGCGGATTCTTCCGAGCCAAATCAGGACCGGACAACCCCTGATCCGCATAAAAGATCTGCTGAAACAACCCTATTGGTAAAACTGAAAGCTCTCCACCAGCCAGTCACTTTACAATAAAGACATCCCACGCAGGGGACGGCTGAGGCTTCACCCCAACTTATCGAACCCCCGTTTACAAAAACAAAATAGAATACAAACATCATTATAAATTATCAACAAAACACATACATATAAAATGCCTACATTGCTAAATAATAACATCATAGGAAGCCCTAGTGACCACCTGGCAGAAAGCGTCCAATATTCCCAAGCTGATCCAACAGACCTCATACACAAACAAGGAGTCTTGTCCCGGAAGAGTTTTCAAGAAAAAAGGTAGAAGACTGGTCTAGCGAAGAAGACGATAGTATAGCAGATTGATAGAACAGAGCAGGAATGAGAAAGAGCAAATGAGGAAGACAGCGACAGTGGGAATTTAAAGCACTAAATTTCCAGAAAGTGGGGATACTATTTATACTGAAACCCCCGGTACCCCAACGGGGGTAATGGCCAATACGGAATGTAACTCACGTCCCCCGAGGCGTCCACTTCAGTGAAGCTTTTGAGTGCATCGTCTGACTCCCATAAAACTGAACACAAATCCTGGGCGACCGGGGAAAGTGGATTACAAAAAATGGACCTAGTGCTTGCGGGGTGTATTTGTGTAGCTGTCACTCACACCCGTCAAGAACGTAAGCGTCAGGATCGTTATTTATTTAAAAAAAAAATCTGTGCGATTGAATGCGTGCGTGCACTCTCATCCGAAGGAGCAGGGGGAGTCGTCTGTGTCTCGGAATCCGGGCACTCCGGTGTAACATCGTCACAAAGTTCCGGGTTTTTTTTGTTTGTTGTTGTTGTTGTTTTTTGGCCGGGCGCCCTTGCGCATGCGCCAGGTCAAGTCGTGCCGGCCTTTTCACGATGTTCTTAGGCGTCGTTACCCTAACCCTTACTAAGACAACGATAGCACTGTGCGCATGCGTCGAATTTTGTCATGCGTCGACCAATCAGAATGCTCCCAGTCAAAATAAGATACTAGGAACTTTGACGATGTCACACCGGTTTCCTCCACTGAACTAACTATTAGATCAGTGGGATTCCTCCCTGCAAAACTAAAAAAATTCGATTTTCTTTCCATCTTCCAATAGCAATCTCCCTGCCTTTACACCATCTGTTTGAGTGATGGATGTGGATTTGTTGTGTGTGTGAGGGTGGATGAGACAGGTGAGCGTGTATGTTTGTACAGATCGCCGCGCTTTTAGCCTGATTTATTTGGGGAAAGGCGCGTATATAGCATCCAGTATTATTATTATTATTATTATTATTATTATTATTATTATTATATGTTTATATGTATCGGCACGCCGCTCAAGACTTCAACTTCGAACTACTAACTGCCTGTTCGAGCTTACGTGTTGACAGTAGTAGAGTTCAGCTTCAAGCTGCCCATGGCAGTATGTCGCTGTCCGTCAGCGTTGAAGAAGGTCGGGCTGTTGTACAGCCATCTTTTCCCTCCGATGAAAATAGTATACAACCCCGATGTCTCGATGGTAATGCTGAAGTTATTAGCACCATTGCTGTGTTGTGGGCTGCGATGATCTGAATGTCGCTGCGGTAGACCTTTAAGCACGCACATAATAAACACATATATTCGCGAGAGCGCGCACGCGCTAACAAACAAAACACACAGTGACTTATTCATATATATAAGTGTTGCCTCACTGAAAAAGGAGAGCTTGCAACAACAACAACAACAACAACAACAACAAAACTCTTTCTAAAATATAGTGATTTTAATCAATAAGCAAGAAAAAGATATACTGTGATGAAGTGTATTGTTGTAATAAAGACCTTATTTGTACTGCCGTGTTAATGGCCATTTTCGTCAACGTCTTTGCTGGGGGTCCTCGTTCTGATAGTGTTATTGTTGTCATCGCTTACTTTGCATTGTACTAACGCTGTGTTGCTCTACTGTGCACATTATCGTGGATGCAATCGCATATTTTGAGGTCGTCGTTAGTTAGTTAGTTATTCATTGCTTACAGGGTGCAGCGGACTGCAAAGAGCCGAATCCGTACGACAAAACCAAGACCACAACTTCGCTGAAAGAGGGCTCACCCCTGATCCGCATAAAAGATCTGAAGAAACAACCCTAGTGGTAACACTGAAGGCACTCCACCAGCCAGTCACTTTACAACAAAGACATCTCACGCAGGGGACGCTGAGGCTATACTCTAATTTATCGAACAGCCGTTTACAAAAACAAAATAGAATACAAACATCATTAGGGGAAAAATGTCCACTTTGATAAAGTATTTTATTGGCAATCAACTCATAAAACAAAATGCTTTTAAATTCCACAAAATATAACAAATTCTTACGTTTAAAGAAACCACACATTTGTTCGGAATTAAAAGCAGGTGCTTTCAATTCCGAACAGGTAGGCTTTCAAATCCGAACAGCGTATCATATTATATGAAGTGGGCCTAATTCACACTTAAGACGAGAAACTAACATCATATTCCAGAAGGCATTAATACATTGTTATTGAAAACCTAGAGCGGGTGACGCAACTGACAAAAGGAAATATAATCAAAATTGCACCCTGCACTGCTTTACACACACACACACACACACCCACACACACACACACACACACACACACACACACAAATAACACTAAGAACTAGAAATAAACAGCTTACAATGAATGCATGTTTTTCTTGTCATGTTATAACCTGTGTGTTATCGTCTTGTCATGTTATAACCTGTGTGTTATCGTCTTGTCATGTTATAATCCATCACACCCCATCCGCCCCTCAGTAAAGATTATTCCAAATTGTTTATTTTTTTAAACACAAATCACACTTGTAAGCGGCATTGTCTGCCTGGGTTCCCGCGCACTCCTCGTGTGTCCATCTCATGCAGTTCAGGCACTGTATCATGTCCTCAAGGCTGCACTCACCACACATAAAGCAATACCAAGCCGCCGCGTCTTCCGAGTTAGACGACTGTGGAGTTGCTTTCTTCTTGGTTTTCTTTCCTTTCGTCTTCTCACGCGGTTTTTTGGACGTCGAAGCTTTGTTTTTAGCAGTCAGGAGCTTATGTTTGTGAGGGCTTTCTGTAAGAATTTCAGCTTGTGTTGTTTTAGTCAATCTTTTTGTGACCTGCGGTGTTCGAAGTGGAAGAGGAGATATAACTGAAACTGAGACGTGGGATGGAATGACACAATCATAGTGCTTGGCACTGTCGCCAAATGATGAATACAGAAGCATGACAGGAGAAGCAGGAGCAAACTTGGCATCGTTGTATCTCACCACGTTACCCGTGTCAGACATAGTCACGTGAATCGGTCGTTGCAGTATTTCAGACGTTGATGCCACTTCCATTTCTCCTATAGGCGCTGTAGGACATGACATGTGGATAATCCTGTCTTCCATTGAAGAAAACGTTTGTCCCTGGAGGCTAGGCATATCACTGTTTATGGCAGCATGGAGGTGTGTGTAGTTGTTGATGTTCTCCAGCATGTGCTGGACCACACTGGCTCTGAGACTATCAGCTTGAAATTGCTCCTTAAGTCGAAGACGGTTATCATTTGCAATTCCATTAGCATCTCTTTCTGTGGATTGGAGGTCACTGTTGTTGCTAATTGCAACGCTACGAAAGAAGCAGCGCCCATCTGGGTTGGTTACAATATTTTTTTTGTCCAATAAAACTATCGCGTTTTCCCACTCTGTGCAGGTGCTTATGGGTTGACCAGAATCAGCGAAAGAAGGTGGTAAGGTGGATGATGAAACGTCAGATCTGGAAGGTTGGGTGGAAGATAGAACGTCACACCCTGAAGAGCCAGGAGGTTGGGTGGAAGATAGAACGTCACACCCTGAAGAGCCAGGAGGTTGGGTGGAGGATAGAACGTCACACCCTGAAGCGCAGCTGAGAGGTCGATTGGAGGATAGAACGTCACATCCAGTAGAAATGGGAGTTGGGGTGGAGGGTGGAACGTCCTTTGAAGAACAGGAAGACATAATGAAGTCTGACTCGGTGAATACACTTCGGTCGCAAGGCCAAATGCCTGTTTTTGCAAAACCGTTAACCGCCGTGGCCGTTGAAGCTGCTCTTATGTAAGCTTTGTTGAAAAGAGAACATATCTGAAAGGCTGTTATTTGCCTGTTGGGATTCGCTCGGAGCCAGGACTCTTGTTCTTGCGCATAAAATGTCTGTAACGGTTTGAAAAAGGAAACATCAAGAGGCTGAAGTTTGTTGGTAGTGTGGGGCGGCAAGGACAGCATGACTATACCGTTCTCTCTTGCATACTCAATAGCTTCCAACGATCTTGTGTGGGACGTATGTCCGTCGAGAATAAGGAGCACTTTGTTTGTTGGTGTTGGTTTGACTACTTTTGCAAAGTGTCGAAGCCAGAGCGGAAATGTGTCGCGGTCCATCCATCCCGATTCATTGTGGGTCACCAGGGATCCCGTTGGAGATCCATTTTCCAGTTCAACATTCATTCGTTTCCGTTTAAAAAGAATTAACGGGGGCACATAATGTCCTGCTGCGTTACAGCAACAAACAACCGTCGTAGTCGTTCCCCTCTCACCACTGGTCGTGGCTCCAATTTGGTGTTTTCCTCTACGACCAAGCACTTTCTGGCACCTTTTTTGGACTGTGGAGACAGCTGTCTCGTCCATATTGTATATCGTCATCCCAGAGAATTTATTGCTGTCAATCTCTCTCGCGAGAAGGTAAAAAAATCGGTCAACACTGGTTTTGTTGAAACCGGCTGCCCTTGCTATTGATGTGGCTTCGGGTTGTCGTAAAGACAGCTCTGGATGCCGCTGTAGGAACAGTTTTAGCCATACCTTTCCAGCCGATTTCTTCTCTATGTTGAACACATGCGAAATTCCATTTCGTGCTGCTATTTCATAAGCAAGTGCCATAACAGCTGTTCGGGTGAGGCCAAAAAACATGGACTCGCTATCTAAAATATGTTGTACTAATTCGTTTTCAAGCTCAATAAGCAGCGTTGTAGGTCTGCCAAAATGTTTGGTGGCCCCCGTAGCATACTTGTTCTTTCCGTCCACGTGGTCCTTGAGGGTAGTCGTCGGTATTCCATGCTCTTTAGCCGCTGCTCGAAGGCCGAGTTCACCGTTCTTCACAGCTGATATGGCCAGTGATAAAGACTCTGACGACCAGCTGGCTCTGTCAAATAAAAAACCAGATGGGGCGATACTCAGTTACGTAGGTTAAGGTTTATGCATTACCATAGGTTTAAATATTATTCTTCACTAAGGGCATCCTATCCTATCCTATCCTGTCCCGTAACCCGAAGGTCGTAGGGGCACCACAGATGATCGTTTAACCAGCATACTCCATCTTTCTCTGTCCTCAGCAGCCCTGATGGCTTCGCTCAGTGTCAAACCAGTCCATTCTCGAATGTTGTCCTCCCACCTCTTTTTCGGTCTCCCTCTTCTTCTACCTCCTTGCACTGTGCCTTGCAGAATAGTCTTTGCAAGGCCTGATGATCTGGTGACGTGGCCATACCACCGAAGTTTCCGTTTCTTCACCACTGTTAGCAGGTCATCGTGTTGTCCAATGGCTTGTGTGATGGTCTGTCGGACTTCGTCGTTGGTGATGTGTTGGGTATAGGAAATGCCCAGAAGTCTTCTGTAGCACCTCATCTCCATGCTTTGTATTCTTCGTTGGAGATCTGCTGTGAGGGTCCATGCTTCGCAAGCATATAGGAAGATGGAGATGACAAGGGAGCGCAGCAGTCTTACTTTGGAATGTAGACTGATGGTCCTGTCTTTCCAAATGGGCTTCAACCTTGTCAGGGCAGCAGTTGTTTGTGCGATCCTGGAGAGGACTTCCTGTCGGGACCCATTGTCTGATACAATGGCTCCTAAATATTTGAAGCTATGCACTGTGTCGAGGGATTGGCCTTGGACTTTGATGTCCGTATTGATGCCATTGGTGTTGTTGGTCATCATTTTGGTCTTCTCTGCACTTATTTCCATTCCATAGGCTTTGGAGGTGGTGTCAAGCCTCTGTACCAGCTGTTCAAGTTCTTGTTCCTCTCCAGCCAATCCATCAATGTCATCTGCAAAACGAAGATTGGAGATTGCTCTACCCCCTATGCTGACTGTGCCTTCATGGTCTGCAAGAGCATCCGACATGATGCGCTCTAGGAAGATGTTGAAGAGTGTTGGAGAGAGTAGGCATCCTTGACGCACACCGATTGTTGTTCTGAACCACTTCCCGATGGCTCTGTTGTGGAGGACTGCACTGGTAGCCTTGTCATACAGGCTTTTGATGACTTCAATAATTTTAGGGCTGATGTTGTACACTTTCATTGTTGCCCATAGAGCTGCATGCCAGACTCGGTCAAACGCCTTCTTGAAGTCTATGAACACATGATATAGATGTTGTTGGTGCTGTAGGTATTTCTCACAGATTATTCTGAGGTTGAAAATCTGCTCAGTGGTACTTCGCCCTGCCCTGAATCCTGCTTGTTCTTCAGCTATGATTTGTTCAGCTTGGGGTTTCAACCTGTTGAGTATTATTTTCAGGAGGACCTTGCTGGGATGGCTGATGAGGCTGATGGTCCGGTAATTTTCACACTCCTGAAGGTTACCTTTTTTGGGAAGAGTGATGACAAGCGACTGGGTCCATGGTATAGGCCACTCCCCACTCTGCCAGATCTTGTTACAGATAATGGTGAGGGCATCAATCATCGCTTCTCCTCCTGCTTGTAGCAATTCCGCGGGTATGTTGTCCACTCCCGCTGACTTCCCTTTCTTTAGCGCTTGCACTGCTGCCTCAACTTCTTCCCGGAGAATTGGGAGGATTTCTTCTTCTTCTCTGTTCTCGGGACATGCTAGAACTGATGGGTCTCCATTTGGTGTATGGTTGTAAAGGTCAGAGCAGTACTCTGTCCATCTGTCCAAGACTTCTTGTTCTTCTGTAAGGCATATGCCAGACTTGCTTTGGATAGTGGAGACTTTGGGCTGTTTGACACTTGTCAGCCGCTTCACAGTCTGGTAGGCCTTCTTGCTGTTGTTCTTGTTCAGACTGTTCTCTATTTCCTGGCATTGATCTTCTATCCAGTTCTCCTTTGCTGTGAGCATGCCTTTTCGGATGTCATTGTTGATTTTTCGGTAGACATCAGCTCCCTGTGAGGTGTTCTTTTTCTTTTTCATCTCTCTTCGTTTATCACACAGATCCAAAAGTTCAGGTGTGATCCACAGCTTCTTCTTTGGTCGGTGCTTGCCAAGGATCTCAGTGGCGACATCTGTCACAGCTGAGTTGAAGGTGGTGGTCATGGTGTTGACATCTACTTCACCAGCCCCCAAAATGAGCAGTGGTGCAAATTTCCCTCCAATTGTGGCCTGAAATAGTTCTGCCACCTCCGGGTCTTGCAGTTTGTCCAGGTCGAACTTCAGTCTAGTGCACTTTGCTGTATTTACTCTCTTCAAGTGGAGCCGGAAAGACATCATCACGAGATCGTGGTCACTTCCGATGTCTGCTCCTGGAAAAGTACGTGTCCTGCCAATGTTGATGCTTGATCTGAAGCGTTTCTTGACCATGATGTAGTCTATTTGGTTGTGATGCTCCCCGCCAGGACTGTGCCATGTCCATCGTCGGGAGTTTTTGTGGAGACCAAGCGTGTTTGCCAGTACCAGATTGTTGTATCTGGCAAACTCCAAGAGTCTCAGACCCCTGTCATTTGTCTCGTTGTTGCAGTGGGGTCCACATGTGTCTCCCCAGTTGTGGTGCGCATCTTGGCCAACCTTGGCATTCCAGTCGCCTTGCACTATGACTATGTCCTTCTTCGGCACTTGGTCAAGGACCGCCTGTAGATTTTCATAAAAATCCTCCACTTCACTGTCGTCATAGTCTGATGTTGGGGCGTAGGCCTGGATGATGGTGATGTTGAAAGGGGCTGCTCTCAGGCGGATGGTAATGAGTCTACTGGAGACTGGGCGGCAACCCATGACAGTGGCTAGAATGTTCTTGTGGACCAAGAATCCAACGCCGTGTTCGTGCCTGTCATCCCTACCGCTGAAATAGAGCTTGTGGCCTTTGTCGGTCGTTGTTTCACCTAGGCCTTTCCAGCGCAGTTCGCTGATACCTAGAACATTCCATCGATAGTGGTCCAACTCGTGGGCCAGTTCTTCTAATTTTCCTTCCGCAGTTAGGGTCCTGACATTCCAGGTTCCTATGACGATGTTGTTTCTCGTGCGGATCTTGCTAAATTGTCCATCAGTAGCATACTTAACACCTCCGTCCTGGTGGCCAACGGAAGGCGCGGTCCTTGTGCCGTGTGACGACCCGGGCGACGACCGATCCGGTATGGAATTAGTGGGTTGTGTCATCATGTAGTGTGTCTTGGGCAAAAAAGACCTGGCGGTGCCCAATCCTCTCCAGGCTGTTGGCCACAGCCGAAATCCACGAATACAGTGTGGCTCGCCTTGGCCCTGAGCACATGGTCGTTGAACCTGTAGTAACGTGAGGTTCCTCCGCCCTGGCCGGTGACTTCTGTGTAGAAGACTTTCGCCCAGTGATGCCGTGCTAACATCACCCCTGTTAGTCGCCTCTTACGACACGCCGGGAAACGTTGGGTCTATTCTATTTAATGCCCGAACCCACAGCGCATACATTTATTTATTTCGACATTTTTTTATGGTTATCAAAAACAAAATGCTCGGTTTTCTAATACCGAACAGTGGGGTTACAATTCCGAACACTGTTCGGATATACGTTCCTTTGGGTGTTCGGAATTACATAATCAGGTTGCATCAATAAAACACCGCGTTTTCGTTTATAGCATTGCACTGACTGAAACTATTTAGCCATTTTCTAGTTAATAATGTATGTAACAACATATAAAATCACTGGTATGCTAAAGTAAAGAGCCAATTTTGCGTGCTCCTCCATAAAAATAGGTACGAAATTAGAAGCAGAGGTCTAAAATAATAAAAATGCTTACCGTTTGCGTTTGGTTGCTCGTAACGCCATGCCGCTTCGTATAACTAATCAGGAACAGCAACTCTTTCTAATGATGTCATCAGAACTACAGAACTTGTCTCCCATCTCTAAAAAAACGGCTGTTCGGAATTACCAGACTGTTCGGACTTTGAAGCCTTTCCCCTATAAAATATCAAGAAAACACACATATAAATTGCATACACTGCCAAATAATAACATCATAGGAAGCCCCAGTGACCAACTGGCAGAAAGAGTCCAATATTCCCAAGCTGATCCAACAGACCTCACACACAAATGAGTTTTGTCCCAGAAGAGTTTTCAAGAAAAAAGGTATAGGTGACTGATCTAGCGAAGAAGAATGAATGAATGAACATTGAGGTTTAACGTCTACACCCACCATTGGCGATATGGCAGACGGGGATAACCATCCCAGGGAAAGATGGATATGAACCTGAATCAACACTGAACCACCAAAGCAATCATACTGCTAAAATGGACAGTGAAAATGGCCACATTTTATATCGCCCACCACGGGATTCGAACCTGGGTCATCGGTGTGCCAGGCGAACGCTCTACCAATTGAGCTACGGCGGGGCGAAGAAGATAGTATAGTAGATTGATAGAACAGAGCAGGACTGAGAAAGAACAAAGGAGAAAGACAGCGACAGTGGGAATTTAAAGCACTAAATTTCCAGAAAGCGGAGATACTATTTATACTGAAACCCCCGGCACCTTCATGTCGTCAATGATGTTGATGATATTGAGCACATGCCTAGCGTAGTTCTAAACCACAATCATAATCACCATTACCATCAACATCGTCATCGACGTTGTTATCATCATCATCATTACCAGGCCATCATCATTATCATCGTTGTCGTCCTCCTCATCATCATCATAATCATCTTGCCGTTCTCCTTTCCTTTCTTCTTCTCCTTCTCTTTCTCCTCCTCCTCCTCATGATAATCAGCATCAATACAGCAAACAAACGTACAGCAAACAAACGTACAATCAAAAAACACAAAGTAGAAAACACTACACCCAAAAACAACATTACAACCACCAACAGCACACAACAACAGCAAGAATAACGATAACAACGCCATCTGTAAATCTATAATAAATAACCCATTACAATTGGATTACATATACATGACTTACTACGTAGCTTATAATAGTATACCTACACGCTGCGACGGAGATGAAGACAATAAAAAATCCAAAATAAAAAAATTGTGTCGGCGCCATTTACAACGCGTTCCTGCAATATATTGGACTAAATATGGCTGTAATGGGTCATATTGCACCTATTTGCTATCAGCTGTTGGGAGCCTGCGTCGTAATCGCGAGTATTTCACTCACACACACAAAGACTGAAACTAGCGGTTTTCACATCAATTATGGATATAGAACTATTGACTTTTAGATAACCGTTCCACAAGCACATATAAAAGGTAAGCTTATACTATTAGCCTACTAGTTATATTTTTTCTTGAACTATGAACACTTATACAGCCTAATTTAACGTAGGTTAAGGTTCAGTGTGTGCTGATGACTGAACTGATAATGCCCCTTGAATCGAATATCCTATATTGCATTGCCTGTTTGAAAGTCAGTGATAGCCTTCGTCTAATAAACTGTATTCTTTATCAGCCTTTATCGCATTTAGAGCCTCAATATTCGAAGACTTTGTTAACGTTTGGGCAAAAACGAGTTTAACCTAAAATCCGCGTTGTTATTTTATCAAACAACGATAAAGCGGGCTTTCGTTGCTCAAACTATCCGCTCACGTTTGAATTTTCAATTTCTGTCATGACAGGGAGAGTGATTTCCCCTGTTTACACCAATACGCTTTGCTATGATCTACATGTAGTGGGGCAGATTGGCTCAATTTTTCATAAGAATCTTTCACTTGATGATACAAGCACCAAATTTGGCACAAATGATGTTCAGGACCTACTTTTCAAGAAAAGTACGATCTCCAGCTGAAAATCCAAGATGGCTGCCACTTTTCAAGATGGCCACCATGGCGAACTTCTATCAGTGCTATTTGCTAAGTGGAACTTCAATATGCATTATTTCTAAATGTTCTGAACATTAATCTGGGTGTATTTTACCAAATTGAACTTATTTGTATGTCTTGAATTCAAATAAGGCCACCCTTTTGCAAGGTGGCAGCTGTTAAATGGCTGTAAATATGGTTTTTTTTAACCAAAATCTTGCTTTGTAAGCTGTGCTGTCAAAACTTAAAGGTCCATGATTATGTATTTCATTGATGATGTGCAGGATGTGCCAGCGCGGGAGGGCCGAACCAAGGGTGACGGGGCTTTAGTCACTTGGAAGGTGTACAGATCGCACGGGATCTAAACGGCGTTGGATGAACGATCGGGCTAGGTGTAGGCACCAGGTGCCTGAACCTAGTTGCATCCCATACATCAATGTGCTTAGATGTTTTGTACAGTTAGGCGGTAAAAGGATAGCCCCTCGGCCTTTAACTGTATATGCAAGATGTCTGCGAACAACCCATTAAGTAGTGGAGCCAAATCTGACTGGGGAAAGTGTTGCCTCTGTCAGACAGACACGAAAGAAGAGCTCAAGTCTCCTCCAACACGTTATGCATGTAGCTCTGATGGCTATTCCATGATAGCCATAAACATACCTAAATTTCAGGCAATCAACCTATTGCCAATCAAGCTAGATCCATCTCGTCTGGATGATGGAGATGGCATTGAGGATACACTGAGGCGAAACAATGCAAAGTATCACAAAAACTGTAGCCAAATGTTCAACAACAGCAAACTTGAACGTGCCACTAAGAGAGCTGCTGAAATCGAGAACAACCCTGACATATCACAATCAAAAATGCGAAGAACTAGCATGGAAATGGAACAGTGCTTCCTATGTGACAAGAAGGAACCAGTGTCAGAGCTGCGACAAGCCATGACCATGCAGCTGAACGAGAGGCTCAACGAGTGTGCTCGTAATCTCAGTGATGGCAAACTTCTAGCAATATTAAGTGGCGGAGATGTTGTGGCCCTGGAACTTAAATACCATTGTTCTTGTCTAACCGCTCTGTATAACAGAGAAAGGGCACACATTGGTCAAAAGAACAAAGAAACACTTGAGTCCTGCCAAGAAAAGGATATCTTCCCCTTGGTGTTCTCTGAACTCCTGACCTACGTCATGGAGAAAAGATACAGCACTGATGAGCCAGCAGTATTCCGACTTGCTGAACTACTAAGTCTCTACAAGGAGAGACTTCAGCAGTTTGGGACAGACATGCCTGATGTCAACTCGACCAGACTAAAAGAAAGGCTGTTGTCCGAGATACCTGAACTAGTAGCCTACAAGAAAGGGCGAGACGTGCTTCTAGCATTTGAAAGAGACGTTGGTCCAGTCTTGTCAGAAGCCTCCTCATACACTGATGCGATAGTTCTTGCTAAAGCCGCCAAGATACTTCGAAGACACATGGTTGAACATAAGTGTAAGTTTGAAAGTAGTCTCCATGAGAATTCAGTGTATGATTCCTTGCCGTCAGCTTTGCTTCAATTCGTTTGCATGATCGAGCATGGGGCGGACATAAAATCACAGATCAGGTTTGGGGCGACTACAACTGATCTGGCAATGGCTCAACTCCTTCAATACAATTGCTTTGCCAAGTACAAAGAAGGTGCTACCACACAACGGCATTCTAGAGAAAGAGAGACTCCACTTCCAGTCTACATTGGGATGTCTGTTCATGCTAAGACCAGAAAGAGAGATCTTGTGGAAATGCTTCACAACCATGGTCTTAGTATCCCATATGATAGAGTGCTTGCAATATCAGCCCAGCTGGGAGAAGCAGTTATAAGTAGATATGTTGAGGAAGGTGTGGTTTGCCCTCTCAAGCTGAGGAAAGGCCTATTCTGTACGAGTGCTATGGACAACATAGACCACAACCCATCATCCACCACGGCGACCTCATCATTTCATGGAACCAGCATCTCAATCTTCCAACATACAACACCAGATGATCAAGGAGAAGTTCGAGAATCAGTTCTTATCAAGAACAGCAATGTGAAAGTCCCAGAACTTCCCGACTCCTACACAAATGTCCATCCCGCTTTCTTTGCCAAAAAAAATCCATCTCCTCCCAAGAGCAATGTTACATACACATCCCTGCCACGTCTCCTCCTAATAGATGAATGTGAATGGCTGCAGAAGGTGAGTCTCACACAGGAAGTACATGATGAGGTCAATATCACTTGGTCAGCCCACCACGCAGAGAAGAAGCGAGGTCTTGAATTTGATGTTAGCATAACCTCACTCTTACCTCTTCTTCGTGATCAGGCCCATTCTGTTGCCACAGTGAGACATTGTATGGACAAAGTCAAGGACGCTATTGCGCACCTCAATCCAAACCAGGTTCCTGTGATAACTGCAGACCAGCCAATCTATGCTCTTGCCAAACAAGTCCAATGGCACTGGCCTGACCGGTATGGCGAGGACAGTTTTGTGATAATGTTTGGTGGACTCCACATAGAGATGGCTGCATTTAGGTCACTTGGGACGCTGCTCCAGAATAGCGGATGGACAGGTGCTCTCACAGAGGCTGGGGTGGCTTCTTCCGGAACTGCAGACTCGTTTCTTTCTGCATCCAGTGTCACTAAAACACGCCACATGCACGAGGTCACTGCATGCTGTCTCTACCTGCTCAGAAAGGAAGCATACAACTACCACTGTGCAGAAGAGAACGAAGCCCTGGATTTTGATGACTGGTGTGAGGCACGGAGGAAAGTGAGCCCCCAGTTTCAGTTCTGGGAGCTTGTCCTGTCAATGGAGTTGGCTGTGTTCTCATTAGTCAGGTCTTTCAGAGAGGCTAGCTTCACATTGTACTGCGAAGCCCTATCTGCTCTTATGCCATTCTTCTTTGCAAACAACAATGTGAACTATGCTAGATGGCTCCCTGTTCACCTCAGAGACATGGTCTCCTTGGAAGACACTCATCCTGCGGTGTGCCATGAATTCCAACTTGGCAAGTTTGTGGTCCACAAGACTCACAGGGAGTTTTCTGGCATAGCCATCGACCAAGCTCATGAACAGGCTAATGCAGTGGTCAAAGGTGCCATTGGCATTACTGAGGATCCATCTGCACTGAGACGATGGATGGTGTCTGGACCAGAGGTTAGTCAGCTGGTCAACCAATATGAGTTGGCTTCCCAGGCCAAAGCAGGGAATGAGGATATCAGACATCATGAGCATACCATCCAGTCTCAGAAGTCATTCATTGACAGGGTCAAGAAATTGAGTGGTGCAATGAAGGACCTTGGCAATCCTTTCCTGGAGGAGTCCAAGGACCTTCTTACACTGGACACAAAGATCATTGCACATCCCAGTGCTGCAGAGCTTGTTGGTAGTCACTTTGAGAAAGGCGAAGCTGCCTTTAAAGACTTCTTCAATGGTCTAGGTGATGAGGATTCCTTCTACAAGCCGATCAAAAAGAACAAAACTGACTTCTTCAACCAACAAGCAGCTGTAGCTTCCAGAGACAAGAAGAATCAGGTACTGAAAAGTGACTGCAACCTGTTCTCACAGCTGTTCATATCATGCCAAGCACGAGAGTGTGATCTTTCAGAATTCTTCAAGCATGAGAATCAGTCTTTTCCTGCAGCACTGAGTGACACAGGGAATCTCTATCCTGGAAAGAAGTCTGACCTTGTCGGCATTCTGGAAGATATCATTTCTGTTCCTGAAACTCAGCCTGACTGTGACACTATCATAATTGATGGTTCTGCTCTTGTCCACTCGCTGTCTCCAAAGACATCAAACAACTTTGAAGAATATGCTGTTTGTGACGTAGTGCCTAAGATCCAAAACTATTCATTGAAGTATGAGCGAACAGATATCATTTTTGATGTATACAAGACATCAAGCCTCAAAGCTGAAACGAGGTCAGCGCGTGGCAAAGGAACTCGGCGCAGAGTGACAGACAAAACCAAGCTACCGCCTATCTGGTCGAGCTTCCTCAGAGACAGTGAGAGTAAGACTGAGCTATTTGGCTACCTAGCAGACAAGATTGTGTCCATGTGTCTCAACAATGTTGTAGTTGTGACCAAGGGTGAACAGGCCTTGTCAAACAAGACCATCAATCTTGAAGGCCTAAGTCCTTGTAAACATGAAGAAGCTGACTCCAGGATATTCACACATGCTCTGCATGCAGCCAAGCATCAGAAAAAGTCTGTATTGGTCAAAGCATGTGACACAGATATTCTGGTGATCGCAGTCAGTGTGTTTGCAACTCTTCAGGATGCAGGTCTAGAGACTATGTGGGTTGAATTTGGTCAGGGTCAGGCCATCAGATGGTTTCCTGTTCACGATCTGGTAGACAGTCTTGGTCCAGAGAAAGCTATTGGTATGTGCTTTTTTCATGCCTTCACTGGCTGTGATGTGGTGTCAGCCTTTCGAGGTAGAGGCAAGAAAACGGCATGGCAAACATGGGCTGTTTGCCCTGAAGTGAGCCCAGTCTTCAAGAAGCTCAGCCAATATCCACCTACCATAGAAGATGCCGACCTCAAAATCCTTGAAAAGTTTGTTGTCACCATGTATGACAAGCACAGCAACACGACCAAGGTTGATGAGGCAAGACTGCACTTGTTCGCTCGAAAGCAGAGATCTTACGATTCTATTCCACCAACCAGTGCATCTCTCACTCAGCATGTTAGACGTTCTGCCTGAAGTGCACACAAATGTGTTCCTGCAAATGCACGGAGTAAAAGGACTGGTCAAGGGTAAATTCAAGCAAGCCAATTCAGTCTGTAGCTGTATTGAAAGATAGCTAGCACATGATATCACATCATTAAGTTTACCCGAGCAGTCTTTCGTCATCCTGTTTTTCGTCATAAAATTGTCATTATATCATCACAGTATTAGACAAATATGATACTAGGAATGCAGAATTGGACTATATGTATCTGAAAACATATATTTGCATGAATAGATCATAAAAATTGCATCATGACATTAGCATTTATGCTAAATTCTACTGTACACCTATGTCAGAGGCGGCCATCTTGAAAAATGGTAGCCATTTTGTTTCTGAAGTTGGAGATCGTGCTTTTTTGCAACAGTAGGTCCTGCTGCACAATCGTGCCAAATTTGGTGCTTGTATCACCAAGTGAAAGATTGTTTCAGTAATCTGCCCCACTAATGTATGGCATTTGAGCGCTAGCACAAGCGCTTGTATCTGGAAACGCGAGCGCCTATGCCTGTGACGCGTCTTCCTTTGGTTATCTATAATACAGATAACCAAAGGGAGACGCGTCACATGCATAGGCGCTCGCGTGTCCAAATAAATAAGCGCCCGTGAGCGGTAGTTAGCGGTTGCTGGTAATAAGTACACAAACTACATTTTATTATAATAATAATTTATTGATTTAAAACATAACTATACTTTCGAAAGAGTTATTTTTTAATGGTTGAAAGCTTTTTTTTTCCTTTAAGTGACTAGCTGTGAGTTGAACGGATCTGTCGATGGGGCGATGGCAACGTGCGACCTATGAAGAAATACCTGTGATGAGGGGATTGATAATAGTTTAAGATTAGTACATCGATCAGGTTCTGTTAGAGAGTTTATTATCGTCCTCTAAACTAAACTGGGTCAGTTGGTCTTTCAGGATGGTTTTGTTTAGGACTATATGATTGAAGACATAAACATATATTCGAATATTTACAATAGTAGGAGAATGGTTTTAAGTTTTAGGGCTGTTTGATTGATTGATTGATTTATTGTTGCTTTAGGTCCAGCGGACTCCTCCGAGCCTGATAATTACTGTGATAAAAACAAACAATGCATGTGCACATATTATTTACACTGTGGGCTATGATTACAGTGGTTAAAAAAAAATTCTAATTCAAAACCATCAACAAAACAGGCAGGAACACCAACAAAAACAGCCATCAAATCCTCATCATCATCCTCATCAGGGCCGGATTAAGACGAAATTGGGCCTGATGCTGCAGCGCAAAAAAGGCCTACTTTTCCTCGGCATTGGTGCATGTGCATTCGACATTGACCGTACATGCGCACTAAGACCGACCAAGGAGCCTCAATTGCTTGCGACGCAACCAGCCAGCCTTTTTTAAACATGAATGATAATAAAGACGTATTATCGTAACAAGTCGAGATTAACATCAAACTATGTAACATCAACATTCAATAGCAATTGTCTGAAAAGTGCACTTAATGCAGAAAAGGCTAAACCAGATCAACTTAACCTAGGCATATTGTCACTTAACTATTGCGCTAGTGCTGCTTACTTATATTGCTGTTTTTCAAGCCTTAGCAAGCGCGAATTCTTTGATTGTGTCAGTGAAGTCAAGGCTTAGCCTTTCCTGCCCCAGTGAGGACCGCAGCTCTCCTTTAACTATTCCCAACTTTGAGAAGTTCCGCTCGCCGTAGGCATTGGACACCATCATGCACAGATAGATGCGCAACCTAATCTCGACATTTGGAAATGTCGGAGAAAGATTCAACGATGACAAAAGCCTGTACATGGTAAGCTCTGCTGATTCGTTCACAGTCACCGGTTTCTGAGTGCGCATAAATGCAGCAAACTGTATCAGCAGCCACCAGTGTCTTCCAAGTCATCTGGATACGAGGAAACGATATTATTAGCTTTGTCCTCGATCTGCTCAATGACGTTAGCTCCGAGAGAAATCCGAATGTTTTCCGCTTTTCCAGTTCAGCTAACAGACTGTCGATCATGACCAGATACGTCTGAGTTTTGAACGTTTCCCTTTGGCTGAGGTCTGACTCCAAATTTAATTCTAAGAATTATTTTGAGGTTAATATAACAAAGGAAAACTGTTCAGCTTCCGGAAAATTCTTGTCTGTTTTCATCTGGGCCTATTTCAGGAATGGGCCTAATGCTGCAGCATCAATAGCACCCACCTTAATCCGGCACTGATCCTCATCACTTCCATCCTTGCATTCCACATAGACTTTAATATTATCACAACCAAGAATAATAATAATAATAATAATAATAATAATAATAATAATAATAATAATAATAATAATACAGGATGCTATACACGCGCCTTTCCCCAAATCAATCATGCTCAAAGCGCGGCGATCTATACCAACATACAATATCATTAGCACTGTCACTAATATCTACTAAAGTCTCATAAATTACACTCTTTTTTAATCAATGTCTAAAACAGTGACTTTCACACTCTTTGTTATTAGTGTCTATAACAGTGACTTTCACACTCTTTGATATCAAAGTCTACAACAGTCACTTTCACACTCTTTGTTATCAAAGTCTACAACAGTCATTTTCACACTCTTTGTTATCAAAGTCTACAACAGTCACTTTCACACTCTTTGTTATGAACGTTACCTCTACTTTTCACTTTTTCTGCTTCGGCACACAAACTGTCCCTCACACCATCAACAAAAACAGGATTCAAAACGTTATGCACTGAGACATTGCAACTATTTCAACATCAGCTGGCGCAACAGCAATATTATCATGTTCAAAACCATGCAACATTCACCCGATCTTTAAGTTTAACATTATCCCTGGCTGCAATTGCTCTCACTCCAATCAAAATTTATACCAGTATTCGTTTTAGGGCCTGAATTTTTTTTATAGCCGACTCAAGTACTCTATCCTCATGAAACACATAGCCCTCTCAAGTTACATTACATTACATGATTATTGCTTTAGGTCCAGCGGACTCTTCAGAGCCAACTCAGGACCAGTATAGCCGAATCAGGACCACAAAATCAAGATCACAAATCCGCTGAAAGAGGACCCGCCCCTGATCCGCATAAAATATGTGCCAAAACAACCTGGCTGAAGGCACTCCACCAGCCGGTCACCCCACAATAAAGACATCCCACGCTGGGGACGCTGAGGCTATACTCCAACCCATCGAACCCCCGTTTATAAAAACAAAATAGAATATAAACATCATTATAAAATATCAACAAAACACATACATAATAAAAATGCCTACATTGCCAAATAATAACATCATAGGAAGCCCCAGTGACCACCTGGCAGAAAGCGTCCAATATTTCCAAGCTGATCCAACAGACCTCACACACAAATGATGAGTCTGTCCCGGAAGAGTTTTCAAGAAAAAAGGTAGGTGACTGGTCTAGCGAAAAAGAAGTATAGAACAGAGTAGGAATGAGAAAGAACAAAGGAGAAAGACAGCGACAGTGGGAATTTAAAGCACTAAATTTCCAGTTCAGTAAATAGATTCGGGGATACTATTTATACTCAACACCCCCCCCCCCCCCCCGGCTCCTCCACGGGGACGCCTTCTCAAGTACTCTATCCTCATGAAACACTTAGCCCACTCAAGTACTCTATCCTCATGAAACACGTCACAGGCAACTCAAATTCTCTATCCTCATGAAACATATTACTTCACCATCCACATCACTATCGTTATCATCAACACCAGCCAAATCTTCCTATCCTATCCTGTCCCGTAACTCGAAAGTCGTTGTGGCACCACAGATGGTCGTTTAACCAGCGTACTCCATCTTTCTCTGTCCTCAGCAACTCTAGTGGCTTCACTCAATGTCAAGCCAATCAATTCTCGACAGTTGTCTTCCCACCTCTTTTTCTGTATCCATTGCACCGTGCCTTTCAGGATGGTCTTTGAAGGCCTGATGCTCTGGTGACGTAGCCATACTTCAATCATCTGCAAAGGGTCCAACACTTCTACATCCAAGTTCTACATGTTATCAACATTGACGCATTTGGCATATAATTGTTCTGTAATCATTGTGGGACAATTTTCATCATGCATGCAATTAACATCATACAATATAATGTCAGTGAGAATCAAGTTTGCAAATCCACAACACAAATGCTGTCCACTGCAGCAGAATTGCATTCAGTACAAGCAGTTGTACATTCAGTGCTAAAACCATATTTGCTAATGTAACGCGTCTCTATATTTGCGTTATCTTGTGAGAGTTAATCTAAACTACTTAATTCTGTACTTGTACGGGGAAAGGGCATGACAAACCAAATTATAATATACAAGACAAACAAGGTAGAATCAGTCTCACTGCCGTTCCAAAAGGGTTTGCCACGCGCTCAAATAAAACACAATAAACTACAGCTTGTCTCCATTTTTTATACAATTTTAATAATCTAACTAATACGTGTCAACCAAGAAACATAAAACTCGCATGCACATATATTCTAACTAACAATGCAAATAATAGTCAAGTAAATTCATTGTTTCTTACCGTATCTTTTCATTTTCTTTCGCCCTTCGTTCCTCCATTGAAAACACGAACTTTCACCCTATACTAACAGTAATAGACTAAAACAGCAGTCTAAGCTATGCACATACCCTTAGAACCGACCGGCCCTAACTTATTTATCAGCTCATTTACTGATTAACTTTCAATCTCACTTTTGCCTCTAAATAACAAAATCACCAATTAAACAACTACTAAATGCAAGCCACCAAGCTTTGTAGTAATTATCCTACACACATCCTAACCCATTATGCACAAGAGAAAAGAGCCCGCAGTCTCTTTACATTATTAAATTCACTACATATTATATACTGACTGCCCTACGTTCTAGCATTCTGTACAGAAGAGCGGACTGGACGAAGCAGGAGGTCAAAGATAAGAGAGAGATTTCTTTGTTCGTCGTGGGTTATATACTACAAGTTTCCCAAGAAGCACCCCTCTTCATAAGGAGATGTCTCAACTCCTACGTCACTACCACGTGACTGACCACGCCCTAGTACTTATCACGTGGTCAAGACTAATCATGGTCCCGCACACAAAGAATGTCTGAACATGTGTATGCATCATTGTCTGTCTATGTAGACTATAAACTTTACCGGCTAGTGACTGCTGAGCAGGCGATGTGTATCGCACGTGCCAACGTTATACTAACACTTTGTACACCGGAGTCACTATTGTAAGCAGGCTAGACTAAGCAATCTTTAATCATCCTTTACCACTATCTCATTCCCTTGTACAACTTTTTTCTCTAAGGTTATAATTCATATCTTATTCATATCTTCCTTTCTTGTACAACTTTTCCCTCAAAGGTTATAATTGCCTCCGGCCTGCGAAGGAGCGTCCTCGCTCCTTAAAAAGTAACCACGAAGAGGAAAAAAAAAATCAAAGAGGGCACAAAGTGACGTTACTAAAGCGATCTAAGGAGGCGAAGTGGCGAAGATGAGGTAAGACTTACAAAATATAAAAATTGCAAAAGAAAGTTGCATGCACCAAATGACAAGTAAGCACAAAACACCGAAAAACACAATTAAATAAGTCCGACGGCAAATTACTGTAAAGTTTATGTTCCACAAAAAATGTTAAGGTAGTGCAGGAACACGAAGTGAAGACCGATGGACCCAACAACAGAAACGACCAAAAGGGCTATGAGGATATTTGGCAATGAGGACACAGGAGGACTGTCCCCACAAGCCAAGCAGCACCTTAAGGCGTTTACGCGTAAGTGAGCGTAAATAATATTGTAGACGGACGTGTAGACTTGCTATTGACGAAGGAACGTGGAGTGTCGCCATATGAAGACTGTGACGTCACCTCACCATGCCAACCTCCGTTGATGGAGAAACCGTGGTGTAACGGACCTTTCAACCAGGATTCGACCGTAGATTATGACGAAATACGTAGTGTCTGAAAGAAGTAGTCCCACATGACGAGGTACCCAGGAGTATGCAGCAAGCGCGGGGGATGGGAGTGTGCGTTGAGGTTGAGCACACAAAGGGAATGGGAACGGAGATTACAGAATAGTAGAGGAGAAGAGCTCCAACCTCGTTTAGCGACAGTCTTTGCTCTCCCCCGTCTGTAATATAGGAACATGGGAGATGACCACAACTTTGGGAGAAGGTGGTAGAATGTTTGGTCGAGGGACATAAAGAGAGTCGTTCTCTGCATCTGAAGAAGTGGGCAAGTGGCGCAAGTTGGGGTACGGACAAGCAGTCCAAGTGGGTGTAGGTGGGAACGAAGGTTGTGAAGATTTCAGACAATAGGCGAAGGTGGGATCTTTCATCAGGGTTGCTTCGTTAATTGAAGATGAAAGGTCTAATGCAATCGTAGACTGGTTTAACGTTGACGTGACGAAAAGGTCCAAGAAGGCCAAGACAGGGTAAGGCGATGGCTGAAGAAGGGAGGTACTGCATGGTGTGATGGTGACATCACTTGGCGACGTTGATGTTCGTCAAGGTATGAAGACATCCCCGAAGACTAAGGTAGATACGAGACATATTTCTCATAAAGTCAATATGACACGTTGATCACTGTTACGAAAGTTTTGTTGGAAAATGTTTGTTTTTAAAGTATAATTGTCACAACCACTGCAAAGCGTCCAAGGCACTGAATATAAATATTAATTACGACACACCAAAATATGTGACATGGTAACACCGTGACGGACATTCTATAACCTGCAAACAACACTATTGAATTAAAATCACCACAATATCGTAAAGAACACGAGAAAAATAGAAAAAACAACAATTGATAAACTTGGTTGAAAACGGCAAAGACCGATACACAATCAACCACAAATCATTATACCACTGAAATGACAAATATGAACTAGAAGAACATTGAAAATCAACAAGTAAAAATGTGAGCAAAATATGCACAAAAGACATGAAAGAAAAAAAAACCATGAAAGTGCAGAACAACCAATTTAACAAGTTTTAGAAAAAAAATATTTGAAAAAGAGAAAAAAAACTTTACAAAGTAAGGGAGTCATAACGAGAAAGTCATCAATTGATGAGCAAACACTGTGCCATGTCAAGGCACTTCAAAAAGGCAAAGTGATAACAATAACACTAGAACTAACATGTGTGAAATAACAAAAAGTGTAAACCTTAAATAAGACATAGGAGAAATACCGAGATAAACAGAAAAAGTAGAAGTAGGGGAAAATTGCTCACTAGGACGAAACACACAGATGAGGGGAGAGAACCTAAGATCAGAGCACACAGAGGGAATGGAGAGATACGAAAAAGAAGAGAGAGAGGTATTTGCTGTGCACTAGGAGAAAGATAGCAAAATTTGTTGCCGCGGTGTGAGCGAGGAAAAGGGTCTGCTTATGTGAGGGAGATAGTACTACAAGACCGAGAGGTCAAGAGGTTAAAAGGTCACCTCTATGAATGAACATTCCTATCATGTGTAAACTAGGAATTTCTTAGCATATGGAAAAGAATGGTGTAGAGAGGAGAGAAGGGGAGAGAACCAGGAGATCGACAGACAAGAATTGTACCTGAAAAAAACGGCATCCCAATAAAATAATAGGGTAAAAACAATTATGCTATAAAAGAGATGTCCAATACAAATCATTATACAATAAAATTCTTAAAGATGATATTTATAAAAAATTAAATAGGAGCATACAATGTGGAGCACAACGAAATATAAATTATCATTGATCATGGATAAAAAAACACACAAACGAGAGAATGCAAATAGAGAGTAATAATTCAAACATGATACATTAAAACGAGTAAGTTGCAGTGGCCATGGTACACGAAACAATGTTAAAAAAAACATGTAACATTGAGTATACACTAAGTGGAGCATCTGTGAGACGCATGTCTACCAGACGCAATCCATTAATTAAAAATACAGTCCATTAAATATAAAGTCATAAACAAAGAACTTGTAAATTACGTTATAGATACGGATTACAACATCAACAGTATTGCGAGTACAACATCAAGGTTATTAAACACACAACATCAACGTTACTGCACACACATTGTAAGGTTACAGTGAGAATAAGTGTCAGCAAAATACGTGTACACAAAATCGTGTACAAACCCATGCAAAATACAATACAATACAAGGTTATTGCTTTAGGTCCAGCGGACTCTTCCGAGCCAAATCAGGACCAGAGAGACGTTATCTTAAAATATTATAAAATGATTCAAGTCTTAAAAAACAAGCCTGTTACTCTTAAATACACAAACAAACTTTCACATGACACCTCTTTAAGAGACTTCTTTAAAACTGATGTATTAAAAATATATTCTCTTTCTTCAATCAAATCACTAAATTCAGTCCTAATAAAATCCAAACTAAACAAAACATGTCGATACAATTTATATGCGATAGAACAAACCAACATCATGTAAAAATTGAAACAGATGTTGACCATTACATACTTTAAAAATCTCTTTGAAAGGTATGGAACCAAAATATGTTTCCCTTTCCTCAATCAAATCAGCACATTCAGACATAAAATGGCGAACAGAAAAAGATTGATCACATGCAAAGCACCATGGTGGTTCTTCTCCTTTTAAAAGGAAACTGTGGGTGACATAAGTATGCCCAATATGAAGGCGAGATAACACTGTTTCCTCTCTGCGAGTGGACGCAAAGTTAGGCAAAGAAGTGGACAAATCGGGAAGAATTTGAAATAATTTGTTGTTGACATGGTTAGACCAGTCAATCTGCCACAGTCGTTTACAATAAGATCCAGTCATACAACGTAGGTCAGAGTAGGGCACAAACTGGAAAATCTCTGGAGGGAAATCGAGATGTAGAGCATCTTTAGCCGCCCTGTCTACTGCAATATTGCCGCGGATGCCCATGTGACCAGGGACCCACATAAAAACTATCTTTTTACCCTCAGAAACAAGTTGTGTATGGAGGTCATGGATCTCTGCCAGAAAAGGGTGTGATATCTTTCTCGTGGAAAGAGCCTGAAGTGCTGACAATGAATCGGACATGATTAAAAATGAGGTTCTTTTGGATTGATAAACTTGTTTCAGAGCTAAATGAATTGCCTTGAGCTCAGCTGTATAAACAGAACAAAAATCAGGTAAACGCTGTTGCAAAGGCTGGTCTAAGTGTCTCTCGGAGACAGACGCAGCAGCAACTGAATCTCCTTTCTTTGACCCGTCTGTAAAAAGTTGTTCATATCCTGGGTATAATGCACACTGTTCTAAATAAAGTTGGTTATATACGGTTTCAGAGGTATTGTTTTTAAGGAGAGCGGACAACTGCCAATTAATGTTTGGGGTACATAATTTCCATGGGGGAGCTTCAGTCCGAAGTTCATCGTCGTTGATGGAAGCAACATCAATGCCTGCTTTTTCCAGATGAACTTGCATTCTGATGCCAAACGGAGGGATTGTGTTAGGTTTGGATTCAAATTTCTGAACAAAATCTGGGTTGAAAACACAGTCATAAGCAGGGTTCATAGGATCAGTTTTTAATTTTAAATAGTAATTCATTGACAATTTTGTACGTCTCAGCTCCAGCGGGGGTTCGTTAGCTTCCACGTAAAGGCTTTCACAAGGGGAAGTGCGAAACGCACCCAAAGCAATGCGTAGTGCCTGATGGGCAACTGGATCTAGCATCTTAAGATAAGATTTTCTAGCAGAACCATAGACAATGCAACCATAGTCTAACTTGGATCTAATTAAAGAACGATATAACAGCAATAAAGTTTTCTTGTCAGCACCCCAGTCTGTACCACTGATAACCTTGAGCAAATTGCAGGCCTGTTGACATTTAGTTTTCAAAATTTTCAGATGAGGAATGAAAGATAGCTTTTGATCAAAAATAACACCCAAAAATTTGACTTGTTGGACCGCCTTTATTGGAGTTTTATTGAGGAGAATAGTAGGGTCTTGAATAATTCCCCGGTGCTGGGAAAAGTGAATACATTCAGTTTTTGCTTCAGAAAATTTAAAACCATTTTGTAAAACCCAGTCTTCAACGGCCTTGACACATAACTGTAGCTGACGTTCTGCAGATGCCAAAGTTTTACCTTTGGCTACCAATGCAAAATCGTCGACAAATAAAGAATTGTCAATTCCCCGTTTAACGGAACGAACAATGTTATTTATTTTAATATTAAACAGCAAGGGAGATAAGATGCTACCCTGAGGCACTCCCATCTCCTGTTCTCTCGTATCTGACAAAGAACCCCCAACCTTAACCTGAAAAATTCTGTCCGTTAGAAAATTGGATATAAACAGAGGTAAATGTCCCTTCAAACCCATTTCTTGTAAATCTGAAAGAATGCCATATTTCCATGTGGTATCATAAGCCTTTTCCAAATCAAACATAATGGCAACGACATGTTCACCCTGGACGAACGCGTTACGGATAAAAGTTTCCAGTCGCACCAGGTGGTCAACAGTACTTCGACCACTTCGAAAGCCACACTGAGTGTTGGATAAGATATTATTGGTTTCGAGATACCACAGTAAACGAGAATAAACCATTCTTTCCAGTGTCTTGCATAAGCAAGACGTTAAGGCTATTGGTCTATAGTTTGTCGGGTTAGTATGGTCTTTGCCAGGTTTAGGGATGGGTACAATAATGGCCTTTCTCCAGGAGGGAGGAAAGGTGCCAGTGATCCAGAGCTGATTGAAGATGTCCAGCAGTTGAGACCGTGAGTACCTTGTTAAATGTCTGAGAAATTGATAATGTACATCATCCGGTCCAACTGCTGAATCTGCACTTTTGTTAATTGCATCATCAAGTTCGACTAATGAAAACGGAATGTTGTAATCTTCAGAATTATCGGAGGTAAAATGTAACTGTTGTTTTTCTTTACGGGTTTTAACTGTTTGAAAAGGGACAGAATAATTTTCAGAGGAAGAATTTGCAGCAAAAGAAGAAGCCAAAAGATCAGCTACTAATTTTTTATCTCCGATTACATCACCCTGCACAGTAAGGCATGGGCTCACCTGTTTGTTACTTCTATTTTTGAGTTTGCGGACTACTTTCCACACCTTCGACAGTTTCGCTTTTGAATTAAGCGTGGAGCAGAAACCTCTCCACGATTCCTTTCTCTTTCGTTTGAAGAGCTGTCGGCATTGCGCTCGCAAACGTTGGTGGTTTTGTTTATTTTCAGTGCTTGGGTGTAAAAACATAGTTCTTAAAGCTTTTTTACGAGCTTGCTGAAGTTTTCGACATTCATCGTCAAACCAGGGTTTTTTAAGTGTGTGAGGGTTTGACGACGTTTGCGGAATGGACTCCTTGGCACTGTTTATAACTATGTCAGTATAAAGCTGTATTGGATCTATGGCGTTCGAAAATTCCTGGTTCTTAGCACGTAGCTGGGCCTCAGACAGGTTAGAAAACAGACTCCAGTTAGCTTGTTTCAGTTTCCACCTGCCATGAGTTTGCTCAAGGTTATCTGAATCATGTTTTAATAAAACCGGGAAATGGTCGCTGCCATGGAGATCTTCTAAAACTGTCCATTTAAAATCCAAAAGTAACGAGGGATCACAGATCGATATATCAATGTGGGACAAAAGAAGCAGTTCTAGAACAGGAAAAAGTTGGAGCACCCTCGTTCAAAGTCACTAGGTTTAACGAGTCTAAAATGTCTTCAATTATTTTACCCTGAGAATCGGTACGATCACTACCCCACAGGGGAGAGCGTCCATTAAAATCTCCCAACAACAAAAAAGGGGGAGGTAACTGTTGGACCAAATTCTCAAGTTCACTTTTAGTTACATTTATTGATGGTGTCAAATATAGAGAACAAACTGTGAGGGATTTAAAAAGAGATACTCTAGCTGCAACTGCTGGTAAACTTGTATTAAGTAAAATTGGATTAAATGGGACATTTCTATGGATAAAGAGTGAAACGCCTCTAGAAGATAAACAATCTAGAGAGGAATAACCAGTAATATCTATAGGATGTCCATGCAAAATTCCAATGTCATTGACATGCACATAGAACACACTGGAGTAACCCAAATACAACAGAAATTGAGTGTCATCTCTAGACATTGTAGTAAAGTGATCGACAACGTAAATGATAATGCAACATACTTCTGGTAAATGAACACATGTAATAATTATAAATGCGAATGAGTGCGTTGCAACATAAATAGATACCCATAGAGAATAATTACGATTGTGAACATTTCATGTTAAACCAAGTACATAAAAAAAATTTATTTTTCATATAATATAGCGAACTGGAGGCAACAGATGTGCCGTTTGACTAAGTAAGTACATAAGAATCAATAAGTAACATGCACATGAATTAATCCACCATGTGCTGATTCGTAAAAACCCGTAATGAGCACCATTATCGGAAACAAAATAAAAATAAGTGTTAACATCATGCAGAAAAGGTTGACCCAAGGATTTTATCTCAACAATTGACAAAACTGTTGCCGACTGTTGCGAGAAAATATAACACACACCAGTGAACACTGCATGCAACGGTCATGCGTATCATGCATAGCATTTCCGAGATGGATGATGAATATCGTTACCCGTTCACACAGGAACCGTAGGCAACAATTGAACATAGCATTAATGAAAGAACTTTAATCAATTTCATCCATTTCGGATTGCAGTTGAATTAGTGACGGAGAAACCGAAGCCGTCGCCTTTTTCCGTGGCGAATCACAAAAACAAGCAGCCTGATTTGAGGATGATTGAGTACCGAATTTATTTTCACTTCTCATACTGTGAGACAAGAATGCGCCGCACGCGGGGAAGATGCACGATTTCTTCCGTTTGTTTATCGTAATAGGTAACTCAAGCCATGTAATATCGAGATCAGGAGGTGTAACGCATGGAAACCTCCGCGAAGATAACGGAATCATTTATTTATAGTAAAATAATATTGACTAGGACAAGCTGGGAGTGTGACAAAATAAATATTTAGTAAGCGCTGGCCATTAAAGAGTTCTTAGTTAACTTCTGTACGATAAATGATAGTCTTCAACAAGAAACCAGTAGAACGAATAAGAACAATAAGTAGTAAGGCGAACATAAGGAGGAGAACGGAAGAAAAGGAGGTGATGGGCGAGATAGAGTAGAGCATTAGGCGAAGAAAGAGAGGTGGGCGGAAGAAATGGGAGGGAAAAACGCCTCGGGAATAGCAGAGACAAGGATAGCATAGACCAAAAGTTACAATGCGCCGAATAGTAGATTCAGCTGTGAGACTAGTGTCCGACAGCAAGGAAAGGAGGCTGACCAGACAAGATAGCCAAGAAGTCTGGGATGTTGACTAATCGAGTGGCAGGAGGCGTTGTGTGAGCGATGGGAACTGGTGGCGTGATACCTGAAAAATTTGAAACAAAGTTGTCCTGGAAGAAATGAGCATATTAATGGTTAAATACAAGTCATCACCTTGAAAAGCAACTATATATTCTGTTGTCCATGATAAATTGTAGAATGAAAATGAACAATGTTAAAATTACTTCATGAGCTACACATATCGTGCTCATGTTACCTGAATGTTGAATACAACTAAGGCTAGGTATTGGCAGAACTGTCATTCTAGGTACCATGATGACATAGGTATGTTGCCAACGCTGGATGGTTGTTACCAGGTGACCAAGATCTTTGAAGAAGATGCCATCCGTCAAGCGAGCGTCATGAGTTGTCACCACCCCAGTGATGAAGATAAGTAGAAGAAGGGAGGAAAAGAAGAAGCGACTGAAACAATTAAAGAACAGTGAACATGTAAAATAACCTATTCATGATAAGAAAACGAAAAACAGAGTTACATTTGTAACGTGAGATAAAGAAATTAGACCAAAGGAAGATGCTGTCTTCTGCAAGAAAAAGTGTAAAAATACATTATAAATAAGCACATTAGAAGAAGTTGAAGCTGGTGATCTGAAAGAAGAACTGTTAAATAATTTAATACAATCTGGCAAATTATAAAAGTACGAATATAAAAAAAAAGTAGCAGTCCGTACTGATCAAACTTGAAACGTACCTCAAGTATGTATTCTGTCATACGTACGAATTTATTCTTCAACTTAGAACTGAATTCTGTCACATCACAAAAGAATTGAACCCGTAAATAAAATGATGGAACGATACTTGTCAATCCGTACCATGCCGACGTCACGAGGTGACGAAAAGTTCGCGCGCCAAACCTTTGCATGAGACGGAGAGGAAGGTATCATCAACATCGGTTCTGCAACTTAAAAACTGAATAAAAGATTAGACACATCATCATACACACCAAGTATGATGTAAATCAATCAAACACATCCTCCAAATGTCTAAGTCCGCTAAGTCATTAGGCTTGAAAAGCATGCAAAGGCACCACATCACTGTAAACAAGTGATCATCTTATTATTTTCCAAGCCTTCTTCAAGCCTGGATACAGTAAGACTCAATGCAAGTATTGCAGAGTCAATCCCATCTTAATTTAAGGTACACCACATGTACCTTTACCCCAGTACAGCATTTGTGTACTTGTTCACTGTAGTGTCCCCGTTTACACTAGAATTCGTACCACCGGTGTACGCAAACTGCGTACCACCTTATGTACGACAGCATCACATCGCATCTCATAGATCCTTATTACTTGACGTACGTCGTCACGTACGTTTAATTTCCATCGTCATGGAACGTCTCATCACTACACATAAGTAGTGATTTCCCCACATTTATTGTACCCATTAGCGCACATTTCAGGTTATGCGCACGAATTGGTACCTTGTATATCAACATCCTCATCGTCATCATCATCATCATCATCATCATCATCATCATCATCAATATCATCTTCCTCTTCATCATCTTCATCTTCATCATCCTCATCATCATCGGTCAAATGAGTGCTTAAGCAGTGCATTCATTTGCTTCATCGTTTTCGTAATGAATCAAACACATAGTAAACATTATCAGTGCTTTATCAACAAGGTGTGGTCTCCAAAATATGACCCTCAATGACTTATATAGTCTGTCATGCAAGACAAGTATTACACCATATGAACCACATCCACAACAACCTATGTATACTTGGTACAATCCCTAGTGTAATTAGTTTGAACACAGTCCGGGTGTGATCGCACTTTTAGACACCTAGGTAATCACCGTTTGCGAGTACGACGCCTCGTACGTCCTTGCAAAGTTTTATTTACATGAAATTGCTGAATTAACTTTTCAGGTATGTTAGTCGCGGGCTCCCACGTAGTGTTCGAGTACCCTCGCCACTTAACCCTATAGTGTCTTTGTCCATTTCTCATCCTTGTTGCAAGCAGTCGTTCTACCTCACACACAGGGTCGTCAATATCTGTACTTGACGATGACACTACAGTATCACCTTGAGACTGACTTGTGCTCGTTACCTGAGACCCACTTTGAGAAATACGTTTAGGAGGTACATTCATTTGTGACATTCGACCCTTCTCCTGGGATCGAGTATCACTAGTTTCATCGTTCTGTTGTGTAGCTTTGTGAGACTGAAGGGAGCTACACAATAAGTTTCATTACTGTCTTCGGTTTGCACAGCCTGGTTTTCATTGCCATCATGTAGATATCGGCATAAAGAGACAGATAACAGCATGTGCTCTAAGGTTACGAATACTTCCCTGACTAACAGATAAGGTCAAAGGGTCACTGCCTAGGCAGACACTGCACTGCCGCAATTAATCATCGTCTACCACTGCAAGCGCATTAGCCTACGTAGGCTACCTTGACGTAACTAATGAGAAACAGGGGAATACAGCAGAAGTGCGAATTTGTGTGCTGCTCTTTCGGTCCAAAAATAACGTCTTAGTCGGCGTGCACCGACCAGTCTATCCATTATTTTATGTTTATTCTAACTCATCCTCTTTCTACACATACACTGCCTGCAGTTGCACTAATTGATAGTGTTCCCCAAAAAAATTCTATAGTCTGAAATGTTCAACAACTTTTTCTCTGTCTGGCGGACAAGGAATTGTAGCGTCTGCCAGTGAAAAATCCCAGTCGTCTCCCATCTTACACACTAAAATTTTGCTCACTGAAAAATGAATTAATTCAACCAAAATTTTACCCTTACAACTAAACTAGACAAACGCAGGTCCTCCAATGTAACGTGAGAGTTAATCTAAACTACTTAATTCTGTACTTGTACGGGGAAAGGGCATGACAAACCAAATTATAATATACAAGACAAACAAGGTAGAATCAGTCTCACTGCCGTTCCAAAAGGGTTTGCCACGCGCTCAAATAAAACACAATAAACTACAGCTTGTCTCCATTTTTTATACAATTTTAATAATCTAACTAATACGTGTCAACCAAGAAACATAAAACTCGCATGCACATATATTCTAACTAACAATGCAAATAATAGTCAAGTAAATTCATTGTTTCTTACCGTATCTTTCATTTTCTTTCGCCCTTCGTTCCTCCATTGAAAACACGAACTTTCACCCTATACTAACAGTAATAGACTAAAACAGCAGTCTAAGCTATGCACATACCCTTAGAACCGACTGGCCCTAACTTATTTATCAGCTCATTTACTGATTAACTTTCAATCTCACTTTTGCCTCTAAATAACAAAATCACCAATTAAACAACTACTAAATGCAAGCCACCAAGCTTTGTAGTAATTATCCTACACACATCCTAACCCATTATGCACAAGAGAAAAGAGCCCGCAGTCTCTTTACATTATTAAATTCACTACATATTATATACTGACTGCCCTACGTTCTAGCATTCTGTACAGAAGAGCGGACTGGACGAAGCAGGAGGTCAAAGATAAGAGAGAGATTTCTTTGTTCGTCGTGGGTTATATACTACAAGTTTCCCAAGAAGCACCCCTCTTCATAAGGAGATGTCTCAACTCCTACGTCACTACCACGTGACTGACCACGCCCTAGTACTTATCACGTGGTCAAGACTAATCATGGTCCCGCACACAAAGAATGTCTGAACATGTGTATGCATCATTGTCTGTCTATGTAGACTATAAACTTTACCGGCTAGTGACTGCTGAGCAGGCGATGTGTATCGCACGTGCCAACGTTATACTAACACTTTGTACACCGGAGTCACTATTGTAAGCAGGCTAGACTAAGCAATCTTTAATCATCCTTTACCACTATCTCATTCCCTTGTACAACTTTTTTCTCTAAGGTTATAATTCATATCTTATTCATATCTTCCTTTCTTGTACAACTTTTCCCTCAAAGGTTATACTATTATCAGTGTCACTGTCTGCATGAAATGTGAAATTACATTTATTATCAACACTCGTGTACACATGCAGCAAGAGCAGTACTTTCAGTTATTAAAAAAATTAAATTACCATCACTTGCAATAGCATAAAACAAAGTTACCATAAGCATCAGCACTATGGGACATATATGATTATACCACATCAACATAATGATGGTCATCGCCATCATCATCATGATAGTCATCTTCATCATCATCAATGTGCTATACATACGTTTTTGTTTTTTTTTATTCCGTGTGTCTGGGGGAAAATTATCGGCAGGGGTGGGATGGGATGTACGTGAGAGAGGGATAGGATATGTACGTGAGAGATGGATGGATCGATGTACGTGAGAGATGGATGGATCGATGTACGTGAGAGAGGGATATAATATGTACGTGAGAGAGGGATATATGTACGTGAAAGAGGGATATGATATGTACGTGAGAGAGGGATAGGATATGTACGTGAAAGAGGGATATGATATGTACGTGAGAGAGGGATAGGATATGTACGTGAGAGAGGGATAGGATATGTACGCGAGAGAGGGATAGGATATGTACGTGAGAGAGGGATAGGATATGTACGTGAGAGAGGGATAGGATATTTACGTGAAAGAGGGATAGGATATGTACGTGAAAGAGGGATAGGATATGTACGGGAGAGAGGGATATGATATGTACGTGAGGGATAGGATATGTACGTGAGAGAGGGATAGGATATGTACGTGAGGGATAGGATATGTACGTGAGAGAGGGATAGGATATGTACGTGAAAGAGGGATAGGATATGTACGTGAGAGAGGGATAGGATATGTACGTGAGGGATAGGATATGTACGTGAGAGAGGGATAGGATATGTACGTGAAAGAGGGATAGGATATGTACGTGAAAGAGGGATAGGATATGTACGTGAGAGAGGGATAGGATATGTACGTGAGAGAGGGATAGGATATGTACGTGAGAGAGGGATAGGATATGTACGTGAGAGAGGGATAGGATATGTACGTGAAAGAGGGATATGATATGTACGTGAAAGAGGGATAGGATATGTACGTGAGAGAGGGATAGGATATGTACGTGAGAGAGGGATAGGGATATGTACGTGAGGGATAGGATATGTACGTGAGAGAGGGATAGGATATGTACGTGAAAGAGGGATAGGATATGTACGTGAAAGAGGGATAGGATATGTACGTGAAAGAGATATATGTACGTGAAAGAGGGATATGATATGTACGTGAGAGGGATAGGATATGTACGTGAAAGAGGGATAGGATATGTACGTGAGAGAGGTATAGGATATGTACGTGAAAGAGGGATGGGATGCACGTGAGGCATGGGATGTAGGTAAAAGAGGGATGGGATGCACGTGAGGCATGGATATGCAGGTAAAAGAGGGATGGGATGCACGTGAATGAGGGATGGGAAGTACGTGAGCAGCCTGGTTGTATTGAGTGGAGGACGTTTAGGTGTTTTTAATGTTTAGTATGCATACTTTACATTTGTATACCTCGATAATTCTTATACCCGTTTACAAATTGATTGTTAATGTATTACTTTTATCTAATTAACCGGTTTTATGTCAGGATTGTTTTTATTGTACTACGATTGTCTTATTTTAATTTCCTTCTTGCATCCTTGTTTATAGCTTCATTTTGAAGATTGATTTTTACATGTTCTTTAAAATGTTTTTAATTGTAAAGTGCAGTGAGCCCGATCGAGAAGCTCGGGAAACTGCGCTATGTAAATCCACGTAATTATTATCATCCTCATCAAGCACAACATCATACAGTCATATGGCCTCGATATAACCTTACTACTTGATGCATAGATATAAGATTATCATCATACATATGGCCTCGATCTATCCTTACTACTGGATGTTTAGATATAAGATTATCAAATGAAATCGGTGTTAACTCAAAATCATCACACTGTTAACATGGCACCCAATAAACATGTCAACAACACCATCCTTGTTACCATCATCGTAAGCGCTGTATCATCAATGCTGTGCTCAACACTATAACACACTAATTGCGATTCCACTGCAAGTATTCCAAAAACCATCAACAACTGTTGAATAAAACGGCACAGATAGGGGATCTGCTAGGGCATTAGCACCATCATCACCATGAAATGCATTATCCACACCACCATCCTCATCAACAGCAGCTTTCTTCTCTCAAGTACCAGTGTGATTGAAGTAACCCGAACATATTTGAGCTCGTTCGTACCTTTATCAGGGACGGGGGTGTGCACTTGTAAGGTGGAGGGGAAAGAAAAGGATGGAGAAAAGGAGAAGAGAAAAAAAAAACCTACTCACTCACCAGTTTCATATACAGTGTTTGGGGAGGGGGACTGGCTGAAAGAGAACTTTTAGCACAAAACAATGACGTTCTTCTGACTTGAGTCCTCAAAATCATGCCCAGATTTTAACAATTATTTTCAAATGTTGTAAGGGGGGTGGGGGTGGGGAGGCATGCCACTTCGCATTAATGGTTTCATGGAAGAGTGCACACCCCCTCAACAATGGCAAAATCCGCCCCTGTGGGTATTTTGTTTTAACATTATAATTAAAGGGATCTTCCAGTGCTAATGACGGATTATAGTGTCAGAATTTCTCCCCAAAGTCCCTTCATTCTCAAAACCACCACTGGAATGCTGCTTTAAGGACATAATTATACTAGAATGTTAACTGGAGAAAAAAACATTCTCAACCCATGTGATTGTGACAGAGGGAAAAAGAGTGTGTATGTGTTTGTACCAAATCTAGACGAGATCAGATCCGTGTGCCACAGATCATTTGTGCGTATGCATGTACAGCAGCAGCTTCCTCCTCATCGTTAATATCGATTTGATCCTTGACGACTTCATCATCAACTGCCGCTGCATCAACCCTTGTCATGATTTTGCACCTTTGCTGTAACCGCCCGAGTATTAAATTTACTTGTTCAGACAGAGAGAAAAAACATGATAAACCATGGCGTGTTCAGACATGTCCGACAGTCTTCAGTATTATTCAAGGACAATAGGGAGTTCAATTCCAATTAACTGTTTGAGGTCAATCTTACGTATTCCAAACTGGATTTCTTGTAAGATTAAGAATACTCTTAGATTTTTTTAGCAAAAACTATTTACATTTTAATTTCAGAGCTCTTTGTTATGTAAAACATATATTTCAGGTAATTATCTAGATATAAATCAATTTTTCTTCTCAAAGACAATATATAGCTTTTCTTTTGATGTTTAGGCGCTCCACTGGTATATTCAGTATGATGAAACATTACACAGGGAAAAAAAAGAAAAGGAAGCAGAAAAAAAAGAAAGATGAAGGTAAAGCAGGAGAATAGGAGGTGAAAATGAATGAAGAGGAGAAAATAAAGGAAAAAACGATCCCAGACTTTTTTAAAGAATTTCCAAATATAGGTGACAATTTCACAATTGAACTTCAGAGAAACAACTACCAAACAACAACTGCTAGCTCAACAATTAAATGTACCACACACTTCAAAAACGCACGCCATTTTCTTCTTCACATTTATTACAGCAGTACCGAGCTTCTACGCCTTGACGGCGTATATGCGCACTGGGTACAATCTTTGTTTTCTCTGTTCTTTCACCGTCCTGAGCGACTTCTCGTGAGGGGTGAGCAATCGTCGCTTGGCGCGGGTTAGCTTGGGGCGCAGGTCCTTGGGCTTGTACTTCTTGCTGCGGTAGAACTTGCGCAAGTTCTCTTTCTTCGTCTGGTTGATCACAGTCATCACGCGTGCAATTGATTTACGCACTGTGTGGCTGTATCCAAAACAAAACGCAACAGTTAACCTTTTAGTATTGCAAGCTTCAATATTTATAATAGGCTTGACTATAATTCTCAATTTTTATATAGATTCAAACTTCATTTCATTTTTTTCGTTTTTGTTTTATTTTAATATTTTATGTCACCCATGCAAGCGAAAAGCATATTATATATATTTAGAATGTAGCAAGAGTGGATTTTCCCCCCTTTTTATCCCTCCAGCATGTCGTGTGTCAATTCATTGATCCATCGTTACAAGCCTCATGGCTTATATATAATCCCTCCTACAAACGCAACATCACATCAATCTTGAGGTTTCACTGTTTATTCTCCTCAGAGATTGTCTTATATTGATTTATCATTCAGAAACATGTTCTGCTTTCACTCTCTACAAATGCAAAATGACGTTGCTTGAACAAAAATGCTAAATCACTCGAAGACGTTGCTTGGTTACTGTATACTTTTCTATACATTCTAAGTTTGATCCATACCAAATATAGGAATTGCACTAGCTTTAAAACAATGTATGGCTTATGCAAACTCTGCACAAAAGAAAAAAAGAAGCGCAAAGAGTCCGAAATTCAGTGTAAAACAGACCATTTTCCAATGATGATAGATAAATGATAAAATATGACTTGCTTCTTCAACAAAGCACTTGCTATCTGCCATCCACTACTAAAATTACATCAAAATATAGGCCTGCGCCATCCACATGTATCAATAGCAGCAAAAAAGCGGATGAAACTGATTTCCAAATCGACTTTTTTTCTTTTGAGGGATGCAATCTGAGTAAATTCCAACGGAGTAAAAAGAGGCAGCGCGTCAAGTCTTAGACTCTTCAAAGGCCAACTGATTTCCCCAATAATTAAGATATAATCGATATATGAGCTAATAGGTAATGGATTGGTAGGGGTTAGGGTTGTGATGGTGTTTGCTGACGCTCAACAAGGGAGGAGAGTGTCCAAAAAGGAGGTAAAGTAGTACACTAATTTTCTCATGAAACGTGTGGGTCAGGCCTATCGATCCATTGTTACAAGCCACATGGAAACATCGGCGTAACGTACATTGTCATCATTCCCACAAACATTACATTTTATGACTTTCAAGTCCGAGTTCTACTGTTGTATTCTACCTCCGAACCAACTCAGGATTTTGATGAATATGTGAGATTTTTTAGTGGGATATCAGATGTACATGTGGCCAAAGTTTGGTTTGCTTATCCATTGAAAGACCAACAGCTACTATAGAGAGGCACTGTTCGTGATATCAATGCAAATGTGGACTTTTAAAAGTGGTGAAATATGCAGAAAACATGCCTAATGTAACCCCTGAAAAATATTGTCAACTAGACCTGCTAGACATTTATTTCCCTCACAGGATTCAACAAGGATCACCATTTTGGTCAAAGCTTAATGGATCCATATATGATATCCCTTATCTGACTCCCACTCTTTTAGGCGGAATAGTGATATTTCTTGTGTGTACGAAAGTAATATTGTGCATATACATATTGCCATACAATATTTCAAGACTACGCACAATAAAGAATAATACAATTCACATGTTTTTTAGTCTTTAGTTGAACTTGTAGCATTGGTGGACTTAACAAGACTGTTACAACAGAATGCAGAAATTTAAATTAGTTCGACTATAATATGAAGTATGGAAATTATATCAGATAACACACTTCCACTACCGTCTTGTTTTGCAAACAAAATGACAACTGGCTTCACAGCACAGTTTGAAAAAGAGTACATGTGAAATTATCTGCCTTCACTGTGTAGTACACTAACTTTCGCATGAAATGTGTGGGTCAGGCCTATCGATCCATTGTTACAAGCCTCATGGCAACATCGGCGTAACGTTTATTGTCATCATTCCCACAAACATGACATGGCCGTTTGAAATCCCAGCTCTAATGTTGTTAGCTAAGCTGGGTAAGCTACACACACGGCAATAATTCACTCATTTTTACCACTTCCACAAGCACCATTTGCATAAATACAAGAACTGAATGTCTCCAAGCGCGCTATATTTATACTCTACTCAACCTAATATAACGGAGGTTAGTTAACACATTTATGGGGCTACGAGTTGTGTCATCTGTCGGCTTTTCTGAAGAAACGTTCGTGTATATAAATGGATATTTACCTCATTGATGCCCAACGTACGTATCGAGATCTGGATTTTTTTAAAAAAAGTATTTAAGCCAAAACTAGCTTTAAACTGTCTTTATTACTGAGAAACAGGCATACATCACATATCTGCATGCGTAGTGGTAGGCATAATCATTAAGTACTCACATCTTGGCAAGCTTGGAAGCAGCTCCACCGGTCACCTTAGCGACTCGCAGAGTCTGCAACTCCTGCAACAGGAAAATACACCATCGATCAGTACACTGTAAAAGCTACCATGCATGCTACAGGCAAAAGTAAGATTTCTCTGAAATTCTGTCGAGTGGCGCAGCCACGAGTGCGCGTACTTGCGAAGCAGGGACGTGATGTTAGGGGGAGTCCGGGGGCATGCCCCCTGAAAATGTTTAAAAAGATGGTTAAAATCTATGCATTCTGAGCCTTATTTTATGGGGTCAGATCAGTTGCTTTTTTGGTACTAAAATGCTGTTGTTAGCTCTCCACAGCTCAACACATGAATTTATTTCAAACATCAGTTAAGCCTTAAATTAAACAAACATTCCTAGGTCCTATTGACTGCAGACAAGAATGGTTTAAATACAATGACAAGACAAGGCTTTACCAATGCACATATTGTCCAAAACTGAGTTGTACCTTTACTACTTTATACAGAGGTGCCTACCCCCACTCTGACCATTTGTGTACTGGCTGCATGAAAAATGTGTATTTTGTGTATTGTCAGATTTCGCGCTACTCGCAACATTTGATCAAAGAATTATTGTCATGAAAACTGCCACATTCACAAAACATTAATTCATACTAATTCCAACTCACCTATTTAAATCCTCATGAAACAAATTAATATAGAACGCAACAAGTTATGGTCACAAATGCATACTAATAATAATATATTAGTTTTCGTGTTGTATTTTACTCCATAACCACCAAAAAGATCATATTGTTTAACAATTAATTTGAATTATGAATATATATAAATGCATCATTATTTTCGTATATTCTGCTGAAACTGGCAAAACATGTTTTCTGAGCATTCTACATGTAGAGTGTTCTGCATGTTGTTGTGTAAATGCAGTTCCTTTTTATGCACTTTTTTTTTTCTGGGCTTTCATCGCTAGTTTTCTTTCTTTTTGGCATCATGGATTCAAAATACGCCGCACACAAACTTTTCTTCTCGCGCTGTAGAACGTGACCCGGAAACGAAAGTGTCACAGAAAGGTCGAGGTTTTGTGCACCGATTGGCAGTTTGCAAATCCACTTCACGGTGATGGGTCGAATTTCCTAACATGCACTGGGAGCGTGATCTATTACACTGTGCACATAAACCGAATGAGCGTGACCTTGAGGTGCTACGGGAGGCACAGGCGCTCAATAAAACTCGTTAAAACTGTAATACTATCGTCGAAAATTGACTTTCCATAGTAAATTTTCGATTTGCGTAGCTCCGTAGCCGCGTATTCATTTCCGGAGTAAACTACGGAAATTCCGTAGTGGTTGGCAACCCTGACAATGTCATTGCGATACATTTCGAGGCGAAAGCAAGCGGAGTCTAAACGAACATATTCTTACTATGGCGGTACGGAAAAGAATGCGGAAGTCGAATATCGTGACGCCCATGTGCAATGATTAAACTGGATCCGCGGTATCTCACAGAGACTAGCCTAAGGTTGAATGGCTCACGAATGCGTTGAGCAATTTTAAAATTTGATCTCGATTTTTTTTTTAATTGAAAATTTTTAACTTTCTTGGAAAATTTTTTAACTTAAGCAGAAACCAAAAGTGGTTGTCGCGGAAATCCGCGAAATCGCGGAAAAGTAGCATGCCTGGCTACTTACAGATTGTTTTGGCTCATTTTCACACAACTGGCCAAGTGAAATACCTCAAAAGGGTAATAAAGATTTATACATTTCATTGAACAATAGGTGGGGTTGCAAGGGAGAGAACAAAACGTTGCAACAAAACTTACAGGCCTTAAACAGATTTGCTAAAATATAAAAATGCGGATTTATATTCTGCTATGTTCGACCGTAACATATACTTCCACACTAACGAAAGATGTAGACTCGTTCTTTTTTAAAAAGTCTCCCATTACTAGCATTGCCATTAGTCAGTCTGCACTTACAAATTTATGAAATAGTGAAAATTCCAAAGAGAATTCTGGAAAAAGCAAAGAATGCTATTTACTGCAAAAGTTCAAATCACAATTCATGCTTCACTGTTACAAATATTGATCTGACTTTCAGATCAAACTCGCAGTGACAGGCAGTATCTATTTTTACCGAGATGGACCCCGTTGTAAAACAATAACAAACACGAGACACCCCGGCCAATTACTGGAAACTTTTTCTCTTTCTCAGGGAATGCTGTTAGATAATGTTAATGTTAGGGAATGAGCTGTTGTTACGGAATACTTCTTCACTATTTTGCTCTTAGCACTTTGTTTATCACTACCTAGTATCAGTATAAGACTGGCAGCATTATATATCCGTAAAATATTAAACTCTTTAATTTCTTTGTTACTGAGGTTGTTTGCTTTGTGACGCCAAAGCCAATGTGGTGCATCCTGAAATGCTTTGTTCTTAAGCTTTCTTTCTGCTGGAGCCAATGGTCTGTTAATTGGTATAGAAAAGCTGTCAAAATCATCGTGAGGAACAAACTCCCATGCTACATAAAAGGCACATTTTGTTTCTGATTCCGCGAGCACATGCAGGTTAATGATGAGAGGCACCAGCTTTAGTGACTTACAGTCAACAAAATGTTACTCGATTCGATGTTGGTGTTTTTCTTTATCAGTATCTGATTCAGCCCCAATGCTGAATTCCTGATAAGGTGTAACTCAGATTCGTTTATCCACGCAGCCTGCTCACTCAGCAGCAACAAGTCAAAGTCTTCGTATGAAGTTTTCCACTTTTATTCAGCACACATCAACAACTGCATACAATCGCCTTTTCACTCTCAACTTTTACTTTCCAACTCACTATCAACAACTATCCACAACAACACACAGAGCATCGAATATATAATTTTTTTCTCTAGTCCAGAACAAGGTGGAACGATCTCGTTTGACGCAATTAACCAATCGCTTTAAACTTCGTCATCACTGTCTTACGTCATACATATTTCTTCTCCTTCCGGGAACGTACTTAACTTTCTACATTTATCGGGAAATTTCCATCGACAGTAAATAAGCAGATCTAGAGAATTCTCCAACAATATCGACCAACAAAATTATCAACGCTATACAAAGCTTCTTCTAACAACAATGCGAACTCAAATCAAAGGTAAATAAACTCCATCATTGAATACTTTGCCAATCGAAACGATTAGATCTATCGTGCGCGCTTCAGACATACTATCGTTCGCGTTTTAACGTAACATAGTTATAAGACGTAGCTGTTGGATCTGGCATCGTTATTGGTCCACTATGCATAGACCAATCAGGCTTGCACCGATCAGGGCTCCAGAGCACATACAATGTGCATCTTCCTCGGAAGTCGTACAATAAATTCTCTGACAATTCCAGACCAGAAGTTATGTCATAAGATATCTTGTCAAATTGTTACCCTGTTCTTCTGGAACCCACACGCCCTTGATAACCACAGGCGATGGAAATTGCTAGTTTCGCTCTGTGTCTAGAGCCGACCACAAAACTGAAGAGTGTCATCTTCTCAGATTGCACACTGCTATAGATATAAAAGGTCTACATTGATAAATAATAATACCATAGCAAGTCCTAGTGACCATTTGGCAATAAGAGTGGAGTGAAACCCTGTTTGACAACGAGGTCCATCTTGGTAAATGACAGTCCATCTCGATCACAACAGGTAGGCTACCCGGTGTGACATTACGGATTGGATCGCATTATACTCCGTCCGCGCGCGCGCAAGGGAAGTAATAAAAGTACTACCTTAGGAGTTATCGTTCATGTCTGCCTTTGTTTATAACACTCTGCCCGCACGGTAAACTGTCAGGGTTAGGGTTAGTAATAACATTACGTTTCTACCGCCAAGCTCCACACACTTCCCGGACGCTGCTTGGTTACCGCGGCGACTTTGGCGTGGGTGGCAAACCTAATGGTAGGACGGACTATAATGTTACACCGGGACAAGTGAAACAAAACATACCGTCTTCAGGTCACCAAGCTGTTTCAGAAGTTCGTCCTTCTTCTTGCCTCGGAGGTCCTTAGCTTTGACCTTACCCTGAAAACAAAACAGCACTTAGTTAATAAAATGCTTTGCACACAAATATTAGCCCCGAGCTATGTGCATAAAATACAAGGAGAAACGGAGAAACTATCGACACAAAAAATAAAACAATGTAAAACTAAATTTTATTATCCTGAATCCACCATATCCAGCATAGTTTGAATACATTAATAATAATAATAATAATAATAATAATAATGCTTTCAAGAGAGTCGTAGATGGCTCATTTCATGCTAGCATAGTCATTCTCGAACACAAAAATTATCCTACAAACAAACCGTCGCTTCACTAAAGTCCACATGATCGCAAGTGTCAATGTGCAATCTGAATAAGAAAGTACAAGGGTCGTACATTCAATCGAGCACAAACATCAAACAGAACAACATCGTAAATTAATATATATGCAGATAAATAACATATTGATTAAAATATCAAAACCGATATATAAAATTATGTTCAAGGTAATGATTGTAGAATAAATACAGGATTATATTCGATTTTCGGAGTAGCTTCTACACCCACCATGTTTTCGTTTATGTGCCGGAAGTAGAAAGACAGTAAACTTAAAAACTGCGCCCGTCGATCAAACAAAATTAATATAGTTCACAAACAAAACAAATATAAAATATAAGAATAAACTAAAACGTAAAATAAAATATTGAAATTGTTAGTCCTGTTTATTTACTTGTATTGCAATCGTTCAATTAAATAATTTCACTACTTTGAAAAAACATGTTTTCATCGAGTTGTACTTTATGTGCCCATTCCAAACTTCAGTCACAACTTCCGGGGTGTGATTCAGGGTGGAAGAGAACCGAAGTGGGAGGATTTCTTTTCGTCTTTTTCACAGTTGCAATGGCCAAGAACACGGGAGCAAGCAAATTTAGGAAAGTAGACGTTGATCAGTACGACGATGACAAGTTTGTTGATGAAAATGAGCCAGAGGCAGATTCTGGAGAGGGAGCAAACGACGCGGAAGTGAACACCTTGCTTGCTCAATATCCTTTTGGGTTTTACTTTAGTTTGTCACTATTAATTTGTGTAGGCTATTGGATACTCTTGGTTTGAGTGTGTGTGTGTGTGTGTGTGTGTGTGTGTGTGTGTTTGTGAATGTGTGTATGTTAATGTTATGCCTTTTTAATGGGCTGATTCTTATATTTTATATTTGTTTTGTTGACCCAGTGGCAGTGGTCACTTGCACTTTTATTTCAATTTAGTTTTGCATCCTTGTGCCGGAATGTTGCTTTCAGAAAATGTGGGTTTATGGTCAAAAGATTGTGTATTTGCCTGCTCAGTATCTTCAATGTGAACATGCTTTTTAAACTTCAACTAGCCCTCAGGCAGTATGGGATATCATTCCCATTCTAATAATGGTGAACTTCAAAATTTCTACTATGTTGTCACTGATAAAAGTGATATATCACTTTTATCAGTGACTAAGTAATTATATTTTTTTCCTTTTTAATGCTGTTGTTGTGAACATTTTTTTTCCTTCACTAATTTCACAGGAAAGAGCGACAATGCCTTGAAACTGGTTCTTAACAGTGCACCTGTTGGATCTAAAAATCCAGCTGTGAAGGTAATTATAACAATATAAGGAAAAATTTAGAATTTAAAATGCACACTGTCAAAGATGGTGTTCTAAACATTCACGCGCACGCACTCATATAATCCCCAACGAAACTAAATGATAAAATGTTAGTATATTCATTCCCTCCACACACACACAAACACTGACAACAACGACTCCTCAGAAAACACAACAAGTATCACTTCAAAGATCATAACCGTATAATCAAAACGAAATGTTATCTGTATCTGACTACCACACACTGGTCAGGCGTCCATCGTCGAAACGAAACTGTTAGTCGGACAGAAGACCAATGGAAACGATGTCTTCACATTCCTGTAGATCAGGCCAACCAAAAGCAGCATACGTGGGTCAGAAAATCAGTTAATAATGTTATGCGCAAACAGATTCCTTCTTTCAAGAGTAGCCAGTAACCTTTAGCACAAGTAAAAGGATGTTTAGTAGAACAGCTCAACCCGTCGGCACATAGTGCTTCCGCTGGATGGCATCTGGCGCCGAACAACAACTTACAGATATATTGCGTGCCGGGGTCACAGATCAAACCATCCTCGCACAGTCCATCTGTCCTCTCGTAAAGCTGCCGTGCTTTGTAATAACACTTTTTGTTTCTAGGATTGCATGTGAGTTCGGGACGGCAGGTCCTGAGTCCGGGTGCTGAACGACTGTTTGGTGTCCAATGTACATAGATTGGTGGAGTTTGGGAAACCAGCGTCGCACACCCTGCCGATGTCAAAACACTTTTGTCCCTTCTGGCATGGTGAAGTAGAAATCCACCAACATTGTTTATCCTATTTTGCGAACTACAATAAAACAATTGACGGTAGGACAAACAGACACACGACTCAGTCACTGCCAACAACGAACTAAAACAACATATCAAAACTTTTCGTCATGCATGACGAAACTTAAAACCCTGACGTCAAAATTATACAAACTACAAGTACGGGCATTAGAAATAACAATTATAACTTCTTAATTTGAAATCGTCACTTTGTGACTGCTGTTCAAAGCGATACAAGTAACTGTCCAACTAAAAATCCGGTTTGTTACACACACCTACATACACAACCGTGTAAAAATGCAGTTGTTATGACTTTTTTAAATGTTGTTTTGACATTTTAAACAAATTTTATCCTTATTTTTAAGCTAACCCTAACCCTAAGCTTAACACAGCCCTAACCCTAACAGAACACTGTTTTGATGTCAAAATAACGGGGCAATCAAAAGAATAAAAATAATAATAAAGTAGGCTTGTAGTTGTATAGCACGGTACCCCATGCTCAGGGCTGGGCTCACCGCTCTTAACATAGGATAATTATATATTAGATGTGATAGTACACCGATCAGAACAGACAGATAATACAATCTGAGAGGTCACCATACAAATTTAAAAATGTCAATAAAAATTTGTTACGTCTAACAATAATTAATTAATTCAATGATCGGATAATAAAAAAAAGACAAGACCCGCCTCATCCCTGTTGCAGAAATAAAATATTATCAGTAAAATAATGTAGAAACTAATGCAAAATAATTATGTAAAAATAATTAGAGAAAAAAAAACGCCCTCCCCCCTTCTCTCTGATATAAATGTACAGACTATTTCAGTATTTGCGTGTCAAGCCATGGACACACACAGCTGGCATCCATCATATAGGTGTTTCAACATTGCAACACACACGCATACACTTCCACCCAACTGCACACACAAAACTGAACTTATTTGTCATCTAACTTTGAAGTTTGTGTATCTTTGTCAAGGAAAGCGCAGGAGTTGCAGTGTAGTCCAGGAGGAATGGGGTGGGGAGGATTGGTGCCACCTACCTTTGTAACCTAACCCTATTCTGAATCTCAACCACTATGCTGGGAAATAACCGCCAGAATGATAATATTTGTGCTAAGAAAATGGCATACATAACAGACCTCCATCTCCCCCGAAATATTAAAGTGGGTCTGGCCTATAATTTTGAAGCATATTTAACCATTGTCACCTTTGTAGTACCCGTCTGAGTATTTCTACGGTTATGGTGTCCAACAACTGTCTCAAGACCAGAATGTGAGTGCTTGGGTTGAAACTAGATCGGAACACAAATGGCAAAACGGGCTTGTGGCTGGGAGGAGTACAAGACGGGTGGAAGGTTGCTGTCTGAGGGTGTGGGGTGTCGTCCAGTCACAGCATACAATATTGGCATGCGCTGACAGCTTTTACCAAAGGCAGTGGTTCCGTTTCTAGGTAGAGCACAAATGATTTTCAGCATTTGTGGTTTAAGACTGGAAACTCTGGTTTTCCATTGACCATTGCATTTTCAGTTACACTTGGCTCTCCCCAGAAACATGAACTTTGGTTCAAAGGGTATATGTTGGCCTGGGTGCAACTCTAAAGAACAGGGGTACGCATTTGACTATAGATAATAGTTTGGATATAAACTTGAACCCACGAAAAGAGCTTTTGACCCTTTGATAGTAAGACGTTTTTGACCTTATGGAAGCAGTCTGCCCTGCCCCCAAAGCCAGGAGGTGCCTCAGAGGGCTTGAGATAGATCCTGTATTGGCCAGCACCTTGAGCAGCTCTTGAGCTGGAAAAGTGCTCTATAAGAACAATTAATATACATTTAATATCTATCAGGAGCCACACAGAATAATCAGGACAGTTGTGGCTGCTCAAAAGATAGAAAAAAAAGCTTGTCAAACTAGTGACATTACAATTAGGCATAGTTTATAGGTTATACATGTTAATATCATTGTATGTTATTGCCCATGTTCAGAACTAAAGAAGGGGGTTATGATATTGGTGTTGTGTATTATTTTTCCTTTTATTTGATTTTTTAAAAACTCTTATTTTATTGTGCAATTAATTAATGTATTTATTGTCTCCAGGATCGTGCAGCCAACACGGTGGTGCGTGTGTTGATGTCGTTCAAGTCTGCCGACATTGAGAAGGCGGTGAAGTCCCTAGACGCCAAGGAGATTGATATCCTGATGAAATACATCTACAAGGGATTTGAGTCTCCCTCTGACAACAGCAGTGCCGTGCTGCTGACCTGGCACGAAAAGGTTGGTGGAACGTTGAGCTGAAAACTGTACAAGAGGGGTCTCCAAGCTGGTTAATGGCCTGCAGGGCCTGGGGGAAGAAAACTCTCCCATACCAAACACACCTAATCCTGATGAACAGGCAAGCGCCCCTTTAACTCCTTTGAATAAGAGTATAAACCGAGATCTTGTCTGTGCACTCTACTCATTTTGTCGCACCGACTGGAAAGATCCTGGCGCTCATGTCCTAGACGGGTGAAGGCCAGCTGCGCAAATACACCCACCACGCACTAGGTCCTTTCTCCCTGATCATCCAGGATTGGGCACAATCGACTGCGCATCAGCCAACAAGTTGGCGCCTCTAGCTTCTGCAGTTAGATCTTGTATTGGCCAGCACCTTGAGCAGCTCTTTGGGCTGGGAAGACGCTACATACCAAACGGTTAAATACATTCATAAATGTACATGTTTATGTAAAATTTTCTTTTTCTTCTCTCTTCTGTTTCAGACATTTGCAGTAGGTGGGCTAGGCAGCATCATCCGAGTGTTGACCGACAGAAAGCGAGTTTGATATGGTTACATCTTCCTTGTGGTGCTTAGGTGTATCTGTACACAAAACTGTTAAATAATATTTGTTTGCAACTTTGTTCTATCTCTCTGCTTCAGCAACTGCTAGAGAGAGACTCGCAGTTGTCACGTATATATATATAATATATGTAAGGAGATCAAAAAGTGTAGGAGCTTGGCTATCTAACAAAATAGGTTGTACAAAAGGTTGTTTACGAGTCAGTGGGTGGCCTAACAGCATAGCTCAGTGGATAGACCACGTAGCTCATGTTTCAGGATTTACAGGTTCATTCCAGTGGCCAAGCCCCCAAAGTTTAAGGGCATTATAGGAAAGTTCCATTCAAAACACATCGTTGGAGAATGGTTTGGGTCAAGGTCCAAAATTTCATTGCTACTATTAACTTTATGTTGCAACATGTAAAAGGCCGACATCAACTCAGACATGAATTGTAATTAAGAAAATTAATTTTGTTCGTTCTGCTTGGTAAAATGTCTAAACGGAGCATATTTTATTATTTAAAAAATATTTTGTTTAGTTAGTGGAGCCAACAACTGCAGCTTGTCGATTAACAGACGAACGTTGCAGTTATTCTTATTAATAACGTTCATTTATTGTCAAGAATTTGAACATGAATTGTTACAGTTATGGTTGGTATTCTTTCCTGTAACGTTTCTGTTGTTGGTGTCTGAAAAAAGGAAGTATGTTGAAATTGTACATGGGAGCGAGTAGAAACAAAGCTATTTTATTGCTTGATGAATTTTGTATGTGGAAGTGTGCTAGATTTGTACATCAATTTTTGGATGCCTGGGAAGCTAAGTGGCGTGCGAGTGAATGTGCATTGAAGAGACAAGTGAATTTTTTGCATATATTTAATGAAAAGTTGTACCCTTTGCAAGTTCTTCTAAATTCATAACCAGCCTTTTTTTAAAACTTAAATCCTAAGCATTGGATTTAACAAATGTAAGTTTGTGACTCTGGAGTATTCTTTGGAAAATAGTTTAAAATTACCCGCCGTACAAGCCATTTTGAATTAACTATTGTAAAATATCTTGCAGCAAGAGCTGTTTGTGTCAGTTCTGCTTTTCAAAATTTGGTTATTTTCTTCTTCTTCTTTTTTTTCCTCCACCAGAAAATAGGATTTATAAATTTATTAAACTGCTTGACTTTTGCCTCTATACCTTCTACGCTGTCATTTCATTTTCAACGATTAATGGAAAGTAATAAATATTGGACGAGAGCTTGATGAAAGTGAACGAGTTTGTATTTGGAGTAAATGTTGAATCTTCATCTATTCCACCAACTTGTGGATCTTTTAAAGTAACTTTGTACGATATTCCAAAGGCATACTTTTCCTCTCTCTCCTCTTTCTCTCGCACACGCAATCTCTCATTTTCACTGTTATGTCTTCCTCGTAAATCAAAAACGCAAGGTGCGTCAACCTTCGATGTTTAGTCATGTTTATTTTTTGTTCATAGTATATTATCCCACACAGCAATAAATTACCAAAAGTATTTTTGCACATTTGTTATTTGCATGCATGCTATAAGTCTATAAATATAGCTAAAGTATTGCTGAGCCACATGATGTTGATAATGATGGACACATGTTGTGTTTTTTTATAATAAAGCAAACTTAAAAAAAACTAATTAAATTTCAGCTCCACAGATTTTACAGTCCGGCTTTTGACTTGAAGAATTCAACACACACATTCCATCTAAGCAAGTTGCACACAACATATACACAGATTTGACAAAATCATTGGAAGCAGACAATTTACGTTTCATTTTTAGCTCAAATGACTTGATGCATTCCATCCATCATTCTTGTAAACTTTTGACTGGAGAAAGTTTTCCTCCCGTGCAATATTTAATGCCCATTGCACATTGGTTATTTTAGACGAATTTCCATGTCACTGTACAGGAAGCCATCACATATATACAGACTTACACAAATTGTCATAATTATAAGTACAGTGAGAACACAAACATGAGAAAGGTGCACCCTTTGCCAAAAGAGTAAGTACAATACAACAAATCATTTCGTAGGAGAAAAAAAAATCCATTAATTAAACAAAGCAAAATGAAAATTTAATAAATAAACAAACACAAGATCACAATTACTAAGAGATACACTGCGTACAGTTGTGTTGATCACAGACTAGACTCGTGCACCTGCGTTCAAATAGAAACACCGCACACAAAGTCCACATTCATATACCCAAATTGCACATTTCATCAAAAAATACCATAAATCGTTTAAAAAACAAAATAATAAAAATAAAACTCAAAAGACCAGTTTCCTTCAAAGGTGACCATGTCATTGGCTGAGAGCAAGCAGAGTATCAGAGATCTATCAAGCATAATGTTTGTGCGTAGGCCCAGGTCATAGCAGCCTGGTATTGAGAGATGCCATTTTCCACAAAACAGGCGAGCCTGACTCTCCCTATCAGTTTAGTAGCAGCCCGTAAGAAGGAAAACATGTGCGGTAGTAAGTAGAATTAGTTGATACTCCAAAGTTACATAACACAACGTTTAACTTTTGTGCAAATCTGACAAAGATTTTCCCCTTGTTGTTAATTAAGAAGAGCACAGTACCAAGGTCAAAAATACAATTTAATTTGGCTACTTTACTACAGCACCTGTGAGAAAATTCAGCTCATTTCTTATGACCTTCCATCCATTCCAGCAACCCTACAAGAAGATTTTGTAAGTTGGGTTTAATATCATTCTTCACGTACAGAGCATCGTCATTGCGATTATATTAGCAGTATATAGAATAATACCAGCCTCCCAATACATTCTAAACAACAGAATGCAAGACTGATGTTTTGACTGTATTGTCCACAGTCCTTTATCAATTCCTTGTCACTATTTGCACCAACAAACAAAACACCAAACAAAATAAAGCTCAAGTCTCATTTAAATAAATGCATTATGAAAACACAAACTCCTTCTCAACTTACTCACGATCATGCACACATAATGCCATCTCCATACCTGTCAAGTCTTATGCTTTTGACATAATTCTTACTGAATTTTGGCGATTTTCAAGTCTTATGGCATAAGGTAAAGATCTTCAACTTTTTTTCAAAATTGTGGTGAAAAAAAAAAGTATACAGATAGATATATATCTAGAGAAAGAGAGAGAGAGATTGCAAAGGTTCGTGAATGTGACAATCCATGCATTTTCACACATTTCTTATGGTATTTTGTTCAAACTTATGGTATGGGAAGCAAAATCTTATGGTAAGAGTCCACAAGAGCTTGACAGGTATGCATCTCGAAGCATCAACAACAAGAATTGAAACAAAAAACTAGCTACCAAACGAACGCGAGTGGCTTTCCACGATGTTGGCAGAACAAAAAAAAAAAAAAAAAATGTAGACGTTTGCGCTCACACAACACTCTCTGCATGCAGTCGTATCGGCCACTCCAACTCCAATCACTATCAAAGCTGGCACAATTTGTTTTAGACCTTTTCTTTTAAGTGGAGAATGTACAATCCCACCCCCCCCTTCTACTCCCCTACCCACCATCCCCTTACTACCCTCCCAACAAAACAAAAACTATACACTAGCCAAACATGCATCTGTACGTGAAAAGACCAGTTTTCTCTGAACGACAAACTCTGCACTCATCTGGCATTACGGCTCATATTACAGTCATACAATTCCCTTTCATTCTCTCAATGTTTGTTTTCTTCTTCTTTTTCACCCCCATGGCACAGGCTAAAACGCACTTGCAGTATTGTGAATCATCATTCACTCATCCACAATAAATAAGCAGCCTTTCACATCATAGGTTGTTGTTTTTTCATCCATTCCAACATTTCTACACAACAAGCAACCATGATTTTTTTTATCAACTTCAACGTCACATTTTACCATACCATCATTTTAGAACATGTAAGCACTTCAAAACATCCAACGCTTCATGTTTTATTGCAATTAATAATCCTATCCTATCCCGTAACTCGAAAGTCCTTGGGGCACCACAGATGATCTTTTAACCAGCATAATCTTTCTCTGTCCTCAGCAATCCTCATGGCTTCACTCAGTATCAAGCCAGTCCATTCCCGAATGTTGTCTTCCCACCTCTTTTTCTGTCTCCTTCTTCATCTGCCTCCTTGCAGGATGGTCTTTGCAAGGTCTGACACTCTGGTGACATGGCCATACCATCGGAGTTTCCATTTCTTCACCACTGTGAGCAGGTCATCATGTTGTCCAATGGCTTTTGTGATGGTCTGTCGGACTTCGTCATTGGTGATGTGCTGGTTATAGGAAATACCCAGAAGTCTTCTGTAGCACCTCATCTCCATGCTTTGTATTCTTTGTAGGTCTTCTGTGAGTGTCCATGTTTCACAAGCGTATAGGAAGATGGAGATGAGTGCAGACTGATGGTCCTGTCTTTCCAAATGGGGCTTCGCCCTTGTGCAATCCTGGAGAGAACTTTCTGTCGGGACCCATTGTCCGATACAATGACTCTTAAATACTTGAAGCTATGCATTGTGCTGAGGGATTGACCTTGGACTTTGATGTCCATGTTGATGCCATTGGTGTTGTTGCATGAATCCATAAGCAGCATTTATTAAATAAGCATAATAATCTTACCAAAAAAACAAACACAGAACAAACAGATACAAGTATTGTGGTCTGGAAGGCAGAGAGCTAGTTGCTCCAAATACATGTTATGTTCAAGTAAACATCCCCATACACTGTCACATGCAAATACACTGTGGCACAAACACATGCACACATAAATGTACAGTCATACAAACATACACTCATGCAAACACTCTTACAAAAACACCTATAACAAACACACTGACATGCATCCATGTCCCACATAGCCACCATCCACACCACACTCACATTGAGGGGGACAAGACAAGACAGGAACAACAGACTACAAGGTAAAAAGTAAAAGGTCAGAGCAGTGAGGTTTGGTGAAGAGAGAGAGAGAGGGGGGGGGGGGACGAGGTGGTGGAGGGATAGGCAAAAAGCCAGAGGCTGGAGGGATGAATAATTTCTTTTTTTTAATTTTTGAGATTTAAATACCGACCATAAATAAATTATTGTACATTTCGTGAGAATGAATGAAAGTTGCGCTTTGACAAATCTTTGTGGTTTGGTATTGCGCATTATACATCAATTATTATTATTATTATTATTAAAGCAGGTTTTGCAGTTTTATGAAAAAGAGAGTAGATTATGTGAAGAGAGCTCTAGACCACAGGTTGTTCAATAAAGAAGTTACATCTGTCTGAACATAGGAGCATCATTTTCAAATAGACGCCATTTGCTAATTTATTTTTGGGTGAAAGGCTGACAATAGAGACAAGAAGTTTGTGTAGAACATAAATGCCAAAAGCATCTCGCCTAACCAGATGGGACTGGAAGTTATGGGTTATGGATAGAATCCGTATTAGACGAGGTCCTCAAGGGAATAATAGGAAAGATCCATCTCCCCATCTCTGTTGCCAATGGTTTGCCTTTGTGGATGTGTGCCATAGATACAGATGGCTGTGTCCTCAGCTCCCCACTGTGAAAGCTGGGCTTGCTGAAAACCAAGTGACAGAATTTCCAAAGTATAACAAGACACCCGAATTAAGTTGTGAGGTAAAACATCTTCATGCGAAAAAGAAAAAAAAAAGTACCCATAATTTGGCTGCTTGGCAACCGGACGGAGATGGGAAGGAACCTCACTTTTTGAAAGAGGATTCATTGCCTAAAATAGGTCTTAGATCTTGGCAGTTTTGAATAAGGTTTTGTTTAGAAAGTGACTGCTCTTTATGTGGGACACCTTTATCATTCGCGTTTTACACAAAACTAGTTGTCTCCCTTGTTCCACTCGCCAACAGTCACGTGTACACAAAATCAGATGACAAAAAACAAAAGAAGGAGAAATGAGACAGAGAGAGACAGACCAGACAAACAGAGACAGAGGGGAAAAAAACGAAGAGATGGGGTGGAGAGATCGCAGAGCATATTGGGAGAAGGGAGGGAAGTGGTCAGAATGTGGGAGGAATAAACTTGGATTTCTGTCCCTTGCCCATGCTGGGCCGCGGGCCAAACCAGGACATCTTCCACTCCAGGGTCTGTTTGATCAGTTGCTGCTCCTGATGGGAGAAATTCAGCAGTACCGCCACTGCTTTGATCAGCTGTACCGCCTGAAATCAATAAAACAAAACAATAATAAACTATGGGTGCCGCACATCGACTTCGCCCCTTATTAATCCATGAATCCACACCTATAAACAATGACTAACTAGCAGATTCCACGTGTTTTAATTATTTTTACCTTCTTACTTCCTAAATAGCTGTCAACATGTATTTTGTACCGCTTTTCAGGGGAAGCAACTCTCATTGACCTACTTTCGGTTTATTTAGGATAGCTGTCCACATGTATTGTGTACCGCATTTCAGGGGAAGCAACTCTACTTTCGGTTTATTTAGGGATAATGCCTATTGCTGATCTCTGATTTCATCTTACAGGGCGGAGAATACAAGCGAGTGATAGCATCTTGCATTATCATTATGGAAAATGTATAAAATGAACAGGTTTACCTCAGCTTCTCGACTAAGCATAAACTTCAGTACGACATGTTTGAGATATAGAAAGTTTATGTCCTGCTCCAGGTCTCGTCGTACTACTATCCCTCTTTCTTGTGACACCTGCCAAACAAAGTTTTGACACTGAAAACAACCAGCAGTGGCAGCACCAACCAAAATCCCAGTTGTACTACATACATACATGTATACATTCACACACACACACCCTGCAACAGTAAACTTAGCGGCAGTTATTCCATTCCATTACAATTACCAGTATAACTTATGTTAATCTGATGAATAAAACGTAATGCAACAATAACAAACAACGACCATTCCATGGCACTGACTGCATTACTGTGAAACTTTCACAGGATTATCTCCCATCCAACTGTCGCTCTTTGTATCTTTACAAATGTTGCTTTTTACATCTTTCAGTGCTTTTAATGGTCTGGAGTTAAAACAGAGGAAATTGGCCCTGATCCAGAGGCCGCCTAGGCTCTGGTAGACAGCGTAGGGGAATGACCCTCCCCTCTTCCCTCGACTCCCCGGCGAATACGTATTGTTGCATTTTAATCATGCATTTTTGATGACCCAAAAACATAACACAATGAATGAAAGACTTGCTTGCCTACACACAGCTGAACTCTTGAAGCAGCCTGTCTTTATCGAAGCATAGCTTACAGTTATTATTCCCAAACAAAGTCTAACTACAAATGTAAGTTTAAACACACACTGGTGCCCAGCTGACAGTCTCCATTCACCAATAAAGTCCACATTTAGCTTTAAAAATTGTTGATTTCCGGCACACTTTTCCATTTTTTGAGATCTTCCTCCAATGTTATCCTAGTCATTCCTCACATTCCTCCAATGTTATCCTAGTCATTCCTCACATTCCTCCAATGTTATCCTAGTCATTCCTCACATTCCTCCAATGTTATCCTAGTCATTCCTCACATTCCTCCAATGTTATCCTAGTCATTCCTCACATTCCTCCAATGTTATCCTAGTCATTCCTCACATTCCTCCAATGTTATCCTAGTCATTCCTCACATCCCTCCAATGTTATCCTAGTCATTCCTCACTCACTTCCTTTTCCATCCCTTCCCACCTCCGTGAGTTTTCCATGCCTTTATCATCAACTGCCTCGCCATGCTGAACAATTGTTGCACCCACTTTACCGGCTATGATTCAGACACGCACAAGTGCAGTCTCGTGTTTCCTTTTGACTTGAGAACATGCAGAAAACACTTTATCATTGGAGGAAAATCGTTGTCAAACTTTTTTGTTCTGCGGAAAACCATACTGTTCTTGGCAGAAATATTTCTTCCAATAGTGGAAATTCACAGAACCACAGAAAATTACAAGCCCTGATCTTGACAAATGACTCTCTTTACATCTTGACAAATGTCGCTCTCTACATCTTTACAAATATCGCTTTTTAATCTTTCAAAAATGTCGCTCTTTAAATCTTTACAAATATTGCTCTTTAAATCTTTACAAATGTCGCACTTTACAACTTCACAAATGTCGCTCTTTACATCTTTACAAATGTCGCTCTGTCCAACTTTACTAGAACTTTTATATACTCATAGGTATCTAGGTGTTCAAATCACTAGCAAGCTGTGTTTGACTCTAGGGTCATTATAAAAGTGTAAAAACCCTTAGTGCTTATCAGAGTTCTAGTATTTGGAACAAGCAGCCTGTTTCTCTTAGAAATTCATCTTCAATTCAGTCATTTAGACCCTCTCTTAAAACTTATTATTTTCCTTCCATCGATTTAAATGAATGAAACAAATCTGCAAAGTCATAGTTCGTGTGTGTGCACATAAAAAATAGAGAGAGTGTGTGTGAGAGTCATTAATTTTCATATATAAGGTTACAGTATAGTTTACCACAAACATCACTCCACCCCGTCCAAACATCAACATCATTCTACACTTCACCTGCATCAAATTGGAAGAGGTCATAGGCTTGACCGCAGCTGTAGCAGATGATGAGGTCGATGACGATACGTGCAACACAGCTGATGAACTTTGAAATGACGACGACGATGAGGTTGGCATCAACCCCCCAAGGGTATTGGAGGAGAGGGAGGAGGTGGGGGGTACAGCTTGTCGGGGAGGGTGCTTGCGGGATGGGATAGGGGAAGGCTGGTTGTTGTCGTCGCTGGCGGTGTTGTCGTCATTGGGAAGAGACTGGATTTTGAGTTCTCGCTGCAATGTCTGTCGGAGGTCTTTCACCGTCTGCTCCTGTTTCTTCAGCGCCTGTTGTTACAAACACAAACAGACAATATGCAAGGTTGAAATCAATTTTGAGAGAGAGAGAGAGAGAGAGAGAGAGAGAGAGAGAGAGAGAGAGAGAGAGAGAGAGAGAGAGAGAGAGAGAGAGAGAGAGAGAGAGAAATAGATTAGATTTAGATTAGATTAGAAAGAAAATGAGACAAGAGACAGAGAGACAGACAGCAAAAGAGAAAGACAGAGTGAAAGAAAGAGAAAGAGAAAGAAACATAGAGAGAGAAATTGATTAATAAACAGATTAGTGGGGAGAGAGAGAACGAGGGAACGAGAGAGAGAGAGAACGACAGAGAAATCAAGGAATCAAGGATTGACATATAAAGGGGGGAGAGATGGGAGAGAGGAGAGGAGCTGGAAATGGGGGAAAGGCGAAGAGGAGCTGGAAATGGGGGAAAGGCGAAGAGGAGCTGGAAATGGGGGAAAGGCGAAGAGGAGGAGTTAAAGTTATTTGTTGCTACAATCACTGGCATCATTGTTAACAAATGAGGTGATGGGGGAGGTTAACTGAAAATAGGGGGCTAAACTGCACATTTACCCAAGACGGTTCTTCATACCCTGGTTTTGTCAGCAAGCTGGTCCTGCAAGATGCGGATCGTGTGATCTGTAGAGCCCTGCTCCACCTGTAATGACTCTAGCTCCATCACCTGTACAATAAATAAATAAATAGTTCACTCGGCATAATGTTGGTTTTCTTCAGTCGATATTTCTGTAGCAACACTGGGATATTTCTGGAATTGCTTGTTTATCACTGACGGAAGATTCCAGATCTAGCGTCACAGATGGTCAAATATTAACTGTGTAGAACATTCTATGATGTAACACTGGGTGCATTACCTGTGATGAGCACTGTTGTGATTGGTTACTGATTGAGTAGTCATTCTGGGACATTCTATGTCTTTCTACACTGCAGAGAGACTATAAGTGAAGTGCTGTCTGTGCGCCGAGATAAGGGTTCTTGCAAGCAGTTGTTGATGCCATTTGCTTCTTTTGCTGAGCAAAACTGGAAAACTTTCAACAACGACTCTTGCTTTGTTACTGAGTGAACGGGCTGCGGGACTACAAACACGAAATAGGCAGATTCAAACATCGAGGCTGAATCGACCTTTGCTGTGTGACATGCTCTCTCCGTCACTGTCATTCACAAACACAACCACATAGAAGATGAAAGACTGTGCACGCATTCCATGGCAAAAAGAGCCTGACGCTCATGTCCTAGACCGAGGAATGGCGGCTACAGAAATACACCCAACAAGCACTGGGACTCTTCTCCACCATCCCTGGTTGCCCAGGATTGTGCTCAGTTGTCTGCGCCCAATGGGCAGCAAGTTGGCGTCTTGAGTTAGATCCTGTATTGGCCGGCGCCTTGAGCAGCTCTTGAGCTCGAAAAGGGCTATACAAGAATGATAAAAATAAAACAAATGATCAAAACACATGGAACATCAGACACATATACAAAGGCATGAACTGTGTGACGCCGCCCATAACAACAACAATAATAATAATAATAGTAATAATAATAATATAATAATAATAATAATAATAATAATAATAATAAACAGCAACACAAGAATTTGTAATGACAAGCCACACTGATTGGAGGCGCTCATCATACTGGATCGTTGTCTGACCTGTTTTTCCAGCTCAGACAGTCGGTCGTGAAGTTTGACAATGGAGTCTTGTTGTGCCTCGATAGTGTGGTCTCTGTCCAACAGCTGAGTTTCAGATTCCGCCCGAGACTCGCCGAGCTGCTGCTGAGCCGTTGTCAACTGTTGGAACAGCTGGGCATTCCTCACCATCAAATCTCCTTTCTCTGTTGACAATAAACAGTACATACCTAACTCTGTAGTCGTTGTTGTAATTGTTGCTGTTGTTAGTGGTGGTGGTGGTGGTGGCAGTAGTAGTGCTTTAGTTATTATTATTATTATTATTATTATTATTATTATTATTATTATTATTATTATTTTAATTGTTATTATTATTATTATTATTATTATTACTAATTATTGTTATTATTCTTGTTATAATGTTACTATTACTGTCATTATTATTGTTATTATTACATCATTGTTATAGAGCGCTTTTCCAATTCAAGAGCTGCTCAATGCGCTGGCTGATAACAACAGGATCTAACTCAAGCTGATAACAACAGGATCTAACTCAAGCTGATAACAACAGGATCTAACTCAAGCTGATAACAACAGGATCTAACTCAAGCTGATAACAACAGGATCTCACTCAAGCTGATAACAACAGGATCTCACTCAAGCTGATAACAACAGGATCTAACTCAAGCTGATAACAACAGGATCTAACTCAAGCCGCATGAGACCCCCACTTGCTGCACTGGGCGCATCCTCTGACACCCAGACAACTGAGCACAATCCTGGCTGACCGGGAATGTGGGGGAGTATGGACCTAGTGCATGCTGGGAGCATTTGTGTAGCTGGCTCTCCCCTGTCTGGGACACAAGCATCAGGACCTTTAAAAGTCCGTGCTTGCAGACTAGACCTCAGTTTATACTCTCATCCGAAGGAGTACATCAATAATTCATTAACACATTTTAGCTTATTTTCATAAAAAAATAAATTTCTTTCAACAGTCATTTTCACAGCTCTCGCCTTGTATTAATAGTATACAAAACAAGTTGTAGACCTCTGTGTGTTTGCCCACTGTAAAGTCAATAGGAGTACTTCCTAAATAGCTGTCAACATGTATTTTGTACCGCTTTTCAGGGGAAGCAACTCTCATTGACCTACTTTCAGTTTATTTAGGCGTACTGTAAACATGTATTTTGTACCGCTTTTCAGGGGAAGCAACTCTACTTTCGGTTTATTTAGGGATAATGCCTATTTCCAACAAGGCCTAACACTGATGTAATATAAGGTAAAGGTATCCCCTAACCTTTTGGTCATTGGGGAGGAAGCGTATGGGACCTCTCTCTTCTGTGGGCTAGCTTAATGAGGGCGGTGCCCAACATCTCTTCCTCTGCTTTTCCTTACTTTCCCCACGAAGCTAATTACCCATTCACAGCCGAGTTTGACTGGAAGTGTTGTGCGCTTGTTTTATTTTTTATGTCTTTTAGTGGATGCATCCAAGCATTAACCCTCCCCATCCAAGGAGGTAGTTAGTTTACGCTGGACCCTGTAATCAATGAATAACTAACTAACAGTTAGTTAGTTATTCATTGATTACAGGGTCCAGCGGACTGCAAAGAGCCGAATCAGGACCACAAAATCAAGACAACAACTTCGCTGAAAAAGGACTCACGCCTGATCCGCATAAAAGATCTACAGAAACAACCCTAGTGGTAACACTGAAGGCACTCCACCAGCCGGTCACTTTACAATAAAGACATCCCACGCAGGTGTCGCTGAGGCTATACTCTAATTTATAGAACCCCCGTTTAAAAAAAAAATTAGAACACAAACATCATTATAAAATATCAACAAAACACATACATATAAATTGCCTACATTGCCAAATAATAACATCATAGGAAGCCCTAGTGACCACCTGCGCAGAAAACATCCAATATTCCCAAGCTGATCCAACAGACCTCATACACAAGTAAGGAGTTTTGTCCTGAAAGAGTTTTCAAGAAAAAAGGTAGGTGACTTGTCTAGCAAAGAAGAAGATAGTATAGTTAGCTTGATAGAACAGAGCAGGAATGAAAAAGAACAAATGAGAAAGACAGCGACAGTGGGAATTTAAAGCACTAAATTTCCAGCGTGGATACTATTTATACTGAAACCCCCGGCACCCCCACAGGGGGATCCAAGGAGGTAACCGTGCTTGACGTTTCCCAACTAAACTTTCGAGTACCTATGCATATCACCAGTGCGCCACCCAACAAATCCGACTGCATATATCATAAAGTTCTGACATTACAATTCATGTACACCATGACCAAATCTGGACAATAAACTGGGATTCCGGAAATACTGCATACGAACATTTGGCAAGAGCTCCAGAAATACTGCATATCAACATTTGGGAAGAGCTCCAGAAATACTGCATATCAACATTTGGGAAGAGCTCCAGAAATACAGCATATCAACATTTGGCAAGAGCTCCGGGAAAAAACTCCACGGCATGTAATATCAGTTAAGACAGCAACTGGTCTCCAGTCAGTTGCATTTTCTTTATTTGCTGGAAATCACTCCGACTTTGTCCATTTTGTGCAAACTCCTGGTGTAATGGTGGAATTAATTCTGTAGTCTGTACTTCTGACATTTTTTCGTCATCAAATTTTTGACCATTTGACAAGAGTAATGAATGTGGAGAACCCACCTACCTTGGTCACTCTGGTTGAATTGTTTTTTGGAGGTCGACAGGTCGTTCTTGGCTGTGCCCAGTTCAGACTGAAGCTTCTTCACTTCTGCTGCCAGCTCTTCAACCTAAGTAAATAATTACACAAATAAACAGCTTTGCAACCTAAATACATAATTACATAATTAAACAGCTCTTTGACCAAAATATATCTTACATAAATTATACTGCATTTTCAAGTGAACTGTAAACTACTGTCATCTAGAATGGAAAGAGAGATGGGGGAGATATAGAACAAGAGAGACAGACAAAGAAAGACAGAGATAGACACAGAAAGAGACAGAGGGAGAATGAGAGGAGGAGAGAGAGGGGGGGGGTGGAGAAAGAAAGAGAGAGAGAGAGAGAGGAAGATAAAAATGAGGGAGGGAGAAGGAGGGGAAGGGTAAAGACAAGAGTAACACGGAAAAGACTAACACAACTGACAACAAAGAAAGAGTGAAGAAGGGGGATAAAAAAAAAAAGTTACCCTTCTGCCTTGTCCTGATGACGTGGCGTTTCCTTCATCAAGATCTTTGCGTAATTTTACCACCTCCTCTTCTTTGGAAATCAGTGCCAGCTGTAGTTCTGCGCACTTGGACTCTGTTGCTTTCAGTAACTGTTCACTACGCAGCTCTCGGCTCTGTGCATCTTCCGTATCTTTGGTAGCAAGCTCCTACAAAATGATTTAGTTTTTCTTCTTAAATTAAACAGGCAACTCTTTAAATAATGATGATTTTTTAAAATGTATGTTTCATCAGCATCACTGTTGTGGTCATTGCTGTCATTGTCTCATAACTTGTTATTATTCAAACAAATGGTCGATTGTTTCTTTTTCTTTAGCATGGCCGAAAATAGCTTTCCAAATGTAATCTTTTTGAAGGGAAGTCTTATGTCTTTTGGATTATGTGGCACTTTTTCTCATACATTCACACACCATTAAACAACACAAGGCAAACTCAGAGTTCATAGCTAAAAGGCTAAACAAAATAATAATAATACATAATAATACAGGATGCTATGTACACGCCTTTCCCCAAGGCTCAAAGCGCGGCGATCTATACCAACATACACGCTCACCTGTCTCATTTACCCTCACACACACCAAATACACATACATCACTCAAACAGGTGGTGTAAAGGCAGGGAGATCGCTATTAGAAGACGGAAGAAAATCGAATTTTTAGTTTTGAAATTTTTATATTGACTGCATCCTGTACCATTATTGAAGGGAGGGAGGAAACCGGAGTGCCCGGAGAAAACCCTCGGTGACCTCAATAGTCTCGTACTTAAGTCACATACGTTCACCCCTTGCGGGAATCGAACCCGCGACCTTCGGCATAGGAAACCGGCGACTTATCCACTGCGCCACGAGGCCACCTCAAAATTCACAAATTGTTCCCAAACTTTCAAGACCTTTTTTTTTTTCAAACCCACCATGGGCCAAAAAGGAACACACTAAAGTAGGATTCACACTGAATAACGATCTATATTACACAACTGTTTATTTTCGACAAGCAGCACTAAAAGCCGACTGCTTGTTTGATGCTACTTTTCGGAGCCAGCTTTTATTTAGCAGATTTTCCAGCCATGATCACTGAAAACACACACACCCAGTATTTTGATTTTTGTGAAGAGACCCAGGAGGTCTTTAAAGGGAGGTAATTCACAGATCTCATTTCCAGTTAAAAATCAAAAGTCATTGATCTGAATGCCTGCTCTTATTCACTTGTATTTATTAATTTTCATTTTTCTGTTGAATAAACATGGCTGTGAGTGATGTACAATATGGATTCTGTGTAGCTGTAATTCCCACCACAAACCATACACACATTTTTAATTTTTCAAAGACTTTCCAGATTTCTTAAACTTTCCCAAATCTTCTCAAACGCCGAGGCAATAAACAAGATATGGAGTCCAACAGACCGAGAGACGAACAGACTGAGGGACGAACAGACTGAGGGACGAACAGATCGACCTTAGGCTTGTTCCGATTCCCAAATACTTCACAGTATTTCCTGATAAGTCTGTGGGGACAAGTGGGGGCTCATCAGGGATCACATATACTAAATTAATGGCATTTTAGTATCCGACACTAACACAGGGTTCTTAGGAGCCCCAAAGTAAATGCCTGATTTTGCACAAATCTGAATGCTGTATGCTCTTGGAAACATGGCTTAAAATTTTTTTTTAAAGGACCTTTCGGGGAAAAGGGCACATTAATTGTGGCACAATGTGAACGCTGCATGCAACAGCTTTGGTAAGCAGAAATGTCCTGAGAAACAGAGGGAAAATGTTAGTGCCCGCATACAATACAACACAACACACTACACTGTTTCTATCACAAGGATTGAAGATAAAATGAAGGAATAGTTTGTAGATAAGTCACACTCACAAGCTGGTGCCGCAGTTCCTGGAGTTGTGTATCACGTGCCGTGGTCAGCTCCGTCAGCTGCACTTCCAGGGAGGTGATCTTGCTACGCAATTGTGTCTCCAGGTCAACGGCAGACAACCGCGCTCGGCTTAGTTCCGACTCCAGCTCTTTTACCTAAAACACATAAACATGCACAATCATGTAGAGACATACAACAGGCCGTTTGCCACTGCGGGGCTGCGTTGGAATGCTACCAGCTGACAAAGGCAGTCAGCACAGCTGGCCCAAAAGCGATGTCACCCCCAATCTCAGTGTCAGAAGCTGCTGAGGTACACGTCTACACATGACTTGTGCTTGATTAATTTTTTTTTAATGTGTTAGTTTTTAAGAATGGTCCGTTATTTTGCACCTATCAAATGCAACTCAGAAGAAAGAGAACAATGAGAAGGATTACAAGAGGAACAACGAACGAGGAATGTTGTCACTTGAGTACATATATTCTTACTTGGTGCTGGTATCGACTGTCACCGTTTGTGGCCAGCTCATAATTCTCAAACGCTCGCTTCTCAGCGTCCTCTAACTGCGCTCTAAGATCTTCAATCTGAAAATGCATACAATTCATACATTTAAAATCTGTCAAACATAGAGAAATAAATAACACAACACATCGCGAACAGAAAAAACTTTCATAGCTCTGGGATACCCTGTGGTAATGAAGCATAGAACTGCTTGGCTTGGCTTGCTCCTCTGTAATATGTGTGTGCGTGTTTGTGTGTGTGTGTGTGTCTGAGTGAGTGACAGAGAGATAGAGAGGGGGGAAGAAAGGGAGAGTTTGTATTTTAACTGTACTGTATTGTGTTGTATCGTACCTATACTGTATTGTGTTGTATCGTACCTGTACTGTATTGTGTTAAATCGTACCTGTACTGTATTGTGTTGTATTATAACTGTATTGTATTGTATTGTAACTGTACTGTATTGTGTTGTTTGTAACTGTATTGTATTGTGTTGAATTGTAACTGTATTGTATTACAACTGTACTATATTGTGTTGTACTGTAACTGTATTGTGTTTTATTATGACTGTACTGTATTGTGTTGTATTGTAATTGTGTTGTATTGTAAATGTATTGTATTGTGTTTGTATTTTAAATGTAATGTGTTGTATTATCATTGTGCTGTATTGTGTTGTATTGTAACTACTGTATTGTGTTGTATTGTAAATGTATTGTGTTTCAATGTAAATGTATTGTTTTGTATTAAAACTATACTGTATGTGTTGTATTGCAACTGTACTGCATTTGTTGGATTGTAACTGTATTGTATTGTGTTGTATTGTAAATGTATTGTGTATTATAAATGTATTGTGTTGTATTGTAAAAGTATTGTGTTGTATTGTAAATGTACTGTGTTGTATTATAACTGTACTGTATTGTGTTGTAAACATATTGTGTTGTATTACAACTGTACTGTATTGTGTTGTATTGTGAATGTATTGTGTTGTATTGTAAATGTATTGTGAATGTATTGTGTTGTATTGTAAATGTACTGTGTTGTATTATAACTGTACTGCATTGTGTTGTATTATAACTGTACTGTATTGTGTTGTATTATAACTGTACTGTATTGTGTTGTATTGTAAATGTAGTGTTGTATTGTAAATGTATTGTGTTGTATTATAACTGTACTGTATTGTGTTGTATTATAACTGTACTGCATTGTGTTGTATTATAACTGTACTGCATTGTGTTGTATTATAACTGTACTGTATTGTGTTGTATTATAGCTGTACTGTATTGTGTTGTATTATAACTGTAATGTATTGTGTTGTATTGTAAATGTAGTGTGTTGTATTGCATTGTGTTGTAACTGTACTGTATTGTGTTGTATTGTAAATGTAGTGTGTTGTATTGCATTGTGTTGTAACTGTTCTGTATTGTGTTGTGCAAGTCCTCAACCTGTACAAAAATAACTAAAACACAATGCACCCTCAATCATATGCATAAAATTAACAACTTCAATATTTTTAACTGAAATGAAATCTGAAACTAGAAGGGCAAAGCCCTTATGACTCCTTATGAAACTTGCAATATTTAACATGAAAATGAGTGCCCTGAAAAAACAAAATGAAACGGGGGAATTAAAATGCAAAGTAATACCGACTTTGATCTTTCTATGCTCTTGACTTTGAGATGACCTTGACCTCCAGCTCCAAATACATTCAAGTACTATCAAATAAATTACAGGAAAAGTTGTATTATGCCAAAAAAAAAAAGGGATGACCTTGACCTTCAGTGACCATGACCTTGGGATGACTTTGACCCTCATGTGACATATCATGCATGTATAATCAAATAACCCAATGCTTTGCATATTATGAGTTAAATAAACAGCCATACTGTACAATGACTTATTTTTTGTATGTTTTTAAAAGGCCTAAAATGACCTTGGCCTTCAAGATCAATGGAAAAGCTGAACACATATGAAAGATTAATTTATCATTTCAAGATACAACAATTTTGGACTTTATATCTCTCATAGTTTAGGGTCGATGTCTCTTCAAAGTACCTATAATAACCAACTTTGGACAGCTCCAGTGACCTTGACCTAGGAGTGAGGTTGACAAAATTCAACTCATTGATATCCATCATTCATCAAAGAATTATAAGTTCAATATTACTAACCTAGGAATAAACAATTGTTATTTTTTTTTATTAACATTTGATGACCCTGTGAACTTGACCTTGAAGTAAAGACATTAATTCACTGATCATTTATGAGGTCTCGAGTATACACCTCATACCAAGTTTGGTTGTGATAGTTGAAATAGGTTCTGAGCACTTAGCCACTACAGTTTTTGCACAAAAAAGATGGCGGACAGTTGACAGACAGACTGACATTTTTTCTATGTCATTTTTGGACTATTTAAGACTCGTCTCGGACAAATAGGCAAAATTCTGAACTTTTTTTTTTATTTTGTTTGGGAGGGGGAGAGGGAGAGGATGAGGGAAGGGGGGGGGGGGGTTGAGTACATAGACTGGCATTGTTACGCATGTGAGTCAAAACAACAACAGATAATACTGGGTGCTAAACACTAAGGTCAAACAAAGTAGCCAAACCAAAACCAACAACTAAACAGAACAGTCTTACTCGAAGTACATTTCTTCCATAAGCATCAACTATCTGCAAGAAGATGAACAGCAACACAATACAACTGTGGTCACTATCAGGCTGGGGGATGGGATGCTACTGGCTTACAGAGGGAGTCTGCCCCGAAAGCAAGGCTTACCTCAGTATTAGTGTCAGAGGCTGTTTGACAGCATAGACCTCCACACTGCCTGCGCTTGATAGATCTCTGACACTCAGCTAGCTTCAAGGCCGCCTCCACAGTGGAAACTTGATTGATTTATTGTTGCTTTAGGTCCAGCGGACTCTTCCGAGCCAAATCAGGACCGGACAACCCCCGATCCGCATAAAAGATCTGCCGAAACAACCCTAGTGGGAAAATTGAATGCCCTCCACCGGCCAGTCACTTTACAATAAAGACATCCCACGCGGGGGACGGCTGAGGGTTGACCTCAACTACGCGAACACCCCGGTTACAAAAACAAAAAAGAATACAAACATCATTATAAATCAGCAATAAAACACATACATATAAAATGCCTATAGTGCTAAATAGTACAATCATAGGAAACCCTAGTGACCACCCGGCAGAAAGCGTCCAACACTCCCAAGCTGATCCAACAGACCCCATACACAAACAAGGAGTTTTGTCCAGGAAGAGATTTCCAAGAAAAAAGGTAGGTCATTGATCTAGCGAAGAAGAAGATAGTATAGCAGAGTGAAGGACAGAGCAGGAATAGGAAAGAGTAAATGAGGAAGACAGCGACAGTGGGAATTTAAAGCACTAAATTTCCATAAAGTGGGGATACTATTTATACTGAAAACCCCCGGCACTCCAACGGGGGTACTGTTGCCGCAGTGAATCTGTCTTGCCTATAAAGGCAAGACAGGTTTTCAACTGTGGCTTTCACTGTTCACCAACACTGTCCCCCGACAGGGTGACATGAAATAAGGGTAAAGCCACAGCCAAAATGCTGCTTAGAATGGAGAGATAATTCTTGAAAGCTTGACACCAAGGTAGCGACCGCTGCGACGCGGGATAGGTCAGCCATTGCATGCCACATGTTGTTGCTAGGATACTTTCATTGTACAATCACAAGTCACTGAAGTTTATACTACAGTGTCCACACCACAGCACAGCACAACACAACACAACATAGCACAACACACTATCATAACACCACACACAAACAGAATGACAAGGGGAAGTAATCAGGCCAATGGTGTAATGCTACAGGCTCTCTGCACAAAGCGCAGGGAGGGTGTGGGTGGGGAAAGGCAAGAGAGAAAGAACACAAAAGTCTGACCTGCTTGTGGAAGTTTTCCCTCATGGTATCTGCGGCTCTCTGACCACTGGCCATCTCTTCGCTGTCTTCCACTATCTTAGAGTTGAGGTGGGAGATCTCGACACAGCGCAAACAACAACGCAAATAATAAAAAACTACAAAGGCAAAAGCCCATATGAGTGGCAGGTTTCCTTAGGAAAGCAATGTCCACTATAGTATATACGCTACACAAATGCATCCAGCAAGCACTATATCTCTTTCTCCCCACTCCAGAACTGTGCTCACATGTCTCAGCTGTCAGACAATGCACCTAAAGCACAAAGTGCACGTCTCAGGCAGCTATAATTCGACCCTGTATCGGCTAGCACCTTGAGCAGCTCTTGAGTTGGAAAAGCGCTAAACAAGGACGTAAAATACCTAAATAAATAAAAAGCTTATATAGATCTTCATCATCATTGTCAGCGCCATTACCTGGTTTTCCAGCTGCGATATCTTGTCGCTCCAGGTAGATTTGATCTCCGTCAGTTGCTGCCTGGACTCCGACAGCTTTTTTTCCAGCCCTTCCCTCTGAACACACAGGACATACCAAGCCCAGCATTTACAAATATATTTTCCAGTGGAATATGGAGTTTGGCGAGGGCGACAAGGAAAAATGATGATGACATTGGCACGGTGACGGGCGAAGGCATAAATGCACACCAGACCGTTGCCGTACAGTGAGGACAGACAACTACACCTTAAATCTTTGTTAGTTTTACTTTACAAAATAGGTATCATTTTTCTACAGCAGCACCAGCCATCTTGTTCCCTTCTCTATATTCCAATACAGGATCATATCACTTTCAAACTAAATAATATCAGCCCGATGAAGTCATCTTTTAAAACTTAAACACTAATAAAGATTGGAAAAAAAATTTCAAAGAAAGAATTTAGTTAGTTAGTTATTCATTGCTTACAGGGTCCAGCGGATTGCAAAGAGCCGAATCAGGACCACAAAATCAGGACCACAACTTGGCTGAAAGAGGACTCGCCCCTGATCCGTATAAAAGATCTGCTGAAACAACCCTTGTGGTAACACTGAAGGCACTCCATTGACCAGTCACTTTACAATAAAGGCATCACACGCAGGGGACGCTGAGGCTATATTCTAATTTATCGAATCCTCGTTTACCAAAACAAAATAAAATATAAACATCATTAAAAATATCAGAAAAACACATACATAGAACAATCCTAAATTGCTAAATAATAATATCATGGGAAGCCCTACTGACCATTTGGCAGAAAGCATCCAATATTCCCAAGCTGACCTAACAGACCTCACACACAAATGAGGAGTTTTGGAAGGGTTTTCAAGAAAAAAGATAGATGACTGTTCTAGCGAAGAAAAAAATAGTATAGTAGATTGATAGAACAGAGTAGGAATGAGAAAGAACAAAGGAGAAAGATAGCGACAGTGGGAATTTAAAGCATTAAATTTCCAGAAAGTGGGGATACTATTTATACTGAAACCCCCGGCACCCCAAACTGGGGAACTGCGAGATTAAATCAGTGATCAGCGATTCAAATCTACCACTGAAAGGATCACAGTACATTTGTGCTTTACTCCAACACAGCACTGTTTGCAACAGTTATCATCAATTGTCAACTGGCAGTTATTTATCAACCGCACTGTAAGTTAGAAAGTGGGGATACTATTTATACAGAAACCGCCGGCACTCCTACTGGTGGGAGAGGCTTAAAGAATGAAGAAAAGGAGAATACAGAAATAAAATCAAGTGAAAAGATCTACAAATCAATGTACCTCAGTCTGAAGGGCAGTGACTCTGTCATCCCCTGACAAACTGTGGTCGTGCAGTCGCTGTTCTAGAGTGGCCACCCTTTCCTCTAGCACGTCTATGTGGTCCTGCTTCTCTGCTATCAACTTGGCGGACTGCGCATCCGATCACAAAGCAGGCACAAATAAGATAAGACTAATAAGCACACATAACTGAGTATATTAATTGTATATCACACAATATTCATTGAAATCAGTAATTACTCTCTACCCCCTCCCCCCACCTCTCATGCCCCTCTCCCACCCCCCCTCTTCATTCCTCGACCCTTTATCTCTTACCCCCAAATAACATGCCGTTTCATGTATCAAAGCTGAAACATTTCTTATGTACTCTTCAACCATATTAGCAATCTGCTTGGCGTAGATATTGTCATTTTCATCCATCTGCCCAAAGACCAGCATTGCAGGTAAGGAAAAAAAACTACACAATTCAAACAAATCCAAAAACATAACGAAAGAAATTAATATATACAGGGGGGTGGGGGGGCGGAGGAGAGACTGCATAATAATAAAATAAGCATTAAATCTAGTTACGATAATATGAACTAATCACAAACATTAAGTATAAAAATAAAATGATAATATTTTGCATGTTAAACATAGTCCATGCTATTCTGAACTGATCACAAAGCACTCCAGAATAAAATGAATAGCTGATAATATTTTGCTGTCGTTCGTGAAGTGGAGGAAAAAAATTATGACATGTTTGAGACTTATATCTTGTTAAGATTCTGGTAGGGCAATTCTCCCATCCCAACAATGGCATGTACTTTGCAAACACACGTCCCGAATTGAGAAGCATTGATATACACAGGTACAAAAGCACATGTTGCTTTGGAAAAGAAGAGAGATAGGGTAACGATACGGCGCTATACCACACAACGTCACCCTTATGAGAAGTTGAACTTGATTGTTAGAAAGTCTAGCCTGGGGACAGTTGCATGGACAGGTATAATCAGCCGATAGGAGACTCGCACCTCTTAACTTTATACATAACTGAAGAGGCCCAAGTTTACTATTAGTTCCAAACGCTCGTTCATAAAACTGGTCTAGGCCCTGGTTAGCTGAAAATCAGAGAAAGTCCAAGCCAGAAAAAGAAGTGCTCTGTGCATTGTATTAGAAACAACATTGCAGTGTCTCACTCTCAGGCAAAAGGGAGAAAGGAGAGTAAGATGGCTGGGCAGCGATATATTTGAAGAAGGAAAATGGATATACATCTTAGGACGTGAACTACAGGGTGGTTAAAAAATAACTCCCAGGTTGGAGAATAGCTGAAGAAAAAAACCTCTGAAATCCGGTCGGGGTCCATGGGCTGCCGTAAGGCCCCTGGTCAGGTCCAGGGGCGAAGCCCTGGTGGGGGGTCTGGGGGGCGAAGTCCCCCTGAAGCTGAAAGTTTTATAGCATTTAAAACCCCCAAAGTATGCTTTTTGTGAGAGATAAATTTGGATGTTTTTCATAATATTCATGCATTCATAGATAGACATTATTATTTTTTATATTATTATTAAGACTAATGTTCGCATACACACAAAAAAACTGTTACTTGGAAAAAAACAACTGAATAGGTTTGTGTCAACATATGCAAGATTATGGCAACTGTCATAAACAAGCTTGCTTCTTAGTATTAAAATCTAAATTTAAAAAAATAAGAAAGCAAATCAATACTCTATTTGAAAAATGATGATAAGGTGCTCTGTTTTTTTTTAAAATTACTGCTGGCTTAGTATTAGTGCAAAGTCTCTTGGCTGGAGGTCTGTCATCAGCTTTTTCTTGCTCTTGTCAGGAGGGCTTATGTTTCAATTAGTCTTGATGGAACCACTAAGCAAACAAACTCTTACCTGGTATCGTTGTGCAGCTAGTCAGTGCTTTCACAGCACATTTGTGCTTCTTCGTAAAGAAGTGCTCAGTGAGTGCTGTAATACCACGATTAGTGTATCTAATTTCTTTGTTGCACGTGATGCAACGAGCCATGCCTGCAGCATCAACTTTTCGAAAATGAGAGCCGATACGCTGCTCGACTCCCTCCACTTTTACCACTTTCGGCGATGTCTCCCTCTTGAAAATCTTCTCCCTGGTTAATAATCCGCGATGCGCACGAAATTTCTGTAACTTCTCACACTCGAAGGGACCGTGTGAAAGAACATGCGTCTCTGCTGGGCAGAAATACTTCATGGTGTGCGCCCAATTATCAACACGTGCTTCTACCGGAAATGGTACAGAATCAGGCAAAGTGTTGGAATGGGTTTGCGGAGCGAACTACGTGGTTAATTTACAATTTGCGTCTCCTTTTTTTTTCCTTGGAACAAATTTTTAAACCTCGGAAAGTAAGTTTGTTAACCTCGGAAACTCGCGTATCCGAGGAGAATTCTCCAGCCTGAACTCCTTATTGAACATTGCGGGCAACTTAGGCAAACGGTGCTGCATTTGCGTGAAACAAAAGGTGTGGAGATCCTTACACAGGACAGAATTTCATTGCTGATCTCTGATTTCATCTCACGATGAGGACAGCAGCCTATGAAAGGCCAGACACTGCGTGAGCGAGCTCAGATGACAGGAGACGTAAGGCCAAGAGTCAGGCAATGGCCATCATGGGCTGCTCTGTCATTGCGAGATTAAATCAGTGATCAGCGATTCAAGTCTTGCACTGAAAGGATCACAGTACATTTGTGCTTTACTCCAACACAGCATTGTTTGCAACAGTTATCATCAACTGTCAACTGGCAGTTATTTATCAACCGCACTGTAAGTTGGTTGTGATTCAACACTAGCTACTAAGCACAATGCCCACAGAGTCTTTATGGGGGGAACACACCAGCTCAATTCCTATGTCAGCAGCACTTTTTGGTGCCTCTGCGTTTAGCTTGCTGCGGGCTATTTATAGCTTCCAGTGAAAGGAAGCATCGGCAAAGTTATTTATAGCTAGCCTGGCTGACCTAACCTCAAAATCTGAAAAGCTTTGGTTCAGCTGCTGTGGGAAGGAGGTAGGAGAATAGCACTATATATGAAATGCCTTCCATTATTATTATTAACCACCATAATTATGAGACACGAAAGTTCACATTTAAAATAAATCACTCAGCACAATATTTAGGGCTTTTTTTTTCTTTCTAACGGCAACAAGCAATGGTAGATTATGTCTTGTATATGACTGTTCACTGGCAAAATCATGGCTAACTGTGATGTTGAACTGTACATTGCAGCTGGCTTTTAACTCCTGATGAAGCCTTTGAGCAAATTACAGGCATGCACAACAGTTGTAGTCCCCCACCTTTCAACTCCTCTATTTGTTCCTGTATCTCTTGTCCCGCTACATCCCCACATCATAATCACATTATACAACATGTACATAAACAGGCTTAGAGCCAAAGCTAGCATTAATTTTTTTTTTAACATTAGGGAGCGCAGTTAGCTTAGTGGTGTATGCCGTGTACTCCAATGTCAGGCCATAACATTGCACCCAGTACAGGCAGCAATTCAAACGCCGTTAACAGCCTGGGGAGAAAAAAAAACCTAAGACGCTGCTGCGCTCATACTCCAAGGTCTAGTCTGTAAATGCGCGCATTCTATCGCATGGATTTCAAAGATCCTGATGCTCATGTCCTAGATGGGTGAGAGCTGGCAAAACAAATACACCCAGCACGCACTAGGTCCCTTCTCCCCAAAGGCTGCAAGTGGGCGCCTCGAGTGGCATGAGTTAGATCCTGCATCGGCCAGCACCTTGAGCAGCTTTGGAGCTGGTAAAGCGCTATATAAAAGTGATAAAATAAATAAATATCATCAAATAAAAAAAGGTATTATTAATGTTGATTTAGTACGGTATGACATTACAGGCAAGGAAGGAAATCCAGTCAAGCGTGTCAGTCTACAAGAACAAAACATTGCCAGGGTGATCAGCCAAAACAACCCCAAACATAATGGGCTAAAACTGAAAAATCTATTTTTAAAAATCAGGAATACCAGTTTGAAAAACAAAATCTTACTAATAACAACTACAGCCAAAAGGAAGGCAAATCGTCAAAAAACAAATCAAGTCTGCTACAACAAACACTCACACACACACACACACAAAAGAAAAGAGAACAAATAAAAAATAAAAACAAATTAAAAGAAACAAAAGAAAATAAAAGAAAACCATTTTGTTTCATTACCTTTCTTTTCTTTTTCTACAGAAATCAGAACATTTTTTGTTTAATTGCTGTGACATTAAAACTACAACTGTGTACGATTCTAAAGGCGTCTGGTTCACCTTCCTCCTCTTCTTCATTCTATTGACTATACCCTTCACCATAGCGAAGATTTTGGAGGAGTGGAGAGTGGAGGGTGAAGGAGGGAGGGAGGGGCTGCATTTACAGTTTGGTACTTTGGGCAAGTGTAGGCAGCTGCCCAAAATTTCAGCCACTTCAGAGTTTCTGGTTTTGATGTACAGGAACATAGACAAAAGGACAGGAAAATAATACGAGGAAACCGGAAGGGCAAAGCCCATATGATTCATATGCTCCTTAGGAAACCTGCTATTTATTCTTCTTCCATATTTTTTAAAAATTTAAATAAACTATTTAGGACTTATCTTGCACCGACTTGCAAAAATCTGGGAAAACTGTTATTTTGGGGTGAATACATACAGACTCGCATTAATGCACGCAAGTGAGAGACAAAAAAAAAAAAAAAGAATATTAAAAAATATTGTCTAACAGACAGTGAGGAAATTAAACAACCAAAAGAAAGCGAAAAGCAAAGCAACGCTGTACTAAAAATGAGTCAAATACGAGCTATGAATTGTTAAATGGATGTCAGCGTGTCGTGCTCACCTGTTGAGATGCCTGAATATAGATATGAAGGACAAAAACAAACAAACAAAAATGATGTTACATAAACCAAATCTGTTAGTACAATAAATGACAATCTAAACAATATCACATACAATAACCATATAACTACAAAATGGGAATGAGAGAGGAGGGGGGGGGGGGGCAAATCAAACTGTCAAATATGCTAATAAATGATATCCAATTGACAAAAGTTCTCTAAAGCAAACGGTTCATAGTCTTAAAAGAACACGTGCTTGGGACTATTCAAAACGGGCTTGCTGAAAGTAAAGTTGAACAAAACTGGTGGAATTAGATCACATCGCTCAATTCAAACACCACCAACTGTAAATGAAAGTGGATTGCTTAACAATACGTTGAGGGAAAAAAGTCAATAAATAAATAAATAATTGAGAGATAGATAGATAGATAGATAGATAGATAGATAGATAGATAGATAGATAGATAGATAGATAGATAGATAGATAGATAGATAGATAGATAGATAGATAGATAGATAGATAGATAGATAGATAAATGAGTAAATAAATAAATAAACAAATACATAAGTGGATTGAAATTGGATGACTTAAGCACATTCAACAAATGTACTCTTTGCATGTTTTATTTTGCACATCGAGTCTCAATATTGCAAGATAGGCGTGCTGTACATCTCTTTGTTGTACTACTATTATTAAATGTCGTTAATATTCTTCATTCCAAACTTGATCGCCAGTTGTTTCATTTGAAATGAAAATCAGAAAGTCTATATACAATTCTTTGTTTTATGAGAATGGGACTAGGATTGGCGTAAGCATGACCGTATAAACCATTGCAGCCACCCCCAATAAGCAATATTGCATACTTTAGAGCAGATAATAATAAAAAATATCAGCTGAGTAATAATATAATGATATTTTGTACCAGCCCAAAGGTTAAGCTAAGCAAAGCTAATGCCGTTTTCAAAAAGATACAAGAATTACACCATTACATTACATGATTATTGCTTTAGGTCCAGCGGACTCTTACGAGCCAAATCAGGACCAAACACTATTTCAGATACCTTTATATATATATATATATATATATATATATATATATATATATATATATATATATATATATATATATATATTTACCAAGAAGATTCTAAAGTCCACTAACATTCTAAAGTATAACTCAATACCTAAATAATATCATATAAATGCCCTCAAGCCAGTTCAGTAAGAGTACCTCATACGACAGTCTCAAATGATACACTTTTTTTGCACTGCCATTCCTAAAACTTCTTAAAATGCATGACAACAGCCTTTGAAGGATAATTCAATAAAATCTTCAACCAACTTTAAACCCTCCACAATTTATAAAAACAACAACAAACAATGGTCCTGAAAATACAACACAACAGGATCACATGCATTCACTATCAACAAACCACACACGCACATGCTATACAACAAAACCAGTCAAGATGCAAATACAAGATTGTGAATGTCCAGGAATGTGGGAACGTCCAGGAATGCCCATGTTTCTAGCGTTATAAAAGCAAGATGAATCCCCTACACTTAGTCCTTACAACATTCTAGAACCCTTTCCTCCCAACACCCCACGACACTTCACCACCTTTAGAAAAAACCATGAGACTCAAAGTCAAACTGCACAGACTTTTATAACCGTTTCAAACTTGTTTTGCCCAATACATAAACCTTCAAGTCCTTTTTTTTCAGATTTACATATACACACACACGCACACGCACAAAATATGTTTGCGAACCTTGATCATCCTACAATGAATTTTCTGAAACAATAGCTTCATTATCAAAAAAATCACCATAACAGTAATGTTGTGTAAATATAGACCTTGTTTCTGTGTGATTCTGAGCTGTGTTCCAGTGCTCGGTACCGACTGTCCAGATCTGATAGCTGACTGCTCAGCTCTGCAATCTTGCTCTGCTTCTGCAACAGTCAATCAATACGTCCTTATTTTATCCAGCCTTTCTCAAAGTAATGTACGAAAACAGACATGGAAGGTGGTAGTAATATTAGTAGTAGTAATAGTAGTGGTAGTAATATTAGTAGTAGTAATAGTAGTGGTAGTAATATTAGTAGTAGTAATAGTAGTGGTAGTAGTAGTAGTAGAGGTAGTAGTAGTAGCAGTAGTGGTAGTACTATGATACATGAGCAGTTCAATAATGAGCACCTGCTCAACCCCCACTTCCAGATTTGTGTCACAACTGGAGTGGAGTAAATCGCCGGTGCCTTCTTTGAAACACAACAACAACCCAGGGTCACCATACCTCAGTGAGTTCTGAGTTGAGCTGATCCAAGCGTCGTTCAAACACCGATTTCTCTTTAGTAAGGGACATCACCAGCTCTGCTCGTTCTCGGTTGTCTTCTTTTAGTCGCTCACTGAAATGTAAATGAGAAACCACCATTTTTTTATGTGTGTGATGGAAATAGCACTAAAACATGTCATTCCATCAAATTAAGGGTAACGAATTGTGTTGCTAAAAAAATAATAAATAAAATAAAATAAAAAAGGAAACATGCAAAATGATCTATTGAGCATTCTGTTTGGCATTTCATTAGAAAAAGGAGAAGAAGAAGAAGAAGAAGAAGAAGAAGAAGAAGAAGAAGAAGAAAAAAAAAAAGATGATGATGTTGAGTATGATGATGATGACGACAATGAACAAAAGACAATATAGAAGAAAAACGACAGAAACAATGAACGTACTCAAAATCCATTTCCCCATCTCGCCCCAACATCCAGCGCTTTCTTTCTCTCTCTAAACCCTTCCACTGTCTTCCCCTTTGGTCCCGGGCCCCCTCTCTCTCCACTTACAGTTGTTTTTGTAGGCTATCAGTCCCTTTCCCTTCAGCTCTGTTAGGCTGTGTGTGGCCTCTGTGCTCTCAGTACCCCTCCTCATCTTTGTCTCCTCCCTCTCTCTCCCTAGCCCACCATCCCTTACCATCTTCCTCTCATTCCTTACTCCCCTTACCTCAACCACTTCACCCCTCCTTTCGCTCCCACACAGGCTCTCCCTCCCTCCCTCCCTCTCTTTCTCTCTTCCACCCCCCTCCCGCCTCCCTCACCATTCCTTTTCTAGGCTCTCTGCTTTGTGGGTCTGTGTGTTCAAGTCAGTGGACAACTGTTTTTCTGTGGCCTCTGAGTGGTGGAGCCGCTGCGTCTTCTCTTCCAGATCTCTCCGACACCTTTCCAGGTCCTGCTGGGTCAGCAGCAGCTGCACAATTCCACCCAAATAATAATTAAACAGTAAAATAACAAATAGTTAAAACAAACAAAATAAATACACAAACACATTAATTAATTTTAAAAAATCAACAGAGCCTAAAGAGAACCCTTGAGCAAGAATAGCGGGCTATAAAAACGTTTAAATAAATAAAGTGGGATTATAATGAAATTCAACCAATTAAACGCCTGCTTACAAAGGTGTTGGATTTTATTTCATTACATATCAGGCTTCAAAACATTTGGGGTGAAAAAAAGAGGACATGAAATAGAGGTTGGGATAGGATGGCCTCAGCCAGTCCTTGATACACAGTGTAAATTCACACAACACCTGCGACATGTGTATACTCTGGACATGAACCTTCCTAGTGGAATAACAAGTTTATCTGCCCTGTTCACTCGTTCAGCATGAACGAATAACTTCAATAAAAAATCTGTTGCAACCTACTTCTATGTTGGTTTTACTTGATAAAGATGTTCATAAACCACTAAATGCGCAGGTGTTTTTTTGTTTGTACCTATTGTTTTAACAAACAATAAACTAGTGGACTATAAGCTTAACCGTCCCATTACCTTTTTTTAACATACAATAAACAGGGTCTATCCGACGCATTGAAAATAAAAGGCTATAAAGACCAGTCGGGATCCGCTCTAAAGCCATTTGCAATTGCGTCGCTGCTATTTAAAACACAGAGGCTTGCAAAAGCAACAGCAACAACAATTATTAAGATGCGTTGCGTGATCTTTCTACTGTGGTGTCTTAGCCTCGCTGCAGCAGGAAGCAAGCAGCCAAAGCACGGCCATGACATCAAGAAGAGGCAGTGTAAAAACACATCCTTTCTCACCGATTGATTGATTGAGCAATGCACTCTTATTCAAAAGTTAATCGATTTTTAAAAATAAAATATTTTGTTTAATCTTCAATAGCGCTTTTCCAGCTCAAGAGCGGCACATGGCGCTGGCCAATCTAGGATCTGACTCAAGGCGCCCACCTGCAGCCTTTGAGAGCACAGTCTGACACCCAGACAACTGAGCACAATCCTGGGCGTCCTGGCGTGGAAAAGAACGGACCTAATCCTTGCTGGGTGTATCTGTGTAGCCGACACTCACCCGTCTAGGACTTGAGCGTCAGGATCTTTAAAGTCCGTGCGATGAAATGCATGCAAGCACAGACTAGACCTCGGTTGTTACTCTCACACGAAGGAGTAATCTACTCAAATTTAAATGGGAAAAAAAAGAACACATCATTTCAATCCAAATGAGCGATAATCAACAAAAAGAGATAATGAACTGAACTGAATACATTTAGAGTGAAATAAACTGAAATGAAATGAATTTGGACTCGGTCAAATGACATTAAATTAACAAAATTAAATGTACCAAAGCTAAACTAGAAAAGAGCAGCAGAAGAAGTTGCAGGTGTAGTAGTAGTCGTCGTCATAGTAGACTAATATTAGCAGTGGCAGTAGTAGAAGTAGTAGTAGTAATAGCAGCAGTAGAGGTAGTAATAGCAGTTATATATTGTTGTTATTGTTAATATATACTAGTGCACTAGTAGTTGGATGGAGCAGTAGTAGTAGTAGTAGTAATAGCAGCAGTAGAGGTAGTAATAGTAGTTATATATTGTTGTTATTGTTAATATATACTAGTGCACTAGTAGTTGGATGGAGCAGTAGTAGAAGTAGTAGTAGTAGTAATAGCAGCAGTAGAGGTAGTAATAGTAGTGATATATTGTTGTTATTGTTAATATATACTAGTGCACTAGTAGTTGGATGGAGCAGTAGTAGAAGTAGTAGTAGTAGTAATAGCAGCAGTAGAGGTAGTAATAGTAGTTATATATTGTTGTTATTGTTAATATATACTAGTGCACTAGTTGTTGGATGCAGCAGTAGTGCAGTGGTCTGGGCACACGCTAGCCATGTTTCATGTTAAGCAATGTCAGGATGGGTTAGTGCTTGGATGGGGTTACCATGCTTGGAAGGCAAACACCGAACGACACAACAACATTGAAACAAGTGCACGACACACCCCAGTCCACACAGCTGGGAATGGGTAACTGCAACTGTGAGCGGTTCACAAATTAATTAAACTAAATTTAAAATAAACTTAACCCAACGCTATCAACTGTTCCAGTGACCAGTCTGTGCAACGCCAACCAATTCCAGTGCAAAAATGGCAACTGCATTCCGCAGGAATGGACCTGTAACTCCTCTAATGACTGCGAGGATAACTCAGACGAAACTCCGCCCAAATGCCGTGAGTGATTTTCACTGATAATTATGTGTTTCATTAAATCAACATCAGTTTTTGTGAAATCGGTTGCTAATTCCAAGAACATGACAACTTTCAAAAACCTTTTCAATATTTCGCCAACAGCCTACCGAATTTGCATTCTCTGAAACGATTGCCAATTTCACAAAATCGCCAGCTGCCGATTTCACGAATTTTGCAATTTCACAATTTTGTTACGACTGATCTATATGTTGTTAACCTTTAGCACCCTGCATTTTTGTCTATGGTTCTTTCCCATGTCAATGCATTATTTGTACGGGTGTCAATCTACACCCTATCCTTTCTATTTAAAAAGCGTATAACTTTCTTATTTGTTGATGTATCATCATGATTTTTAGAACAAAAAGAAAGAAATGAATGCAGAATGTGATAAACCATGCATAAGGCTGTAACAAAATATTTGTGTACCTAAAAATAAAATAAACACACGATGGACACACCATGGCTGACTGAACTCAATTACTTACACTTGGAGTAGTCTACTTTTAAGTTTAACACTTCCATCAGTGATGAACAACTGTGTCTCTAAAATGTTATATGTTTGGTTTAGTACATTCACGAAATCAATCAGCCACTGCTGATAGTAACCATCTGGTACTTGTCCGATACTTTCATTGCTAGAAACACTCTATGCACCCTTAATATCGGCAACTTCGTGTTCTTTCCCATCAGATATGCCCCTACTAGCTGTCGCTTTGTGTATATCAGTGTAATCAACAAAGAGATAATGAATTGAATTGAATACATTTAGAGTGAAATAAACAGAAATTAAATGAATTTGAATTCAGTCAAATCAACTCAATTAACAAAATTAAATGTACCATAGCTAAACTAAAACAGGGCAGCAGAAAACGTTGCAGCTGCAATAGCAGTCATCGTCGTAGTAGACTAGTAGTAGTAGTAGTAGTAGTAGTAGTAGTAGTAGTAGTAGTAGTAGCAGTAGCAGTAGCAATATATTGTTGTTCTTCTTTAAGATATGCTAATATGCTAGTAGCTGGGTGAGGCAGTAGTGAAGTGGTTTCGACACACGCTAGCCATGTTTCATGTTAAGCAACGTCTGGATGGGTTTGATTGATTGATTGATTGTTGCTTTAGGTCCAGCAGACTCTTCCGAGCCAAATCAGGACCGGACAACCCCCAATCCGCATAAAAGATCTGCCGAAACAACCCTAGTGGAAAAATTGAATGCACTCCACCTGCCAGTCACTTTACAATAAAGACATCTCACGCAGGAGACGGCTGAGGCTTTACCCCAACTACTCGAACCCCCGGTTACAAAAACAAAATACAATACAAACATCATTATAAATCATCAACAAAACACATACATATAAAATGCATATAGTGCTAAATAATAACATCATAGGACGCCCTAGTGACCACCCGGCAGAAAGCGTCCAACACTCCCAAGCTGATCCAACAGACCTCATACACAAACAAGGAGTCTTGTCCAGGAAGAGTTTTCAAGAAAAAAGGTAGGTCATTGATCTAGCGAAGAAGAAGATAGTATAGCAGAGTGATAGGACAGATCAGGAATGGGAAAGAGCAAATGAGGAAGACAGCGACAGTGGGAATTTAAAGCACTAAATTTCCAGAAAGTGGGGATACTATTTATACTGGAACCCCCGGCACTCCAACGGGGGTACTGTTGCCGCAGTGAATCAGTCATGCCTACAAAGGCAAGACAGGTTTTCAACTGGGGCTTTCACTTTTCCCTTTATAGGTTAGAACAATCTACAGTGGCAAGATTGCTCATGACCCCAAGGGGTAGTCTGGAAGGGTTAGTACTTGGATGGGTGACCATGCTTGGAAGGCAACCACCAAACAACACAACACCATTGAAACAAGCGCACGACACACTCCAGTCCACACACTGTGAATGGGGACCAGAATCTGTTTAGAACCAGGGAAGGTAAAACATCAAGGGAGAGGAGACAACCACCACCCTCATTAAACTGGCCTAGAAAAAAAGGGAGGTCCGAAGCGCTTCCATCCTATTCTATCCTATCCCGTAACTCGGAAGGTGTTGGGGAATCACAGATGATTGTTTAACCAGCGTACTCCATCTTTCTCTGTCTTCAGCAACCCTCATGGCTTCGCTCAGTTTCAAGCCAGTCAATTCTCGAATGTTGTCCTCCCACCTCTTTTTAGGTCTTCCTCTTCTTCTACCTCCTTGCACTGTGCCTTGCAGGATGGTCTTTGTAAAGGCCTGATGATCTGGAGACATGGCCATACCATCGGAGTTTCAGTTTCTTCACCACTGTGAGCAGGTCATCGTGTTGTCCAATGACTTATATGATGGTCTGTCGGACTTCTTCGTTGGCGATGTGCTGGGTATAGGAAATGCCCAGAAGTCTTCTGTAGCACCTCATCTCCATGCTTTGTATTCTTCATTGTAGGTCTGCTATGAGGGTCCAACAACATCTATATCATGTGTTCGTAGACTTCAAGAAAGCGTTTGACCGAGTCTGGCATGCAGCTCTGTGGGCAAAAATGAGTATGTACAACATCAGCCCAAAAATTATTGAAGACATCAAAAGCCTGTATGACAAGGCTACCAGTGCAGTCCTCCATAACAGTGCCATCAGGAACTGGTTCAGAACAACATTAACAATCGGTGTGCATCAAGGATGCCTACTCTCTCCAACACTCTTCAACATCTTCCTAGAGCGCATCATGTCAGATGCCCTTGCAGATCATGAAGGCACAGTCAACATAGGGGGTAGAGCAATCTCCAACCTTCGTTTTGCGGATGACATTGATGGATTGGCTGGAGAGGAATAAGAACTAAGAACTTGAACAGCTGGTACAGAGGCTTGACACCACCTCCAGAGCCTATGGAATGAAAATAAATGCAGAGAAGACCAAATTGATGACCAACAACACCAATGGCATCAACACGGGCATCAAAGTCCCAAGGTTAATCCCTCAACACAGTGCATAGCTTCAAATATTTAGGAGCCATTGTATCAGACAATGGGTCCCGACAAGACTTCCTCTCCAGGATCGCACAAACAACTGCTGTCCTGACAAGGTTGAAGCCCATTTGGAAAGACAAGACCATCAGTCTACATTCCAAGATAAGGCTGCTGAGCTCCGTTGTCATCTCCATCTTCCTATATACGCTTGCGAAATGCTTCCATCTCCAAGGACCAAAAGGTTACAGGGACACCTTGACATTTTAGTAGGCTGTTAATACATTAATAAAACTAAACTAAAAATAAACTAAAGCCTAATCACCCTATCAAATGTTCTAGTGATCCGTCCGTTCAAGGTAGACGAATTCCAGTGCAAAAACGGTTACTGCATCCCATGGGAATTTACCTGTAATATCTTTAATGACTGCTTGGATTACTCGGATGAAACTCTGCCCAAATGCCATGAGTTGTTTTGACTGAGAATTATGTGTTTCATAAAATCAATATTAATATACATAAAATCGGTTGCCTATTTCACGAATTTGTCAACTTTTAAAAGCTTTTTCACTATTTTGGTAACAGCTTACCGAATATGCGTTTTCTGCAAGTGATTGCCAATTTCACAATTAGCAACACGGCAGCCGATTAAACAAATTTTGCAATTTCACGTGTTCATTACAGCGCATTTATAAGGATAATTATTTTTCTTGTTTAAATTAACTTGCCTCCCTTGGCTTGTTTTAATTCCTTGTTCCTTAATGGTTGCTGTACGGTGCTAGCCATTTGGAGAGAATTTATATTAAATTTTATAATTATTTGAAAACCATTTTCAAAGTAATTCTCTCGGTCGGCCCTGGTAACTAGGGTATTTTCATAGTTAGACTGGCTTCTTCCTAATGTGAACTTCTTAACGGGTGTCTTTGTGACTACCCATGCAGTACATTTGGACTGCACTTAGTGTAGTCTAGGCATTCAGGGCCAAACCTCCTCTGATGAGATCTTTGGTAAAGATCAAAACTCGTCAGGAGAACCAGGCTTTATGAATGCAATTCTACTGCTTTTTGAGCTCTTTTAGCTCATTAAGAAGCACATGGAATTGAAAGTCACTATGTCTCACTTTTGTCCACCTTTGAGAGCAGGATAATTATTTTTCTTGTTAAAATTAACTTGCCTCCCTTGGCTTGTTATAATTCCTTGTTCCTTAATGGTTGCTGTATGGTGCTAGCCATTTGGAGAGAATTTATATTAAATTATATATATGATGTTCTGAATTAACCCTTCAGAGACAGACATAAAGGCCTGATGGCAGCACATTCTATGCCATTACCATCAATTTAATAGCTGGTAATGTACTGCAGATAACGGTGGTGGTGGTGAATGGATAGATAGAGAGATACTCAGTGCTTATAGGGTCCAGCGCACTGCCAAGAGCCGAAACAAGACCACGTGGTGGTGAATGTGGTGAGGAGGAGGAGGAAGAAAAGAATAAAAATAAAGGTGAGGATGAAGAGGATGAGGATGAAGAGGATGAGGTTGAAGAGGGGGATGAAGAGGAGGATGGAGAGGATGACAAGGAGGATAAAGAGGATGAGGAGGATGGAGAGGAGGATGAAGAAGAGAAGGATGAGGAGGATGATGAAGAGGATGAGGATGAATATGATGATGGAGAGGAGGAAGAGGATGAAGAGGAGGATAAACAGGATGCAAATAATGATGTTGATGATGACCATGATGATGTTGATAACGATGCTGCAGGTGAGTTGGAGTGTAATGAGGAGTACAGATGGAGATGTGACAATCGTATCTGCATTTGGAAGACCGACATCTGCGACGGATATGAAGACTGCGGAGATGGCTCTGATGAAACAGCACTGGCCTGTGAACGTGATTGTGAGGCGAACGAGTGGAAATGCCCAAGCGGACACTGCATTTTATCGTCAGGGGTCTGTGATGGTTACCTAGACTGCAACGACTCCTCTGATGAGAGAAATTGCAGTAGGATGCTTTCATTATCATAATCATTATTGATGTCCATTGGTAGCCTGTTGTGTTTCTGCATGTTATATATACACATGGTCAATGTCTAGATATAAAATTTAATTCTTAAGTAACTCTTTTAGTAATGTTGGTCACCAAAAAAAGATACAACACATGATTGGAGTACCCATTTAATGGAACATGCACTATTTTGGTATCTTGTGGTGTATCACTCATTGCAGTACCAACATGCACGGCACTCAAAAGGGGTAATTTAGTTTATTAAGCAAAGGATTATTTAATCTTTGTCATTTTAGTGAAATGATCTGTCTGTAGGCTTCATCAATGATGGTCATGAAGTTGTTGTTAATAATGACAATGTTCATGTTGCAGATGATGATTATGATGAGAAGAATGAGTATGATGATGTTGATGAGGATGATGATAATGATAATGATAAAGAAAAAAGATGATGATGATGATGATGATGATGATGATGATGATGATGATGATGGTGTTGCAGAGGACGTCAAGTGTCCCATCAACACATGGAGATGTGAGAACCATGCCTGCATTTTCTGGACCGCCATCTGCAATGGTCGCGATGACTGCGGGGATGGGTCTGATGAAAGCCAGTCCAGCTGTCAATTAGAGTGTCCTAACAACATGTTGAATTGTGGAAATGGAGGCTGCATTGTGGATAACAATGTCTGTGATGGCATAGACAACTGCGGAGATGGGTCTGATGAAACGCCACAAAGCTGCGAACGAGATTGTGCTGCCGGCAAATGGAAATGTGAAGATAACGCAAAATGCATTTTTTGGTCGTGGATCTGTGATGGTGACAATGACTGCAAAGACTTCTCCGATGAGAATCCAGCCAACTGCCATCTGAAAACAACTGCCGCCCCAGCCCATTAATTTTATGAACATTAACATTCTGGTCCCTTAGGAAATTACAAAAATGAAGACAGAAGATCAAGGTGTATGTATCATAAAAATTAATGTATCGATTTCCACAAAGTGTCTTATATTTTCATTGGCCGAGTGTGACTAAAGCTAATATCGCACGGTAATTGACCAATCACAGATGACGATGTTTCTAGCAAGATGTGAAATATATGTCGTAAGAAAACAGGAACTACTTGAACCCATTTATGAATCACAGTCTTCTAAGCCTTTTCTGCAAAGACTGAAAAACCAAACAATCTTCTTGTATTTTCTAGGATGCGTTAAAACAGCAAGGTTTTATTCCCACACCGTCACTAATTCACAAGTACTGCAGCAACAATGATCTCAAGGAAATGAGGAGTCAAAAGAGTAAATGGACCGACTAAATCAGCAAATTAAACTGGCATTATTTTTCATTGGATGCCTAAGCTAGGGTTGAGAGAAAACTAGGCCTACATTGTGAACTAAGCGGAGACGAATAAATGAATGAAACTGGCATTGGTTTTCACTGGTGAAGTTTGGTTGAAGGAACCTATCACGTGTCACGTTCTGATGTTCAGTTTTCTGTACTCTGTGTATGTGTGTGATTGGGTGGGTTGGTGAGCGTGCATGCGTTTATGTTTGGGTGCGTGCTGAATAAATGTGAAAGAAATGTTCTGATTTTGGGACTATTTTTGGTTGAGCATTCGGATTACCTTTTTGGAAAGAAATGTGTAAAGTGGTTGTTCATATGCATCATTTTCCTCTAGTCTAATTTCCATTCCTTTTTATTTCCAATTGTAAAAAATTAATACATAAATGTTATTCGGTTTCCCTCTTCTTCTACCTCCTTGCACTGTGCCTTGCAGAATGGTCTTTGCAAGGCCTGATGATCTGGTGACATGGCCATACCATCGGAGTTTCCATTTTTTCACCACTGTGAGCACGTCATCGTGTTGTCCAATGGCTTGGCTAAGGGAAGTCTTACGATAGTCTTCATGACCTGATCGTGAAGGAGCAATTTCTCAATGTCTGTCACAAGGACCTGGCGACCCATTTAGAATTACAAAAGCTGCAGACGCTTAAAGATGTGACTGAGGTTGCTGAAAGATACCTTATCGTTCACGGGAAGACCCTGGGGCCACCCAAGGCGACGAAACATTTTCAGAAGACTGGAAACCATGGGAACCAGATCCAGGGGAGTCAGACGAGCCAGAGACACGCGGACTCCACGCCAACTCCCAGGGAAAGGGCACTCAAGAGGCTGTTTCACCTGCAACGCTACAGACCACAGAGCTGCTAACTGTCCTCAAAATAAAAGTAGCGGACAGCAGAGCAATATGGACAATGCAGCGGCGGGCAACCAACAGAGGCGTTTCTCCAATCGACGGCAAACCAGTAGCTCTGACCATCAAGTGTGCGGCGAGAGTGTCACTCTTCCGAGTGAGACCGAGCACACAGCTACTCCTGCGGACATGCATGAGTGTATGACTGATGGCCAACTTCTCCTTGCTAATGGGAGATCCATCCCCATCGTCGTCAGCACAGCTGTGACCATCCAGAACATGCCTGTTTCCAAGGGACGCGTCGGAAATCATGAAGTGACTGTCCTAAGAGACTCAGGTTGCAGTGGGGTCATCGTCAGAGCAGACCTAATCGCAAAAGAACAGTTCACTGGCGATTCTAAATGGACACTCATGGCTGTCGTGGTAAAGTGTTGTTGTAACTGTATAGTGTAGCTTGACATCTTAACATAAGAGTTTCTGATACTGCATGGTGCGACCTGTTTTGCGTGTTAGGTTAGCCGTGCTCGAGTTTCACGTGATTTTAACAGCAGCGTAAGCATAATTTGATGATTATGAATTTATGTAGGAATATAGAGGGGAACGGTAAAGTTGTGAGCTGGGGCATTGGTTATTATTTTGTTTTCGCTAGCTATAAGCGGAGGTAATTTTTCTGTTTGAAAAACACACACCGGAAAAACAGTGATTGTAGCGGGACCAGAGCTGTTTAAATAGTCTAGCGCTTTTACAGTGGCAACAGACCTTAGCGTTCGAGTGACTTAGTCTGTAGAGGGCAGTTTTGTTTAGGCAAAGTTGCACTGCACCGAGTGTCCGCCCCATCACACTGCACGGACTGGTAAGTAGCTTTTGCTCTTTCTACCGTGGCTTGAAGCTTGGTGTGAACGAATGTGTTGTGTGCATAGATTTATTTTCAGTCGCTAGTTTTCAAGTTTTTAAAAATTTTATTAGCATTTCATAATGAGGGGGGAAGGAGTGACCGGCTTCATGTAGAGCGAATGCGTACGAAATGTGAGTGTGATAATTTAATTAAATATAGATAAGGTTACATTTATTTATTCTGGGTATTTACGGACTTTGTAGCAGATTTTCGAGGGAGGCTTGTTTGATAGTTTTTGTCATGGAATTACACTATATATACATCGTAAATGTAAGAATGGAGATGTGGCTTTATTAGATCAAGATGGTGGTGCCGTAATTATAATTATAGATGATTAAGTAAAGACTATTCACTGACACTGGAGATTGCTGTCACCATTTTGATAAAGACTACGAATAGTAGATTGGGATATGTGTTTATGAATGCACCAATGGTTGCAGGATGAGTCTTCTGTCATCTTCTCCTCCTTTCCACACCTTCGGTTCATTGTTTCACGCTACGTCATTTTGTTCCATCGCATGGCATTCCTCACCTGCGTGGGCTGGCTCAAGGGGGTAACAACCAAGTTCATGCCTGGCGACATCATCGCCTACCTTCTCTCAGTCTCGACCTCAGTCGCCGTTTCATCGTTTTGCCGGAAGGTCGAGGGTTGACAACGTTGTAATACGGTAGGGCGGCATAAGGGCATGCGACGCCTGCCCGAGCTCCAGACAGCAGGAAGTCACTTCTTTTATTTTTGTATACGTATATACTTTATTGCTTGATTTGCAAGAGAGTGAGATCTACAGACAGATATCAGCATATTGTGGTTATCAGATGGGTGACGAGATTACTAGTTTTACCCTGCCTATTTACTATTTAGCCTTGTTTAGTCATTGTAACTTTAGAAAGTTAGTGTATTACACAGCAGCCGATTACAGTATAGGAGGTACACACACTGCGAGCTTGACGCAGGCAGTTAGTGACGTCAGCACTGTGTGCCTTGAATCTGAAAGTTTTAACCAATGGGACGCAGGCAGAGCGGTTAGAGCCGGTTCTGACTGGGTCAAAACCTAGCATAGCTTAAGTCAGTGCTACGAAAGATACCGAAGTCTACACAGCTAGACCGGAGCAGAGAACTATCTTCACTCATAGACCAGGAAACAGGACTTTAGAATCTTAGAATTCTATCAAGTAGCCACGAGGCCTGACTTTGTCAAACAGGTAAATGAACATACTTCTGTTTCATCGTGATATATTTATATTATTGTTGAAATTATGTTTGTAGAATTTGCTATGCATAAATGTGGATTGTTCGTCCAACGTTGCGTGACCACGTGGCGAAACACGACCGGTTGCGCCGCCATGTTGTATACCTGACGGAACCACTGTTGTTGAACCTATATGTATGTTTGCAGACCAGTGGCAGTACCAGTGAATGTTTATATTATTATTAATTCTGTATGTGTGTAGTTAGCCACAATTGATATTTATGTATGTATAAAAACTTAGAGTTGAGATTCCAGTGGACCACGGACGTAGCAGAATGTTCGTCGCTTATGTATAGAGATGTGGAGCTATCACTGAGGGCTACTTTGGCTTTCAGTGAGACGCTCTGCACAAACCGATTATTCAGGGTTGTGCAGAATTTCGTCTCTTATATTACAGACGAGCAGGCGAGCTATCCCGTGCGCCCAACTCCACAGGAAAACCAAGTTGGCTGTTTAGCCCCTACAGCACAAGATGAGGGAGCAACCCTGGAAAACCCCCTGCAAGACCCCACAGCGTGGCAAGGGGCCAAACTACACGACGACACATCGTGTACCAGAAGCTACCTCAACGAAGGACTTCAAACACACCATACTGCAGTTAAGTGACACGGAAGAAGTGCACCCAAACTGATAGCAAAAGGACCACAGTAGTCCACTCTTCAGAACTGTAGTAAAATGGACCACAGTAGTCTAATCTTCATGAAATCTAGAAGCCAGTGCCCGATGAAGACATAACAGCTGCATAGACTATCAGCGATCGAATTATTTGCATTGACTTATGACTTTTTAAGGTAGATTAGTACATCGAAAATCTTGTATAGAGTAGAAGAAATAAATGTGTGATTTTAACTGTTATCAAGTGGCTGGACTACATATGATTCATAGCCGTGTGAAAGCTAGTGTGACAGTGATCTTTTACCATTTTTCTATCTATCTCTGTACCCTAGCCTTAACACAGACCGAGCTAAACAAATAAATTTATTAAAGTAATCCACAGGGTGACTCACTAGCGGTTCCCACAGGATAAAGCGTGAGGGTTACAGCATCCATTGTGCAGAGCCCAGTAACAACTAAACCCCACGTGACAAGATGAAGAAAAGACATGACTTGAGATAATCTTTCGTCTGGTTAAACATTAGATTGAATGATGCCAAGACTCTATTAGAAGATAACATTATTATTCTAAAGTGATTTTCATCTTGCTTAATTCAAGTTTAAGGCTTATCATTGAATCACCCAAATTCATTCTTTTTTTGGTCGTTAAATATTTAGTTAGAATGTATAGAATGAATGCTTGTATTGCGTGAGAAAGAGTGAGCGTTTTGTTTGAAATAAATTGTTTTTATTATTGCACCTTGAGTTTTGTGTTTGTTATTAAGGGTAAGTAGATAAGATAGTTTGCAGGGAAAAGTAGGGGGTTGTAATGTCTGGCCTTATGCCGTGACAATAGCAGACATCAAATGTTTGAGAGCGCCAGTTGCAAAGATTCAAGTCAGCACTCCTTTCTACATAGGCATGGTCCTGATTCGGCTCTTGACAGTCCGCTGGACCCTATAAGCACTGAATATCTATCTATCTATTTCTACATAGGCGAAGTAGAAGCGGTTTGCCTGAAGAAGCAGCTGTATGATTTGATGATCGGGAATATCGATGGCGCGAGACGACCTGACGACCCCGATTCAGAATGGAGTCCTGCCTCAACCCAACGCGTCGAAGTTGTGGAGGAGGATCCATTGCCGTTTCCCGATGGAGACCTTGCAGAACTGCTACGGGACAATGTGGCTACTCAGGCTCAGCCCTGCCGACCAGAGATCGCCGGTGCTGTTACTACCAGGGCCCAGGCCAAGAGAGACAAGACGTCTACGCCACTGAAGGTCGCCGACAACTCTAAAGCTGCCATCGTGGACAGAGATAAGCTGATCCAGCTCCAGGAAGCTGATAGTACTTTAAACAAGTACAAGAACCGCAAAGACCACGTAACCAAAGGCAGTGGCACGGTCTACTTTGAGGTGAAGGCCAAGGTCCTGTACAGAATCTTCCAACACCCTAGGGTCAACGGAGGGAAACAAATACATCAAGTCTTGGTACCATTACCCCTAAGGCGCCAAGTGATGGAAGTAGCTCATGATTCCATCATGGGAGGTCACCTGGGCATCAAGAAGACTTTGGACAGAATCCAGGCGGTATTCTACTGGCCAGGACTTCATGCGGACATCATCCATTTCTGCCAATCATGTGACATTTGCCAGCAGACCATACCTCGAGGAAGGGTCCCGAAAGTGCCTATGCAGAAGATGCCTTTGATCGACCGACCTTTCAAGAAGGTGGCCTTGGACTTAATGGGTGAAATAAAACCTCCGAGTGAAGAAGGTCATCGGTGGGTACTGACTTTAGTGGACTATGCGACTCGGTACCCAGAAGCAGTGCCACTGAAGAAGATGGACACTGAAACTGTAGCAGAGGCACTGGTGGACATGTTCAGTAGACTTGGAGTGCATGAAGAAATCCTGACAGACCTCGGGACACAGTTTGTCTCTGACTGCATGAAGGAGGTCAACAGACTGCTGAGCATCTGGCATTTGACTACGACGCCTTACCATCCGATGTGCAACGGGCTTGTCAAAAAGTTTAATGCTACGCTGAAGTCCACCCTGAAGAAACTGTGCAGCGAGCAGCCCAGACAATGGCATCGCTACATCAATGCCTTACTTTTCACCTGCAGAGAGGTACCGCAGGAGTCCACCGGCTTACGGAAGAACCATCAGAGGGCTGATGCACATCCTAAAAGAACTGTGGACGCAAGAAGTAGACAACCGAGAAGTAAAGAACAGCTACCAGTACGTGTTTGAGCTACGGAAGAAGCTGGAGCAGACTCTCAAGATACCCAGAGGAAACCTGAAGAAGTCCCAAGACTGTGGAAAGCACTACTATGACCGTAGGGCTGTGAACAGGAAGTTCAAACCTGGCAACAAAGTGCTGGTGCTGCTACCAACCTATCACAATAAGTTGCTGATGCAGTGGAAAGACCCATACGAAGTGGAGACCGTGGAGGGGATCAACGACTACAAGGTGAAGGTCGGCCAGCATTCCAAAATATACCACGCTTAAGCTGTACGTGGAAAGGCCATCGGAGACTGTACACGCAGCAACAGCAGCTGAGATCGACAACAGCTTTGACAGCGAGGAACTGTTGGAACTTGGAGACTTCCACAGCAAAGAAGGCATCGATGATGTTAAGCTAGGACCAAGCTTGACGAGAGGTCAAAAGATGGAGCTCAAGGACCTTATGGGCGAGTTTCCCTATAATTTCAGCGATGTCCCAGGCTCTATGACTTTGGTCGAACATGAAGTCCACCTCACTTCAAATATTCCCGTTCGATCCAAACCCTTCCCGATCCCTTTCAAGGCCCGTGAATCCTTGAAGAAAGACTTCGATGAGATGCTGAAGATGAGCATCGTCAGGGAGTACAGTTCCCCCTACGCATCCCCTGTCGTGGTCGTGAAGAAGAAGGATGGAAACAACAGAGTATGCATCGACTACAGGAAGGTTAACAAGATTAACGTCTTCGACCCTGAGCCGATGCCTACTGCAGGAGACCTCTTCCGCCAGTTATCAGGAAGTAAAATCTTCTCAAAGATTGACCTCAGCAAGGGTTATTGGCAAGTCCCCGTGCGTCAACAGGACATACCAAAGACTGCTTTTATAACTCCTGATGGGACGTATGAATGCATGATGATGCTTTTTGGCATGGTCAACAGCGGTGCTACCCTGAAGAGAGGACTGAAGAAGATGCTCAGAGGGATGGACAACGTCGTGTGTTACTAGGACAACCTGCTAGTCCATACCCACTCCTGGCAAGAGCATCTGTAGACCTTGAGGGAGCTGTTTCATCGTCTTACAGAAGCTAACCTGACCGTGAGACCCAGCATGTGCATTCTGGGAACTGACAACATCGACTTCATCAGACATTCTATGGAAGAAGGAAGCAGCAGAGGATGCACTGACTCCAGGAAAGCCCACGAGATCACTGTCTTTGACCCAGGACCGATGACAACCGTAACGGATGAGGGCATCGTTTCCTTGCGGATGAAAGAACACTGACTCTGTGTAAATAAACTGAGAACATTGACAGTATCCAGACAGACTTGCAGATGAAAAACATTGACTCTGTGTGGATGAACTGAGGACACTGACAGTATCCAGACAGAATGAAATAAGTTTTAATTCTGGACTTTGTTCATTGCGTCTCAACGTTGTTGAAAGAATTTAAATAAATTTCTTCTTGTGTAGGGGGTTATGTTACGTTGAGACGCACATGGTGGTGTGTGCAAGACGCGCACGATAGATCCGATCATTTTGTTTTGCAAAGCATGCAATAACAGAGTGTACTTACCCTTGATTTGATTTTGCGTTGTTGTTAGAAGAAGCTTGGTATAATGTTGATAATTTTCGTTGGTCGATATTATTGGAGAATTCTCTAGAGTTGCTTGTTTACTATCGATTGAATCTTCACAATAAGTGTAGATAGCTGAGAAAATTCTTGCACTGTAAAGAAAGTTGTATGACATAAGACAGTGATGACGAAGTTTTTTGCGATTGGTTGTAATGTGTCAGGCTGGAACATTCTGACGTTATCTGGAGTCTAGAAAAAACTATATAATTGATGCACTGTGTAGAGTTGAGAGTAGAGAAAGTGAAAAGCAATTGAGCGATTGTATGCAGTTGTTGATGTACGCTGAATAAAGTTGGAAAACTTCGAACGACGACACCTTCGAGTTACACTTATCAGGATTCAAGCATTGGGGCTGAATCAACTACTGATAAAAACCAACATCGAGTGTAATAATGATGTTGTTGGTGCTGTAGGTATTTCTCGCAGATTATTCTGAGGTTGAAAATCTGTTCAGTGGTACTTTGCCCTGCCCTGAATCCTGCTTGTTCTTCAGCTATGATTTGTTCAGCTTGGGGTTTTAACCTGTTGAGTATTATTTTCAGTAGGACCTTGCTGGGATAGCTGATGAGGCTGATGGTGCAGTAATTTTCACACTCCTGAAGGTTAGTTTTTGGGAACAGTGATGACAAGCGACTGGGTCCATGGTGTAGGCCACTCCCCAATCTGCCAGATCTTTTACAGATAATGGTGAGGGCATCAATCATCACTTCTCCTGCTTGAAGCACTTCCGGCGGGTATGTTATCCACTCCTGCTGACTTCCTTTTATTCATCGATTGCACTGCTGCCTCAACTTCTTCTAGGAGAATTGGGAGGATTTCTTCTTCTTCTCTGTTATGGGAACATGCTAGAACTGATGGGTCTCCGTTTGGTGTGTGGTTGTAAAGGTCAAAGAAGCACTCTGTCCATTTATCCAAGACTTCTTGTTCTTCTAATGCATATTACCAGACATGCTTTGGACCGTGGAGACCTTGGGTTTTAACACTTGTCAGCTGCTTCACAGTCTGGTAGGCCTTCTTGCAGTTGTTTTTGTTCAGACTGTTCTCTACATGTATTTCCTGGCATTGATCTTCTATCCAGTTCTCCTTTGCTGTGCGCATGCCTTTTCGGATGTCACTGCTGATTTTTGGGTAGGCATCAGATCACTGTGAGGTGTTCTTTTTTTCTTTTTCATCTCTCTTCGTTTATCACACAGGTCCAAAAGTTCAGGTGTGATCCACGGTTTCTTCTTTAGGCGGTGCTTGCCAAGGATTTCAGTGGCGGCATCTGTCAAAGTTGAGTTGAAGGCGGTGGTCATGGTGTTGACATCTACATCACCAGCTCCCAAAATGATCAGTGGTGCAAATTTTCCTCCAATTGTGGCTTGAAATATTTTTGCCACCTCCGGGTCTTGCAGTTTGTCCAAGTCTAGTGCACTTTGCTGTGTTTCTTCTCTTCAAGTGGAGCCGAAAGGACATCATCACGAGATCGTGGTCGCTTCCGATGTCTCCACCTGTAAAAGTGCGTGTCCTGCCAATGTTGATGCTTGATCTGAAGCGTGTCTTGACCATGATGTAGTCGATCTGGTTATGATGCTTTCTGCCGGGACTGTGCCATGTCCATCGCCTGGATATGGATTTTTGGTGGAGACCAAGCGCGTTTGCCAGTATCAGATTGTTGTATTTGGCAAACTCCAAGAGTCTCAGACCTCTGTCATTTGTCAGACTGGGTATAGGAAATGCCCAGAAGTCTTCTGTAGCACCTCATCTCCATGCTTTGTATTCTTCATTGTAGGTCTGCAGTGAATATGAGGGTCCATGTTTCGCAAGACAATATGAAGATGGAGATGACAAGGGAGAGCAGCAACCTTACCTTGGAGTATAGGCTGATTTCTTTCCAAATAGGCTTCAACCTTGTCAGGGCAACAGTTGTTTGTGCTATCCTGGATGAAAATAGTTGGGGTGAAAAAAAGAGGAAATGAAGTAGGGGTTGGGATAGGATGGCCTTGGCCAGTCCTTGCTACACAGTGCGAATTCAGACAACACCTGCTAATGGGTATACTCCGGGCATGAACTTTCTTAGTGGATTAACAGCTTACCCGCCCCAATAACTCGTTCAGCACGAGCAAATAATTTAAATAAAACATCTGTTGCAACATAATTCTATATTAGGTTTACTTAATAAAGATTTTCATCAATCACAAAATTCGTAGCTTTTAACACAGGTGTTTGCTGTTTTGTCTCTCCATAATTCTTTATTTAAATCCTCCGACTCTTTCACCCCTCTTGGTGAATTACGCATGGGTTATGTGCTTAGCTTGCTTGTGTTTTGCATGATCATCTGGAAATACTTTGTCATAGTCAGGAATTAGAACGAGCCAAATGTTGGTCAGTTTGTTGGTCTGTCCATCCATCGGTTTGTCGCACAGCATATCTCAAGAAACACTACACATATTTTATTCAAACAGCGTATGAACATTACATGGATTAGTGTCCAGCTTCCCATGTCATCATATTTGCTCCGACCCACAAGTCAAGGTCACTGGGGTCACACCTTTCCCCAGAAAAAACAAACCGCATTGATTTGTATCTCCAAAACGGCTGAACTGATTTTGAATAATTTTGGTATACACATATTTCAACTCATGGCCATTCTTTCCATGGCACCTTTGCTCTTTCTCAAGATTAATATCTCCGAGGCCAATTATACTATATATACATTTAGCCATTTTTTTAAAATTGGCATAACCGGGTTTTAGGATACTTTAGCTTTCCAGACACTTCAGTTAGTGGCCCACCATTCCATGTTTTCATTTTGTTTGTGTATGTTAAAACCTAGTCACAAAATTTATTGCAAAATGAACACTTTTAGCATGCTGATTATCAGCCCATCAGTGTCTGCAAGTATATTCCAATGACTTACTATCTTTCTTCTGTTTTACAATGTATTTGCTATGCAATCTGTGGTGGTGTTGTTTTGTGTCTTTTTTTAAATTGCGGAATACTCATCTTCCATAGCATGCTGAAGTCCACAATATTCACAAACTTTCAGGCCCCCAAGTCAGTTTTCACAGACTTTCAAGCCCCCAAGTCACTTTTCACAGACTTTCAAGCCCCCAAGTCACTTTTCACAGACTTTTAAGCCCCCAAGTCACTTTTCACAGACTTTCAAGCCCCCAAGTCACTTTTCACAGACTTTCAAGCCCCCAAGTCACTTTTCACATACTTTCAAGCCCCCAAGTCACTTTTCACAGACTTTCAAGCCCCCAAGTCACTTTTCACAAACTTTCAAGCCCCCAAGTCACTTTTCACAGACTTTCAAGCCTCCAAATCAGTTTTCACAGACTTTCAAGCCCCCCAAGTCAGTTTTCACAGACTTTCAAGCTTACAAGTCAGTTTTCACATACTTTCAAGCCCCCAAGTCAGTTTTCACAGACTTTCAAGCTTACAAGTCAGTTTTTACAGACTTTCAAGCCCCCAAGTCAGTTTTCACAGACTTTCAAGCTTACAAGTCAGTTCTCACAGACTTTCAAGCCCCCAAGTCAGTTTTCACAGACTTTCAAGCTTACAAGTCAGTTTTTACAGACTTTCAAGCCCCCAAGTCAGTTTTCACAGACTTTCAAGCTTACAAGTCAGTTTTCACAGACTTTCAAGCCCCCAGGTAAGTTTTCACAGACTTTTAAGCTTACAAGTCAGTTTTCACAGACTGTCAAGCCCCCAAGTCAGTTTTCACAGACTTTCAAGCTTCCAAGTCAGTTTTCACAAACTTTCAAGCTTCCAAGTCAGTTTCCACAGACTTTCAAGCTTCCAAGTCAGTTTTCACAGACTTTCAAACGTACAAGTCAGTTTTCACATACTTTCAAGCTAACGAAGTCAGTTTTCACAGACTTTCAAGCACCCAAGTCAGTTTTCACATACTTTCAAGCCCCCAAGTCACTTTTCACAGACTTTCAAGCACCCAAGTCAGTTTTCACAGACTTTCACCCCCCAAGTCACCTTTCACTTTCAAGAGCCTAGACAAGCCTCTCCATTTAACCCTCACTGACTTTCAATGACCGTGCGAACTCTGTTCAAACACGAGGCGAGGCCACTTACATCAGTGGGGTATGTGCACCCCAAGTGGGTGGACTTACCCGAATACAGAAGCAAGCTTACTCCGTGGTAAACCTGCCCCAAATCAAGGGGATGGGCTTGCCCCAACACAGGGTGACTGACTTTTTACATTCACCTTATGGTTTCACAATGGAGAACAAAGCTCCTATATAAGCACAGGTTTACAAACGATATTTACCATGGTACAGTAATCTCAACTACAGTAGTTTTATTTCTTGTTTTGAAAATGTGACTTAAAAAACTATTTTTCTATGAACAAGTAAAACGGTAGATTATAAAGGTCGTGATGTCGTGAAAAGGTTTGAGAAGAGAAGATCAAGCATGGCCTTTGGTGGGCTCAGTAGTTGACAGGTAAAAGGTTTACAGGCCAATGATGGACTAGGGCAGAGAAATTAGGAAGTGGTATGAAATTCCATGGGGTGATTTAGAATGAATGCAAGCTCTGTTTAGGCAGTGACATCATAGTTTGATTTGGTTTATATATATATATATATATTTATTTATTTTTTAAATTGGCGGAAAATGTATAAAACCGAGAAATTGGTAAAATGAATCGGTGGAATTTCCGCCAAACAGAGAAAGTTTTCATGCCTGTGATCGTGAGTTATATGTATTTAAGATTGTGGTATTAAAATTGATAAGTGTTTATTGTATTTCTTCCCTACTAGAATAAGGATATCCATCAAATAACGTTAAATTTTAAACTACAGATAGATGTCAACACAGTCTAAAATATGCTGTCCTGTTTTAATCACTGCCCAAGAAGCATCGGCCCAAATTAGGACATTTATACATACAGTGCTGCATCAAAATTTGTATGACATATTAGGCTGACAAATTGATAAAGAAAATGCGGGGAGACAAGGTGGCCCATTTAGTGGGTTTTCCAACTAGCTGTATAGAGGCTGCCTCTACATATTGATTATTACAATTACGGTTAATTAAAAAACAAAATCAAAACCACCAAAGAGAGTAGAGAAGGGGTAAAAGTTGAAAGGGAGAGACTCGAAATTAACAGAATCAATAAACGTCCCAAACCCATTGACAAAATTACATGCCAGAGAAAGGGAACTCCTCAACCAATTTAACATTAGCGCAACCACACACAACACATTCCTGCTACCAAGAATTGGTCAACAATCTTCTAACCAATGATTACACCATGAAATAATACAACGGGAAGAGGTTGATGTCCCTATCCCAACAAGAACCAAAAAATTTTGTATTCCAACCAAAACAACAAAACCTCTGCATCCCAAACCAAACAAGGCTCTGCATCCCAAAAAAAAAAAAAAACCAACAGTGGATCCCAAACAAACAAAAACTTCCGCAACCCTAATTTTATGGATTAAACATCAGACCATGTGTTTGATTTTAGCCATCTCCTGAGAGGTGAGGTCCTGAATTTCTTCGACGTCCATTTCCTTTTTCAGAAATTTGTCACGGCAATCTTCCGCCACTTTCAACTTCTTCATCAGCTCCTGTTTCTCCTGTCAGGGTGTGTTTGGCATCAAATGTTTGAATCAAGGCAACCCCCCAAACACACATACCTCCCAGACATGAGATTTAATACAAAATAAATAATAATAATAATCACACTGGATGCTACAGGCGCTTTAGGCCTAAATCAGATCCAAGAGCACAGCGATCAGTAACCAACACACATAAAGGCACTATGTTACGCACACAGACATTCCTACACATCCAACCAACGCACCATCCCTCAAACACGAGGTACGTGTAAAGACAAGTCACTAGTAGAAGATGGAAAATAAATCAAATTGTTTCAGATGAGAGTATAAACCAATGTCTAGTCTGTGCACGCACACATTCCATCGCATGGACGTTAAAGATCCTGACGCCCACGCTCTAGACGGGCAAGTGTGAGGCTACACAAATACAACCAGCATTAGGTCCCTTGTCCCCATCCCCAGGATTGTGCTCAGTTGTCTGGGCGCCAGACTATGCGCCGAAAAATTGCAAATGGGCGCCTTGGGTGGCTGGAGTTAGATCCTGTATTGGCCAGCACCCTGAGCAGCTTTTGAGCTGGAAAATCGCTATATAAAAGTGATGAAAAAAATATTGAAACTTTAAAAAAATAGATTTGACTGCATCCAATAACATTACTGAAGCTTAATTATAAAATGATTTGAAACAAAAAAAGCTAGGCCCGAGATAGAGAAGAGGAGGGATGGTGGTGGTGGGGGGGGGGGGGGGGGGGGCGGCCCCCCCCCGCAAAGGGAGGGAGTGGAATCCCCATTCTTTTCTTTCTTCAGCATCACCTAACAATCCCCGTACCCAGCAACAAATTCCACAGCTGATACGCTGACAAGCTCAGTACACAGGGAAATGGCCATCTGTATATATCTATGGCATACATCCACAAAGGCAAACCATTGGCAGCAGAGAAGGGGAGACAGGTGTTTCCTTATCATTCCCTCATTCCCAGGGAAAAGCATCTACTAAGGATTATACCTAAGATGCTTTTCATGAAGATCCAGTCCTTTCGCATTCGATGGAGATCCAGTCCCTTCTTATTCAGTGGGAAACTCTCATGCCTGACTATGAAGCTTGTGAGAAAAATGTCACCTTGGAGCGTATTTTATTTTTTATTTTTTGCAATCTCATGCTCCCCACCCCCTGAGTGAGCACCCAATTAAGCTGGCAGTCTTGTCGACAAAGGACGAACAGGATTAGGGTGACCTGGGGCACCATTCATAGGGAGCTGCTTTCCTATGTCCAAAGGTCGTGAGTTCCAACCCCTTGCATGGGACGCACTTCAGTGACCTAGATACTAGACTTTTCAGGCCATGGCGAGTACTCTGGTTACCTCCCTCCCTTCCAAAAATAGCACCGGATGCAGTCCATCTAAAATTTCACAAATAAAAATTCTATTTCTCTCGTGCCTTGTGCAACAGCAATATCTTCCGATCGCCGCGCTTTGAGTTCCAATGAAGAGAAAGCGTGTGATAGCATCATGTATAATTATTATTATTATTATTATTGTTATTATTGTTGTATTTTAAAATTCATGTCCATGCAGCCAATATAGCAACGGCATGTTCAATATTAACAGAGAACAAAGGTTAGGGTTGGTATAGGCTCTAGTCCCCTTTGTTCTGGGATGCACCGCCATTGATAACAGAGCAAGGTTACCACGTACATAAAATGGAAAGCATCCAAAGTTTTTACAACACAATGATGTTAGAGGGAAAGCACTCAACAACACTAACATACTTGTAAGCAAAAAAAAAAAGAAAAAAAAAAACACATACACATAGCAAATTATCCAATAACAAATACGACAAAGAAAACATGTAACTACCACACAAACCAGGGATCACTGTAGCTAGCACCTTGTTTCTTATCTCTCCACACAGTAGCACAAGGACATTAACACATCAAAGACAACATCCTACAAAAACACATTATTAAATGCTAAATTTAAAAAAATGTAAACATTAAAAAAATAATAAAGAAATAAATAAAATGTCACCGTGCATGAGATATCCCGACCAAAGTTGCCAGCAGCTATTCCAAGCGACAGTTAAACTCAATTGGCTCAAACTCCCGGTTAAAATTAAATACTTTAAAAAATCACAACAAACAATTACAAATAAATGAATTCTGTTTATTTATTTTATTTTTTTTTTCTCTTTAAAAATTTATTTCATAATTTTTTGTTATTTAACCTTTAGGCTGCGCTGTCAACGTACGTAGCACGGGGTGTCTAGCGCCATCGTAATGCGATGTAACCGTACGTTGTACGGAAGGGAGGTAAAAGCGTTTATAAAATAAATCCTTGGTCATGATTATGAAACAAAAGTTGTTTCCCTTCAACTGTAATGTTTTGGGGAGAAAAATCTTTCGCTTTAGAGGTAATTTTCAAACAAGAAGCCACAGTCGAAGCAGTTTTTGCGGGTTGCTGGCGAAATTTTCCGCCTCGTTCGTCGCCATTATGGCACGCAGAACATAGATCTACACGGCAGAAGAGGTGGCGCAAATGCTTCAGGAAGAAAACTTTGATGATAATAGTGGGGATGAAGATTTTGATGCGGGTGATGATGTTTATTTGACGGAGGTTGGAGGGAGGGATTAGGGGCCTACGATTCGGATGAAGAAGAAGATCGCCGTCTACAATCTTTAGCAGACGACGGTAGGTGAAAAAAAACTTTATTTTCACTAGATCTATAATAATATTATTTGCCTTTTACACAGACTATTTCTGTATTTATCAGGCTTTGATTACAGTCCATTTTGGTTGTCAGAATTTTTGGTAATAAATCTTATTTCTATTCTGCAATTCTTTGCGTATGACTTCAAGAATGGGTGTGCAGTTGAGTGAGCGTGAATTTGTTTGCTCATGCCCCTAACTTTCCATCCCATAATTGTACAAACCAACAATCTTACACTTTTTTGTGTCTGTTCTTTGGAATATTTATTCAATTTCCTTTCATTTGATGTTTACTTGTATATATCTAGGTGTAATAGTTTAGCAACAATGGCATATATAATACGTCATGTGTGTTTTTAATCGTAAGTCAAAATTTTCTTTAGCACAGAGCAGGAAAAACATGTCAGCAGGCTAAGGGTTAAAAAAGAAATAATTTGCTAAATTTGACACATTAGCCTGGTTTTTTCATGCAGTGACACAAATTATTTCTAAAATAAAAATAAAATAAATAACAAAAGAAATAAATAAAAGAAATAATTTTTTTAAACATAAATAAATAAAACTAAAATAAATAAATAAAAACAGAAGCCACACAACTCAACACCACTGACTTTATCTAAGGCGAGCTTGTCATCTTGGTAGCCAGCAATCAGTTTATCCCTGTACGCTTCAAACTCTTTCTTCTGATCCGTCAGTCGCTGGTTCAGTGCTACAAAACAATACAATACAATAAACATAACTTTATGTTCTCAAACGAGGAATTTACACAAATGTAGATCGTTAATAATCTAAATCCAAAAAGCACATTTTAAAGACCTATATTATGTGTTCAATGCCAAAAAAAAAATTACAATCACCCTTTTGTAATCTAAAATCTTAAAAGATTATCAAATTACACATTCATGCAAGCAACTATCACAGTGTACACAAAAATGACATCTTATCAAAACAACATGCTGATACTACTACTATCACAGTTTCCTATCACAATCACATTTGATCACTTCAATAAGTTATTACTGATGTCACTATCACGGTTTTGGTATCCCATTTCATAAATTCATTGTCTTCATACAAGCCACTACCAATTATCAGTTCCTCTCTCACATTAAATTCATCTACCTTTTATTCAGACATGTAATAAACTGTAACAGAATGCACACAGATGTCAAAACACAAATCAAGACACACGTAACATGTTATCAAACAATGGATGCTGTAGACGATGTGAGCTGACCCATCGTTCTTAGTGTTTTAGATTGGTAGACTTTCATGTGCAATTTTTAACTTCACTATCTCAATGTTTCGCACTGTGGGAAAGCCCTTTTCCCATTATTTTTGGACAACAACACGTCCTATGTCTTAAAAAAATCTGTTCTAACGGCTTCCATTGGCTCAAATTTTAGCAATGAGCTGTTCTGATAAGGTCTTGTATCAACACAGCCAAGTCCTTTCCCATCCCAGACATTGAAAGCATAACTCTGTTTCCAAAACTTTGAGGGAAACAAATTCCAGACATTAAAAACATCTTTCTTTTTTCACAAGATATTAAAAATACACCCCACACACACCCCTTTACATTAAAAATATATTTTTGTCCAAGATAATGAAAGTAAATTTTCCCCCTAGGCATTGAAAAGACCATGGGAAGCCATTGGGGTCCCAAAACAAATTATATATTTGTTTACGGCATCCTGACCAACCCTAATATTTTGGCCTGACCCTACAATTTTTTTGGAATCGTCTGAAAAAAAAAGAAGAGAAAAAAGACCCCCAAATTGCAACCAAGGTGAAAAAGGTTGAGAAAAAAAAAGAAAAAAGAAAGCCGACCTACCGACCCTATTTTTTTCGCCCTATGTTACCGTAAACAGACTTTTTTGGGGGGTTAGCCTAATTGTAACTGGTTACCAACAGGAATATAGTCAATACATTTCTTTACCATGGTTTTCAAGTTCATTCTATTTGACTTCAAAGGCAGCAAAATCTGATGTATGCTGCTGTCATTATTACTACACAGATTCACTATGATTTTCTGTGCAGTCGCGTGGCAACGTTTGTCAAATGATTTTGAATATTTAGATTCTTACCTTCTTCGTGGCTCTTGACTTGGGTTTCAAGCTGGTCAATCACTCTGTTCTTGTCTTTGATGAGGGCTGCCAAATCTGAAAAAGTTAACACAATCATTAACTCATTGCCGGAGATGCGCATCATAGGAAGCACGATTCGTTTGTATGGTTGCCAGAGGATCACGTCATAGGAAGATGGGTAGTGTTCGTTATAAGCAACCCAACTACTAAAGGCAGAGTACAATAGGGAGGAAGACTAATAATTATTATTCCTAATTGGTTTTTTTTACCTCCCTAACAGTAAAACGGTGTATTTTGGCTGGGAAAGTAATTTTCATAAGTACATGCGATGCACGTGTTTTACCTCAATTCCAAAATGGCATTCAATTTTAATATTACAATTGTATGTGTATTGATCTATAAGAATCATTCATATATATTTGTATACAAAAATTATTCTGAATCTATTTTTAATTATTAGCGCAAAACTGACATGTTTTGTGGTGAATGTACAATATTTTTTTATTTTTTTTATTTTATTAACTTTATTGTCCCTTTTCCATAGGGAAATTCTGGGCCGCCTCCCCTGGGGAAAGCGTAGTCGCAGCCTGTGGCGCGCTCAAACCCAACCTACCTAACATTGGTTGTAATTTTGAAATTTTGCTGGGGGAGCAAACTGGAGTACCCGGGGAAAATCCCCGAGACGTTGCCCGAGTTGAAAGTAAATAATATTCGGAGAAACATAACGCCCAAATGCTGGATCGAATTCACACCTGTCAGGTGCCATTGGTTTCTGGCCTTTGGACAAGGCAAGTTAGTCCCACCTTAGCCCACTTGGCCACAACGCTGGATATCAAAATCTGTTTTGGATTTTCGCATTCAGTGTGGATAATTCAGTGCTATTTTATTACAAAAGGTGAATAATGTATTTTCTGTTGTGGATTTCTTGAAAGAACATGTTATGATTTTTACAAAAGTGTATAGTTTTTCTATATCTTTTATACAATAGGTGGTGGAATTTTCAAAGATACGCTTAAATAGTGTGTTTTCAGGGAATAAACATGGCAAAAACGTTCCGCCTCCAATGAGTTAAGAAATCAAAACCCAGACTCAAGTCTGCGCCCCTTTTTCTAGCATTTTGCTTTGTTGCATAGTTTATAGTATATTTGGAAACATTCTCAACCCCCTATTTTATGTAAGGATACCAACACATACATATTTTATAATATATACATACAGAGAATTGTGAATCTTCAATTTAAGAGGCGATGAGAACATCGCCCACCATCATGGTGGAGTGTTTGCCTGACATGGGGATGGCTCGGGTTGGAATCGTGCAGTGGGCAAAATAAAAGTGGCCCAAGTTCACTGCTCATCTAAACAGTACGATTACTCTGGTGGTTCAGTGCTCATTGAGGTCCCTACTCCTCATCCCTGAGAGGGTGATCCCCGTCTGCCCTGTCGCCAACACTGAGGTTGTGGATGGGAAACTTCAATGCTCTTTCAGAAAGGACGCAACTGAAAGGTAAGGGGGTTACGTTGAGACGCTCATGATGGTGCGTATGAAATGCGCACGATGTTATGTGTGAAGCGCGTGCAATGGTAGGCTTGTGTGTGACGCGCGCGATAGATCTGTTCGTTTTATTTTGCAACGCATGCAGAAATAGAGTGCATTTATCTTTGATTTGATTTTGCGTTGTTATTAGTAGAGGCTTTGTGTAACGTTAGTGTTTTTAGTTGGTCGATATTGTTTGAGAATTTTCGGGAATTAGTTGTTTACTATCGATCGAAGCGTGTGGATTGTTCTGTTGGTTACCATGGAAGCTTCCATTCCAAATGGGGTTGGATGACGTGAGTCACGTGATGATGAAATTAATTTTGATTGGTTGTGGTGTTTTATGTAGGATTATTCTCGTTTGTTCCCGTGTATGTAGAGACTATATAAGCGCCGCAATGTTTCAAAAGTGTAGTTGAAGTTGTTGTTAGTTGGAAAGTAAATTTGAGAGTGGAAAGACGATTGAGCGATTGTATGCAGTTGTTGATGTGTGCTGAATAAAAGTGGGAAACTTCATACGTCGACTTTGTGACTTGTATCCTGCTTGAGCGGGCTGCGTGGATAAACGAATCTGAGTTACACAACTATCAGGAATTCAGCATTGGGGCTGAATCAGATACTGATAGAAAACACCAACATCAAACCGAGTGTAACATTTTGGGGGTCAAGCCGCGATTCACGCCATAGCCAAGGGTTCAACTGCGACAACAAGCGAGTCAACGTTACGAGAGGCAGTCATCGAGGTTAGCCGCCAACGTTGCGTCGAGAGGGGCCAACATACTGGGACTACATCACCGATAGGTTCGGGTTGACTGCAAGGGCGTGTAGTCGCTGAAGAGTTGCTTCGTGAGCGAACAACAGATCGGGACTACGTGGCTGCCGCAAGACTACGTCGAGGGACAGTCTCGGAGCTACATCGCCAGTTTTACAGGGAGCGACAAGCGGACGTCGCGTCTACTTCAGCACAGGAGCGTGTACATCAACACCATCGTGGTGCAGCGTCGCATACGACGAGGACAGCGGGGCCTACGTCAGCGAAGGCGACTAGTGACAAGCATCAGCGCTACTGCAGAAAGCGTGCTGTTCTAGAACAGTCTAGAAAGGTACAGCACAGTCAAGAACTTTCCAGAAAAGAACTTTCCAGAACTTTCCGGAAGCATCAAGATGGCTGACTTCTGGCAGAAAGGGATTCAACTGAATCTAAAAGGGAAACAGTTGACGGAGTACGTCAAGTCCCAGGAAAGAATACAAGAACGAGAATTTGAAGAGCAACGACGCTGAGAAGAAAAGGAAGAACAGCGTCAACGGGAAGAAAAAGAAGAGCAACGTCGGCGTGAAGAAAGAGAACTTGAACAGCAGCGGCAAGAAAAAGACAGAGAATTCGAGCTGAAGCGTCTTGAGTTCCAGCTAGAAATGGCGCGTATCCAGCAACAGCAGAATGCCCCACAAGTTATCAGTGACAACAAAGCTCCAAAATTGCCAGCGTTTGTCGACGGGAAGGACCAGATCGACAGTTATTTGGCGAGATTTGAAAGGTTTGCCAAAAGCTCTAACTGGCAACCTCAAGACTGGGCGATTCGACTAAGTGCACATCTGACGGGGCAAGCACTCGACGTCTACACCAGATTGTCGGACGATGACGCTAAAGACTACGACGTCTTGAAAGAGGCCCTATTGCAGTGCTACAACTTTACAGAGAAGGGCTACCGTAAACGCTTCCGTGAATGCCGGCCTAAGTCAGACGAGACGCCAAAGCAATTTGTGGAGCGCCTGTCGTCATACTTACACAAGTGGGTGGAACTATCAGGCAAAGGAAAGTCTTACGATAGTCTCCATGACCTGATCGTGAAGGAACAATTTCTCAATGCCTGTCACAAGGACCTAGCGACCCACTTAGAAGAACAAAAGCTGCAGACGCTTAAAGATGTGACTGAGGCTGCTGAAAGATATCTCATCGCTCATGGGAAGACCCTGGGGCCACCCAGCGCGACGAAACATTTTCAGAAGACTGGAAACCATGTGAACCAGATCCAGGGGAGCCAGACGAACCAGAAACAGACGGACTCCACGCCTCCTCCCAGGGAAGGGCATTCAAGAGGTTGTTTCACCTGCAACGCTACAGACCACAGAGCGGCTAACTGTCCTCAAAACAAAAGTAGCGGACAGCGGAGCAGTACGGACAATTCAGCGGCGGGCAACCGGCAGAGGCGGTTCTCCAATCTAAGGCAAACCAGTAGATCTGACCATCAAGTGTGCGGCGGGAGCGTCATTCTTCCGAGTGAGACCGAGCGCACAGCTACTCCTGCGGACGTGCAAGAGTGCATAACCGATGGCCAACTTCTCCTTGCCAACGGGAAATCCATCCCCGTCGTCGCCAGCGCAGCTGTGACCGTCCAGAACATGCCTGTTTCCAAGGGACGCGTCGGAAATCATGAAGTGACTGTCCTAAGAGACTCTGGCTGCAGTGGGGTCATCGTCAGAGAAGACCTAATCGCTAAAGAACAGTTCACTGGCGATTCAAAATGGACACTTATGGCCGACAGCAAATGTGTGAAAGCGCCAGTTGCAAAAATTCATGTCAACACCCCTTTCTACGTAGGCGAAGTAGAAGCGGTTTGCCTGAAGAAGCCGCTGTATGATTTGATGATCGGGAATATCGATGGCGCGAGACGACCCGACGACCCCGATCCAGAGTGGAGTCCTGCCTCAACCCAACGCGTCGAAGTTGTGGAGGAGGATCCACTGCCATTTCCCGATGGAGACCTTTCAGAGCTGCTACGGGACAATGTGGTTACTCCGGCTCAGCCCTGCCGACCAGAGATCGTCAGTGCTGCTACTACCAGGGCCCAGGCCAAGAGAGACAAGACGTCTACGCCACTGAAGGTCGCCGACAACTCCAAAGCTGCCATCGTGGACAGAGATAAGCTGATCCAGCTCCAGGAAGCTGATAGCACTTTAAACAAGTACAGGAACCGCCAAGACCACGTGACCAAAGGCAGTGGTACGGTCTATTTTGAGGTGAAGGCCAAGATCCTGTACCGAATCTTCCAGCACCCGAGGGTCAACGGAGGGAAACCACTACGTCAAGTTTTGGTACCGTTACCCCTAAGGCGCCAAGTGATGGAAGTAGCGCATGACTCAATTATGGGAGGTCACCTAGGCATCAAGAAGACGTCAGACCGAATTCAGGCGGTGTTCTACTGGCCAGGACTTCATGCGGACGTGAGCCGTTTCTGCCGATCATGTGACATTTGCCAGAAGACCATACCTCGAGGAAGGGTCCCGAAAGTGCCTATGCAGAGGATGCCTCTGATCGACCGAACTTTCAAGAGGGTGGCCTTAGACCTAATCGGCAAAATAAGACCTCCGAGTGAAGAAGGTCATCGGTGGGTACTGACTTTAGTGGACTATGCAACTCGGTACCCAGAAGCAGTGCCGCTGAAAAAGATTGACACTGAAACTGTAGCAGAGGCACTGGTGGACATGTTCAGCAGACTTGGGGTGCCTGAAGAAATTCTGACAGACCTCGGGACGCAGTTCGTCTCTGACTGTATGAAGGAGGTCAACAGACTGCTGAGTATCCGGCATTTGACTACGACACCCTACCATCCAATGTGCAACGGGCTCGTCGAGAAGTTCAATGCTACGCTGAAGTCCACCCTGAAGAAACTGTGCAGCGAGCAGCCCAGACAATGGCATCGCTACATCAACGCCCTACTTTTCGCCTACAGAGAAGTACCGCAGGAGTCCACCGGCTTTTCTCCGTTCGAGCTGCTGTACGGAAGAACCATCAGAGGGCCGATGCACATCCTGAAAGAACTGTGGACGAAAGAAGTAGAGACCCCAGAGGTGAAGAACAGCTACCAGTACGTGTTTGAGCTACGGGAGAAGCTGGAGCAGACTCTCGAGATAGCCAGAGAAAACCTGAAGAAGTCCCAGGACTGTGGAAAGCACTATTATGATCGTAGGGCTGTGAACAGGAAGTTTAAACCTGGCAACAAAGTGCTGGTGCTGCTACCTACTGATCATAATAAGTTGCTGATGCAGTGGAAAGGCCCGTACGAAGTGGAGACCGTGGTGGGAATCAACGACTATAAGGTGAAGGTCGGCCAGCATTCCAAGACATACCACGCCAACCTCCTTAAGCTGTACGTGGAAAGGCCGCCAGAGACTGTACACGTAGCAACAGCAGCTGAGATCGACAACAGTTTTGACAGCGAGGAACTGTTGGAACTGGGAGACTTCCACAGCAAAGAAGGCATCGATGATGTTAAGCTAGGACCAAGCTTGAGGGAAGGTCAAAAGATGGAGCTCAAGGACCTTATGGGCGAGTTTCCCCAAAACTTCAATGATGTCCCAGGCTATACGACTTTGGTCGAACATGAAGTCCACACCCAGACCTGGAAGGAGCATCTGCAGACCTTGAGGGAGCTGTTCCACCGTCCCGCAGAAGCCAACCTGACCGTGAGACCCAGCAAATGCATTCTGGGAGCTGACAACGTCGACTTCATCGGATGTCGATGGAAGAGGGAGACAACGGAGGATGCACTGACTCCAGGAAAGCCCACGAGATCACCGTCTTTGACCCTGGGCCGATGACAACTGCAACGGACGAGGGCGTCGTTTCCTTGCGGTTGGAAGAATATTGACTGTGTGGATGAACTAAGAATATTGGTAATGACAGACTTGAAAATGAGAAACATTGACTCTGTGTGAATGAACTGTGAACATTGACAGTATCCAGAAAGGCTTGCAGATGAGAAACTTTGACTCTGTGTGAATGAACTGTGAACATTGACAGTATCCAGAAAGACTGAAATAAGTTTTAATTTCTGATATTGTTTGTGCATTGCGTATCAACGTTGGTGAAAGAAATTAAGTAAATTTCTTCTTGAGTGGGGGGTTATGTTACGTTGAGACGCTCATGATGGTGCGTATGAAATGCGCACGGTTTTTATGTGTGAAGCGCGTGCAATGGTAGGCTTGTGTGTGACGCGCGCGATAGATCTGTTCGTTTTATTTTGCAACGCATGCAGAAATAGAGTGCATTTATCTTTGATTTGATTTTGCGTTGTTATTAGTAGAGGCTTTGTGTAACGTTAGTGTTTTTAGTTGGTCGATATTGTTTGAGAATTTTCGGGAATTAGTTGTTTACTATCGATCGAAGCGTGTGGATTGTTCTGTTGGTTACCATGGAAGCTTCCATTCCAAATGGGGTTGGATGACGTGAGTCACGTGATGATGAAATTAATTTTGATTGGTTGTGGTGTTTTATGTAGGATTATTCTCGTTTGTTCCCGTGTATGTAGAGACTATATAAGCGCCGCAATGTTTCAAAAGTGTAGTTGAAGTTGTTGTTAGTTGGAAAGTAAATTTGAGAGTGGAAAGACGATTGAGCGATTGTATGCAGTTGTTGATGTGTGCTGAATAAAAGTGGGAAACTTCATACGTCGACTTTGTGACTTGTATGCTGCTTGAGCGGGCTGCGTGGATAAACGAATCTGAGTTACACCCTATCAGGAATTCAGCATTGGGGCTGAATCAGATACTGATAGAAAACACCAACATCAAACCGAGTGTAACAAAGGGGAAGCAACTGAAGGGTAAGGGGAAGCAACTGAAGGGTAAGGGGAAGAAGGAAAATGATTTTAGGACAAACCGCTGATGTTGCCTTCCATTTTCTTGCACTGTTCGGTTCGCTTGGTCAGCATGGCCAGCAGGTCTTCTCTTGACGCCCCTCCATCTTTACTCTGTCTCAGACAACACAATTGCGGATGTACATATTACAGCAATTACTCAGGCTGCTGCAAAAGCCACCAAGTTTCAACAGTTCGTAATGATTGCAAATAAAATGCCACAAAGTCAACTACACACAAAAAAAGGACTTTGTGTTTTACTGGGAGAAAAAAAATCTTTAATTTATTTATGTATTTATTAAATCGTTCTTATTTAGCGCTTTTCCAGCTCAACAGCTGCCCAAGGCGCTGGCCGATTCAGGATTGAACTCAAACCCACCTGCTGTCTTAGGTGCTTCAGTCAGCCGGCTGAGTTAAAACCTGTATCCCATATTAAAAGCAAGTATGCCAGATAAAAAACAAAGAAATAAATGAATATATCACTGGTATTATTGGGGGAAGAAGGTGGACATCTGTACTCACCCCAAAAGAGTCATCACCACTGCCTGCTGACGGTGAAACAGCCAAACGTTCGGTGGAATACGCTGCCCTTAGTCCCCCAACAGGGGCATCCTTTAAAACTGGGCTGTGCACTATTGGCGTCACTGAAAAAATAAATAGAAAAGAATAAACGAAATAAATAAATACGCTTGTATAAATAAATAAATAAAGATTTGGCAAAACCGAAAAAGACAACATAGAAAGAAAACGAATACAAAAATAAATAATTTTTATATACAGTAATAAATACATATTGTTGGGATAACTGGGGAAAAAAAGTAAACGAATAACTAATGTTTTTAGAAATTAATACAAACTGTTAGTGTAACTAAAAGACAAAAGAAATAAAGAAATACATAAAGAAACAATAAAAACATAAAATGGTAAATAAATGCTTAAATAAAGATTTGATTTAACTTACTAACTTGAAAAGACAAAATAAATTATAAATAAAGTAAATAATGTTTGAAAATAAATTAATAAATAAAGACTGTTCGTGTAACTGAAAAAAAAAAAGTAAAGAAATAATTTTGTACAATAAATAAATAAAAAAATACTGCTGGTGTCACTGGAGAGAAACAAAAATGAAATTCATTCAATAATAATAAGGATATTTAATTTATATAGCGCTTTTTCCCAAGGAACAATATCAGTTCAAAGCGCAGTACTCACGCATTCATTCTAAACATCCGGCTTCATATAAAATAAAATCAGACACTTGCTAACGAATAAGAGACGAGGCAGGGCGGGAGGGAGGATGGGAGGGGAGAGCTAAGAAGGGGAGGTGAGGGTGGTATATGACGATGTGAGGCAAGATCAGATACATTTAAGGAAGAGATGAGTTTTCAATTTGGATTTGAAAGTAGCTATGTTTGGAGAGCTGCGAAGAAGAGAGAGGGGAAGAGAGTTCCAAGGTGAAGGGCCAAGCACTGAGAAAGATCGACAGCCAGCAGAGGAGAGTTTGTAGCGGGGTATGTGAATCATGAGGGTCTCAGAGGAAGAACAAAGATTTCTCGAAGGCTTATATAATTGAATGTTCTGGGTGAGGTAGGAAGGGGCTAAGCCATGGATGCATTGGTAACAAAAAAGCGATTTTGTAAATAATTTTATGAGACACTGGAAGCCAGTGGAGTGAATGTAGAAGGGGAGAGTGATCAGATTTTTTTTCTTTTTGAGAACCAGATGTGCAGCTGAGTTCTGAACACCTTGGAACAGATAAATAGAAGAAGGAAGTCCAGCCAGGAGAGGGTTACAGTAATCTAAGCGTGACAAAACAAGAGAGGAAATGAGTTTGACAGTAGCGTCAGTGGTCAGATATTTGCAGACTAGGCCTATTCTACGGAGATGAAAGTTGCATGTTTGACAGGTTTTGCGGATGAATTCTGACATGGAGAGGGTGTTGTCAAGAACGACACCAAGGTTTTTGACAGAAGATGACATAGGAAGAGTGGTTTGGCCAAGAGTGACAGTGTCTACAGAGGAAGAAGACAGGTTGTGTTTGGTACCTGTGAGCATAACTTCAGTTTTGTTTGCATTGAGTTGGAGCTTGTTGACTGTCATCCAGTTAGAAGCGTCTTCAAAGCATTCAGAAGTTTTGGTCAGAATGGATGGAAGGTTTTGAGGAGTGTCACTGTTTTTCAGCTGTGTCGTCGGCGTAGAAATGGTGGAAAGAGTCATGGTTTGGGATGATGTGAGACAGAGGAGACGTGTAAAGGATGAAAAGAACAGGGCCTAGAACTGACCCCTGACTGAGGAACACCGAAGGCAAGTCTGGACGGTTCAGAGAGGTGGTTGTTGATGCAAACAGATTGGAAGCGATCAGTTAGGTAAGAGCGGAACCAGCTGAGGGCACTGTCTTTTATTCCAAAAGAGTTCTGGAGATGCTGAAGGAGAATGGAGAGATCGATCGTGTCAAAAGCGGCTGAGAGATCGAGAAGGGTCAACATAGAGATTTTACCAGAGTCATTGGCAGAGAGGAGGTCATTCACGATGTGAAGAAGAGCTGATTCAATGGAGAGGTCGGGACGATAGGCAGACTGGAAATGGGCAGAACAAGTTGTTAGAAGACAGATGATGGTTGAGCTGTTTTAGGATAACCTTCTCAAGAAGTTTGGATAGGAAAGGAAGATTAGAGACAGGGCGGTAGTTTTTCAAATAGATCTTCTGGGTCGAGGTTTGATTTCTTCAATAATAATATTCAAACAAACAATACAAATTAAATAAATAAATAAACAAAGAAATTAAAAAAATAAAAGTTTCAAATTATTCCGAAATAATACACGTTTTATTCCTGACAGTAAGCCAATAAGGCTACTATACAAATATTGTCATGTACATTCTTAGAATACCAGAGTTAGGAATAAACCTACTGACAAGATGCAAACTTGCACCTTTTTTGGACAAAGGATTTTCAGCCACAATAGAATATGTCATAGAAGCGGGTGGTGTTATGAATGCATGCTTATTTACGTATTCCTGTACATTATACTTTACTGTGTGTATCTGTGTGATTCTGTCTTTGTTTCAAGTCTTTACTACTAAAAGAACTGTCGCCAAAGACGACAACACGCCTCTATGCGTTATTATTGTATGGATGTAATCAAATGACTGACACTCAATATATTATCAAGAACACAACAATTGAGTGCAGTGAACACGAGAAAAGAGAAACACCAATTCAATGTGTATAACTACGAAAATTAACACAACACGCAGTTTTGCATTTTTGTTTGTTTTGGGGGATCTCTTTCACACCAAATAGATTTATTTTAGAATAAGTTTTAACAATATGAAATATCTGCTACAAATGCAGATTGAGAAATATTTCAAAGAGCAAAATAATATTTTAAGTTCTCATCAATTTTCTAAACAACCAACTGTAAACAAAACAGCAATAGAATGAATAAATTATTTACCACTACTATTTCGGAGACCGAGTTGGAAGCAAGTACTATTACATTATCAACAGTGAATTCAAAATGGCTGGCTATGCAAATTATAAATCAGAGTGAGTACTTACTGTTCCAAGTCGCTCCACAAAAACCACAGAACAATTTCTTCCTAAATTATCACAAAACTATTACCTACCTAAATCCTAATCCTATCTATAATAATTTCACCAACCATTCACTCTCTATCCTCACTTTTACCACAAAATTATTTTTCAATCATCGTTCACTTCCCCTAGGCTAGACCTAATGCAGTCACACTTCCTCTCTCACGCTCAAACAGCATCCCAAAGATGCTTAGCCGACATGACTTTTTATAGTCACTCTCGCACACTACGCATAACCTAGCGCTAACAAGAAATAGTTCCACGTTTTTTTCCATAGGTCGTCGTGACAAAATAGTTCTGGAAATCCTCCTCTTCTCTTGCTTACCTTTCTTCTGCATGAATATATACTAATGTCCAGTTTAAATATTGCACACAAAGGCCCAAGTCAGGTACTAAAATGGGGGTGCGGTTTTGAGAATTTTATGAGTAACAACTAACATATTACTGCATATACACAAGCAAAAGCTACTAACCAGATCCTGAATTACTGCGACTGCCTGGGGACGACACGAGTGACCTGTCTGCACCTTCAATCCGACCACCATTCTCTTCAATAACCTTTTTCTTTAGTTTGGCAAACATCCTGATACCGTCGTCTGCTTCTGCTTCTCCAGTATGTCGTTACAGCAAGTGCAGCCTACTCCTTCTGCCGTAATTCAGAAAGAATGCTGTGGATACTGTCACAATAAAGAGAAATAAAAATCCATCCCAAAAAATAAAAGTCAACAAAATTATGAAAACAAAACCAAACATCAGACATCGTTGATAGAACTCACAGAAGGATAGAGGCTGATTCACTATCATTCAGAAACTGCATTCAACAAGTTAATGTTTACACATCTGAAACGTTGAACACTTTGATAATATGGGGGGGAAATGAGGTAAAATTCAACAAGCACGGTAGAACAACAAACAAATATTTAGTTTCATTTATCTATGTTACATGACAGCCATAAAAACCTACCAATTATTAGTTGAAGATGCATATGTTTATGTGGAACTAGAAATTGTCAGCCATCTCAGATTTGTCGCCGGAACTTATGTCACCATTCCATATTTTTTATATAAGCAGCGAATTATTTGCAGACAACAAAATAAGTGTAACTTTAATACTAAAATAAAATATTGGTAAAGAGGTAATAAGATTATATATTTTCTTGCATATTTAATTTCTTCTCTTTTAACCGAAATAGTTACGTTTGTTTCACATTGTTTGAGTGGAGTTGAACTACAAGGGAGATTATTCTGCACCATTGTTTGGTCCAAAATTGCCGCACTGTTTCAAGTGTTTGTTTACAGAAAATTTGGCGTTCTTTTTTTTTTAAGAGAATTTAAGGTAAACGGCAACAGAAATTTTGACAGTTTTATTCGCATAGCCATTTGGTTATTATTTAATATGTTTCTTCTTTTTTTGTGTGTGCTTGTCCCATCAGTAATGTAATGATCATCTGGATGTAAAGGGGTCATGTACAGCTAGTATCTTAATTCTTACTAAGTTACTTAATTGATACTTGATGTTTTCGATGTTTGAGGCCGAAAATAGCCAGTTCATCGGTTCTACTGTTGATTGCTATTATTATTAACTGTGGCATGCGTGGCATTTATAATCTTGTTTAAGTATTTAGTATAGTATACTAAAGGTGGCAAAATCCACACAAAATGCTTATTGTCTCATTTTCATAAAATCATCATAATTGTTAACGTTATCATTTTTGCCTCGGGTAATTATAATTACTTTGTGTTCTCACCAACAGGTCGGCCATCATGGAGAGCGGTGAGTTTGATGGTGAAAACTCGGTGATGGATGTAGATGTTGCCATGGAAACAACTGAGGACAGCGGAGGGGAGGCAGGGTTTGATGTAGAAGAGGTAAAGGATGAGGAATTGTCATTAGACATGCAGAACGACATTGACAACGAGGAGGGGAGTCTAGGATTCCAACCACATCAAGATGACGATCACGAGTGGCAGACTTGGCGATTGCCAGAAGGTGCGGTGCGAAAACGCGTCTTGCAACCAGGAGAGGGACTTTACGGGCCTGGCTTGCGTGCCGAGTGCCAAGTGTCAGTTCAAGGTCAGTGTGACCTTGACCCTAGCCAACTGGGCTACCCTCCTGGTCAAGGGACTGTGTGGCTAGGGGAGAGTGCCACTCCTCTAGCACACCTTCTGGACAGAGCGGTGTCGGTGATGAAAAGAGGGGAGGTGGCAGAGGTGGTGGTCACGGACCAGCAGCAGCAGGGAGACCTCACGTTCCACATCACGCTCCACAACTTTGCGTCTGCTACTCCGTTCTGGCGGCTAATGCCCATGGAGAAAATAACGGCCGCCAAGGAACATAAGGAGAGGGGCGCCCAGTGTTTCAAAGGAGGGAACGTTTACGCCGCCTTCTCTCACTTCCGCTCAGCCACCAGGCTCTTGCAGTCCATCGACCCTTTGTTTTTCGCCTCTGAGGACGACGCCACAGAACAGACGTTCAAGCAGCTTCAGTGTATGTGCAGGCTTAACCTGGCAGCCTGTCAGATGAAAACAGGACAGCATAAGCACGTGCTAGAAAACTGCACCCATGCCCTCAGTTTTGACCCAGGCAATGTCAAAGCCTTGTACCGTCGGGCCTCGGCCAACGTCTGCTTAGGGAACTATATTTTAGCGTGTGAGGATCTGCAGGAAGGCTTACGAAAAGAGCCTAACAACCGCGCTATCGTAGAACTTCTGCAGTCTGTCAACCAGCTTATCGCTGAAGCTCAGACTGACAATGACATGTCAAGTGGCTTGAGAAAAATGTTCTCTTGAATTGGAATTGAGGTGCAATGAAGTCGACTACATATTGAGTGACATTTGGGTATGTATATGATGACCAAACTATGAATGATATAGACATGACAAAACTATGACATTTAAATTATATAAAATTATTATTATGAAAGTTGCTGGGGTAACTTTTATGTCTCGGCATTGTTGTTGATGTATTGTATTGACTTTACTTGTGGGCCCAGTGCAGAAAGCATTTATATCATCAATAGTAATATATTGTCCCTGTGCTGTGAATTGGAATACATATATATGTCAATATGTATTGTTCTTCTGTTATGAAGTGTTGTCTTGTGCTTGTGAAGATGGAGTGAGATGTGGTAGGCACAGTTGTGGATCGGGAGAGAATGAACATTGTACAATGAACCACATTTGGGCAGCAGGAAATCATCCTGTCAAAAGTTCCACCATAATGTTGCTGTGGGCTGTAAGCAAGGACCAGGGGACCTAACCCCAGCTAAAGTGGACCAGTAAGGAGCAACAGTGGGAATGGATATAATCCTGCCACAGTCAGTTCCACCCCTCTGTTAATGACACAAGTCCACCATTGAATATTTTACTCTTTGTTGTTACAATGTTGGACTAATAACTCGAGTGTTCCCAACGATTTCCTGTCAAAAGTTGTCTCTGCCTTAGGACCGGAAAAAAGTCTTTGTACGGTATCCTGACCGGCCCTAAATTTTTGGCCCAACCCTACACTTTTTTTTTTTTGGGGGGGGGGGGGGGGAGGGGGGGCTATCGTCTAGACAAACAAATTGAAAAAATCCAAAAATATCAAACCCAAGGTCCTGAGAGTGCCAGGAATCTTGGAGTCATTTTTTATTCTTCTCTTGACATGAAAGAACACATTAGTAAAGTTTGTAGACAGTGTTTCTTTGAACTAAAGAGAATAAGTTCCATCCATCGCTATCTTACTGTTGAAGCAACTAAAACCTTAGTTACATCATGCATCCTATCCAGATTGGATTACTGCAATTCACTCTTGGCTGGCTTACCCCAATCTGCACTTGATCCTCTACAGAAAGTTCAAAACTTTGCTGCACGCATCATTTTCCGTTCAAACTGCCGTGAACACATTACTCCTTTGCTTCACAGACTCAATTGGCTACCAGTTGCTGAACGCATAAAATACAAGATAGCTTGCCTTTGTTTCTGTTTTTACAGGCACAGCTCCTGCTTACAAAAAAAAAAGTTTCTGATATTTTATCCATCTACACCCCTTCTCGAGCTCTGCGATCATCTGCTGACACACGTCTTCTTAGACAGAACTGCTTCAACAGACAATCACATGGTTACCTCTCTCTACCTGTCTTTGGTCCTCAACTCTGGAATTCCCTTCCAAGTTCCATACAACATTAGACATTCTTTCTCCATTTCCTCTTTTAAATCACAGTTGAAAACATACCTCTTTATGGAATATTTCAATTAATCATATACAAGAGAGTGTAAGCAGGTGTGTGTGCTTGTGTTTTTTTTTTTCATAGTTGTTCAACTGTATTTGTACATATGTATATTTTGGCTCTACTGTCCAGGTCCAGTTTTGTCTGTCTTGTCTTCCCATTGCCCCAACCCCTTGCGCGCCTTGATCCTTAGGCTAAGGCGCCTTACAAATGACGAACATTATTATTATTATTATAAAATGTTTTTAAAAAAAAAAAAAAAAAGAAGAGCCGACCTGCCAACCTACCGATCTTATTTTGTTTTCTTATGTTGAAAAGACCTTTTTTTTTTTTTGCCTTATAGCAGTTATACTTTGAAAAATGAGGTAAAAGTCTTTGAAGAATACTTTTCTTCACTGTATATATAGGTAGGACCATTCCAGGAAGACTTTTGTACCTTGCCTTGGAAGTCTAAGGCGGTGAGTGTGGCCCTGGCAAAGTTTGATGTGAAATCTTCATTGGAACACTGAGTTATTAGTTCCTGTCTACATGATCCAATGTTCAAGAACTCTCTTTTGTGCTACAATGTTGGACCTTTTCAAGAAAGGAGCAGTACCGACAGCTTAGTCATGGTGGTTTGAATACAGTTGTTTTGTAAGCGAGACTTTTTTTAATCTATTTGGTGTATTGTGTTTTGAGCGTGCGATTTATTTTTGTGGGTGCTGTTTAAGCATAAGCAAGCAACGTCTTTTTCATCTCTCAGTCCAGCCTCATGTATTCACTCGCTCATTCTTAGTCTTGAAAGAGCAAGGGATTGATAAATATTATTGGACACCAAACACCGTATGGCTCAATTCAAGCAGTTTTATTAACAAGTTTTCAATACAGAAACGGTAAATCAGAACCATGAACAAAAGTTGCTTCGAGTCAAACTTTGAAGTCTAACACTGTTTACATCGATGTGCAATCATGACTGAATTCAGCAATGAAACTTGAATACATGTCAAATACCTCATGCAGTATTGTGATATTTTGATGTGCGCAGTAAATTGATTTAGCAATGATTATGCCCCAAAATGTAAGCTTTTACAAATGTTATTTCTATCAGCATAAGCAAAATATGCATTATACTGATGGCATTAGTGGTGACAGTGATGACAACTTGTGTTGATGATAATGACGAGGATATGCACCAGATTTCCTCAATTAAAAAAAACAAACTTGTGCTTTGGCAGAAAGGTTGCAGAACAAATAATAGGCAAAGTTCATTAATGTTCTTGACAGCAGTTCAACTAAATATGTACAAACGATAGCACAATAAATGAATATAAAAAAATCAAAATAATTCAGCATTTTGTTTGGAATATCAATAAATAACTTTTTTTTTTCTCAGCTACAAAAGGATTGATTGATTGATTGTTGCTTTAGGTCCAGCGGACTCTTCCGAGCCAAATCAGGACCGGACAACCCCCGATCCGCATAAAAGATCTGCTGAAACAACCCGCTACAAAAGGATAGAGTCACAGTGACGATAAAGGATGGTATTGCAGTGGAAAGATGTAGTTACCAATGAATGAGCACCGTTTTCAGCTTGTTTTTAATATATAAATTAGCCTGTGTAGGTAGAAATGATTCTTATTACATTTTCCATCCATTGCTTTCAAATTCATGCAAATGCAGATATAATGGCTTAAAAAGAAAAGTTTCAATGCACATCTTCTTCAAATTCTTTGAAAAGAAAGACCCCTGCGTGCTTAAAAGAATTCAAATTAATAAAAGGAAATGTTCATTTTTCACCAATAACTATGTGATGACAATGGTGGTCTAACGTGACCATAGAGAATGACTGACAACACCAATGCGGAAGACTGTTTGGAAAGACACAAGTCAATACAACATGGACACAAATGACATTTCATAAGCACAAATGAGATGAGATTTAAATTTTAAAAATCATAAACTGATAAAGCAAGCATTATTTAGGTCTGCACTAGTAAACAAAACAAACATGTACAAAGTTCACATTTTTATATATATATATATAGATATATTTCTATATCTATATCTATCTATATCTATATATATCTATATATATATATATATATATATATATATATATATATATATATATATATATATATATATATATATATATATACAATCATAAAGTCAGGATTGAGAGAGGAGAGAAGATGTGAACTAATAATATCATTTCTTTTATGTTTCATCACTCAGCTAACATATCCATCATCTTTAATTAATATACAGTACACCTTTTTCAAAACAGTATAAATCGAGGTCCAGTCTGTGTATTCACACATTCCATCACACACAGACTTTAAAAGATCCTGATGCTCATGTTCTAGATGTTAGTTATTCATTGCTTGCAGGGTCCAGCGGACTGCAAAGAGCTGAATCGTGACCACAAAATCAGGACCATGGTTGAAAGAGGACTCACCCCTGCTCCGTATAAAAGATCTGCTGAAACCACCCTAGTGGCCACACTGGGTGCGTGCGTCACTACATAAATACACCCGGCAACAAGCAATAGGTCCATTCTTTCCCTAACCCCCATTGCCCAGGATTGTGCTGAGCTGTCTGTGGCTTAAAGGCAGCTTAGATCCTGTATCAGCCAGTGCCTTGAGCAGCTCTTTAGCTGGAACAGCGCTATACAACAACAATTTAAAATAACAGTTTCATCAGTGTTTTGCAAAATCCAAACACGCTGGTTGCTTGACAGACTTTTTAAACTTTCTGTTCTAGGAGACAAATTAGCTCTTAGCTTTGTAAGCAAATAACACAAAATAAATAAATACATTTTAAAAAAAAATCACACAAACTCAAGAGTAACTAACAATCATGAATTTTTTATTTGCAATAAATGATCCAAGTTCATAATAACGGTCTCTTAAATTTGTCACAAACACAATTGGTCCCTGGAACTTTAACAATGGAAGATTCAGTAATTAATTCTATGGAAACAGTTTTTAGTAACCATTGCAGTCATTGTTAATAATGTATCATTGATGAAAAAAAAAACAAAAAAAAACAAACTAAACATTATTTTATCAAACAGTATCCATCATATTCATTGTCAAAATGTGTTGATTTTTCACCACAAAAATCCTGTGCGTGATCTCAACTCAAACAACCATCTATTGGTTATATTTTCTCATTTGTAAAAAAATTTTTTGGTGGGGGGTGGACAGGTTAGCAGTGAAAATCAACAGTATCACACATCGTCATGTTCAAACTGAAAAGATACCAATGTAAACAGGTAAAGTGTGCCATGGAACAATGTAACCAGTGTCTTTTGGAAGCCATGCTTAAGAGTTCAAAAGAAGCCTTTGGGTGAATCGTACCGTTTGGTGGCAACAAAGTTCGTTGTAGGAATTTTTCACCTGGGTTGTGTGTGTGGGTTGGAGAGAGAGAGAGAGGAGAAGGAGAGGGTGGGGGATGGAGTAGTATTTGGGGAGTGGGGGGAGAGGAGTCAGCACTTAAATAGCAAATATTTGTAATACTATTTTCTACCATATTATCTTACAATCGTTACGTAGGTGGGTGGTAAGAGCTAGCATTTTACAATGCAACAATTGTAATACTGTTTTTCTACCATCTTACAGGGCGTAAATGGTCCTACCATCATAAATTAAGTACCTCTGTAAGTTTCATTGTGTCATGTCTTTATGAACTGAACACAGTGGAGTTTCATTTTGATTTGGAGTAAGGCTCGTATCAATGCATTCATTATTTTGATTATAAGCATTAACACCATAAAAATATTCAGATACTGAAAAACATTTGAACGAGTCTAAAAAAATAATCTAAAAGTATAACTGCTAATTCAAAACATACATAACACACAATGGCTGCTGTACAAGCACAAAAACACAAATCCAGCTTGTTTCAGCTAGCATCGCCTTTCAATTTTGTAACATATTTTTTTATTGTGAAAATCCATAGCAATCGACAAAACCAAGAACACAGTTTTAAACAAAAGACCAGTTCAATGACGCTTCAATGAGCAATTACCATGTTTGTGGTTTATAAAGCCACATGCAGGTTTTTTTTCTTCCACCCTTGTTCACGCGTTTCAGTTCAATCTCGCAGCATTTTGTACACGTCCAGGCAAAAAAAAAAAAAAAAAAAAAAATCGCCTTTTAAATTCTGTACACACGCAAATAACAAGATAAAGAACATGATTTTTATTTCTGTACACGTGGGGCAACGTGGAAGACAAATAATTTTAAGCCTTTTTAAGTTTGTTCTACAAACCCTCCACTCAATACATCAGCGTATGTTCCAACACTTTATTTCTGTACAAATTATTTAAACCCAAATAGAGGGGAAAAACACCAAATAAATATACATTAAAAAGGGTGGTCAGCCTTTTCATTTTGTTGAGCTGACCCAAAACCCACTGCAAGCTTCAACATGATAGTAAACATTTGATCCATTATTATTTACGAACAAACGCGTTCAAACTCAATCGTAGGGCGAGACCAAGTCAATACGTTATAAATAAATTATCAGAAGCGTACAGGCCTTTGTGCACAGGCCTTTGTTTCCTATAGCGTTCTCCTCATGATGCAACCTTTGATCAGTTTGGATGTCGTCAGCGTTATTTCTGTACAAATGCAGGCAATTATGGTGGGAGGAAGAGCTAATAAATGGATACCAAATACACAGGAAGCTATAAAACGTTGGCAGAAGTTTTGTTCTACACACCCCAAACCAACAAAATTGAACATGATGCAGGTGTGGGTCAGTTTTAGTTTTGAACCCGTCCATGCAACCACTGGGAGAAGGAGAGAGAGGGGAGGGGGGAGGGGAGGGGGGAGGGAAGGGTGAAGAGTTGGGTCAGGAAAGACGCCATAAATAAATACAAACCACGGTGTAGGCCTTTGTTTTACATTACTCCAGTTTCAATCCACAACCAGTGGTGACCGTACAACAATTCACCTTGCAAATTCTACACAAGACTATTTTATAAAGAAACCAAATAATACATCAATATCAAACTCCAGCCGTAATTATGGGCATTTTGTAGTATATACAACTATCACTGGTCTGTTCCTAGACTCCGCATTGAGCCAGTATCTGCCAGAACGTAAATTAAGTTGGAATTCCCACTTCCCTCATATCCACATGCACCCATACTTACAACACTCTAGAAAGAGGTCTCAACCGAGTGTGTGATCCTCGTCCCACAGGAAGAAATCAGGCATTATGGTCAAAAACTGTCATCTGCAAACATTTTATGCCCAAACTATGTAGTCAAGCATCTTGTGTGAATTGGGGTAGAGAGTCGAGTACACAAAAAAAAGATTGTCAATGTTGTCAATAAAGATTTTCCGTCAAAGAAAAGTCAACATTTTCAGTCTGTCACACATAAAATGCACATTTTAAACAAGCAAACGGTGAAAGATGAGACCAAAACTCCAGTACAGCAAACAGTTCTCTCTTCATAACAGTCTAAAGTCGATGCCAATAGGTTGTCTCACCACCAGGAGTAGGAAGTGGAGTTAAGTGGAAGTGGAAGATAAAGATGGAAGACCCCATATCAAAACAAAGCTTAAGGACTTGTCTGCCTGTAGATTTAGGAATGGAAGTAGTGTTGCCATACACACAGCAGGAGTTGAGAAGAAAAAACAGGTTTGTCCTGTAGTACAAATTAAGAACTGGAGTCCACTTGCTATTAAAAAAAAAAAAGAAAAAAAAAGAGCCGCAGCAGGCATCAAGGAGTTGCTTGACGCACTGTATAACATCGGGATTGGAGTATACATATGTAGATGAATGGGACATCCCACCACACTAGTGCAGAACAGAAGCAGATAGTCCAGATGTGGAGGTGTAGGTTGTCTCTTCACACCAATTAAGAACCGGAGTCAGTGTGGAAGAAGGATTCAATGCTGCCTGGGTTTAATTTTTGTCTTTGATGGGACTGCCACTAGCTGCTTTGCGTGACGAATTCTTAGCTGGGGGCACGAGACCTGAGCTGTCAAAATTTTCCTTAGAACGTTCCAGGATCCCGTTCGTGTGGCTCACTGCAAAAGCAGAACACTGTAAATAAGGATTGAAAAAGGGGGTACGACATCTTTTTTTTTACACACTGGGACATGTTCTGTGTTGCCTTATACTACAGCAGCAACATATGACAGCCTAAACAGCACATCTATGTTTTGACAAAAAAAAGCAATAACCAGCTACTACTATTAAGTTTTATTGACTCTTAAATCAAAGATGTGACAAGTATACAAATAGCTAGCCCAATACTCAGCTACAATACCTACATAGCTGACAAGAGTTTTGTCTTGAAGCTGACAGACTGCAGTTACTACTGTTATTCAAACAGTTTGCAAGAACACCCGCCCCCTCCTTCTCCCTCCTCCCCTCTCCCAAACTGATGTTAATTTTAGTATTTCTCAAATAACACTTTTGTTTTCTTTTCAGAAAAATTATGACTACATTTTGCAGGAAACCCCAATTTGATACTAATCAATAGTTAAACTCTTCTTTGATGTCATTAATACATTAATTTTAATAATAATTCTCAACTGACTAACAATTTTTTTTCCACAAAGTCTAACCACACACACACACACAAACAACTTATTTCTACCACGCTTTATACCAGTAAGTACAAATGTCATCTTAAAAGAAGTCAACAAATAAAAATAGAAATACAAATAAATACAGCAATACAGAAATAACCCCCACAATACATGCAATCAAGATGTGTAATGAAACTAAGTCCTAAGCAAGGTAAGGGTAAAGTCAAGACATGCCAGAGGGTTTGGCTACCAGCTTTGCATTACAATTTCACACACAAAATACACAAAGGACGCCCTGTCCCAGTTAGCATTCTTAATACAACATTCTCAAATCAACTATTAAAAAACCAAATTCAACTGTATTCAATTTCAGACAAATAAATGCTCAAACGATGCATTAGGTCGTCCCAACACGCTAGCCTCATTTAAAAAGTGAAATAAAATACAACGTTCTCAAATCAATTTTTTAAAAACAAAATTCAACTGGCTCATAACTACCGACTATTCTCTGAAGTACCAGAACCCTTCCACGATAACACTGAAAATAATCACACAATTTTCCTCACAAAACCTATTTTTCCCCTCCCCCCCTTCCAAAGCTTTTTTTTGAGTCCACTGATCCTGTTTATAGGGGAACTGCACTGTATAAGAATGCTATATTACTTATCATTATTATCATGCACTGTACAAGAATGTTATATTAATTCTTATAATTATTATTATCATATTATCTACCCCACCTACAAGCCCTTTACGAAAAGAAGAAAAGAATATTAGTGCACAAGGACACACTACAGTCACATCACAAAGGAGGGGAATGGCCTGTCTTGGAAGGTTTGTGAAGGTTCAAAACCTTTCCCCCATGTTCTCAGTTCCCAAACCTAGGTTTCTGAACCTTTTGTTGTTGTTTTTTTCTTTCCCAAAAGGTTCATCAACCTAGGTTCGGGATTTGAGAATCTCAAAGAAAAGTTTCTAAACCTCCACGAACCTTCCAATTATGACAGGCCAGAAGGACAAACAAAACGGCACAAAAGAGTATGCAAGACCGCAAAGAGGATACACGCAGCAAGCGACAGAAAGAGAAAGACCGGGAGAGGGAAAGAGCGAGAGATGCATTTATAAACCTGGAGCCAGTAAGATGACAGGAAAGAAAGCAGGTGTGGGAGGGGTGGAGTGAGAGAGCTGTGCTATATATAGATATATATCTATAAATAGGATTGCACACCAATGTTGCAATACCACGTTCACACAAAAACAACCCTTGTAGATGATACACTTGCATTATGAATGAATGAACCTTCAAGATTAGCCTCTACACCCACCTTTGGCGATATGCCAGACTTGGTGGGGAGACGGATAATGGGGCGGGGGAGGGGGGGGGGGAGAAAGGAGGGTGGAAGTGGACAGATCAACCATTCCAGGGCAGGGCAGGGTGATCAGGGACTTAAAATCAACACTGAACCATCAGAGCCATCCTACTGTTAAGATGGACAGTGGAAAAATGGCCACCAGGTAGCTTGAAAGAAAAAGAGCGTGAGAGAGACTGGAGTTGGGCTAACCGACACAGCACGCAGTGTTAGGTATGCAAACATAAATAAGCACAATCTCCTACACAGAGCATATACACTGTAGCTACACCGCTACATAGCATGCCGTTACACCTCATACTACATGCCTCAGAGAGGTCACAAACGGAGGTATGGGATCCGTCCCTGACAGACTGGCAGACACTATCTGGTGTTTCAGAAAGTGCTCATCTGAAAAAGCATCGATTATCATGCAACTAAATGCAAACACATGCATATACAGCAACAAGTATCACAAACCATGCACAGAAATTCATAAGAGAGAGGGACAGAGAAAGAGAAATATGATGGCAAGCCATTCAAATGCATTTCCAGGACCTCACTAATATGTGACTTTTTAAAAATGTTAATACAGTGCTAATTTTTCGTAAGTTTCTTCCGTTCCCATTCTATCCTAAAGAATTTTTTTTTTCTCTTTGAATTGTTCTAGTCTACAATTACATTTATTTTTGTCTAATATTTCAACTCTGGAAATGTCTCACGATCAGTGTTGTCTGGGATTAGCCAAGAAAATCCGTCAGTTATCAAAATAAAATGGCGTCCATCATTCGCTAATTCAGTATCATCCCAAATACTACTCAACTCGTTCTATACCAAGCATGGATAAATATCCCTACAGCGAGGGTAGGGCAATTGAAAGCAGCCTTATTTGGTTCTAATCCTCATACAGCAGACTTCAAAGTGTTTAAACACATTCTACAATTTCCGCCGGTTTATTTTTTGCAATACATGAGAATTGTAGGAAAATGCCTCTCTGCACAACTAGGCCACAGGTCAAGTGGTTGCCCCGCACAGCTGGTATAGAATGAGTTGATTGATAAATAAATAAATAAATAAATGCCCCTTTCTATTAAACTGCAAACTGCACTGGGGGAAAATACTTACACTGCTTATATAGAGTTGTTTCCCATTTCTTGCGGAGAGCGTTGGTGGCATGGAGCCTCTCCTGCTGTTCGCGGACCGTGTGCGCCAGGAGGTCGTACCGTGACTTCTGCTTCCTCAGCTCCACCTTTAGGTTGTCCAACTGCAACAGGGGCCACAACCCTCTACATCCAGCTCAGGTTAGTCCTCTTGAATTCACCTCTTTATTGGCTTATTATTATCATTACTATGAGCTTACAATGTTTCTCAAGACCAAGACACACTGGCAACCTGCACTCTACACATTTTAAACAAATGTTAGGGAGTGGGTGGGGGTTAGGAAGTGGGGGTTAAGGTAGTGTTGTGAGGGGAGGGTAACTAGCAGAATGCAAGTTGCTTCTGGATAATAAGCTGCACCTCTGTGGTGTTAGTGGTGAAACTTCCGCACATTATTTTCTTGGTCCCCTTATACTGCACGTGTATTCCAAATCAAAAGGGCAACCAACAACTCACCTCCTCCGCCAATTTGGGGTCGTAGAATTCACCCCGAGCGTTCAAGGGAGGTAACTGAGTGAGCCAGAAACAGCTGAGCAGACGGCTTTCTTCTTCTGCACAGATTCGTAAATTCTGCGCCGACATCTGTAGCTCCCGCAGCGTGCTGTACTCCACACTCTGAAATTAATTAATAATAAGCGATTTAAAAATAAAAAAATCTTTGAAATGGACAAACCAAATGCAACGTACCCCCAAAAAACCAAATGATTTATAAAAGCAGCAGTACCATGGATTAATACAATTCCAAGGTAGCGTTTCATTCTCTCTTCTTCCTTCCTTCTTTTTCGTCTTCTCCTATTCTTACTTTTCACTCATTTTTCTTCCCATCCATAAACTCACCTCTCCACACACGTGCACACAAGTAAAAGGTTTCTGTGCAGACATCTCAAGTCTCCCAAACAACATGACAAATAATAACGTGAGGCATGAATATTTGAATCAAATACTAACTTTCTCACAAACTCTCTCATGCACCGCCTTGAAATGACACTCTGCCGCCAAAGCTTATATCATTATCTCAGTCGTCAGAGCGCTCCACTTGTGTACGCACGTCTCGGGCGACGTGGGTTCGAATCCTGACTTCAGCAAACTATTTTGTGATTGCTGGATTAGTAGTGGCCAGCGCTTTGAGAAGCTCTGAGCTTATAAGTGCGCTATATAAGAGAAATCTGTTTTATTATATAACACCTTTCCAGCTCAAAGATCTGCTTAAGCAGCTGGCTGAAAAAAAAAGAGAACTCCTACTCGAGCTGCCCGAGGCGCCCACTGGCTGCCTTAGTCGCACCGCCTGACGCCCATACAACTGAGCACAATCCTGGGTGAGGGAGAAGGGGCCTCGCACTTGCTGGGCATATTCATGCAGCTTGCACTCGCCCGCCTAGAACATGAGCATCAGGATCTTTAAAGTCCGTGGGAAGGAGCTCAGTTTATTGTCTCATCCAAAGGGGAGTGTGGGGGAATGCATCCATGCAACTACTTGCACACCATCACCCCCGTCATGCAAAACTAGCATGAGTACTTCCCATCTGTCATGCAAAGTTAGGTCAACGGCCCAATAAGACGAATAAACAATCATTACATTACATTACATTACATGGTTATTGCTTTAGGTCCAGCGGACTCTTCCTAGACAAATCAGGACCAGAATAAACAATCAGCTATGATTACTACTGTTGACACTACGTAGGTAAATAGTCATGTGGTAAGGAGAAAAACTAAAACAACGTCTGTTGAGAGGTCATAGGATGTATGTTATGTTACACATACTCAACAGGCCCATGCATGCACACATGCAAAGCCACCCTGCATTACCAACAAGACCATTATCAACAGGACCACTACCCAACAAGATTACCCAACAAGAGCATTGCCAACAAGAACATTACCAACAAGACCATTACCAACAAGACCACTACCCAACAAGATCATTACCCAACAAGAGCATTGCCAACAAGACCATTTCCAACAAGACCATTATCAACAAGACCATTACCAACAAGACCAAATGTCCATCCAATTCAACAGTGCATGTGCAAGTTAGGGTTAAAGTTAATTCCCCAATTGTACAACATGTTCTCAATATTCTTGTTCCCCAGAATAAAGGGTTAAATGTACAATAGGTGGAAGGGGATCAATGGAAAAATACACCAGGCGTTGACAGGGAAAAGCAGGGCAATGTGTGCTTTGGTTTTGATGTGGTTGGAGAAGATAAAAGGAATGATGATAATGATGGTGATGATGATGATAATATTGATGATGATAATGTTGGTGGTGGAGATGGCGGTGATGATGATGATAATGATGATGATGGTGATTATGAAGACGATATCAAAGCAACATTCTCCAAGCTATGACATGCTGGAAGGCCTTTAATAATGATGATCAGGGCATTAAGAATGAAAACGAAAAACTGAAGACCTGTTTAGTCCCACTCCTGCAGGCTACCCTAATAGGTGATGACTATAATAATAATAATAATAATAATAATAATAATAATAATAATAATAATAATAATACTGGATGCTACATAATATAATAACTATGATGATGATGGAAGTGATGATAATGAAAAAGAAGAAGATTTAGATTATCAATGTTTATAGGGTCCAGTGGGCTGCCAAGAACCAAATCAGGACCACACAAAATCATTCAAAATCGGACTAGACTGCTAACATTAAAATACGATACAAGATGTAATTAAAACTAACTTTACTGCTGAATTTTAACCAATCTCACAAACAAAATGACATGACCTATATGTGATAAAACAAACCAGCATCACGTAAAAATTTAAACAAGTTTTGACCATTGCAAACTTTAAAAATCTCATTAAAAGGTACTTAACGAAACCATCTTTCTTTCTCATCAACCAGATCAGCATATTCAGACATAAAATGGCAGACGGAAAAGGATTTATCACATGCAAAGCATGACGGTGGTTTTTCTCCTTTCAAAAAGGAAACTATGGGTGACCTAAGTATGCCCAATAAGAAGGCGGGCCAACACAGAGTTTGAGAGTAGACGCAATGTTAGGCAAAGAAGCAGACACATCTGGAAGAATTTAAAATAACCTGTTATTAATTTGATTAGACTATTCAGTCTGCCAGAGCCATTTACAATAAGAGCCAGTCATGCAACGCAGGTCAGAGTACGGAACCAACTGGAAATCTCTGAAGGAAAATCAAGATGGAGAGGTTTTTTTGCCACTTTGTCCACTGCAATATTGCCGCGGATGCCAATGTAAGTAGGCACCCACATTAAAACTATAATTTTACCTTCAGACACAAGTTGTGTGTGAAGATAATGAATTTCCTCCAAAAATGGGTGCGATAACTTTCACGTGGAAAGGGCCTGACAGTAAATCAGATATGCGATTAAAAATGAAGATCGTTTGGACTGATAAACCTGCTTCAGAGGTCAATGAATTACCTTGAGCTCAGCTATATAAAAAGAGTACATGAATTGCCTTGAGCTCAGCTGTATTAAAAGAACAAAAATTAGGTATACGCTGTTGCAAAGGCTGGTCGATGTGTCTCCAAGAGACCAAAGCAGCAGCAAACACATCTCCTTTCTTCGACCCATCCGTAAAAAGTTTTTTGCATCCTTTATACAATGACCCTGTTTCTAGGTAAAGTTGCTTAAGAAGAAAAAGAAAATGATGATGATTATTATTAAGATGATGATGAAGATGATGACAAAGAAGAAAATGATGAAAATAATGATGCTGATGAAGAAGAAGAAGAAGAAGAAGCAGAAGAAGAAATAGATGATGATGATGATAAGATGAATATTATGATGCTAACAAAGAAGAAGACGAATATGACGATAATAAAGACAATGATGATAAAGATAGGCATTGGCAGGGGATCATTGCTTCACAGCATGCAAGGAGTCTACAAGGTACAATACCATGCTATATGAAACTTGTCCTCTTACCTTGATAACCTGTAAGAAATCCAAAACGCATACAGCTCAACGATTCTTTTTCACAAACAAAAACGTGATTTACAAAACAAGCAAAAATAAAATTACAAAAATAAAATTACAAAAATAAATAAATAAGCTAAAGCTAAAGCAGCTTATGGCGAAAGGAACTACACAAGTTGGGGTCCAATGTTACCAGTCTCTCTCAAGACACAGCAACACGAAGGCACACTTCAGGTTCAAACACTTTACTAACTGAAATTAACTCCGACCTCCATACCGTCGCCATACAGATGGAAGTGTGAGTAACCTGTTAATAACCCACGGCGTACACTGACATGAGCAATGACATGTGCTGATTATGTTAAAGAAGTAGTGAGATCTTAGCAATGATAACAAGCTATCAAACAGCGAACCAAAATAACTGTGCAGCCTTTTAACTTTGGTTTTACAAGTGATCATTACACATCAACATGGAAACATCAACTACAGTGATGTGAACATATATTAAAAGGCTTTAACAGTGTAAGAACAACGTGCACATCATACAACTGTGTCCAACAAATACAACAACTGTATTAAAATCACAAATATATACAGATTGTGTTTTTTTAAAATGATGCGCTACGAGATGCTTCAACAATATTAAAACACCGATATATTGTACTTTATCTGTCTTTTCTCTTCTTCTTTCTCATCATCATCATCCTCATTATCCATCCTTAACTCACCTCAGATATAGGGACGCCGGTGAAAGACTTGAGCCGGTCAGACATGCGTGCTTGCATGGAGCTGAGGGTGGCCAGAAGTTCACCATTCTCTCGCTTCAGCTTTTCATAGCCCTCTAGCGCACTGATGGCGAACAGCCGCCGGACGTCACTGGTCACTTCAATCTTGCTGTTGCTGGATCCTGCGGGAAAAATATTTGTTGTAGTTAGTTGTGCACTGCAGGAACACTAAAGTTCTACACCCACCGTTGGAGATATGGCAGACAGGGAGGGAGGAAGAGGGGAGAGGGGAATAACCATCCCAGGAAAGGTGGGGGTAAGGGCTTAAATCAACACTGAACCATCAGAGCAATCACACTGCTAAGATGGACAGTGAAAAATGGCCACTTTCAACCAGTTTTCACTGTGCTTTGTGCAACTTTTCAGTTACCAACGTGACCTGTTGTTCTAGAGAAAGTAAATATAAAATAGGGCTTTGCTCATTTTTGAAGCTAGGCATCAACAAAGCCCAGTCATTACAAACTGTTAAAGTCACTTGTGGTCATAAAAGAAATGGATCCATTGCCTTTGGCAGTAGCTGTCAGTGCAGGCTAACACCATATCTGATGCCTGGCCGACACTCCACACCCACAAACAACACGCATTCCACCCATCTTTCCTTTTCTACCTCACAAACGGAAAAGCACGTTTTGCAACTTAGACATCCCATTTAGCGTTTCACTCCAGGCTCTTGCATTAGGGTCTAGCAAACAGCGTTATAGAGATGGTGTCGGTTGTTCTGACCGTAAATATACTTTCAACGACATGTACCACAAAAGTAAGTACGGTTACATTTGGTAAAAAAAAAAAAAAAAAAAATAGGCAAGATCCACTTTAAGCCTACAGGAAGGCAGGAAGTGAAGCACTCATTTAGAGATTAAAGTGCATTTGGTAAACCAAATCACTAACGGCAAAACACACAGGCCACAAGAATCTAGTGCAAGCACACGCCACTCTAAAGTACAATCTACAAAACAAAGCAAAAACAAAGGAAAAGAAAGTGCAGTGAAAAGCCTTCATAGGGAATACAGTGAAACAGCGTGCTGTTCAAACAACTTCCTATTGCCAATGACTGGGACTGCACTGGCATCAAACAACCTTTATTGTGATCATTACAGCGGCAGATTTGTACTGCTGATCTGTGATTTTGTCTCACAGTGACCAGAGCAGCTCAAAATGGCCCGTCGCCCGACATTGTGCGAGTTGAGCACTACATCACACTACCGTTCTTCGTAACAGGAGGCTAGCTGAGCTTGATCATGTAGTGTCGGGCGACGGGACATCATGAACTATTTGCAGTTCCATCTGTGCGAACTAAATCATGTGGTGAACATGCTTCCTCTTATCAGGACCATAGTATTTGGAGCAAACTGCCCGTTTCATTTAGAAAATCATCTTCTGCGGCCATTTAAATCCTCTCTTAAAATTCATAAAATCTGCAAAGTCATAGTTGGCGCGTGTGTGTGCACAGGAGTGTGCGTGAGTTTGTGTGTGTGTTAGTTTGACAGTCATTAGTTATATAAGCTATATATATATATGAGCTTACTGTCAATTCACACTTTTCTGCTATCCTATGCACCAACGGGAATCCCCTCAATGAAACACACTACCGGTTTCTTTCTCCGCATGTTTTAGTGAGTTATTTCCAAATATTCAAGAATAATAACATGTGTCACTGGCCACCAGTATTGTACCCTCACATATTTTTATTTTTTTTTGCTGCAGTTTATTATCCCTTTCTATCGCCAGTGGCGCGCCTAAACCTTACCTACCTAACATTATTTGTGAATTTTTGACAAATATTTGGAAAAACATAACGCCCAGATGTTGGCTCGAACCCACACCTGTCAGGCGCCATTGGTTTCTGGCTTGTGGACAAGGCAAGTTAGTCCCGCCTTAGCCCACTTGGCCACAACGCTCGCCTAACATAGTCAACTACTTCGTGTTTTGTGAAGGTTGCGACGGCGAAGCTACGGAAAACTACAAGAGTCTTCAGGTCCTGTTTCACTTTCTGTCGATGATCGACGCACCTCCGAAGTCGCCACAAATACAGGCCTCTACGATTGTTTTTTGCATCCTTTCACTGAGCATGTACTTCCTCCACCGTTTTTATACTTATCCCACTCGTTTTCTGGCTCTAACAATCGTCGTTTTCGGCAATTTGCCATATTTAAAAGTCAGGCATCAAGCTTTGATAAAAGCAAAACAAGCCAGACCGGAACTTGGTTTCATTCTAACCTCGTTTTAATTTATAATGGCGATACCCACGAGTTTTTATGAGAGGTGCCGGAAAGTTGTGAATAGTACAGGAGTTTTCCTCGTTCTGTTATATGGTTAAAGTTGTGTATTTATGCACGCGCCTAGAGCTAAGTCTAGATTAGGCACATAAATATTCATAATAATAATATTAATGAACTGCCTTCGTCACTGTGAGATGATATAAGAGATCAGCAATTCAGTTCAACCATAGTGAGGATAACAATACTCATTGTTTTATGCAAATGCTGTATTGTTTATTCCTTTTCTACACAATGGGCACACCAACTGTAATTCTGACACAACACAATACAATACAATACAATACCTGCAATTAGGCACGTGGATGATGCATTGGGACGGTCCCGCCAGTACTTCAAGCTAGTCGGGTGCGAGAATGATCTGGAGTGACCTTGACCTTCATCCTTTCCCCCTCCTTCCCTTTCTTCGGTCAACGAAGAATGTCCTTGACCGTGACCTTTGGTTCTGTCCCCTGGGTGGCTCGAACCCACCAAGGTTGAAGGCCGAGCGTCGGAAGAAGAACGACTAGCTGAGCCCAGTGGGCTGGGGAAGGGAGAGTTGCTGGCCCTTGAGTCGCTAACGTCACTCGCATTGGAGCCTATCCGTGGGAAGTTGGGAGAATGTTTGTAGCGCATGGAAGTTGATTGTGGCACGATATTTGAATCAAAGGAGGAAAACAAATCAACACTACGTGTTAGAAAGAAAAACACTTGTAATACAAGCAAGAAAACAAAAATAACAAAATTAGAAGGGCAAAGTCCATATGACTCACGTGCTCCTTGTGGAACTTGCAATATTTAACATGAAAACGACTACCTAGAAAATAAAATAAAAAAGGAAACAGTGGCATTAAAATCCCAAGTAATACCAAATTTGATCTTTCTATGCTCTTGACCTTGAAATGACTTTGACCTCCTGGCTCCAAATATACTCATGTAATATCAAATAAACTACAGCAAAAGTTGTATTATGCACACACACAAAAAGTGAACCTGGTATGACCTGGAACTTCAGTGACCTTGACCTTGGTATGACCTTGACCATTACATGACCTCTCAAGCACATTTATGATCAAATAACTCAATGTTGCGTGGGTTAAAGAGACCCATTCCACTGTATGATGACCTATTTTTTGCATTGTTTTTACAAGGCCTAAAATGAGTTTGACCTACAAGATCAACGCAAATACAGAACATATATAAAAGATCAATCTATCACCTCTAAATACAGGTTGAGGGAGAAAGAGGAAAGGGAAGAGGAGAACAAAAGCAGAAATGTCCTCACCCTGACTGTCGGCACTGGCACAGTCTGTGTGTAGCTGCAGAACGTTGTGCTCAGAGATCATGGCGTACAGGCTTTGACTGTCACGTGGCTCGGGGCTGGGTCTTCCATCTGCTGCTTCAGGACCTAATTATTAATCACAAACATTCATTCAATCAACAGTTGCCCATCTGCTGCTTCAGGACCTAATTATTAATCACAAACATTCATTCAATCAACAGTTGCCATTTGAATTCAATCAAATTTTCAAAATCAAATTGAATTTTATCAGTACAACTTATGTTAATCTGATGAATAAACATTGATGCAACAACAACAACAACAACAAGAATTCAATCAACAGTTGTCATTTGAATTCAATCAACAGTTGTCATATCATTATGGGATGCTTTCATCATTGTGAGGAGAAATCAGAGGTCTGCAATTAAATTGTACCACTGTAAGGATGACAATACATTTTGTTTGATGCCAGTGCAGTCCTGTTTACACAAGACATCAGCACTGCCCAATAGGGAGTGACTTTTCAACCACCCTCTGTAACAGCCTTAGTACAGAAGACACAGCCTGACTGACCAGCGGTGGAGGCGGGGCTGTCGTTGCGTTTGTTGTGCTCCAGGCGGGTGATGAGGTCTTCAGCAAGGCGCCGCGTCTGACTCAACTCACTCAACAGCTGCCTCATCAACTCTTCTTTCTTGTCTCGGCTCACTGTACAGACATCGCCGCAACATACAAAAGGCACTCTTTTCAATGATATACTGCACAGTGTACGATATTCACCAACACTAACAGAAACACACTGTCCAGCTCTTTCCTTACCAGGGACACAAGCTTTTGGATAAATAGATAGATATTCAATGCTTATAGGGTCCAGCAGAATGCCAAAAGCCAAATCAGGACCACCAAAAACTAATCAAAATCAAATTAAACTGCTAACATTTAAATAGGATAAACGATAGAATATAACAAGGCGATATGGCCTATATCCGAAAAAACAAACCACCATCAGGTAAAAATTTAAACAGGTGTTGACTATTGCAAACTGTAAAAACCTCATTAAAAGCTATCGAACCAAAATATCTCTCTTTCACAAAACGGGTTAACCAGCTCAGCACAGTAATGTTAATTGTTGGGGGGCAGAAATAACAGTTTCTGGGACCCCAAACCTTTGGCTATGGATGACAAAGTGCGGCAATATCTACATTTTTTTTTCTAGGAAATAAAAAATGTAGCGAACAGGCGCACACACCCAAGTAAGAGAGTAAACGCAATGACTTCATTAATGTCCCAGAAATTCATAAATAAATGAAGAAAGAAAGACAGAAATAAATTACTTAGTTCAATCATTTCTTATATAGCGCTTTTCCAGCTTCAAAGGCTGCTCAAGTCACTGGCCATTACAGGCTCCAGCTCCAGCCGCCCCATGCATCCACTTGCCACCTTTGAACGCATAGTCCGACGCCAAGACCACTAAGCACAATCCTGGGTGACCAGAAAAGAGATGGGGGGGGGGGGGGGGGAGGGAACCTAATGCTTGCTGGGTGTATTTGGGTAGCCAGCACTCAACCCCGTCTAGTACATGAGCATCAGGATCTTTAAAGTCCCAATAGGTGCACGCAGACTAGGACTCAGGGTCTAGGCTCTTATACGAATTAATGAATTAATAAATAAATAAATAAACACACAAATGAGTAAATACATGAAAGCTATCAACTCACATTCAGTCTGGCACTGCATGCTTTCATACAGCTTGATCTCGGTCTTGAGCGTCTGGTTGAGCTGTCCGAGCTCTTTCTGGGCTGCAAACACCCTGAGCACACGACACACAAACCACGTTATTACAATACCAACAATGGTGGATATGTTCATAGTTCAAAACATGAATAATCCATCATACAATACAATAAATACATCTTTAATGTCCAACTTTCACATTCTACATACAAGTGGAAAACTGCCTTTGACATTGGGTGCAAAACTTGGTATAAAATAAATAAACAAGCAAAAGCAAAATAGGCCATGCATTCATGTTTGTTTAAAGAAATTCTCTGCTCATACTTTTTATATTCATCCACCAGTTTCTTGAGCTGTGCGTCTCGTTTCTTCAGTTTCAACGAGCGTTCAGACAACTCTTTCTTCACCGTCTCAAGGTTGATGGTCACTTCTGTCGTCTGCGACTGGCTGATCCGCAGTTCATACTCCGACTCCCGAATGTGAACCTCAGAGTCCTTCACCTTTTAAACAAACAGGAAAAAACAAAACTTTCAATAAATAACAAGCAAATATTTCAAAGTGAACGGTGGACACATTTTTTGCAAAAACTTTACGACAACAATAGCTGACAAGATTGTAATACATGTGTAAACCTTGCTTAAAAAGCTGGTTAAACGATTATCTGTGGTGCCCCAACGACCTTCGAGTTACAGGATAGGATAGGATGAAAAGGATTTGATGAGTAACTAAATTGTGCCACTGTAGTAAAAATAGGTCTGTACGTAGTGTGTATTTTGTTTTTGCTGTGCTTTTCCAGGTCAATTAACGGGCTGATAAAGGTGTCTCATCAGGACTTGCTACACATCCATTTGGCAGTAAGGCACCAAAATAAGTGGTAATTAAAGTGGTCTACAGCTAGTGTTTCTCTGCCATTTCATGCAGGTGGACAAATGCTGCCTTCGTTTCAAAGGAAGCTAGGATGCCAAGTGCCAACCTGGGGCTCTTGTGCTTTTTGGTCTGTTGAACGGATATCTCGCCATTGACCGACTTTGGTGAACTGGACATCAGCACACACATATTATGAAGGAATAAATGTCAACATTAAAACTTTCACACCCCAAAAGCCTGTGCTCACAGGTCAAAACAGGTCATGTGATGGAATAAGAGATCTGAATTCAGTTTAGACTTTCCATGGAAATCACAAGCAATGATTCTATAGTGGACAGTGGGTCTGCAAAATCTAACCTTGGGGGTAAAACAACAGCAAGTCTTTGTAGAAGAGGATACAGTGTGGCTAGCTTTAACTTCATGTAACACTTATCGTGAACTGAAATAGCCTCTATGAGGGCAAGGTTCTTTCGCCCACCTTGGCTTCCAGCTCTCTCAGTCTACCCTCTAGGGTCTTGGACAGGGTGTCGGCACGCTGAGCGATGCTCTCGTTGGCGTGAGCTCGGCTCTCCGTGTCCTTGAGCTGACCTTGCAGAAGGTGGATGCGGGTCATGGCCTGCCTCAGCTTGCTCTCTGCCTCTTGCTCCTTGTGCTGGCAAGACTGCAGGTTGCTCTGAAGATGCTCCACCTGCAAAGGCAGTAGTCAGCTCTTTCATGATCAAAGCCCAAGCAGTTGTCCGAAGCCCAATAGATAGATAGATAGATATTCAGTGCTTATAGGGTCCAGCGGACTGCCAAGAGCCGAATCAGGACCACAGAAAATTAGGTAAAATCAGACTAAACTGTTAACATTTAAATATGATAAAAGATGTAAATAAAATCAGTCTAATTAAACTCAACCAAGAATACCAAATAAGAGGATATGACTTAAATGCGATAAAACAAACCCACATCATGTAAAAACTGGAACAAGTGTTGACCATTGCATACTTTAAAAATCTCATTAAAAGGCATTGAACCAAAACATCTTTCTCTTTCATCAACCAAATCAGCCCATTCAGACAGAAAATGGTGAACAGAAAGGGATTTGTCACATGCAAAGCACCATGGTGGTTCTTCTCCTTTTAAAAGGAAATTATGAGTGATATAAGTATGTCCAATATGAAGGCGGGCCAAAACAGTTTCTTCTTTGCGAGTGGATGCAAAGTTAGGCAAAGAAGCTGACAAATCTGGAAGAATTTGAAATAGTTTGTTATTGATTTGATTAGACCATTCAGTCTGCCACAGCCGTTTACAATAAGATCCAGTCATACAACGCAGGTCAGAGTATGGAACAAACTGGAAAATCTCTGAAGGGAAATCTAGATGTAGAGCTTCTTTAGCCGCTTTGTCCACTGCAATATTGCCGCGGATGCCCATGTGACTAAGTACCCACATAAAAACTATCTTTTTACCATTAGAAACAAGTTGTGTGTGGAGGTCATGGATCTCAGCCAGAAAAGGGTGCGATATCTTTCTAGTGGAAAGAGCTTGAAGTGCTGACAGTGAATCAGACATGATTAAAAACGAGGTTCTTTTGGATTGAAAAGCCTGTTTCAGAGCTAGATGAATTGCCTTAAGCTCAGCTGTAAAAACAGAACAACAATCAGGTAAACGCTGTTGCAAAGGCTGATCTAGGTGTCTCCCAGAGACCGACGCAGCAAAAACTGAGTCTCCTTTCTTCGACCCGTCTGTAAAAAGTTTTTCATATCCTTTATACAATGAACATTGTTCGAGATAAAGTTGCTTATAAACAGTTTCAGATGTTTCGGTCTTTTTGAAGGATGTAAGAGCGAAGTTGATAATGGGGTTGAGGAGGTTCCAAGGTGGAAGTACAGTTAGCAATTGATCATCATTAACAGAGTCAACATCTATGCCTGCAGTGTCAAAGTGAGGACGTATTCTGATACCAAAAGGAGGAATTTCTGTCGGTTTGTTGGAGTATTTAACCCAATATCACCAATGCCTACATCATCACTGTGCGATCAGCAACTCTGTATCATCGTCATCATAGTCTACTACAATAATCAAACTGCTAAAGGTTACAATAACTTTTTTTTTTTTTTTTTTTTGGGAGGGGGGGGGGGGATAGGTAGGGGAGACAAAGCAGCAACTGACCTGGGTCTCACAGTCTCTCAACCTGTGTTGGTAATCCCTCATGCAATGCTCGTAGTGCTGCATGCGTTCCTGGTAATGCTGCACTCTCTGCCTTTGCTGTTGGCACTCTTCCTGCAACGACCCTTGCGACTTGCACATCTCCTCCCTCTCGCTCCGCACCTCGGCCAGCTCTTGCTCCACGCTGGATCGCTGCTCCGCCTCGGAGCGAAGGTCAGAGGTCAGCTGATTGTTGTCATGCTTCATCACGCTCAGCTCTTTCTCCAAGGATTCCACTTTCTCCGTCATCTAAAGCGGACAAGAAAGAAAAAAAAAAGTAGTTGGAAATAAAGTTACCTGTTTTGCCATCTAACTTGCTACTTAATACTAGAGTGTTTTGGTTACGAGACTGAATTCAACACAGAGACTGACACGTCTTATCAAGGCATAAAAATATCCTTGTTCCTCCAATTCACATTCCACAGCCAGACCTGTTGGCATTACGCCTTGCACCTCTCTCAGCTTGTTGCTAAGATGATACAGACCATCAGCCTCACAGCGACGCTGAACCCGAACCGAGTGTCGGAGGCTGTTGAGGGTGTGCACCTACACATAGCCTAGCTATGCTTGATAGATCTTTGACACTCAGCTAGCGTCAAGGTCATCTGTTTAGTGGAAACTGGACTATTAATTAACAATAATAATAATGGGTGTCGTATGCGCCTTACACCTAAATCAGACTCAAAGTATGGCAATCTATATGGAACACACATGTACCCTCACATGTTACAGGCACTCCTACACATACAACACACACACACCATTCATCCCTCAAACATGTAGTGTACAAGTCAAGTCGCTATTAGAAGACGGTAGGGGAAAAGAAATGTTAATTTTAGAATTTTAGACGAGACTGCGTCTAATGCCAATATTGGCTATCTGTCCATGTCCTACATGCACTGTCTGCAGTAGGTTACAAGAGAAAGTGACAATGGCAAGCCCTGACCTCTTTCTCAATGATCCCAAACTGCGTCTGCACCTCTTCCAACTCTGCCTGGGTCTGGTCCCTCTCGCTCTGCACCTCCGCCACCTGTGCTTCCAGCTTCTGGCAGGTCTTCTGCGAGGCCAGGAGTTCCGCCTCCATGACCTTGAGCTTGCGCTTGGCCTTGGCCAGCTGGGACTCCAGGTCGTGCAGGGACTGCTGGGATTTGGAGAACTTGACGTCGAAGGACTGTCGGCGTTGCTGCGATTCGCCCAGTTCTCCTTCCAGTTCTCTCACCTGAGAAACATGCGAAGAATGTCAGGAATAACCAGAGGAGAATGACTCTATCGCTCACATTGCCACTAACTACATGGTTAAAAAGAAGAAACGAAAAATAACGCTTCTGACCAAACTGTTCACAGTGAGTGCTAATGGAGTTTTCCCATCAAATCTACATCACCTTGCCTTCATACTTGCATAGTGTAGGTCACCCTATCTGTATTATAGGGGAATATGGATATATTGTTAAGAAATGTGTGTGTGTTTGTTACCTCTTTTTGCTATTAGTAGTAGTTTTGGTGTCTATTATCAAATAATAATAATAATAATAATAATAATAATAATAATAATAATAATAATAATAATAATAATAATAATCATCATCATCATCATCATCATAAAACAGGATGCTATCATGTACTTTTTCTTCTGTCGAACTCAAAGAATGGCGATCTGAAGTGACAGCTGTTACAGAAGGCGGAAGAGAAATCGATGTTTAGTTTTAAATTTATACTGATTGCATCCAGTAATTTTTAAAATGTAGAATGGCCTCAATGACCTAAACGGGAATGACATTTTGCAGCACCATTTGGTGACAGAACCCGAAAATCTTCGCACAGTACTGCAATACTAGCCTGCGAGGATTTTGTTTTTCTAACAGGGTTGCTACTTTAAAAAATGATTTCCCACAGTCTTTTTTTTTTTTTAAATAAAAAAAAACAACACCTAACATAAATTCTTTTAAAAACCAGTTGGATGAATTACCAAAATTTAAACGGATTTTCTATAGCTATGATGAACGATCTGTAGGAAAATGTGCACGCATAAGAGACAAATTAATAAAATACTTAAACTGGTCAAAGAAAGGACATTCGCAAAGGCTTGGCTGCATATTTTGTCCTTAAACTACTACTACTATTACTACTACTACTTGCAGTAGTAGTACCATTATTGCAGGGTAAGACAACCAAGAGAAGTGGTCTACCAGACAAATGCCTTGCTTCAGACAATGCAGACCTGTCTTCCCTAAATGTATGCTTTTAGGGACAAACATGACAAATAAAGGACACTCTCTAACTTTCAGGGACATACCAAGAAGACCTCGAAGCAGTTCACAAAATGTGAAAGTGTCACCATTTTCCCCATGTTTCATGAACGGATATTTCGTGTAGTCTGTTTTAAATGTGGTGCAACGTTTCTTTGCCAAAGTAAAGGATGAGGCAGAGGCTAAACCATTATCGCATGAAGCTTTTCTTTTCGATGATGCCATTGTTTTTCAAGTTTCGGTGAAAGGACTGCGCATGACTGTCAACACAAATAGAATGCATTATGCATGCGCACACTTGGTACTGTGGCCTTGGCAAATTTCGGAGCAAGTGAAAATGGTTCTACGGTGACAAGTGTACCTAACCAGTATTCCTGCGCCAAAACTTTCTCACATATGTGAATTGACTCTTTTTCCAGGACACGCCACTGAAAATTGGGATTCCGGAACATTTGGTGCATATCTTCGATTTTAAGGGACAAATACGGTCTCTCTGGGACAGTAGGCAGACCTGGACTATGCCAACAATCCTTTAGAGAGAGGAGAAAGAGGAAGAAGGAAAAAGAAGAGGAGGATTATTATTACATAACCGCTTACCTGCTGTCTAGCAGCATCAAGTTCAGACTCCAGCGTGTCAACTTGTTGCGCCAGCTCTTGGACCTGTTCCTCCCTCTGTGTCTGGCAGTCCTGTAGTGCCGTCAGGTTGTCCCTCAAGAGCTCTATCTCTTGGTCCTGTTTCTGCCGAATCACCTGCAGCACCAAATACAGAGTTCAAACAGATTTTCCATGACTTTTTCCATGTCCAAAGTATATTTATCCAGAACAGGTGAACCGCTCAACAAACACTCCCACACACACTCCCCCACACATAAACAAAAAAAACAACATTCGGTTTTAGTTTAACGTCAACGTTCTTTTGAATTTCAAGAAGGACTTTCTCCTTATCCTTTGCCGACTGTCTCACAGCATTTGATTTGGTCAACAAGTCCAGAAGACAAACTATTGGAACAAAAATTCCCGTTTTATTAAAATGTCCATGACTTTATTGGAATTTCCATGACTATAGAAAATTTCATGACTTTATTGGAATGTCCATGACTTTCCATGGTGGTATGAACTGTGAAAATAGTCACTGTTTATTGTGCTGATAAAAACCGTAGTGAAATAACAAGCCTAGGTTTTATGTCAGAGGTGTGCTTGCTCTTGCAGTGTCAGGTGATGGACCATTATGGGCTGCTCTTGTCACTGATCAGCCATGAAATCCTAGCTCAGTAAAAATCATGTTTTGTTTCACATGTATGCAGCGCTATTTATGAAAGCTATAAGCAATTTTCAATAGGGACCTATTTTTCAACCACCCAGTAGATGGAAGCAAGTGAGCATATATACACACTGCAGAGCTTTTGAGTTTTACCAAGGCAAAATGGAAGTTTCGCCTCCAGTATTATTATAAGATCAAATTTAATGGAATACATTTTATCAAACTTCAAGCTAAGGTGAGTAAGTAACAAATTAAAAAAAAAAAAGAAAATGTAAAAAACCAAGCCAAAGGAAAACATCCCCTTCCCACTCACCTTAGTTCCCCCCTCCCCCCCTACCTTGATTTCAGTGATTGTTTTCTCTCGCTGTATAATGGTGGTGTGGTGTTCCTGGACTGCGGTTTGCTGTGTGGACAGCTCCTCCCTCAGTCGAGACACCAGTATCTCCAGCTCGCTGATCCTCTTCAAAAGCTGTTCATTCAGCAGGGAGGTCACGTGCACAGCTGTGGGAACATATTATAAAATAGACCAATGAACAATTAAGCTTTAATGTCTACACTGAGGCAATAGTGCAGACAGGGTAGAAACCCATCCCAGGAAAGAGGGAGGGTAGGGAACTAAATCAACAGTGAACCACCAGAGCAATCATTCTAAGGATCTATCGAAAGCGAGTGATTTTCATTATGAAAGTGATTCCGCACTACTTTCTGTCCGTGACATCAGCAGTTTATGTTCTCATTAATATGCAAAGGTGAAAGTTCACAAACTCTTTCTTGGTGTTTTTGTGAAAAATGAGGTTCGTGGGTATATTTTTGTTTATTACATGGCTTGTATGACCTCCAAAATGATGTGATTTTGTGAAAGGGACCCGTCATCTTCGCCAATAGTAGGCCTACTCTGGAAGTTCGGAGAAGCCGCTTTGCACATGTGCATCCATTCTGCATTAGAACGCTAACTCCGATTAACTTTCACAGAAGTGGGGAACCACTCCTCGGCAAACCGGGAGGGAAATGTTCTGTCTGTGCTATGACTTGACTTTATTTTTGGAGGGAAATTTGCTGACTGGAACAGGCGAATAAAATCAGAAATTTTCGGAATGTTCTGTTTATTTTATTAATTTTCCATAATAAATACGTCTGTACGGTAACAGTAGGCATTGTCTGAACTTGGCTCGTGTGCCACCCCAAGACTATCTCAGCCTCTGAAAACGGGTGGGACAGTTTGCCAGCCCAAGTTAACTCATGTATGCTGTTACTTAACTAGACAGAAGTTGAAGAGAAGCCAAGCTGGAATTGGAAGAAGATTGGCAGAGACGGAACCTGTCACGCAGATTTCAACACTGCTTTTCTAGTTTACAGAAATACAAATGTTAGCGAAAACTCCAGTTTACTTGCTTACCGCTGCTAGATTTATCTTCTACCTCTTCAGGAATAACAGCGACCTAGTCATCTGGCAGTCAGGCAGGGGATAGACATGGGCCAGCTTTATGAGGGCAGGGCTCCCTCACTGCTGTACTTGTCCAGTTATCAAAAGAGTTGGCAACCCACTTACGTATTCACAGTTGGGCAGACAAGGGATCAATAGTGTGCAAACTTTCCTTTTTTTTGTCCTTCTGCTTGAATAAAAGCCCATCCACTTAACTGTCCCTGAGAAAAGCGATGAAGACCAGCAAAGCAACTTTACCGTTGTGAGCGTCCGTATCCAGCTGCTCCATGCGAGCGCGAAGACGACGAAGTTCTGCCAAGTGGAGCTGTAACAGTCGCGTCTCTCCGTCACAACTTTCATCCACGCTCATGCTCTCTCCTGTTCCTACGCTCTCCGCCGAAACCTGCCCAAAAAAAAAAAAAAAAATCCATCCGTTTAAACAAATATATACATATATTTTTTTTAAATTAATTTATAACTAGTATTAAAAAAACGCATCTTAAGGATTTTGTGATAGACCAAAATAAATTAATGGCTGACTTTTGTAAACACAGTCTGCAGGGAAGAATATCATATATAGTATAGTGTAGTGTAGTGTAGTGATAGCACAGTACAATGTAGTATAGTTTAGAAATGTAGTGTAATGTAGTGAAGTACAGTGTAGTAGTGTAATGCAGTGTAGTGTAGTTTAGGGTATGGTAATGTAGTGTAGTGCCATGTAGTGTAGTGATATTATAGTACAGTACAGTGTAGTATAGTATAGAAATGTAGTGTACTGTAGTATAACATTACATTACATGATTATTGCTTTAGGTCCAGCGGACTCTTCCGAGCCAAATCAGGACCGGACAACCCCCGATCTGCATAGAAGATCTGCCGAAACAACCCTAGTGGCAAAACTGAAGGCACTCCACCAGCCAGTCACTTTACAATAAAGACATCCCACGCGGGAGACGCTGAGGCTATACTCTTTATCGAACCCCCGTTTACAAAAACAAATAAAACACAGACATCATTATAAAATATCAACAAAACACATACATATAAAATGCCTACATTGCTAAATAATAACATCATAGGAAGCCCTAGTGACCACCTGGCAGAAAGCGTCCAATCTTCCCAAGCTGATCCAACAGACCTCACACATAAACAAGGAGTCTTGTCCCGGAAGAGTTTTCAAGAAAAAAGGTAGATGACTGGTCTAGAGAAGAAGAAGATAGTATAGCAGATTGATAGAACAGAGCAGGAATTAGAAAGAACAAATGAGAAAGACAGCGACAGTGGGAATTTAAAGCACTAAATTTCCAGAAAGTGGGGATACTATTTATACCGAAACCCCCGGCACCCCAACGGGGGTTACTGTAGTATAGCAGTGTAGTGTAGAATAGTGTAGTATAGCAAGGTAGTGTAGTGTAATTTAGCATAGCATAGCAGAGTGTAGCATAGCATCGCATACTATTGCTAATAATACTGGATGCTATACGCTCTTAATTCCTAAATCAGACTCAAAGTGCGGCAATCTGTGACCAACATATACAGGCTAAAATGTTACACATACTCCTACATAGCACAACACCCTTTCATCACTCCAACATAAGGTGTAAAAGCAAGTCACTATTAGAAGAACGAACAGAAATCAACATTTTCAGAATTGGTGTATTTAGATAGCCTTGCATCCAGTACCATACATCTACTATCAAACACAACAAACTATCTAATTGCTCACCTGAACTCCCATGGAGCGACACAACTTGTCGTAGGTGCTCAGTTCCTCTCTCAACGTGCGGTTCATGTTGGTCAGCGCGTGGACGTGAGCTTTCAGTCGCGAGGATTCGCTGCGTGAAGAATCCAACGCCAGCCCTGACTGGTTGGAAGTGTCTCTAATGCCCACCACTTGAACAACTAAAACACCACACACAAAACAAGTTGGGCATTCATGACACGTTCAATAATATCACAATAGGTTGTTTGCTTGTCTCATTGATAACCATGTCGAGTACATCAATACCATTATTGACATGGGATGGTGGTGCTTACTCAACAAAGCCAAACAACCAAGGCAGTACAACCAGACATGCCTACCCTCAATTTGAAGTTTCCGTATTAGCTTTTTCAAATTTTAGTATTACTATTACGATTTCCGTATTTACTTTTACTACCTATTGTTTTTGCATTCATCCTTTTTGATATTATGCGAAGAATTCAGTGATAAATTGATTTGCTGCCACAATGTTCTTTTTCTTCTCCAAAGCCTCGTAATTCTTCATATACTGTGGGCCTTCCGCGTGCCGCTTGATGTCGTTCATATCACCGGCGGAGATGCCAAACTGGTTGAGTTGCATTTGCGTCCCCCAAAACCTAAGCTTATTGGGGACAGACCAAACTGGTTGGCACAAATCGTACTTTTGAGTCAGTGCTGCCGCGAATAACGAAAGGACACTTTTCCGAATACGAGGCAAGAAATGTCACACCAGCTCAATGCCTATGTGAGCAGCACTCTTAGGTTCTCCCACATTTTGCTGGCTGCGGGTTATTTATAGCTTGCCTACACCCTCCCTTTCAGTGAAAGGAAAGGAAAGAAGAGCACCGACGAAGCTATTTATAGCTAGCCTGGCTGAACTAACTTCAAAACCTAAAAGCTTTGGTTGAGTCAGTGTGATGTCTGCCCCTTGCGCGTTTTTTTTTTTTTTGAAGATTCAGATTCACAATCACTTTGCTTAGCCATTCGTTTGAACGCCATGTTTTAAATTCTGTCTCACGAGCACCGATCTTTACTGCGACTGTGCAAAAACGAGTTCGGCAAACTTCGGTGCCTCTACCGGAAACTTCGATGTCACAGGCCTCCACTGCGACTGCGCATTGCGGCATTAAACCTTCGGAAAAAGGTCATGCGGTAAATTTCCACAGGCCAACGATTTCGATTTTTTTTTTTAATCATTTTTTAAAATTTCCGTACCGTAATACAAATATCCATATTTTCCGTAGCGCTTGCCAAGTTTTTCAAATTTCCGGAAAAAATACGGAAATTCCGTACGGGCAGTGTTCCCTCCACACACAAAAAATGAGAGTCCTTGGGACTCCCAGGTATAAAATTTTAAGAGTCCTTGTGCAAATTTTGAGAGTCCCCAAATCGGAAAAAGAAATGTAAAAACAAGTCCAAGCCTCACTTTTTTTCTTCTTTTTTTTTTTTTAACTCTGTTAAAGCGTCACATTAGTTATCATAATCATATGAAACCAAAAAATTAAAACATGTATTAAATGTTTATTTAAGCCTGAGACGCTTGGTTGCTGCAAACTCCTTCAGAGCACCCTGCACAACAGCTTCTGGATCTGTACTTGATGTTGCTGTGGATGAACGGGTTTTGGGCCCAGTCAACCAAGTCAGAAGTGACATGATCGTGTATGATAGAATCAAAGAATGGATTCACGAAGATTTCTTCTGTTCGGTGAATGGATTGCTTGGAGGGAGTTTACAATGCGCGCGCATGCGATTTTTAAGAACGACAACTCCCGACACAATCTTTAATCGTCTGCAATGGCAGTCTCAGTTGGATTCTGATTATGCCGTGAATTAGATCGCCACTCGTTGGTCGTATTTTTGACTTCAGCTTTTCGAAAAAAATGTGTGCGTCCACAGGACGCACATATGCAAATTTTTCTGCGTCATTTTTCATATTTTGTGCGTAATTGACGCACTACTGTGCGTAATCGGGAACACTGGTACGGGTAGGCATGTTTGGTACAACAAGCTTTCAAAACCAAACCTCATTACAAAGAAGAAAAGGTGATCTTGTTCACAGTCTCTGCAATTTGCTTATTTAAAGTTATTTACTAGAATTACAAAGAATCTGCTAATTTGTTATTGGAGTAAAAACTATTACTAGCACAACTGCAAGCTAAGAACAATAGCTTGAGGCATTGTCAAAACAGATTATCACAAAAAAAGTACCCTCCATACAACTACACACACAAGTACATACAAGTACACAGCCACAGTACACACTGCAAACAAGGACAGAGCCATAGGTATAAACTGCATACAAGTACACAGCAATAGGTATACACTGCATAAAAGTACACAATTATAGGTATACACTGCATACAAGTACACAGCCATAGGTATACACTGCATACAAGTACGCAGCCGTAAGTATACACTGCATACAAGTACACAGCCATAGGTATACACTGCATACAAGTACACAGCCATAGGTATACACTGCATACAAGTACACAGCCATAGGTATACACTGCATACAAGTACACAGTCATAGGTATACACTGCATACAAGTACACAGCAATAGGTATACACTGCATAAAAGTACACAATTATAGGTATACACTGCATACAAGTACACAGCCATAGGTATACAATGCATACAAGTACACAGCCATAGGTATACACTGCATACAAGTACACAGCCATAGGTATACACTGCATACAAGTACACAGCCATAGGTATACACTGCATACAAGTACACAGCCATAGGTATACACTGCATACAAGTACACAGCCATAGGTATACACTGCATACAAGTACACAGCCAAAGGTATACACTGCATACAAGTACACAGCCATAGGTATACACTGCATACAAGTACACAGCCATAGGTATACACTGCATACAAGTACACAGCCATAGGTATACACTGCATACAAGTACACAGCCATAGGTATACACTGCATACAAGTACACAGCCATAGGTATACACTGCAAACAAGTACACAGCCATAGGTATACACTGCATACAAGTACACAGCCATAAGTATACATTGCATACAAGTAAACAGGCATAAGGACACACTGCATACAAGGACACAGCCGTAAGTATACACTGCATACAAGTATACACAAAGTACACACACACAAGTACACACCGACAAGTACACACTCACCAGTACACACAGACAAGTAAACACACAAGTACAAACTGCACACAACTACACAGACCATCCCTCAAAACCCCACTGTACAAAACAGAATAAAATTGCAAACCTTTGTTGCCATCAGGAGAGTCCAAAGAAGACACCGGTGACACAGGCTGGCTGGACCGACCCTGACCTTGATTTTGCCCCACCCGTGGAAAGCTCCAGGCACTGTCACGATGACCTTGACCTCCACCGCAGGGCAGGATGCTCTCGGAGAAGCTGGAGTAGGTCAGGTTCTCCAAGGTCGTGCTGTTTGGAAGGTCATCTCCGAAGGTCAAAGAGGTCATATCTGAAGCCAGCAGGGTGTGCATGGTGCCGATGCCATAGCAGCTGGTGGAGTTGGTGGTGTGGTGGGGCTGACTGGAGGAGGGCCAGTTGGAGTCACAATGAGAGGAATATGACCCTGACCCATTGCCACCTTCCACGCCCCTTCCTCCTCTCTTGCCCCAAACTCTGGAATCTGCTTCCAGGCCATCAGCAACCGAGGCATCAATCCGCCGTGGCATTTCCCGGGAGCGAGAGACGGACTGGGACTGTGTCAGCTGGGTCACATCGGCACCGCCATCCTCTTCATGCTGAGAGATGAACCGTGGCCTGCGACTCATGCTGCGTGAGCCAGGCGAAGTCCCGATACTGCCACCTGTAGTCACACAACACCAAAGCAAGATGCAAAACCTAATACCCGTCAACAAACGTCTTTGCTCTATACAGTCGTTTTTTCCCCAAAGCCAGATCCTTCAACGCCCTTCAAGTTGTTTTGCCTCAGCACAACCTCTTCAAGTCACCAGTTTGACGCTTCAAGTTGAATGAAGGCTAGGTAGGGAGACAACATTTTTTGTGTTATAAGCTGTATCCGCTATAGAAGAAGCCTCTGGAAAATTTTACATGCAATGAGACTTTCCAATTTTTTAATTAGGAAGGGTCCCTTGTTAAAAGTAACATCAAGATTTGATATGTAGCCTACAGAAGAAGAAGAAGAAGAAGAAGAAGAAGAAGAAGAATGATGATGATGACGATGATGATGATGATAATGGTGATTGTGAATGGTTATTATAATTTTTATTTATTATTATTATTATATTATGTTGATTACTATTACAATAATGATAATGTGATTGTGAATATGACGATTCCGATAATGAGGACAAGGCAACTGTGAAGATGATTTTAGCAGCCTCTCAGCAATTCTTTTCCAACTTCTGTGCATTCTTTACATGTTACACCACACTTCCTGTAACACTGCATTACCTCAAAAAGTCAAGGAACTTACACCTGTGCCTATTTGTTATACTAAAACTATGGATTCACTAAACTTAGTACTTTCAGAGCTAAATTTCATTACTTCTGCTTGGCTCTTCTGGCATCAAACCAACACCCTCAATTACTTAAACACTTTAATTTTCTGATCACCTAATGACTAATCACAGTTTTGTTTTATGTTTACTGTATTCAAACCTCATAGTGTCAGCACAGTGAGCAGTGTTCACAAACCATGGACACTCACAGCCAAACACTAATTTATTTGTTTTGGTTTTTTAATTAGATGGTTGGATGATGAAGGGTGTGAGGATATTTTGAAGGGCTTTGCTAAATAACTTCCTCCCCAAAACTGACACTAACTGGACACTAAAATTAAAACCCCATGACAAGCATTCCAAAGTATTCCCAGCCACACACACACACAAAACCATATCTCCTACCCACATTTCCTTGTGTTTTCATGGGGACAATAAAAATTCTGATTCTGAAGAATACACATACACACAAAACCATGTTCCCTACCTGAAGAATATTGAGCTGCCTCTTGTAGATCGTTGCATGAAAACGACAACGACAGCCTGGGCTTCTCTAGCAAGCAGGTCTCGCTCTGTGATCGCGGCAGGGATTGTGGCCCTGGTGACGGGTTCTCACCCTTTGAAGCGTGAAGCAGGGAGCGATAATACCGTAGACGCTGGGACATATATCGCACGGTGCCCTCTGTAGCCACAAGGCGTTCTTCCAAGCAACGTTCCTGTAAGCGGAGCAAAGGTAAAGGTGCAGGTATCCTGTAACCTTTCGGCCATTGGGGAGGGAAGCGTTTGGAACCTCCCTTTTTTCTGGGCCGGCTTATTGAGGGCGGTGCCTATCTCCTCACCCTCGCTCTTTACTTTCACTCGGTTCTAAACAGATCCAGCTACCCATTCACAGCTGTTGTAAACAGATCGTGATTGTTTGATTGATTGATTGTTGCTTTAGGTCCAGCGGACTCTTCCGAGCCAAATCAGGACCGGACAACCCCCAATCCGCATAAAAGATCTGCCGAAACAACCCTAGTGGGAAAATTGAATGCCCTCCACCGGCCAGTCACTTTACAATAAAGACATCCCACGCAGGGGACGGCTGAGGCTTTACCCCAACTACTCGAACCCCCGGTTACAAAAACAAAATAGAATACAAACATCATTATAAATCATCAACAAAACACATACATATAAAATGCATATAGTGCTAAATAATAACATCATAGTGTTACACTCAGTTTGATGTTGGTGTTTTCTATCAGTATCTGATTCAGCCCCGATGCTTGAATTCCTGATAGTTGTGTAACTCAGATTCGTTTATTCACACAGCCCGTCCAAACAGCATACAAGTCACAAAGTCGACGTATGAAGTTTTCCACTTTTATTCAGCACACACCAACAACTGCATACAATTCTCAATTCAACTCAACAACTTTCACAGCAACTTTCCAAATCACTATCAACAACTTTACTCTTCTCAACAGCAACTCGGCACACGATTAAATAACCTCTCTCTCTTCCGGAAGAATTTCGAATAATGTAGAAATGACGCACTGCCACCAATCGAATAAAAGATCGTCATCACTGGCTTACGTCATACACATATTCTCTACTTCCGGGAACATTCACGACCTTCGATATCCATCCGGAAATTTCTATCAAGAGTAAACACGCAGATCCAGAATATTCTACATCAATATCGACCAACAAAAATTATCAACGTTATACAAAACCTCTCCAAACAACAATGCAAACTCAAATCAAAGGTAAATAAACTCCATTATTGAATACTTTGCAAAACGAAACGATTAGATCTATCGTACACGCTTTCGACATACTTTCGTACGCGTTTCAACGTAACATAACCCCCCACTCAAGAAGAAATTTACCCAATTTCTTTCAACAACGTTGAAACGTAATTCACAAACAATGTACAGAATTAAGACTTATTTCAGCCTGTCTGAACACTATCAACGTTCTCAGTTCATTCACACAGAGTCAATGGTTTTCATCTTCAAATCTGTCTGGATATTGTCAATGTTCACAGTTCATTTACCCAATCAACGTTTTTCATTTTCAAGTCTGTCATTACCAATATTCTTAGTTCGTCCACACAGTCAATGATTTTTCATCCGCAAGGAAACGTCGCCCTCGTCAGTTGCGGTCGTCATCGGCCCAGGGTCAAAGACGATGATCACGTGGGCTTCCCCGGAATCAGTGCGTCCTCCGTTGTCTCCTTCTTCCATCGGATGTCCGACGCAGTCGACGTTGTCAGCTCCCAGGATGCATTTGCTGGGTCTCACGGTCAGGTTGGCTTCTGCGGGACGGTGGAACGGCTCCCTCAAGGTCTGCAGATGCTCCTTCCAGGTCTGGGTGTGGACTTCATGTTCGACCAAAGTCGTAGAGCCTGGGACATCATTGAAGCTATGGGGAAATTCGCCCATAAGGTCCTTGAGCTCCAACTTTTGACCTTCCGTCAAGCCTGGTCCTAGCTTAACATCATCGATGTCTTCTTTGCTGTGGAAGTCTCCCAGTTCCAACAGTTCTTCGCTGTCAAAGCTGTCGTCGGTCACAGCTGCTGTGGCTGCGTGCACAGTCTCTGATGGCCTTTCCACGTACAGCTTAAGGAGGTTGGCGTGGTATATCTTGGAATGCTGGCCGACCTTCACCTTGTAGTCGTTGATTCCCACCACGGTCTCCACTTCGTACGGGCCTTTCCACTGCATCAGCAACTTATTGTGATCGGTAGGTAGCAGCACCAGCACTTTGTTGCCAGGTTTAAACTTCCTGTTCACAGCCCTACGGTCATAGTAGTGCTTTCCACAGTCCTGGGACTTCTTCAGGTTTTCTCTGGCTATCTCGAGAGTCTGCTCCAGCTTCTCTCGTAGCTCAAACACGTACTGGTAACTGTTCTTCACCTCTGGGGTGTCTACTTCTTTCGTCCACAGTTCTTTTAGGATGTGCATCGGCCCTCGGATGGTTCTTCCGTACAGCAGCTCGAACGGAGAGAAGCCGGTGGACTCCTGCGGTACTTCTCTGTAGGCGAAAAGTAAGGCGTTGATATAGCGATGCCATTGTCTGGGCTGCTCGCTGCACAGTTTCTTCAGGGTGGACTTCAGCGTAGCATTGAACTTCTCGACAAGCCCGTTGCACATCGGATGGTAGGGTGTCGTAGTCAAATGCCGGATGCTCAGCAGTCTGTTGACCTCCTTCATGCAGTCAGAGACGAACTGCGTCCCGAGGTCTGTCAGAATTTCTTCAGGCACTCCAAGTCTACTGAACATGTCCACCAGTGCCTCTGCTACAGTTTCAGTTTCAATCTTCTTCAGTGGCACTGCTTCTGGGTACCGAGTCGCATAGTCCACTAAAGTCAGTACCCACCGATGACCTTCTTCACTCGGAGGTCTTATTTCGCCGATTAAGTCTAAGGCCACCCTCTTGAAAGGTCGGTCGATCAGAGGCATCCTCTGCATAGGCACTTTCGGGACCCTTCCTCGAGGTATGGTCTTCTGGCAAATGTCACATGATCGGCAGAAACGGCTGACGTCCGCATGAAGTCCTGGCCAGTAGAACACCGCCTGGATTCTGTCCGACGTCTTCTTGATGCCCAGGTGACCTCCCATGATTGAGTCATGCGCTACTTCCATCACCTGGCGCCTTAGGGGTAACGGTACCAATACTTGACGTAGTGGTTTCCCTCCGTTGACCCTCGGGTGCTGGAAGATTCGATACAGGATCTTGGCCTTCACCTCAAAATAGACCGTACCACTGCCTTTGGTCACGTGGTCTTGGCGGTTCCTGTACTTGTTTAAAGTGCTATCAGCTTCCTGGAGCTGGATCAGCTTATCTCTGTCCACGATGGCAGCTTTAGAGTTGTCGGCGACCTTCAGTGGCGTAGACGTCTTGTCTCTCTTGGCCTGGGCCCTGGTAGTAACAGCACCGACAATCTCTGGTCGGCAGGGCTGAGCCGGAGTAACCACATTGTCCCGTAGCAGCTCTGTAAGGTCTCCATCGGGAAATGGCAATGGATCCTCCTCCACAACTTCGACGTGTTGAGTTGAGGCAGGATTCCACTCTGGATCGGGGTCGTCGGGTCGTCTCGCGCCGTCGATATTCCCGATCATCAAATCGTACAGCGGCTTCTTCAGGCAAACCGCTTCGACTTCGCCTATGTAGAAAGGGGTGTTGACATGAATCTTCGCAACTGGCGCTCTCACACATTTGCTGTCGGCCATAAGTGTCCATTTAGAATCGCCAGTGAACTGTTCTTTAGCGATTAGGTCTTCTTTGACGATGACCCCACTGCAGCCAGAGTCTCATGACGCTCCCGCCGCACACCTGATGGTCAGATCTACTGGTTTGCCGTTGATGATTGGAGAACCGCCTCTGCCGGTTGCCCGCCGCTGCGTTGTCCGTACTGCTCCGCTGTCCGCTACTTTTGTTTTGAGGGCAGTTAGCTGCTCTGTGGTCTGTAGCGTTGCAAGTGAAACAGCCTCTTGAATGCCCTTCCCTGGGAGGAGGCGTGGAGTCCGTCTGTCTCTGGCTCGTCTGGCTCCCTTGGATCTGGTTCCCATGGTTTGCAGTCTTCTGAAAATGTTTCGTCGCGCTGGGTGGCCCCAGGGTTTTCCCATGAGCGATAAGATATCTTTCAGCAGCCTCAGTCACATCTTTAAGCGTCTGCAGCTTTTGTTCTTCTAAGTGGGTCGCTAGGTCCTTGTGACAGGCATTGAGAAATTGTTCCTTCACAATCAGGTCATGGAGACTGTCATAAGACTTCCTTTCGCCTGATAACTCCACCCACTTGTGTAGATATGACGACAGGCGCTCCACAAACTGCTTTGGCGTCTCGTCTGACTTAGGCCGGCATTCACGGAAGCGTTTACGGTAGCCCTTCTCTGTAAAGTTGTAGCACTGTAATAGGGCCTCTTTCAAGACGTCGTAGTTTTTGGCGTCATCGTTCGACAGTCTGGTGTAAACTTCGAGCGCTTGCCCTGTCAGAAGCGCACTTAGTCGAATCGCCCAGTCTCGAGGTTGCCAGTTGGAGCTTTCGGCGAACCTTTCGAATCTCGCCAGATAGCTGTCGATCTGGTCCTTCCCGTCGACGAAAGCTGGCAATTTTGGAGCCGTATGGTCGTTGGTGACTTGTGGCGCATGCTGATTGTTCTGGATACGCGCCAACTCTAGCTGGTACTGACGATCAGCTTCTCTTTCCTCACGCCTGCGCTCATCTTCTCTTTCTTGCCGCTGCTGTTCAATTTCCAGACGCTTCAGTTCAAATTCTCTTTCTTCACGCCGTCGCTCATCTTCTCTTTCTTCACGCTGACGTTGTTCTTCTCTTTCTTGTATTCTCTCCTGAGACTTGACGTACTCCGTCAGCTGTTTCCCTTTTAGATTCAGTTCAACTCCTTTCTGCCAGAAGTCAGCCATCTTGATGCTTCTGGAAAGTTCTTTTCAAGAAAGTTCTTGACTGTAGAGTTCTTTTTTTCTGGAAAGTTCTTGACTGTGCTGTACCTTTCTAGACTGTTCTAGAACAGCACGCTTTCTGCAGTAGCGCTGATGCTTGTCACTAGTCGCCTTCGTTGACGCAGGCCCCGCTGTCCTCGTCGTATGCGACGCTGCACCACGCTGGTGTTGATGTATACGCTCCTGTGCTGAAGTAAACGCGACGTCCGCTCGCCGCTCTCTGTAACACTGGCGATGTAGCTCCGAGACTGTCCCTCGACGTAGTCCTGCGGCAGCTACGTAGTCCCGCTCTGTTGTTCGCTCACGAAGCAACTCTTCGGCGACTACACGCCCTTGCAGTCAACCCGAATCTATCGGATGTAGTCCCAGTATGTTGGCCCCTCTCGACGCAACTCGTTGGCGGCTACCCTCGATGACTGCCTCTCGTAACGTTGACTCGCTTGTTGTAGCAGTTGAACCCTTGGCTATGGCGTGAATCCCGGCTTGGCCCCCAAAATGTTACACTCAGTTTGATGTTGGTGTTTTCTATCAGTATCTGATTCAGCCCCGATGCTTGAATTCCTGATAGTTGTGTAACTCAGATTCGTTTATTCACACAGCCCGTCCAAACAGCATACAAGTCACAAAGTCGACGTATGAAGTTTTCCACTTTTATTCAGCACACACCAACAACTGCATACAATTCTCAATTCAACTCAACAACTTTCACAGCAACTTTCCAAATCACTATCAACAACTTTACTCTTCTCAACAGCAACTCGGCACACGATTAAATAACCTCTCTCTCTTCCGGAAGAATTTCGAATAATGTAGAAATGACGCACTGCCACCAATCGAATAAAAGATCGTCATCACTGGCTTACGTCATACACATATTCTCTACTTCCGGGAACATTCACGACCTTCGATATCCATCCGGAAATTTCTATCAAGAGTAAACACGCAGATCCAGAATATTCTACATCAATATCGACCAACAAAAATTATCAACGTTATACAAAACCTCTCCAAACAACAATGCAAACTCAAATCAAAGGTAAATAAACTCCATTATTGAATACTTTGCAAAACGAAACGATTAGATCTATCGTACACGCTTTCGACATACTTTCGTACGCGTTTCAACGTAACACATAGGAAGCCCTAGTGACCACCCGGCAGAAAGCGTCCAACACTCCCAAGCTGATCCAACAGACCTCATACACAAACAAGGAGTCTTGTCCAGGAAGAGTTTCAAGAAAAAAGGTAGGTCATTGATCTAGCGAAGAAGAAGATAGTATGCCAGAGTGATAGGACAGATCAGGAATGGGAAAGAGCAAATAAGGAAGACAGCGACAGTGGGAATTTAAAGCACTAAATTTCCAGAAAGTGGGGATACTATTTATACTGAAACCCCCGGCACTCCAACAGGGGTACTGTTGCTGCAGTGAATCAGTCATGCCTACAAAGGCAAGACAGGTTTTCAACTGGGGCTTTCACTTTTCCCTTTATAGGTTAGAACAATCTATAGTGGCAAGATTGCTCATGACCCCAAGAAGTGTAAACAGATCCAGCTACCCATTCACAGCTGTTGTAAACAGATCCAGCTACCCATTCACAGCTGTTGTAAACAGATCCAGCTACCCATTCACAGCTGTTGTAAACAGATCCAGCTACCCATTCACAGCTGTTGTAAACAGATCCAGCTACCCATTCACAGCTGTTGTAAACAGATCCAGCTACCCATTCACAGCTGGGTGGACGGAAGAGGGGTTGGGAGGGAGGGTTGTCATGCACTTGTTTTATTCTCTTTTGTGTCGTTCGGTGGTGACCTTCCTAGCATGGTCAGCCATTCAAGTACTAACCCATCCCGACTTTAACAGGAAAACATGGCTAGCCTGTGCCCAAACCCCTACACTACTGAGCCACCCTCCAACAGAGCACCTCTTGGCAACATGGGCTGATGCAATTACAGATGAACGTTAGGCTAACTGTTGGAAACAAACACAACCTAACCCCACAATGATGTCTAAATACAGACACACCTGCTACTGTAAACTACTGACTACGATCAGCCTACAAGCCTGTTCGTTGGTCTAGAGTCCTATATTCAAACACTTTCAGTAAAATGATGATATATATAGTCCATAAACCAAGGTAAGCTGCAAAAATCTAAACAAAACTAGAAAGACAAAACCCATACGACTCAAATGCTCCTTATGGAACTTGCAATATTTAACATGAAAATGAGTGCCCAGAAAAATCAAAATAAAGTGGCATTAAAATGCACAGTAATACCGACTTTGATCTTTTTATGCTCTTGACCTCGAGATGACCTTGACATCCGGCTCCAAATACACTCATAAACTATCAAATAAACTAAAGCAAAGGATGTATAATGCCAAAAAAATTGTGACATTGGGATGACCTTGAGCTTCAGTAACCTTGAGCATGGGATGATCTTGACCCTCATATGACCTCTCATGCACGTCTGATCAAATAACCCAATATTGTTGCACACTATAGCTTAAATAAAGTCATTCCTCTGTACTATGACCAATTTTTTGTATGTTTTTGCAAGGCTTAAAATGACCTTGAACTTCAAGGTCAACACAAAAACACATCTTTACACATGAAAGATCAATCTATGACCTCTAAATACAACAGGTTTGGAATTTAAAATATAGTTTAGGGTCAAGGTCACTTCAAAGCGCCTATATATTTCAGTAAAATTATGATATATATATTCACTAAACCAAGATAAGATAACCCCAGTAAGCTGCAAAATCTGACTTTGGACAGCTCCAGTGACCTTGACCTTGGAGTGAGGTTGACTAAATTAATAAAGTATGTGTGTCTCATTGATATATATGCATCAAAGAATCACAAGTTCAATGTTACTAATAACGAAGGAAAATTTTTTTTTGAAGACCTTGTGACCTTGACCTTGAAGTGAAGTAATTCATTCGAGTTTGGTTGTGATAGTTTAGTTGAAGTAGGTTCTGAGTACTTAGCCACTTTAAAGTTTTTGCACAGACAGCTGGCAGACGATGGACAGACAAAACATTTTTTTCGATGTAATTATTTGTTGGACCATTTAGGACTCGTATCGCACAGATTTGCAAAAATCCTACTAATATTTTTTTTTTAGCGAGTACACAGACTCACATTGCTATGCATGCGAGTCAAAAAAAGTATATATTTCCTATAGGAGGCAAAAAGGCTGGTGTAACACTCAAGCAATAGTTGTTTCACCTAACATAATGGGACTGGAAAGTTCATACAGCTGTCAACCATGGACTTGTCAACCCAGGGCAGTCTTTAGACCAATTTTTTTTTTTTTAAATATACATCTTTGTAAGTTTGCAAAGTGAGAAAGAGATTACAGAACACAAACAATAATACCAGAACGACAGACTTCAAACCCAAACAACAAATGTAGAAACTGACCCGTTGCTGAGCTTCCTGCAGTTTTCTAGTGGTGCTGGCTATGCTTGGGGGGCTTTGAGCCAGAGCTACACTGCTCATGGGGTCACCTGGGCCCAGTTTCACTCGGGCAAGTTTGGGCAACCTGCTAGGCCCTGTGTGAGTGCCAGGCTCCCTGCCCACCACGCGTCGAATCCACTCGCCCTCCGTCGGGTCCACAGAGGTGGAGCTTCTGTCTTGCCCGACAGACACAGGAGAGTCGGTGGGGCGCTTGGCGTTGAGGGAGAGGTCGAGCACGATGGTGGAGTCTGTGCCCTCTGAGGGGACAGTCGAAGTGTCGCCGCCGTTTGACCCCCCTCTCCACCGGCGCCAGGACACATCTTTGCTGTGAAGGAGTTCAGAGTTCGGGTCCGAGGTCAGGTGAGAAACGTCAGTCACGCGAGATGGGTCCGAGGTCAGGTGAGAAAGTTCGGAGGTCATCGTGCCGTCGCCATGCTCCTGATGTCCGGCAGAGATAGTGTCAGCATGTAGGGTCCCGTTGCCATCGTAAACATCGTCCCTGTCACCAGTGGTGTCCCGGCCACTAAAGTCTGTGCAATGTGCTGACCCTCTGACCTGTGCTGGAGAGTCCCTGTCATACACGGCGTCAGCAACACTGTCGCCCAAATCATTGTCCCAGCCGGCCAACTCCCCAGGCGCGAATTTCCTCAGTTTGGCCACCAAGTTCATGTTCTCCATCTGCAGTCTCTGAAGTTCTTCCGCCTCCATCTCTTCCCTTCTTTCTCTCTCTCTCTCCTCCCTCTCTCTCTCATCCAGCAGCTGCTTCAGCGTCAGGTTGACCCTGTGCAAGTCCTTGACCTGCTTTTGAAGGCTGTGGATTTCGGTGTGTAGGTTGGCCGTCTGGTGTGATGAAGGAGGTGGGTGGAGAGGGGAGGTTTGCTGTGTGGTGGTGGTGGTGGTAGTGGTGGGGGTGGTGGAAGTGGGGTGCGTGATATCTTTCTGCTTCAGCTGTGTTTTACCAGACGCTCCCTGTTTAGAACAAAACATACACAGGTTAAAAACACCAAAACCTGCGTAAAACTGTCTGAAGTCTTTAAATCATAGCCGCTTTCTTAGATGCCATCAAAATGGAAATAATGACCTGGTATGGTTTTAATCTTATAAACCTAATCTCACAGCAGCGAGCTCAACCCATAATGACCCATAGCCAGAATGAACTCAGCTGACATAAGACATAATTTGAAGTGTCAGGTGATTGGCTTTATGAGCAGCTCTCGTCACTGTGAGATGAAATGAACCATCAACCAATATTGTACCCTTGTCAGGATCACAATACATATTGTTTCATGAAAATACAGTACTGTTTACCACAATCTATCAGCAATGTTACACCACAGGTTCTGAGAGATGGACATGTGTGTGTGTTGTGTATGTAGGAGTGTCTGCAACATGTGATTGTGTCTGTAACATGTGAGTGTGTGTGTTATGCATGTAGGAGTGTCTGTAACATGTTAGAGTGTATGATGGTTACAGACTGCCGCGATTTGAGTCTGAATAAGGCATAAGGTATGTACAACAACCTATATTATTATTATTATTATTATTATTATGATTATTATTATTATTATTATTATTATCATCATCATCATCATTATTACCATTATTATTATTATTAACCAGCAACAAAACGAAGCTATGTTGATAATTCCTCCTCTTCTTACCTCAGGAGGGCAGTAAGGTCCATTTTGCTGCAGCATCCCCATCTCTGGCCTCTCCTCATCCTCCCCCTGGCCTTGCTGGGACTCCAACTGCTGCTGCAGTGCTGCGTTCTGCTGGGTGGCAGCCAGAAGATCCTCTTGCAGCTGACTGACAAGGTCGCGCAACACGGCCGCTGACATGGCCTCCAACTGACCTGACGAATACGACCCGACCGACCTCACTGAATCGGAGGACTCGGCTGACAATGCCTGCAAAGCAGACCACTTCCACTGTGGTACTTTCTACTGATGATGATGATGATGATGATGATGATGATGATGATGATGATGATGATGATGATGCACCTTCCAGTGTGGGCACACTTAATTCATGCCTATTTTTCTTCCTCTTCTTTTTTCTTCTTTTGGCTTGTCTTCTTCCTGTCTTCTCTGTTCTTTCTTTTTTATCTTTTCTTCTTCTTCGCCATACAAAACCCTCTCCATAATTCAAATCCCCCATTTCAATTCAGTTCTGTAAAATGACATCTATTTATTTTTTTCTATTTAATCGTTCTTATACAGTGCTTTACCAGCTCAAGAGCTGCTCAAGGCGCTGGCCGATACAGGATCTAACTCAAGCCGCCCGAGACGCCCACCCGCAGCCTTTGGGCGCATGGTCTGACGCCCGTACAACTGAGCACAATCCTGGGCAGCCAGGGATGGGGGAGAAGAACCTAAGTGCATGCTGGGTGTGTTCTTGTCACCGGCACTCACCCGTCTAGGACATGAGCGTCAGGATCTTTATAGTCCGTTATGATGGAATGTATGCGACACAGACTAGACCTCGGTTTATACTCTCATCCGAAGGAGTAACATCGTGTTATTAATTCTATGGTACAATTACATGTTGACCTTGCAGTAGTAGTAGTCATTAATTGTTCATCTCAATAATGTGATCCAATTAGTTTTCATCAAGCGGCATGAGCTGCTTAATATTTTCCTTGTAATGCTTCATGAAATATACAAATATAGATCACATTATTAATATATTTTTGTATATATAGGCAACCACATCATTGGAGAGAGGGGGAGAGATATGGAGGGAGGGAGAGGTAGAGAGAGGTAGAGAGAGAGAGCGTTTCTGAGGAAGAAAAGCATAATTTGTGGCTTCAAAACGGTGCCACCTGACCTACCTCACACAACAACAAAAAAGAAATTTTAACAATGACAGTACCTGTAGAAAATGAAGAGATCCGTGAGCAGATTTACGACTTTCTCCCAACGCTGCAGTGTCCAGCAGCAAGCTGTTATTCAACATGGCTCTCAACATTTCTCCCGATTGACCCCACTGTCCTTCTGATTGGGCCGCACCTGATTACAGCAGACATACAAACATACATAAATAATGAATGAATGGCCGGCGTAGATAACTAACTAAATAAATATATAATGGTCGAGGTAAAATAAATGTCATCATTTGATTGATCTGTTCCCAGCGCACATTCAGTGAGAAAAACAGGGAGCTCAACACGGGGCTAAATTGAATTAATAAGCAGCTAAAGGTGTGTCTGTTATCCTTCGCTTGGGACAAAGGCTTTTGTGACATTCCTTTCTCTGGGCCAGCTTAATGAGGTTGGTTTCCATCTCCTCTCCCTCACTGCTTTACCTTCCTTGGTTTTAAACAGAAAACAAGTAGGCAGAAACCTAATCTCTCCACCATGTCCATGTCACAAAGCCTTAACTGCTTACCACCAACAATAGAAGCAGGAGCACCATCTTCAGTGGGTTTGGAACTGGCTTCAGCGCTGGTGGCAGTGGCAGCAGCAGGAACACCGGTAGTTGTGGCTACACCAGTGCCAGCATTAGCGGATAGACCAGCAGTTGTAGGTAAACCAGTGGTGGTGGTGGTAGTAGTAGTTGGGAGCAAACCCGTGGCAGCAGATAAACCAGCAGAGGGGGTGGCAGTTGTTGTGGATAAACCGGCAGTGATGGTGGGTACAGCAGTGCTGGCGGTGGCACTGTAGATGCTACTGCTGCGGTACTGGGGTGGAGGCGGATGGCTGTGGTGCAGGTCGCTATCAAAACTACTGTCACCTGTAATCACCACAACTGACCAATGGCAACTTTTCAATGACATGTGAAGTAGTCAAACAAAACACATTCACAACCACCATTCTTTATTGTCCCAATAAAACAGCAAGGGACAATCAGTTGACAGCAGACGGGAAAGGAAGGAGATGGATAAATGAATGGATGGATGAATGGATGGATGGATGAAGGAGCTAGCAACTTGCATACTAAGGAACCGGAGTAATGGAGACTATTCAAGATTCAAGAATACTTTATTATCTCAAACAGAGAAATTAAGACATGCTTTGCTGACAAAGTGCTACAACAAATTGCAATAAATGTGTAACATTCACTCATGAAAAGGTTGAAAAATGCATGGACTATTGAGATTGGGACTATGAATGCAATAAACCGGCTTGTCTGTTCAGTCTCACCAGAAGTGACGTATTCGTTGTGCCGCCCAGTAAATCCCAACAGCGACCTGTGCAGCTGCTGTGTCCGTTCCACTCCCTCCAGCAGCCGCTGTCTCAGCGCAGACACAGCCGACAGCTCCGCCTGCAGCGCTGCGTCGCTCACCTTGCCTCTGTCAGACCTGTAGACACACAGCACATACATGGGCACAACTATACCAATAAGCTTCAGTCACAAACAACAACGTTTAAGGTAATGTTGATACCCTGTAATCATTCACAACATCAAGCTATGATCCAAACGACTCTGTCAGAACACTTTGATCTGTAAACCTTTCATCACTGACAAAATCATGGCGCTCCATGTAACAAAATAATATAATACATGTAACAATACAATACAATACATGTAACAAAATAATATAATACATGTAACAATACAATACAATACATGTAACAAAATAATACAATACAATACTTGTAACAAAATAATACAATACAATTACAAGTAACAAAATAATACAATACAATATTATTGCCCAACTTTCACAAAAAAGTTGAAATTTTCTTTTGCAATTTGGTGTGGGTACAAAACTTTACATAAAATCGACAAATGAACAATACATTTATTATTTAATTGTTGTTATATAGCACTCCTCCAGCTCCAGAGCTGCTCAAGGTGCTGGGTGATGTAACAAAAGCCGCCATAGCCGTGCCCTTACTGCTGTAAGCACATTGCCCTAATGCCCCACACAACTGACCACAATCTGGGCCACCAGGGATGGAGGAGAAGGGACCTAGTGCTTGATAGGAGTATTTATGTAACTGGAACTCGTCCGTCTAGGATATGAGCATCTGTAAAGTCTGTGTGATGGAATGCGTGCGTGCACAAACTAGACCTCGGTTTATACAATCATCCAACGGTTTGCCATCGCTGATTTAAATAACACAGCCATTAAGGTGGCACCAAAGAGTTAAGACATGGCTGGCAGCTTTAATCCATTTTAAAGTCGAGCCATTGTTATGTTAGGGTTTCATTGAAGCTATTGGGCCACAGCAAGACACAATCCTAAAACTGAACTTTTAGCAGCAGACTCTTTAGAAGGTCTGTTGTTATAAACGATTATAAAATCCAAAACAGTACATGCCTAAGTTCAGTTATCTAACATCTACAGGCCAACTCTAGGACTAAAACAGAACTTCCAGTAAACACTTCATTTCAACCAATTTAAACAGCCTCAATCCTTTATTCAAAAGGAAACGGGTCAAATTCATTTTGGAAAGTACAAATATAAGCATTGCCCAACTCATGAACCTTTAAGCTTTAAGCTTGTGGCCACAACAAAAATCACGCTATACAATTCATTGGGTTCTATTGATTGTGGTTATTTCCCTTTTATCATATATGAAATGAAAGCCTTCCTTTTCATCACAGCATTCGACGAACACAAACCTGAACGTGTTTTTTTGAATGGATTTTAACTTTTTAAAGACCGTTATGCCTCATTTTCAAACAACTGAAAAAAGAACCATTTCTTTCCCTAATGAATGTTAGGAAATCATACCAGGGTTAACATCTTTGTTCCAACAGAAACAAAATACAGCCTCACAGCGAGGTTACAGGTTTTATCTTTACTCTAAATTATGATTCTAAATCTCAAGGCATGCCACACTGTACTCCTGGATTTCGGTTAACAGCCTGGAGAGGATTGGGCCCCGCCAGATCTTTCTTGCCCAAGACCAAGTATGATGATAAGAACCACTCACTCCATACCGAATCGGTAGTCGCCCGGGTCACCAAGAACCGCGCTTTCCATTGGCCACCAGGACGGAGGTGATAAGTGTGTTACTGATGGACAACTTGGCAAGATACGCATGAGTGACATCATAATAGGAACCTGGAATGTCAGATCCTAACTGCGATGGAAAATGAGATGAACTGGTCCACGAGCTGGACCACTATAAATGGAACATTTTAGGCATCAGCGAACTGCGTTAGAAAGGCCAAGGTGAAACAACAATCGACAAAGGTCACAAGCTTTATTTCAGCGGGAGAGGTGATAGGCACAAACACGGCGTAGGATTCTTGGTCCACAAAAACATTCTGGCCACTATCATGGGTTGCTGCCTAGTCTCCAGTAGCTCATTACCATCGGTCTAATCTGAGAGCAGCCCCTTTCAACATCACCATCATCTAGGCCTATGCCTCAACATCAGACTATGACAACAGCGAAATAGAGGATTTCTATGAACATTTACAAGCTGTCCTTGACCAAGTGCTGAGGAAGGACATAGTCAGAGTGCAAGGCGACTGGAAATATATACAACTGATGAGACACATATGGACTACACTGCAGCAATAAGATAAATCAAATGACAGAGGTTTGAGATGATGTGGTTTGAGATGATGATGAAGTTCTTATATTCATTGAGATCCAAACCTTTCTTGTTCAATAGCGGTTTCACTACTGCAGTTTTCATGGGAGGTGGCACTGTGCCAGACAGCAGACTACTGTTGACAATCAGTCAGAACAAGAAGCAAAATGTCCGGACACATTAACACCAGCTTCGTAGCAATGGGATTGACTGCAGATGAGGTGGGTCTAGAAGTTGAAACTGTTCTTTGGTGATGGGCAAAAAATGAGTTCATGGTTGACCAACAAACGAACTAATGACTTGTGGCGGCTCATCAGAAAAGTCATATCTAATAGCTTCAATATTGTCCACAAAGAAAGAACCAAGTACATCAGCAGCCTGAAAGTCACTTAGAGATGGCAAAACAGGAGGAGTAGAATCCTTGCCTAGAAGGCTGATCACAATGGGGAACATCTCGTGGGGGTCAGTGCCGGCTTCATCCATGCGACTGTGTATGCCTAGACTTGGCTGACCTGAAGACATTTCTGTCATTCTTATAAATCTGCCAGTCCACTTCCAGCCCACTTGCTCCCTAGTGCTACTCAGCTCAATGCTGTGCAGTCTTGGCATGATGGAACTTACTCAGGAGAAAACCAAGGGGCATCGGGACGAACTGGAACAGTATTCTCAGTCTCAGCGGCATACGTGTCCAAAAGAGTAGCTAACGTCTCATTGTACAAGCACACACGTTTCTCAACATTATCAGGAGGGGTTGTGACTAACTCTGAAGCACTCAGATCATGATGGAAGGATTCCACGTTCATCTCCGCAAGGTTCCTCACACGAATCTTCTTCTTAGGTGCTGGGGATCTAGCCATGTTGGTTTCAAACATCACAAGAAAGTGATCAGACATCTGCAGGTCTTCAATGGCAGCACTAAATCTGACAGGTCGGACCTAGAATTCAACCAGTCTAAAATGTGCCCCTTTTGATGTGTAGGTTTGTCAACATTTTGTGTCAGACTAGCACAGTCAAACAACTGAGCCAAACACTTGATATGTGGGTCAGACGGAACATCCCAATGAAAATTGAAATCACCCATAATGAGGAGATTCTTGTTTGAGAGGGAAGTAACAAGCTTGCCAAACTTTTCATGAAATATAGAATCCTTCAACAGATTTGTATCTGAGGGTGGTGGTCTGTAAATAACAACTGTGCGAACTGATTGTTTCCATCGAGTGATGACCAAATCCATATTCTCAAATGACACAAAGCGTCCAACTGCACATGTATGAACATAACTAGACTTCTCATAAACAAGGGCTATCTAACCACCACCTTGGTCAGAAGTATGAGGACAGCTGACAAATGTATAACCAGCCTCATCACCATGCTCATGAAACCAACTTTTAGTTATTAAAAACAAAAGTCAAAATCCTTTTCCACAATGAAAGCATGAACAGCTAGGTTCTTCTTAACTGACGACTGGGCATTCAGAAGACCAATAACAGTATTAGGTGGCAGCTCTAGTAACAGACAAGGCTTCAGGCACTGACTGTTTATCAACACTGCTTTCACTCTCAGAATCCCATACTCCCGCTAACGCCAAAAGAAAATCTTCAGTTGTATGATCACAGGAAGCTGGTATATCCAAAGGCTCAGAATGAGACATGTGGTCAACACAGGAAGTTGTAACACTAAAATGTCCAAATGCAGAAACACTTTCAATGGCCTGTTTCTTTAAACTTCCTGCCAGCCCTAACTCCTCTGCGAGTTCTCTTTTACACAACAATTAGCTCTCTACAACGTTGCAGTACATCCAAATGAAGCTAGCATTGATATATATATATATATACTAGACCAATGTTTAACAAAAAGGTACTTAGTACACTAGCCAGCACCTATCAACATAACTGAAGATAGTGAACACAAATACCACAAAGATTCACAGATGAAAACTTGAAAACTCAGCAATTTCAGAAAATGTCTGCACAATTTGTATATATCACCATGTTTGGAAAGTCAAATTACACAAAAAGTCACCATAAAAATAAGAAAAGAAACAAAAATAATAATAAATAAGAAACAAATAAACAAATTTAATCAAAGCAGATGAAATCTTGCTGCCACTAGAGCACTGAACACTACTCATCATTAGACTCTACAAGTTTGCCAGATACAACAATCTGATACTCCAAAAAAAAATTCAGACAATGAACTTGGCACAGTCCCATCAGGGAGCATCACAACCAGATTGACTACATCATGATCAAGAAATGCTTCAGATCAAGCGTCAACATTGGAAAGATATTCACTTTCCCAGGATCAGACATCAGAAGTGACCACGATCTCATGGTCATGCCTTTCCGGCTGCACTTGAGGACAGTCAACAAAGCAAAGAGCACCAGGCTGAAGTTCGACATGCACAAACTGCAAGACCTGGAAGTGGCAGATATATTCCAAGCCACAATTGGTGGGAAATTTGCACCACTGCTCATTTTGGGAGTTGGTGAAGTAGATGTCAAAACCATAATCACCACATTCAACAGAGCACTGACAGATGCCACCACTGAGATCCATGGCAAGCACTGCCCAAAGAAGAAACTGTGGGATACACCTGATCTTTTGGACCTGTGTGACAAATGAAGAGAGATGAAAAGGAAAAAGAACACCTCACAGTGAGCTGATGCCTACCGAAAAATCAACAGTGACATAATAATAATAATAATAATAATAATATTCGTCATTTGTAAGGCGCCTTAGCCTAAGGATCAAGGCGCTGGCCGATACAGGATCTAACTCAAACCGCCCGAGACGCCCACCTGCAGCCTTTGGGCGCATGGTCTGACGCCCGTACAACTGAGCACAATCCTGGGCAGCCAGGGATGGGGGAGAATGACCAAGTGCATGCTGGGTGTGTTCTTGTTACCGGCACTCACTCGTCTAGGACATGAGCATCAGGATCTTTAAAGTCCGTTATGATGGAATGTATGCGACACACAGACTAGACCTCGGTTTATACTCTCATCCGAAGGAGTAGGAAAACAGGAGTAAAGTGTCTTTCCCAGGGACACAATACAATGCTCCGGCCAGGGCTCGAACCCTGGACTTTCAGATCCGCAAGCCGAAGCACTACCATTAGACCACAGTGCCTCCCTCAATCCAAAAAGGCATGCGTACAGCAAAGGAGAAAACTGGGTCAATGCTAGAAAATAGAGAACAATCTGAACAAGAACAGTCAGCACACACATTTCCTTGTGCTATCGTAGTCTTAGTAAGGATTAGGGTTAGGGTTACGACGCCTAAAAACATCGTGAAAAGGCCTGGCCCACTTGACCGGGCGCATGCGCAAAGGCGCCCGGTTAAAATAATAAATCCGGAACTTTGACGATGTTACAACGGCTACAAAGAAATGTCCAGCTGGTAAAATGCGGGACTCAAGTTCTTCCTCGCCCGCTCACGTTTCGCTTTCTCTTGCCGCTGATTATAGGAGTATCGACTCTCCATAAGGAATTTCTGTCGGGCTGGTTAAAATTACATTCTGAAACGCAAGGTGTCAACATCAAGAAGGGATAGAACTGTCCTCCATCTAGATTTTTTGTTGGTGGTGGTGGTGGTGGGGAGACAGTGGGGAGGGGGGGGCAGGGGGAGGGGAGAGACAGGGGGAAGAGAACATCAACATTTAGTAGCTCTTCTCACAGAAGTTTGCTGTTATCTCCTCATAACATTCACACTAATGTAGCCCTAGCGTCACGGCGTAGGAGAGAAAGATAGCGAAGGGACATAATGTCGACCACTAGTTAGAAGCAACAGTTAGACGGAAGATAATCCGGGTGAAAGGCTCATACTAATTTAGCCAGCTCCACGGTGTGGAATAACTACATGTAAGTCGACCATTGGCTAATTGGGGACAACGAACAGGTTGGTGTAAACCAAAACACGCAAACTTGATGTGGGGGAGGAGGAGGAAAGTGAAAGAAAGAAAGAAAAAAAAATGTAGCCGAGCGGAGTATTTGACTCCCGTCTCTCGGCCACGACCCTGAGAACGTTGCTCCGCCCAAGCTGTTATTTTAATTTTATCCCTCAAAAGAGGGACATAAAAATATTTGCCCTGCAAGGCGGTGAAGCGTGGTTGGGAGTACCGGGTTGCCGGCTACTAGTGCCACGCACTCTACTGCAAAGTCGCTGCCACCAACCTGCATAAAATGCCTGCTGACAATATGGTCCCGCTCGCCACCAAAAGCAGCAGGCGAATGGTCAGCCTGGGAGAACAAATGTCGTGTCGCCATGTCCTGCGTAACCCAATGGCATACCCAAAGAATTCTGCAAAGCAGGAGCCACCCAAGGCTAGTCTAACCAAGAAAATCAAGGTAGACAATTTCTCTCCCAAGCCTCAACCAGTCGCCTCCCTTTCCGCTACAGAAAGAAAGAAAGAAAGAAAGAAAGAAAGAAAGAAAGAAGAAGAAGAAGAAGAAGAAGAAGAAGAAGAAGAAGAAGAAGAAGAAGAAGAAGAAGAAGAAGAAGAAGAAGAAAGGAAAGGAAGGGAGAAGATACGATTCAGCAAGGTACACTTCGGAAACGTACTATAATCTAACTTCCCCCCCCCCCAACCTTCTCCCCCCTCCTCAGTGTGGCCAAATGGACTTTTTGGATTGTGAGACCTGACAAAGGTGGGTGGGCCACAAAGTCAGAACATCCTGCATGTATCACACAGTTCCTTTACATGTACTTACCTCAGCAGCAGGCACACAGCAGTCTTTTACTTCTGAGCCACAATTTCAAAGTACACTCCCCACTCACAAAATTTCACGACAGAAGACTTTTTTCCTCAAAACCACGATTTCAAAGTAAACTCCACAGTCACAAAATTGATTATTATATGTTGACGAGCTCCCAGTCTGAAATAACACAAACTCGAACTAAATCACTCAAGATCTCCAGCAGAAGAAAAAGGGATATCTCCAGCAGAAGAAAAAGGGAGATCTCCAGCAGAAGAAAAATGGAGATCTCCAGGAGAAGAAAAAGGAAGATCTCTAGCAGAAGAAAAAGGGAGATCTCCAGCAGAAGAAAAAGGGAGATCTCCAGCAGAAGAAAAAGGAAGATCTCCAGCAGAAGAAAAATGGAGATCTCCAGCAGAAGAAAAAGGGACATCTCCAGCAGAAGAAAAATGGAGATCTCCAGCAGAAGAAAAAGGGAGATCTCTAGCAGAAGAAAAAGGGAGATCTCCAGCAGAAGAAAAAGGGATATCTCTAGCAGAAGAAAAAGGGAGATCTCTAGCAGAAGAAAAAGGGACATCTCCAGCAGAAGAAAAAGGGACATCTCCAGCAGAAGAAAAAGGGAGATCTCCAGCAGAAGAAAAAAGGGATATCTCTAGCAGAAAAAAAATGGAGATATTCAGCAGAGGAAAAAGGAAGATCTCTCCAGCAGAAGAAAAAGGAACAAATAATATCCAAACAAACCATAAATAATTTTTTTTTTTAAATGTACCTTCACTCCTCGGGATAAAACATTACAATGAATCACAGACAGTTCCAATTTTACGGATGATCGGTATCTAAATAGCCAACGCAAACCTGTAGCTAAATAGTCAACGCGACCCTGTATCTACAATGACTAGTCAACGCAACAAGGACACTCCATACACGGCGCATGGAAACCATCAACCCGCAACCACGCTCCACATAGTACGAGGAAGCAATGGACACCAACAAAAGAAAATAATACCGCAGTCTCCTACAACCTCGCACACAGTGGGGGCCCGCCGGGTGGAAGTTCAACTCCCGAGTTAAACAACAACAAAAGAGCCAGTGTCACTTGCACGCCTGGCGCGCACGCGCTCTCCGACCCCTAGCAGAGTACGTGTGATAATGTCAGTCTTAAGCAAACAGTCAGCAGTGGGGTGGATTAAAACCTGCCACTCATTCTCTAGCGCTCTCCTAATACTGTACCTGCCCAGGAGGGAGAGAGAGAAGTCGAAGTCTTTAATAGGATTATAGCATTAGGTCCTATGGACCTGCCTTAGAGCTAGTCCTTAATGAACACATTAGAACAAACAAAAAATTTCACATAACGTGAATTTGAAAGAGAGAGAAAGAGAGAGAGAGAGAGAGAGAGAGAGAGAGAGAGAGAGAGAGAGAGAGAGAGAGAGAGAGAGAGCGAGAGAGAGGGGGGGGATATAGAGAAGTGAGAGAGAAACATAAAGAGACAGAGAAACATAAACTTAAAGAGAGAGAAAGATAAAGAGCTAGAGAGAGACAGAAACAGAGAAGCAGAGAGAAACAGAAACAGACAGAAAGAGAAACACAGAGAGAGAGAGAGAAACATAAAGAAAGAGAGAGAGAGAGAGAGAGAGAGAGAGAGAGAGAGAGAGAGAGAGAGAGAGAGAGAGAGAGAGAGAGAGAGAGAGAGAGAGCGGCGAATTCAGATCATTGATTCTTCAATATAGTTTGTACTTCCATGGTTCAGATGAACACTAGTCTCTCTCTCTCTCTCTCTCTCTCTCTCTCTCTCTCTCTCTCTCTCTCATACACACCCAAACTCTCTCTTCCCCTCCCTCTCTTTTCCCAAACCCCAGCTACAAAGGGTGCTACTGGACTCGACTGGACTGTATTCAGTACTAAAGTTCAATTGCTCTCTTCTCCCTGTCTTTGGGCTTCACGTGTTCGGTGTTGTGGCCCACCGCCCTAGCTCAGTGGTAGAGCGTTCGCCCGCTACACCCATGAACCCAGGTTCCAATCCCGTGGTGTGGGAGATCAAAAGTGGCCTCTTTCACTGTCTATCTTAGCAGTGTGCTTGCTCTGATGGTTCAGTGTTGATTTAGGTCCCTACTCCCTGAGATGGTTATCCCCGTCTGTCCTATAGCCAATGGTGGGTGTAGACGTTAAACTTCAGTGTTCGTTCACGTGTTGTGAGCCTATATGTCCCGCAATAATGTTAATACAGTAACAAGGATAAACTTCAAAGCGGCTACAATTACATTTCTCCATTAACACACACCCCCCCTCCCTCTCTCTCCAAATTAAAGCCCCCACACTCCTCCCCCCACCCTCCTTATCCATCCTCCAATAAGTCAGTCTATCACTATTACACTGTAGTTGTTTTATCAATTGTTGATTCAGCCCCCATGCTTGAATCTTGATAAGTGTAACTCAGATTCGTTTATCCACGCAACCTGTTCACTCCGCAACAAGGCAGGATTCGTCGTATGAAGTTTTCCAACTTTATTCAGCATACATCAACAACTGCATACAATCGTCACAAATCTCTATCAATCACTTTTCACTCTCCGCTTTTAAACAGTGCGGCACTTATATAACGTCGGTGTCCATTCAAAACCTCGTATCTCCAAAAAAGAAGGTTTGAGAAAAACAAAAAAAAAACTGTGTTAAAAAATCGGTGTCACCAAAACAAACGTTTTTAATATAATTTGTACTGAATACAATTTATGTTAAAAACGTTTGTTTTGGTGATACCTGATTTTTTAAAATAATTTTTTTATTTTTCTAAAAAGTGCTTTTTTGGAGATACGAGGTTTTGAATGGACACCGAGAAAATTCGAACATTCCAGCGTGACGCAATTACAGCCAATCAGAATAAAATTCGTCATCGGAACTATGCACTGTCTTACGTCATATAACTTCATTTAGCTACGCTAGATTTATCTACATGCTTCGATCGATAGTAAACAAGTGATTCTAGACAATTCTCCAATAATATCGACCAACAAAAATTATCAACATTATACTAAGCTTCTTCTAACAACAAGGCAAAATCAGATCAAAGGTAAATACACTCTGTTATTGCATGCTTTGCAAAACAAAACGATCGGATCTATCGTGCGCGTCTCAAACGTAACAACCACACAATACCGAATGCTTACTTTTTAATCACACGTAATCAATTGGATACGCGGCTTTTACCAAAGACAGCCCTGAATTTTAATGGTTGGCAATTTCTCGATCTCCCCCAACTTTTTCTGTGCTTGTCTCGCACCCAGTGACAACAGGCCACGTCTTCGTCGTCGTCCCAACATTATAAACCGTAAATAATGTAAATTATGCACATTAGATCAATGCGCCGGCATAATTTGAAATGCACATCCTTGATCAATACGAACTACAACGGTATCAACTGTACGCCGAGAAAGTTCTGACAGTCTGATTGTTTCATCCCTACTATTACACTAGATAGCATGATCATAGAACTAGATTTTATTAATCCAAATAAAGGAGGTGAGAGTTCTCCGATGGGCGTGAATGCAGCTTAAACAGGTCATTGAGGTCCCTGATAACGTCAGAGGTTTCGCTAGCAGAGAGATCCCCAAGGTATGGCATTGCGCGTCATTTTAGACTAGTACAGGCGCAACGTGTTATTTTTTTTCCTTGGCTAGTCTCAGCATTGGGGTTTGTTGAAAGAAAGAAAGGAAGGAAGGAAGGAAGCAAAGAAGAAGAAGAAGAAGAAGAAGAAGAAGAAGAAGAAGAAGAAGAAGAAGAAGAAGAAGAAGAAGAAGAATAAGAAAAACAAAAATAACAACATTCGTCCCATTTAAAAACTGGTTATAACTTATAAGCGATGATTTCCTCCCAGGTTTTAGTGTGAAAAGCCTATCTCAATATGCATGGCACACATGCGCACGTATCAGGATATGAGCGGAGCGGAGTACTGGCTGCATATAGTATAAATACAATTATTGGCTTTGTCATTTAGTTATGATAGCTGAAGAAAATTTAATAGTGTTAGGACATTATTAAATAAGACTCACGTCTATTTTTATTAAAATTATTATATTTGTGTTAGATTGTATTAGTGTATTAGTGTACATGTGATATGGTTTTGTTGTGTTAAGTTATGATAGGATGACGATGAGTGTGTGGTGGGCATAAACGCAGTGGGCGTGTGGGTGTGTATATGTGTGTGTATGCGAGTGTGTGCGTGAGTGTCTACGTGCTTTCATTCCATGTGTAAATTCCCATCTCTTAAATCATTCTCACAACAGGCTTATTTTGTTAATAAATATTTATTTATGATCTTGCCCTATGTAATGTGTTTTTAATTTTATACAGTGCGTATCCTTGTGGCAAATCAAATTTTCCTTTTTGATGGAATAAAGAATATATTGACTTGACTTGAATCTTCTATTCTAGCGATCAAGGCCAGGCCACCTTGACCTGTAGCACCTGGCCACACTTGTGTTATGCTTATGAATTCCTTATGTATTTCCTTGCGTACTGGGGCTAACATAACATTTCACAAGTATAGTGCATGTTTGATTTCTTCTGCGAAAATACATAAGCCAGGTTTATGAGGACCAATCAGAAGCGAGTGTGGCGTCACGAGTTTATAGGCGAACCTAAACTCTTCCCACATGCATGATTACACGCAACACAGGTTGTCTGCTACACACGATTTGGCGAGCTAAGGCAGTTGAATTCAATTGTTGCCTGTCGATCTTAGTAAAGTTTTTCACATTATAGTCAAATCGTGAAAGAGTAGGGCCTACATTACATCGTCATGAAATAGTGACCTGTTGTAGTGAAATTACACAGCTACACACGTTTGTAAATTCGAACCGGCCCGAAATAACCATGGCGCCACTAAACTCCGACCCAATGCATAAGCAGTAAAACGAAAGCCAAATGTGGCCACTAAACTCATAAGTTGTGGCCACCCGTCAAAATTGCGGTTATTGAAAAATCTCACTATCCAATTGCATACGCCGTAAAAACGTAAGCCAAATAAGGCCACTACCTGAGTGAGTGAGTGAGTGAGAGAGAGAGAGAGAGAGAGAGAGAGAGAGAGAGTTACGGTTAGCGGAGAGAGATGGGCGCCTGTGGCATGGCCGTACGGAGTGCCACTGGCCCAGTACTGTAGGACCATGATCATCAACAACCACATTTAACAAGCATCTGAAGACGCCTAGTGTGTCGGGATTAATTTAAACCAAGTGACTGTACCAGGCGACGGTGGAGAGGTGCAGACAGCGTGTGCGGCACCCCTGGAGAGATCTCTTCACCATCGCCCTGTTAGACCTGACACAGGGACAGACGAGGCAGACCAATGTCGCTGCTTCCAAAGCACGCTGTCGCACACTGCAAAGTCACAACAACAAGCACAAAGAGGGGGAGGGGAGGTGGAGGAAAGGAATGGAGACAGCTTTGAGTCGCTTTGTGGTGAGATATGTGCGCGTTAAAAGTTCTCGTATTATTCGTATTATTATTATTATTATTATTATTATTATTATTATTATTATTATTATTATTAGAGAGAGGGATGGAAGGAGGGGGAGAGAAGTGAGTGGAAGGAGGAAGAGAGAGAGAAAGAGAATGGACAGGGGGAGATAGGTGGGGCTGGCCAATAGTGAAAAAGAGGAGGGAGGGAGGGAGGGAGGGAGAGAGACACACAGAAAGAGAGAGAGAGAGAGAGAGAGAGAGAGAGAGAGGAAACAGGTGACTGTGAAGTTAATCGTACTACTGCTGCTGCTGCTGCTACTACGATGATCGGAGTTGTACTACTACTACTACTACTACTGTGGAAGATGATCGGAGTTGTACTACTACTGTGGAAGATGATCGGAGTTGTACTACTACTACTACTGTGGAAGATGATCGGAGTTGTACTACTACTACTACTGTGGAAGATGATCGGAGTTGTACTACTACTACTACTACTGTGGAAGATGATCGGAGTTGTACTACTACTACTACTACTGTGGAAGATGATCGGAGTTGTACTACTACTACTACTACTGTGGAAGATGATCGGAGTTGTACTACTACTACTACTACTGTGGAAGATGATCGGAGTTGTACTACTACTACTACTACTACTACTGTGGAAGATGATCGGAGTTCTACTACTACTACTGTGGAAGATGATCGGAGTTGTACTACTACTACTACTACTGTGGAAGATGATCGGAGTTGTACTACTACTACTACTGTGGAAGATGATCGGAGTTGTACTACTACTACTACTACTACTACTGTGGAAGATGATCGGAGTTGTACTACTACTACTACTACTACTACTACTACTACTACTACTACTACTACTACTACTACTGTGGAAGATGATCGGAGTTGTACTACTACTACTACTACTACTGTGGAAGATAATCGGAGTTGTACTACTACTACTGTGGAAGATGATCGGAGTTGTACTACTACTACTACTACTGTGGAAGATGATCGGAGTTGTACTACCACTACTGTGGAAGATGATCGGAGTTGTACAAGATCTAATTCAAGTCGCCCGAGGCGCCCACTTGCAGCCTTAGGAGCATCGTCTAGCGCCACAGACAACTAAACACAAAATCCTGCTTGCTGGATGAATCTGTAACTGGCACTCACCCACCGGTCAGGGACATGAGCGTCAGGATCAGACTATCGCTGTCTCTAGGTGTAAAAAGTAAAAACAGTCCTTACCGGACTCCAAGCGGTGGAGCGGACGAGTGAATGACAGCCTCTAGGAGGCCGTGACAGAAGACAAAACGTTAGTCAAAAGCGGCTCAAATTCATGTAAGCCGTGCCAACAAGACAGAAATATAAACGAGGATAGATTAAGGGTGGAAAAAGTACAGACTGGACTTTCAAACAGCGTGTAAAACTTAACGTCAGCGCAAAAGCACACGTTGGGTTGATCTTGAAGCCAGACAACCAGCAACGGTCCACGGACCTGTATGTTATAGCAGCAACTTTCTATCAACGGCCGTACCAGCGATCCCATTTCTTAACCAATTCTCTCTCTCTCCCTGTCTCTCTCTCTCTCTCTCTCTCTCTCTCTCTCACACACACACACACACACACACACACACACACACACACACAGAGGTAGATCACGGAAATGAAGGATGATGCGGTACAAATGATACAGTTGGAGGTAGAAGGTCGCAAACAATGTTAGAAGAAGATAGACAGACAGACAACTAGACAGAAAGACAGACATAGATAGATAGATAGATAGATAGATAGATAGATAGATAGATAGATAGATAGATAGATAGATAGATAGATAGATAGATAGATAGATAGATAGATAGATAGATAGATAGATAGATAGATAGATAGATAGATAGATAGATAGATAGATATTCAATGTTTATAAGGTCCAGCGGACTGCTAAGAGCCAAATCAGGACCACAAGAAGCTATTCAAAATCAGACTAGAACGCTAACATTAAAATATGATAAAAGACGTACATAAAAATAGCATTACTGATAAAATTTAACCAAGTACACAAACAAGATGATATGACCTATATGCGATAAAATAAACAAACATCACGTTAAAATGTAAACAGGTTTTGACCATTGCAAATTTTAAAAATCTCATTAAAATATATCCACCCAAAATATATTTTCTCTTCTCATCAACCAAATCAGCACACTGAGACCTAAAATGGCGGACGGAAAAGGACGTATCACATGCTAAGCACCACGGTGGTACTTCGCCTTCCAAAAGGAAAATATGGGTGATGTAATTATGTCCAATGTGCAGGCGGGTCAAAACAGTTTTCTCTTTGCGAGTGGACGCAAAGTTAGGAAAAGAAGCAGATAGATCTGGTAACATTTGATATAGTTTGTTATTGTTAATGTTTTATTAGACCATTCGGCCTGCAAGAGCCGTTTACAGTAAGAGCCAGTCATACAAAGCAGGTCAGAATAAGGAACAAATTGGAAAATCTCTTAATGGAAATCTAGATGCAGAGCTTGTTTTGCAGCTTTGTCCACTGCAATATTGCCGAGGATGCCCATGTGACTAGGTACTCTAAAAACCTAAAAACTATCTTTTTACCTTCAGAAACAAGTTGTGTATGGAGATCATGGATCTCGGCTAGAAAAGGGTGCGATATCTTTCTCGTGGAAAGAGCTGAAGTGCTGACAGTGAATCGGACATAATTAAAAATGAGGATCTTTTGGACTGATAAACCTGTTTCAGAGATAAATGAATTGCCCTGGAAGAAGAAGAAGAAGAAGAAGAAGAAGAAGAAGAAGAAGAAGAAGAAGAAGAAGAAGAAGAAGAAGAAGAAGAAGAAGAAGAAGAAGAAGGACTCGCACAAACAAAAACAAAGAAAAGATAGAGACGAAGAATAGAAGAAAATGAAAAAGGTTAGTAAATCAAAGAAGAAAAAGAAAAGAAAAGAAAAGAATACAAACATTAAAACTATATACTTACAATCACTAATAAGAAAACTAGCAGTAGAGTAGCGCGCAAGTCTAAAGCGCAGTCACAAAGGCAGACCACTCAAAATATTGCAACGCCTCGTAATTTGACGAGCTATATGACGAATGATGACACTTATTTAAATTATAATTTATTCCACTAATCATACCCTTATCCACCCGCTAAATGCTCCACAAATCCACCCGACTTACCCCTATCTACTCGTAAATAACATTATACGCTACTCTACCTATCAGATACTCATTGCGCTGCACTGTTGTCATTCATTTCGCGGTAATAAAAATGTGTCGTATTGTATCGTATCGTATCGTCCACACGTTAAAAATCTACCGTACCCCATTAACTACCCATCTACGTACTCAACTGTACCCGTTTAATACCTTTATTAATGCCCAACTATCTGAGGTAATGCCGGTTTAGAGATCCAGATCCTTGATTTGGCTCCCAGAACTTGCTAAACATTGTGGTTGCAAACTGTACTGCTTGTTTCAATGGTCTACGTCACAACACGGCTGTCAACTGTGGCAGTTAATGTCTGTATCTCACTCGTGTGAACCTGCAAAGAAGTCAAATAATTACAGCGATACACCACTGCATGCACACGCGTATTCACCGATCACATTAACACACACACACGTAAGCAAAACTCTTTCCCAAACACTCTTACAAGTAGATAGACGATACACAGTCACATGTTTGACGCGCACCCCTTCCCCACTATCTCTCTCTTTCTCTGTCTCTCTCTGTCTGTCTCCCACCAAAAAAATATTAACTCTATTATCCATAAATACCCGAGAAAATCGACATTATTATCCACAACAGCACTGGAACGAATCAACCATCGTTTTATCAAGCTTCTGCTGCAATCGGACATCACTGTCAAACTAACTAGAAAGGTGCGATGCTCTCTCTCTGTGTGTGTGTGTGTGTGTGTGTGAGAGAGAGAGAGAGAGAGAGAGAGAGAGAGAGAGGCAAATAGGAGGGAGAAAGAGATAGAGACAGCGAGGAACAGAGACAGGAGGCAAAGAAAGAGGCAAACAGGAGGGAGGGAGAGAGAGAGAGAGAGAGAGAGAGAGAGAGAGAGAGAGAGAGAGAGAGAGAGAGAGAGAGAGAGAGAGGGGGGGGGAAGAGAGAGATGGAGAGGGTGAGAGAAAGGAGAAAGAGAGAGTGGGAGAGAGAAAATGGGAGAGAGAGAGAGAGAAAGAGGGGGAAAGAAGGAGAGAGAGAGAGAGGTGGGGAAGAGAGAAAGAGAGAGAGGGGGAGGCCGATAGGAGAGACAGACAGACAGAGACAGAGAGAGACAGAGACAGGCAGAAGAGAGTGAACATAAAAGAAAAGAGAGAGAGGGGGGGCAGATAGGGGAGGAGGATGGGGAGAGTGAGAGAAAGAGAGAGAAGCAGGCAGACAGAAGAGAAGAGAGAAAGACAGGAGAAAGAGAGAGGGAGAGAGAGACCGGAGATATAGAGAGCGGAGACAGAGGAGGTAGGGAGAGAGAGAGGAGGGAGAGAGAGAGAGAGAGAGAGAGAGAGAGAGAGAGAGAGAGAGAACGAACGAATGAACGGTTTATTTGCATAAGACAATAGTCCCTTGCAAAATAATGGGATTTAATCACTCACAAATACACGCACTCAAATGAAGATCCATTACATCGCAGAGATTGGCTTACCCTAGCTCGGATATACATCATTTCTGTCGCTTCTTACCAAACCATCTAATCAAAATTTCTGCAATTTTGCAACCATGTCCAATATCAAGTATAGTAAATAAAACTGTGTAGCTTTAGCTTGATATAGTAAATAAACCTAAATACAACTCAAATTCAAGTCCAAGCTTTACCATCGACTACAAATAGCTTGTCTATACATAGGCCGATGACAAACTGATTTTATTCCATTAAATCCAATAATGTAAAATTCTAACCGTGCCACGTGCACGACAAATATTACATACTAGCACTACCAAATATCCCAAAAATCTATACTTGTCATACTCTTCACACAATAATAACCATCATGATACAAAACAAAAACACTGATTCATAATATAGGCCTGGGGGGGGGGGGGGGGGCCGAGAGGGAGGTAGAGAGAGGAAGGAGAGAAAAGAGCGAGCGAGAGAGAGGGAGGTGGAAAAGAGAAGAATGAAGAGGAGAAGGGAGAAGTGCGCTATAATAAGCTGGTTGCGTGTTTAAAACGTGCCTCGTGCGAAGAGCCGCTCATTATATTACAGTCTACCCTAAATCAGAGCAGCACGGCAATTAAATATTGTATTGTATAGGGTGTATGGCTTATTACTTAGACGTAGTATAACTTGCGGCTTTTGAGGGCACGGCCATAGTGACTTCTCGTCGGCCAAAACCTCGACCAACAGCGGAGAAAACAAAAATGCAGGACAATCTGTCTCGGTTTTGTAAACAGCGCAGCATAGTGTGAATGAAGAGTAGATAACTACATCAAACGTATCCTAGAGACTACACACTTCTCGGTCGGATCAAACGGAGACAAATTATTCATGTCAAGAAAAGATTTGTTACCGACATGGGATTGAAAGGTCCAAATTCGAAGGCTTACTTTGGGCAAAAAAAATGAGCTCAAGCTTAATATTGGCATTGTTACTACATTAACCAATGATAAAGTGGGCTTTGAGAGAGAGCGAGAGGGAGGGAAGGAGGGAGGGAGGAAGAGAGAAGAGAGAGAGAGAGCTGGGGGGGGGGGGGGTATGCGCGCATTGCCGCTTTGAAAGCATCACAATTTTCCGCGATAAATGTTTCGCGTTTACACAATCCGCAGTCTCAACCCTTGCACCATTGGGTGTGATTCAAAATATTCGTAATGTACGGACATCGTTAGCAGCAAACCCCGAGGTCGACTGGACTATATAATTTTACAAACATCGCAGCGAGCCATTTCCAAACACGGTGGACTGAGGCGATCACAAAACCAAATGACGTAGCAGATCGATGGAACGTTCTAGGTATCAGCGAACTGCGCTGGAAAGGCCTAGGTGAAACAACGACTGACAAAGGCCACAAGCTCTATTTCAGCGGTAGAGATGACAGGCACGAACACGGCGTTGGATTCTTGGTCCACAAGAACATTCTAGCCACTGTCATGGGTTGCCGCCCAGTCTCCAGTAGACTCATTACCATCCGTCTGAGAGCAACCCCTTTCAACATTACCATCATCCAGGCCTATGCCCCAACATCAGACTATGAAGACAGCGAAGTGGAGGATTTTTATGAAAATATACAGGCGGTCCTTGACCAAGTGCCGAAGAAGGACATAGTCATAGTGCAAGGCGACTGGAATGCCAAGGTTGGCCAAGATGCGCACCACAAATGGGGAGACACATGTGGACCCCACTGCAACAACGAGACAAATGACAGGGGTCTGAGGCTATTGGAGTTTGCCAGATACAACAATCTGGTACTGGCAAACACGCTTGGTCTCCACAAAAAATCCAGACGATGGACATGGCACAGTCCCGGCGGGGAACATCACAACCAGATCGACTACATCATGGTCAAGAAACGCTTCAGATCAAGCATCAACATTGGCAGGACACGCACTTTTCTAGGAGCAGACATTGGAAGTGACCACGATCTCGTGATGATGTCTTTCCGGCTCCATTTGAAGAGAGTAAATACAGCAAAGTGCACTAGGCTGAAGTTCGACCTGGACAAACTGCAAGACCCGGAGGTGGCAAAAATATTTCAGGCCACAATTGGAGGGAAATTTGCACCACTGCTTATTTTGGGGGCAGGCGAAGTAGATGTCAACACCATGACCAATACCTTCAACTCAGCTGTAACAGATGCCGCCACTGAGATCCTTGGCAAGCACCGACCAAAGAAGAAGCCGTGGATCACACCTGAACTTTTGGATCTGTGTGATAAACGAAGAGAGTTAAAAAAGAAAAAGAACACCTCACAGGGAGCTGATGTCTACCGAAAAATCAACAATGACATCCGAAAAGGCATGCGCACAGCAAAGGAGAACTGGATAGAAGATCAATGCCAGGAAATAGAGAACAATCTGAACAAGAACAACAGCAAGAAGGCCTACCAGACTGTGAAGCGGCTGACAAGTGTTAAACAGCCCAAAGTCTCCACTATCCAAAGCAAGTCTGGCATTTGCCTTACAGAAGAACAAGAAGTCTTGGACAGATGGACAGAGTACTGCTCTGACCTTTACAACCATACACCAAATGGAGACTGTCACGAAGAAAGGGATTTGGGGGAAGGGGGTAAGCTCTTAATCTCTAGCGCTGTGTTATCTCCTTTGATAGATCAACGTGCGATGACATTCCAGAGACTAAAGCAAGGCCAAATTAATAAGTGATAAACAGAGTAAAGACGAGATGGAAAGTAAATGTACTAGTTAAGAAATACACAGTCAAAGGCCAGTCAAGGAAATTGCGATTTCTGTAACTATCTACTTTTTAATAATTTGAAAAGGGAGAGTCCCGGTCAGATTGTTCTGGGGTGATTCATCGGCGTGGCGTCTCTAATACTGAGTAGTCTGGTGATATTGGGGAAAGTCAATCTTATGGGTACTAGAGCTATCGTAGACTGATCACATCATCGGGTGAGAGAGTATCTGTATGGGGGCCAGAGTTTCTGTGATAGTCTGGCGAGTAGGGGGTCTCTCAGGCTTAGGCACTTAGCTGGGGACTGCAGTGCGGCGGGTTGTCCAGGATCCTCTGGATGGCTTGCCAGTGGTGGTGCAAGATGCTGTTCAGTGGTCACGCGAAGATGACTCACTGACCACGAGTGCAAGTAGTGTTGTCTTTGTTGTGGCACAGGCGTTGAACTTGGCTTACGTTGCTAGTCAGTTCAGAAATAGCGAAGTCCCAAATCACGCGTCTCATTGACCTCCCGGGTTGTCGGGGGCCTGCAGCGGGTCAGAGATTGGGAGGTGATTCCAGTCCGGGGCGATGCGTCCGGCACAGGAACCCGTCTGCAACGTGTACAGACGCTGTATCAGCTGGGGATAGGGATAATGCGAATTCTGGGCCTGTGGTTATAGTCACCCTTATCAGAATTCAAATTGGCTTGACCGGTCATGAGTGGAGCCGGTGCAAATACCAACAGTCAAACAATGCTACTAGATTTACTGGGGCAAAGTGGAGGTTATGGGCAGCCACTAGTAAAAAGATACATTCGGCGCATTGGATGGGTTTGGCAACAGGGCAAATCTTTATATATTGGGGAAGCATGGTGGAAGGCAATAATAAGGGTACAGGACAAATGGGATGTAGGTCTGGGCTGTACTTGGGATTCTAATCTATATGGAGGGGTTGGCATGGCATGGAATATCATACATGGGGTAACGGAGTATACAAGCATAAATTCAAACATGACATGAGATATATACAAGGTGGAAAGTATGTGCAAGGGAGAAAATACAAGTCATAGCAATACATCAAGGCAAAATTATAAACATGAACATACATACTGACAGGACGCATGAACATGATGGTGAACGATAGGTGATGGGGTTGCGATATGACAAGGAGTAAATTCCCTCTCTTACCTTGGTTTAAGACGGGTGGAAGCACAAGGATACTGACGAAACTCAGGGGTCGCTCGGTGATGGCGGCGTGGATTCGCAGGTTGTGGCTTCGAGGTAGGGAAGTTAGCATCTGACACTAAGTCTTGGTCAGTAGCAGACTTTAAGCAGGGCGCCCTCGGGGGCGGGGCTTAAGAGACTGTGCGAGCTTGCTAGGTAGTGACGGCTGGTCAAGGGGAATGATGGCAGGTCTGAGGCTATCGTCGCTGGCTGTGCGGGGTTGGTCGAATGGTTGCGGCCAGGCCTCAGGGATGCGATTGTCCGCCTCGTCACAGAGGCCCCCCCAAGGAAAAAGGCGAGGACGTAGGACTCGACGAAGGCGCGGCCAATCAGCTCTGAGGTCGGCTGCCGGGTGCGACGATGGGTTGCGATGATCCGGGTGATGCGGGCGATGCAGGGTTCCGGGTACGGTGGCGGGTGCCCAAGGCTGGGGTCCGCGGAGCTGCCGGGTTTCGGCTACGGTTAGTGGGCGGCGGCAGGAATGAAGGCTGGGGCGTCGGCCCTCAGGGGCGACTCGATGGAGTCGGTTGCGGGGTGACGGCTGAGGAAGTCTGCGCCGTGGTTGTCTTTCCCAGGGATGTGTTCCAGCTGGAAAGAATATGCCTGGAGCAGCAGAGCCCACCTCATTAGCCGGGCGTTGAGCGATTTGGAGGTCGCCAAGAAGGAAAGTGGTTGGTGATCCACTTGGACTGTAAAGTGCGAACCGTAGAGATACAGTTGGAACTTCTGGACTGCCCAGACGAGGGCGAGACACTCCTTCTCCGAGGTGGCGTAGTTTTGTTCGGCCGGCTTGAGTTTCCGGCTGGCGTACGCGACGGGGAAGAGCGTCGGGGCGTCCGGGGAGTCCCGTTGGAGCAGAACGGCTCCGAGGCCTACGTCGCTGGCGTCTGTGCGCAGGACGAAGGGCTGTCCGTGGTTGGGGAGTCGGAGGACTGGCTGGGACGTCAGCTTGTCCTTGAGCTCCTGGAAGGCAGCTTCGCATTGCGGGGTCCAGATGACTCGGTCCGGTGCGGCTTTCCGGGTCAGGCTTGATAGTGGCGCGGCGATTCCGTTGTAGCCGGGTACAAACTTCTGATAGAAGCCACTCAGTCCCAGGAAGGACTGAACATCTTTCTTGGTCTTGGGGCGTGGCGCGTCTCGCAGGCGCTGGACGGTCTTTTCCAGAGGCCGGAGCTGTCCACGGCTGATGGTGTGGCCAAGAAATTCCAGTTCTTGGTAGCCGAACTGGCATTTGGTCGGCCGGGCAGTAAGGCCAGCTTCTCTGAGGCGGCGCAAGAGTTGGCGCACCACTCGCAGGTGCTCCTCCCATGTCTCCGTTGCGACGAGTATGTCGTCCATAAAAGAGTGTATGAACGGACAGTGGAGGGGGTCCAACAGCTTCCGCATCATCGTGCTGAAAATACTTGGGGCGTTGTGCAGACCAAACGGCAGAACGTTAAATTCATAGTGGCCGTCCATCGTGCTGAAGGCTAGGTACTGGCGGGATGAAGGGTGCACGGGAATCTGATAAAAGCCTTTGCTCAGGTCCACCCTGGAGAAGTATCGGGCGGATTGTAGCTTTGCGAACAAGTCCGTGGGGTCGGATAGGGGTCCGGGCACGAACTGGGTTACAAGGTTCAACTGCCGGAAGTCGATACAGAGGCGATGTTCTCCGCTGGGCTTCCGTGACAGAACTATTCCTGCGCTGTAGGGGGAACGGGAGGGAGCGATGACTCCGGCTTGTAGCAGAGCCTCTACTTCCGTTCTTACCACTTGCTGCTGGGATAGTGGGACGGGGTACGGTTTCTGGCGGACGGGAGTGGGGTCCGTTAGGGTCAGTCGAACTTCTTCCAGGTCCGTCCTCCCAGGAATGTCGGTGAGGACTTCCCTGTACTCTGCTACGATGGCGCGTAGCTGGCGTTGCTGGCCGGCGGGGAGTGAGGGGTCCAGAGAGACGTCCCGGAAGGATTCCTTCCCTTTGAGCGGAAATTCGGCGACGCCGGTCTCTGTGCCATCCACTTCGACGGCCAGCGCGACCGTGAGTAGTGAGTGGGAGTCTGGGGCGGGTGCAGGTTGCTCCAGGTACCGCTTGAGCAGATTGATGTGGTGGGTCCTGGGTTTTCCGCCTACCTCGATGCGATAGGTGGTGCGCGAGAGCTTCTCGAGCACCGGGTAGGGTCCTTGCCAAGCTATGTCTAGCTTGTTTGTGCCGCTGGGGAGAAGCAGTAGGACTTGGTCTCCTACCTGTAGCTCTCGGTCCCGGGCGCGGCGGTTGTGGTAGCGGGCTTGTCGCTCTCTCGCCTTCTTCAGGTTGGCGGAGGCGGCTTTCCATGTTGCCTTGAGGGTTTCTTGTAGCTTCGTGACGTATTTTGTGGCGTCGACCGGTGCCTCGTCCAGTTTGGCGTCGGTCCAGCTACGTCGTAAGGCGGCTAGAGGTCCGGAAAGGGGTCTTCCAAAAAGCAGCGTGGAAGGCGTGTATCCGGTGGAGGTGTGCGGGGTCTCTCGATACGCGAAGAGCGCTGACGCGACGTATGTGTCCCACGCTTCCGGCTGTTCGTCGGCGATCTTGCGGATGATCGAGATAAGTGTCCCGTTCAGGCGCTCGACCTGTCCGTTGCTAGCGGGGTGGTAGGGTGGGGTCCGGATATGGCGGATGCGGAGTAATTGGAAAACCTCCTGCATAAGTTTTCCGGTGAACTGGGACCCGTTGTCGGTCAGGATGTTGTCCGGGAATCCGACTCGAGTGAATATGGTGACGAGCGCGTCGGCGACACGGGCGGCGTCGATCTTCGGGAGAGGAACGGCTTCGCACCACATCGAGCAGGCGTCGACGAGGGTTAGTAGGTACTGGTTCCGCTTCTTGGTCCGCGGGAGGGGTCCTACAATGTCAACAGCCACTCGCTGGAAGGGCGTTCCGACAACGACGGTGGGGCTGATAGTGACTGGTACGGTGTGGTGGCGGGGCGAGTATCGTTGGCACTGGCTACAGGACTTGACGTAGCGCTTCACGTCATCGGTCATCCCGGGCCAGTGGTATTGAGCGCTGATTCGTAGAGTGGTCGCTCCTATGCCCATATGTCCGCTTAGGGGCATGCTATGGCCAAGTTCCAGGATTTGGGGGCGAAGTGTCGCAGGTACGACCAGTTGTGTATGGTCGTCCTTCTGGCGGAAGAGGAGTCCGTCTTCGACGAAAAAGTCCCCGGACCTGGGTGGAGTGCGTGCGGCGGGAAGTTTTCCGTAGCACTTGCGGAGGGTGGCGTCGCTTTCTTGGGCTTTCCGGATCTGTTCCGGCATCTGGTTGGGGATCGGGGGTGGAGTCGCGGCTGTCTTCGCCTGTGCGCGCGTCTGGACGGCGGCCATCGATTCCACAGGCTGGGGCGGCATCCCCAAGAAAACGTATCGGCATCCTAAAATTAAGTCGTACAGGGGCTGGTCCATTACTGCAGCTTGAATGGTCCCCGTTACGTACCGGCTGGTTACTTGGATCCGGGCTATAGGGAGCGTGGTGCTGGGTTGGGACGCGTCGGCCAACTTCAGGGTGATAGTCTCGCCGGTCAGGTCTTGTTCCCTGATGAGCGAGCGGCGGACGACGGCGTCGAAGGTAAGTCCAGTGTCGTAGAGACAGTGGGCTGGGCGATCGTTGACTGTCACTTGCTCGGTGACGGCAGGTCGATCGGCGGGAGTAGCGACGGGGGTGACAGGGGTCCCGTCGGGGGTAACTTGGCGTAGGGCTAGTACGGTACCTTGTTTGCGACGCTGGTCGCTGATGCGTCGAAAACATTTCTCCCGGGTGTGTCCTCTGCGTTGGCAGTAGCCGCAGAAGAGCTCTGTGCTCCGCTTCCCTGGCTCTGCTGTGAGGGTTGGGCGTCCTTTGGGCGGCGGTGGACGGTGGTTCGTCGGCGGGACTGGCCGGCGAGGCTGGTGGCGGGTATCTGGCGACGAGGGTGCTGGGGGATCACGGCGAGGCTGTCTGTCGTCGGGATGGGCGGTGAGGTATCGATCCGCGACGAGGATCAAGTCTTCAAGGCGAGCGGCGCCTTGTTCGGCGGCGAATGTCCGGAGTTCCGCCGGCATGGTGCCTCGAAGTTGCTCGGCGAGCATCAACTCTAGTAATCCGTCGTAGGTCCTGGGTTCGTCAGTTTGCTCAATCCATTTATCCCGTAGCGTAGCTAGACGGTCGGCAAACTGCGTGAACTTCTCCCCTTTCTCTCTCCGGGAGTTCCGGAAACTCTTGCAATAGTGCTCACCTGAGAGCTCAAAACCATGTAGTAGGGCTCTCTTGAGGGCGGGATAGTCTCCCTCCTCGGAAGTCGGTGTCTTGGCTAGAATCTCATAGGCCTTTCCCTTGAGGCCATGACTGAGCTTGCGATACCAGTGCTGGGAGTCAAGACCGTTTTCCCTCGCGACTCGCTCGAATCGGGCGAGGTAGACTTCAATTGTTTCGTCCCGATCGACGAATGGGTCCAGGGGGAAGTTCATCCCCGGAATCGGCGGGGGGGGTGCGGGTATTCCGGTGCTGGTGGCGAAGCTGGGGGCGAGGAGCGAATAGTCTTCGCTAGCGGGCGAAGCGATCCCTAACTCGCGGCGGTCGCGCTCAAGCTGGAGGAGTGCTTGGCGCCGTTCGAGCTCCCTGTCTTTTCTCTTCTCTTCGAGCGCCGCGACCCTCTCGTCCTCCTCCTTCTTCCTTGCGGCGGCTCTCTCCTCCTCTGCTATTCTATCCTTCGCCTCCTCTCTTCTCCGCTCGGCGGCCCTCTCCTCCTCTGCAAGCTTCCGGGCGGCGGCTTTCTCCTCCTCTGCAAGCTTCCGGGCGGCGGCCCGTTCCTCCGCGGCGATGCGCTCTTTCTCCTCCTCCTTCTTCAGTGCCGCGGCTCTTTCTTCCTCCTGCCTCTTCGCATCTCGCTCTTTGGCCCTCTCCTCCCTCTTCAACTTTTCCTCTGCCACGTCAGCCTCCACGTTCGCCAAGACGTAGTCTTTAAGTTCGGTGCCGGCGAGCCCTAAGCTCTCGCCAATACTCTTGTACTTAAGAGCAAGCTCTCCCCGGTCGGCCATGGTAAGAGAGGTAACTTACCCTGCAAAAGGTCCTAACCGGGATGGGGGGCACACACAAGGGGTACACTGACGGAAAACAGGGGGGTGGGCTGGATGAGCTACGATGAAAACTGCAAAGGGGCGAATACAGCACAACCACAAAGACAAAGTGCAATCAATCAAAAAATCACAAAAATGAATGCAAGAAAAAAGCCTGTTGAGAGATCACCACTCGGGAAAACCAGTAAGGGACCTATGGGCTATGCTAACTACTACTAAGCTTGGAGGGCTGGGGTGGAAATCTAGCTAAGTCCTAAGTCTAGTCAAGTTGGGATGGGAGCCTAAGTCTTTTGTCTTGTCGGGTTGGAGGGGGAAACCTAAGTCTTCTAGTCTCGTCGGGGTCGCCAAAATTAATGTCACGAAGAAAGGGATTTGGGGGAAGGGGGTAAGCTCTTAATCTCTAGCGCTGTGTTATCTCCTTTGATAGATCAACGTGCGATGACATTCCAGAGACTAAAGCAAGGCCAAATTAATAAGTGATAAACAGAGTAAAGACGAGATGGAAAGTAAATGTACTAGTTAAGAAATACACAGTCAAAGGCCAGTCAAGGAAATTGCGATTTCTGTAACTATCTACTTTTTGGGGTGTCGGATAGTGCAGTGGTTGGAGCACTCGCTACTGTGTCGAAAGTGAAGCACCGTCCGGTGCGGTTAGCACTTGGATGGGTGACCGCTAAGGTGTGAAGCGACAAACAACAACGCCCCCAGTTGACTCAACTGTGATTGAGTACCTACTCTCTTGAGGGTGGGGAAGGTAAAGCAGCGAGGGAGAGAGTTGGGCATCACCCTCATTACGCTGGCCCAAGATAAGTGTGATCTCCAACATCACGCTCCCCTACGGCCACAAGGCTATGGGACTACCTTTACCTTTTACCTTTTTATCTACTTTTTAATAATTTGAAAAGGGAGAGTCCCGGTCAGATTGTTCTGGGGTGATTCATCGGCGTGGCGTCTCTAATACTGAGTAGTCTGGTGATATTGGGGAAAGTCAATCTTATGGGTACTAGAGCTATCGTAGACTGATCACATCATCGGGTGAGAGAGTATCTGTATGGGGGCCAGAGTTTCTGTGATAGTCTGGCGAGTAGGGGGTCTCTCAGGCTTAGGCACTTAGCTGGGGACTGCAGTGCGGCGGGTTGTCCAGGATCCTCTGGATGGCTTGCCAGTGGTGGTGCAAGATGCTGTTCAGTGGTCACGCGAAGATGACTCACTGACCACGAGTGCAAGTAGTGTTGTCTTTGTTGTGGCACAGGCGTTGAACTTGGCTTACGTTGCTAGTCAGTTCAGAAATAGCGAAGTCCCAAATCACGCGTCTCATTGACCTCCCGGGTTGTCGGGGGCCTGCAGCGGGTCAGAGATTGGGAGGTGATTCCAGTCCGGGGCGATGCGTCCGGCACAGGAACCCGTCTGCAACGTGTACAGACGCTGTATCAGCTGGGGATAGGGATAATGCGAATTCTGGGCCTGTGGTTATAGTCACCCTTATCAGAATTCAAATTGGCTTGACCGGTCATGAGTGGAGCCGGTGCAAATACCAACAGTCAAACAATGCTACTAGATTTACTGGGGCAAAGTGGAGGTTATGGGCAGCCACTAGTAAAAAGATACATTCGGCGCATTGGATGGGTTTGGCAACAGGGCAAATCTTTATATATTGGGGAAGCATGGTGGAAGGCAATAATAAGGGTACAGGACAAATGGGATGTAGGTCTGGGCTGTACTTGGGATTCTAATCTATATGGAGGGGTTGGCATGGCATGGAATATCATACATGGGGTAACGGAGTATACAAGCATAAATTCAAACATGACATGAGATATATACAAGGTGGAAAGTATGTGCAAGGGAGAAAATACAAGTCATAGCAATACATCAAGGCAAAATTATAAACATGAACATACATACTGACAGGACGCATGAACATGATGGTGAACGATAGGTGATGGGGTTGCGATATGACAAGGAGTAAATTCCCTCTCTTACCTTGGTTTAAGACGGGTGGAAGCACAAGGATACTGACGAAACTCAGGGGTCGCTCGGTGATGGCGGCGTGGATTCGCAGGTTGTGGCTTCGAGGTAGGGAAGTTAGCATCTGACACTAAGTCTTGGTCAGTAGCAGACTTTAAGCAGGGCGCCCTCGGGGGCGGGGCTTAAGTGACTGTGCGAGCTTGCTAGGTAGTGACGGCTGGTCAAGGGGAATGATGGCAGGTCTGAGGCTATCGTCGCTGGCTGTGCGGGGTTGGTCGAATGGTTGCGGCCAGGCCTCAGGGATGCGATTGTCCGCCTCGTCACAGAGACCCATCAGTTCTAGCATGTCCCGAGAGCAGAGAAGAAGGAGAAATCCTCCCAATTCTCCGGGAAGAAGTTGAGGCAGCAGTGCAATCGCTGAAGAAAGGGAAGTCAGCGGGAGTGGACAACATACCAGCGGAACTGCTACAAGCAGGAGGAGAAGCGATGACTGATGCTCTCACCATTATCTGTAACAAGATCTGGCAGAGTGGGGAATGGCCTACACCATGGACCCAGTCGCTTGTCATCACTCTTCCCAAAAAAGGTAACCTTCAGGAGTGTGAAAATTACCGCACCATCAGCCTCATCAGCCATCCCAGCAAGGTCCTCCTGAAAATAATACTCAACAGGTTGAAACCACAAGCTGAACAAATCATAGCTGAAGAACAGCCAAGATTCATGGCAGGGCGAAGTACCACTGAACAGATTTTCAACCTCAGAATAATCTGTGAGAAATACCTACAGCACCAACAACATCTATATCATGTGTTCATAGACTTCAAGAAGGCATTTGACCGAGTCTGGCATGCAGCTCTATGGGCAACCATGAAAGTGTACAACATCAGCCCTAAAATTATAGAAGTCATCAAAAGCCTGTATGACAAGGCTACCAGTGCAGTCCTCCATAACAGCGTCATCGGGAACTGGTTCAGAACAACAATCGGTGTGCGTCAAGGATGCCTACTCTCTCCAACACTCTTCAACATCTTCCTAGAGCGCATCATGTCAGATGCTCTTGCAGATCACGAAGGCACAGTCAGCATAGGGGGCTTTTTTGATTGATTGATTTATTGTTGCTTTAGGTCCAGCGGACTCTTCCGAGCCAAATCAGGACCGGAGCATAGGGGGCAGAGCAATCTCCAATCTTCGTTTTGCGGATAATATGGATGGATTGGCTGGAGAGGAACAAGAACTTGAACAGCTTGTACAGAGGCTTGAAACCACCTCCAGAGCTTATGGAATGGAGATAAGTGCAGAGAAGACCAAAATGATGACCAACAACACCAATGGCATCAACACGGACATCAAAGTACAAGGCCAATCCCTCAACACAGTGCACAGCTTCAAATATTTAGGAGCCATTGTGTCAGACAATGGGTCTCGACAGGAAGTCCTCTCCAGGATCGCACAAACAACTGCTGCCCTGACAAGGTTGAAGCCCATTTGGAAAGACAGAACCATCAGTCTACATTCCAAAGTAAGACTGCTGCGCTCTCTGGTCATCTCCATCTTCCTATATGCTTGCGAAGCATGGACCCTCACAACAGATCTCCAACGAAGAATACAAAGCATGGAGATGAGGTGCTACAGAAGACTTCTGTGCATTTCCTATACCCAACACATCACCAACGTTGAAGTCCGACAGACCATCACACAAGCCATTGGACAACACGATGACCTGCTCACAGTGGTGAAGAAACGGAAACTCCGATGGTATGGCCACGTCACCAGATCATCAGGCCTTGCAAAGACCATTCTGCAAGGCACAGTGCAAGGAGGTAGAAGAAGGGGGAGACCGAAAAAGAGGTGGGAGGACAACATTCGAGAATGGACTGGTTTGACACTGAGCGAAGCCATGAGGGCTGCTGAGGACAGAGAAAGATGGAGTATGCTGGTTAAGCGATCATCTGTGGTGCCCCTACGACCTTCGGGTTATGGGACAGGATAGGATAGGATAGGGATAGGTAGCAGAAGTGAATCCTTCCGTATACTGCAATCACTGTCCACAAAATTAATGAGGTTGGGGACTGCTCCTTAGCGCACGACTGCTATGACAGGGTACGCCTGGCACACCGATGACCAAGATAATAATAATAATAATAATAATAATAATAATAATAATAATAATAATAATAATAATAATAATAGATGCTATACGCGCCATATTCCTAAATCAGACTCAAAGCGCGGCGATCTGTAACCAACATACACGCTCACATGTTACAGACACTCCTACATACACAATAATCACACATTCCTCACTCAAACGTGTGGTGTAAAGGCAAGTCACTATTAGAAGACAGAAATGAAATCGAATTTTTAATCTGTGAAATTTTATATTGTCTGCATCCAATACCATTACTGAATGGAGGGAGGAAACCGGAGAACCCGTAAAAAACCCTCGGTGACCTCAATAGTCTTGTACCTAAGTCACATAAGTTCGCCCTTTGCGGGAATCGGCGTAGGAAACCGGCGACTAACCAAGATAACCTCCGATGACCAAGATAACCACCGATAACCAAGATAACCTCCGATGACCAAGATAACCACCGATAACCAAGATAACCCCCGATGACCAAGATAACCACCGATAACCAAGATAACCCCCGATGACCAAGATAACCACCGATAACCAAGATAACCCAGATAACCAAGATAACCTCCGATGACCAAGATAACCACCGATAACCAAGATAACCCCCGATGACCAAGATAACCACCGATAACCAAGATAACCTCCGATGACCAAGATAACCACCGATAACCAAGATAACCTCCGATGACCAAGATAACCACCGATAACCAAGATAACCTCCGATGACCAAGATAACCACCGATAACCAAGATAACCCCCGATGACCAAGATAACCCCGATAACCAAGATAACCCCCGATGACCAAGATAACCACCGATAACCAAGATAAAAGTGTCTATTTTCACTGTCCATCTTAGTGGTATCACGGCTGTAGAGGTTGTGGAGGTCCAGTCTAGCCACTTTAAAGGTTTTAACCAAGGATGCACTGTAGGTCCTGTCCCACCCCCACGTCCTGGGTGGCGCGGCTCTCGCTGCTGCCGCGCTTTCGCTGAAAATGCGGCCCGAATATCGCCGCCCGCCTGGATGACGAATACAATCCAAAAATCCACGCACCATCAAAACAAACTATACATAAAATGACTAATTGCCGATCTGTGGTTTTATCTCCCAGTGACGAGATGACTTCTCATGATTGTAACCCGTGAATGCGTAGCAGTTCTCGGTTTCCATTCCATTATCGCCGTAATGGTCCATTACATGAATTATTGCTTTAGGCCCAGCGGACTCCTCCGAGCCAAATCAGGACCCAGTACAGCCGAATCAGGACCACAAAATCAAGACCACAACTTCGCTGAAAGAGCACTCGCCCCTGATCAGCATAAAAGATCTGCCGAAACAACCCTAGTGGTAACACTGAAGGCACTCCACCAGCCGGTCACTTTACAATAAAGACATCCCACGCAGGGGACGCTGAGATTATACTCTAATTTATCGAACCCCCGTTTACAAAAACAAAACTGAATATAAACATCATTATAAAATATCTACAAAACACATGATACATATAAAATGCCTACATTGCCATAATAACATCATAGGAAGCCCCAGTGACCACCTGGCAGAAAGCGTCCAATATTTCCAAGCTGATCCAACAGACCCCACACACACATGAGGAGTTTTGTCCCGGAAAAGTTTTCAAGAAAAAAGGTAGGTGACTGGTCTAGCGAAGAAGATAGAATAGTTGATTGATAGAACAGAGTAGGAATGAGAAAGAACAAAGGAGAAAGACAGCGACAGTGGGAATTTAAAGCACTAAATTTCCAGGCAGGCAGGCAGGCATATTAAATTCCCCGGACACGTAAGCATATAGGGGACTTGGATGTAAAATGTTCGTTGTAATAAAAAGTCATGCTGCAAATTTTTCTTTTAAAAAAAAAATATTGAAAAAGGAGCGCGAAGCGCTGCAGCTACTGTCGGAAGGATGGAAAAATTGATGGCAGATGGAAAAATAATAAAGGTACAGACTACAAAGGCAAACAGCGACGGGAGGACTAGGGCGCCAGGGAGGACGACAGGGCCAACGAGAAACAAAAAATAAAAATAAAAGCGCAACGGGCCGAGGAAGGAGCGAGGGGAGGGCCGAGGGAAACTGTCCAACAATATAATATCAGAGTATATTTAACTTTTATTTGAGGGGCGAATCAGACCTGCAAGCTAGGAACTGAGCCGACGGTGTATAAAAAAAGATTAAAAGCATGCAATTAAGAACTATGATTATCAAATTAATTATAAATCGTAAAACATCACTTCCAACAAATAAGACCTCCACAGTCGACCACCAAACACACAAAAGTGAAAACAATTAGATAAGAGGTAAAAAAGTTTAAAAAAAATAGACAACGCGCCTTAAAACCGTCTATCAAGACCGTGGTTTAATTGGGGCGGCAGGAGCCGCAACTAAATTTCCAGAAAGTGGGGATACTATTTATGCTGAAACCCCCTGCACTCCCCACGGGGGAGCGGTACTAGTAGCACGAACACGGATCATATCTCTGTGCACAGACTTGGATGTTACGACTAGCCGAGTCAAAACAGCGTCCGCCAAACATCACAACTATAGTTGTCTCGCCTACAGAAATGGGACTGGATTTTCAATAATGACGCCAAGAATCTTGGACTTCATTAAACCCGATCCTTAGGGACTCTATGCTGGAGTATTTTATTTATTTAATCGTTCTTATATAGCGCTTTTCCAGCTCAAGAGCTGCTCAAGGCGCTGGCCGATACAGGATCTAACTCAAGCCGCCTGAGACGCCCACCCGCAGCCTTTGGGCGCATGGTCTGACGCCCGGACAACTGAGCACAATCCTGGGCAGCCAGGGATGGGGGAGAAGGACCTAGGTGCATGCTGGGTGTTTTCTTGTCACCGGCACTCACCCGTCTAGGACATGAGCGTCAGGATCTTTTAAAGTCCGTTATGATGGAATGTATCAGTATGCGACACAGACTAGACCTCGGTTTATACTCTCATCAGAAGGAGTAGGAAAACAGGAGTAAAGTGTCTTTCCCAGGGACACAACACAATGGCCCGGCCAGGGATCGAACCCGGGACCTTCCGATCCGCAAGCCGAAGCACTACCATTAGACCACAGTGCCTCCTAGGCTGGTGGTGGTGGTGGTGGTGGTTTCCTTCACCATCATTCCTAGTGGAGCAAACGGAAAAAAGTTGGGCCAGTGTCTCTGCTGGTCAGCGCTTTTTCCACAATGACTAGTCAAAACGCTTGTGCTGGTTACGGGATTTCAACTGTGCACGGCCCTGCAGTTATTTCCTCAACACCCTTACCCAGCCTAACGAAGTGTCAAGTTAATTCACAGATAGAATTATGATACCAAACAGTGTGCGGTTTGTTTTTCTTAGCGCCCTCCAGCAACTCCCCCTTGTCCCTCCTACCCCTCACCCCAGTAGGTATGCGTGCGGCATGCGTGCGCGTGCATTTTCTATGCGATTGCGTGTCCGTGCGTGCGGGCCTGCGTGCGTGAATCACAAGACTGTGTGCCAGAAAAGAAGAAAAGAGGGACATGGAATGGGCATTACTCGGCCGACCGTAACCTTTCCTCGCTGCGCTCACTCATTAGCGGCTTCCGACACCATCACAAACGTATGTCTGCACTGATTAGGCTAAACACGTCACCTTACGATACAAACACTGACTGCTTCATTATATTATGTTTGGTGTCAATCCCAGCCATAGAAAAACAAGACAGTTTATTCTTTTTTCTTTATTTATCGCTCTTATACAGTTCCAATTCTATTCTATCCTATCCCGTAACTCCAAAGTCGTTGGGGCACCACCGATCATCGTTTAACTAGCCTACTCCATCTTTCTCTGTCCTCAGCAACAGATGATATAGATGATGTTGGTGCTGTAGATATTTCTCGCAAATTATTCTGAGGTTGAAAATCTGCTCAGTGGTACTTCGCCCTGCCCTGAATCCTGCTTGTTCTTTAGTTATGATTTGTTCAGTTTATGGTTTTAATCTGTTGAGTATTATTTTCAGGAGGACTTTGAAGGGACGGCTGATGAGGCTGATGGTGCGGTAATTTTGCCACTCCTGAAGGTTACCCTTTTTGGGAAGAGTGATGACAAGCGACTGGGTCCATGATGGAGGCCACCCCCCACTCTGCCAGATACTGTTACAGATAATGGTGAGGGCGTCAATCATCGCTTCACCTCCGGCTTTAAGCAATTCTGCGGGTTTACTCCCGCTGACTTCCCTTTCTTCAGCGATTGCATTGCTGCCTCAACTTCTTCTCGGAGATTGAATTGGGAGGTTTTCTTCTTTTCTCTGTTCTGGGGACATGCTAGAACTGATGGGTCTCCGTTTGGTGTGTGGTTGTAAAGGTCAGAGCAGTACTCTGTCCATCTCTCAAAGACTTCTTGTTCTTCTGTAAGGCATATGCCAGACTTGCTTTGGATCGTGGAGACCTTGGGCAGAGTAACACTTGTCAGCCGCTTCACAGTCTGGTAGACCTTGCTGTTGTTCTTGTTCAGACTGTTCTCTATTTCCTGGCATTGATCTTCTATCCCGTTCCTCTTTGCTGTGCACATGCCTTAACAGTTCCAATACTGTAAACGTTAACTGGATCTTTCGGGAGAGGGATGGAGGAGGGAGGGGGCGTAGTCAAAGTGAGTCCTTTTAAACAAAGCACACACAAACACAAACGCACACACACACACGCACACTCCACACCATCCGAATGTTACGTCTCAACATATGCTGTATGCCTTCGCTACGAAAAACATCGATGATAAACATATTGTAGGATAATATGTCTTAGCACCGAACAGCATGGTGTAAGCCTTGTACCTGTCCACTCAAGTTGAAACGAAAGTACCAACAGCCTAACACCCTTGAGCTGTCCAACGCACAATGGTATGCAACTAGCTTAATGGCGCATGGCCCAATCACACGTAGGTCTTGCATTCATTTCTGCCAACAGCCACTTCATCTTTGGTGCATGTTAAACTGTCCGTAAACAGATGAACGTTCTATTTCCCCTTCAACCCTCTTCCACAGGGTTGAAACGCGTCTGTCATCGTCGGTCATACCAACTGAAAAGGCTTTCAAGGCCCCAATCGTTGGGATGGTATTATACACCGAGGTGTACACTGTGCAAGCATTCCATCCACTGGAGAGCATTATGAAGAGAGCCCTTTTGCAGGCGTTTGTTAGTCTGTGCTAGCATTCCATCCACTGGAGAGCATTGTGAAGAGAGCCCTTTTGCAGGCGTTTGTTAGTCTGTGCTAGCATTCCATCCACTGGAGAGCATTGTGAAGAGAGCCGTTTTGCAGGCGTTTGTTGGTCTGTGCAAGCATTCCATCCACTGGAGAGCACTGTGAAGAGAGCCGTTTTGTAGGTGTTTGTTGGTCGTTCCAATTACAATGGTATTGCTAGGTCAAACACGAGGAGCGTGCTTTGATGGTAAGATCGTGTGGCAGGGACAGTTGTCGATGACACTTTCAATGTATTGTGCGAGCGTGCACGCATCTTGTGAAGGCTGATTTGAGTCCAAACAGGAATGGCCGAAAAACCAATTTGCAATGTTTGCCCGACGCCCGAAACGATCAAGGTTAATACTTGAATGAGCCCATGCAAGCTGTAAATTTATTTGGGCCAATAAAATCCTGTATCTTGTATCCCCAAAACGAAACCGCGCCGCACTGGTCGCTGTATTGGGGTCCACCTAGCTGTGGTTGGGTTCCTGGTTCTCTTTAAAACTTACGGAAGATAAAACCAACGAGGGAGAGGAGAGATGGAGCCCAACCTACTTTCAACCTCAATAATCTGACCCTTAGGAAAGGGAGTTTATTAACGCTCCGTTCCAATGCCATAACAAATTCTCCCTGGAAAAAAATCAGCCGCTGGACCCGGGTTTTTAAAAAAAGAAAAAAAAAGAGCCCTTGGCCTCTTCACTCCTCTAGGACGGAATGGCTGTAACAGCAGAAATATTGACGACAAACATGTAGGAAATTAGCTTAGCGAAACAGAGATACCATCGAATGGAACTGGACATTAATACAACAGTTAGCTAACAAGCAGCACACACATGGCAAATTAACTTCCTGGAAACAGTCACACCGCCGATACTACCGATACCATCTAACAGACGGAGCGACCAAGAATGTTAAATAGCATACTCAAGTCAAAAACTAATCATAACGTTGTCTTCGGTAAATAACTTACCATAGTCAATGAGACACTAAGTAGCTCACTCCAGCCAAAAGTTACCAAGATGATGTCACCAGCCTTGGGCAGGCACAGCTTATCGTTATTACATCTATCCTACCCTCGAACCCTGACACTCCACTTTAAAGATAATTATGCGTGTCCAGTGACAAGAGAGAGGGGGAGGAACTATTCAAATTAGAACCATAATTCTGTAGATGCGAGAGTAAAGAAAACGAGAGCTAAAAACGATTGGTCAGAAGACTACTAGGGACTTTTGCATACCCTTGGGGACCAAAAATCAGCTAGTCAGTCGCAAAAGAACTGTTAAGCTGTGAGGGTCGACCAAAGGAACAAACTGCAGTGCCCGTCTATCTCCATCTCATCAAGAGAGTGCTAGAGACGTAAAAGACGATTTCACGAGTCCCAGAGTCCACAAGTAAGATAAAACTAGTAGTTTTGATATGTGTATGTTTATTGTATATTGATTGCCATGTATTGATAATATGTTCTTGATATATATATAGTTACAGAAACAGATTATTGTTTCCGAGACAGTATGCATGTGGATTGATGTATTCTAGCCTTAAGATTCGAATTGAATTGTGCATATGGGAACCCTGCAGGTGTCTGATGCTATAGACACTTTGCAGAGGAGACCGCACACTTATAGCTAACGAGAATACTGTAGCCAGAGCTCCGACTTTTACAGGTCGGACCTGGGATCACGTTTGTGGAGACGAACGCCTGACCGTCGCTCCCGTGGAACCAAGGAGAACTACCACGATTCTACCTGACCACGTCAAAACCCCACAGCTTCAAGAGCGACCCGACTTACCTTAGCTAAGTCACCCACAAAAACTGAGTCATACCCTCGAGAAACTAGAACATTAGAAACGTACGAACAGTGAAAATCGTAACCGCAGGTAGCAAATGACGAAAGAAACCTGTTAAAACATTTTCCCAGCACTTGGAACTATATTACTTATTAAATTACCGGTTAATGCAGAAATGTTAAAGTTTGTGTTGAATATATAAAAAGTGAAATTACGTACATACGACTGGTGTCATTCTATTTGTATTGTTGTGTAGCTATTAGTTTTCTTCTCTCGAGACATAATAATCTAGTCTTTTGATTAGTAATTAACGGTTCTCAAGTTGAGCCAAATGATACTAAAATTCCCGAGAACAAATATAAATTTTATGTGACCTAAGTGCCGTGATCTGTCTCTCACACAACTTACGGAATTCTGGTAAAAGAACGATCGATAGTGGTAGCACATCGCCCATCTATCAATAAGTCTTACCCCTTAGTAAGATCTTCCCCAGAATATCATCACAATGGCTACAGATGAAAAACTACTAACCTTACACCTCTTTAGAGGATTATATAATTAGTATAATATCATCCTTTGCTGGGATCCAAAGCGTGTTCTGCTTACAACACTGCACTGCCTATCTAGTAACCAAGGTACACATGCTCAGCCTTTATTTGGTATTAAGCGTCGGTAATTAGCATTAACAGGTGTAGTGAGTAACATACGCGCTCCCCCCCCCCCCCCCAAAATTGGCAATAACCTTACCTCACCATATTGTACAATGCGGGTACATTTGCATGCAAGAATTCACAGTAAGAGTATTTATTAATTCATAGCAACAGATTGGCAAATGTACACATATGGAAAATCATATGGATGTCATGAACGTAGATACAGAAAGAAGACTGGAGTGGGGTGAGAGAAAGATAGAGAGAGAATAAAGTTGTCTTATCACATGATGTCAAGATACCTGGAAACACAATAACTGGCAAGTGAATATACAAGGATTAGATTTGATCAATTACTCAATGCTACTGCACATTAAGTACACATGACGAACAACCTGACAATACAAACCCATTGACAAGAAGAGGGTGAACTTTACAAAAGTGCTAACTGTTGGCAGTTACTGAGAACTAAAACTCCCAAACACACTGACACATCAGGGTTCAAAACTATGCAGTTGACACACACTCTCCCATTCAACCTTCTGTGACACACAGGCACAAGCACAAATACAAGTACTCACACACGCTCACAGGAGACAAGAAGCGGAAGAAAAAGAACAGAAGACAAAGAAAAACAAAAAGACAAAGGCAAAGAAGATGAAGACAAAGAAGAGGAAGACATAGAAGACGATGACAAAGAAGAAGACGACAAAGATGAAGGCAAAGACAATGAAGACAAGATGATGAAGACCAAAAAGATGAAGACAAAGAAGATGAAGACAAAGAAGATGAAGACAAAGAAAAAGAAGACAAAGACAAAGAAAAACAAAAAGACAAAGAAGAACAAGACAAAGAAAAACAAAACAAAAAAGATGATGACAAAGAAGATGAAGACAAAGAAGAACAAAAATACAGACAAAGAAGAACAAGAAGACAAAGGCAAAAAAACCGAAAACGACAAAGAAGATGAAGACAAAGACGAAGAAGACAAAACAATGAAGGCAAAGACGAAAAAGACAAAACAATGAAGACAAAGATGAAGAAGACAAAACAATGAAGACAAAGAAGAAGAAAACAAAGAAAAACAAGAAGACAAAAAAAATGAAGAAAAGACGATGAAGACAAAAACGAAGAAGACAAAGAAAAATAAAAAAAAATAAAGAAGAAGACAAAGAGAAAAAGAAAAAAAAAGATACAGAAGAAGACAAAGAAAAACAAGAAGACAAAGAAGAACAAGACAAAAAAAGATGAAGACAAAGAAAAACAAGACAAAGAAGATGAAGACAAAGAAGAACAAGAAGACTAAGACCGCAACCAAAAACATATCCCACCAATAGATCTCACAGGTACACATTCTCTCACCTATCCTCACCAACAAAAGCTGGCGGCAACACCAACGTAAGGTTCATTCATGCTACTCACCTCCTATGAGCGTCAGAATGGCTGTTCTCAGTGCTAAAGTTGATCAACGTCTCCTGTCGCCCCTCTCTCAGCAT
>CM072527.1:31430726-31703226 GCA_036898135.1 Oncomelania hupensis | reverse complement strand
ATGCAATGCTGAAGGGCAAATAGAAGACCTATACGTAAAAACCTCAAACACCAAAACTAGCAGTAACAAAGTAAAACTGGAGATCCTATCCTATCCTATCCTGTCCCGTAACCCGGGGGTCGTAGGGTCACCACAGATGATCGTTTAACCAGCATACTCCATCTTTCTCTGTCCTCAGCAGCCCTGATGGCTTCGCTCGGTGTCAAACCAATCCATTCTCGAATGTTGTCCTCCCACCTCTTTTTCAGTCTCCCTCTTCTTCTACATCCTTGCACTGTGCCTTGCAGAATAGTCTTTGCAAGGCCTGATGATCTGTTGACATGGCCATACCATCGGAGTTTCAGTTTCTTCACCACTGTGAGCAGGTCATCGTGTTGTCCAATGGCTTGTGTGATGGTCTGTCGGACTTCGTCGTTGGTGATGTGATGTGTATAGGAAATGCCCAGAAGTCTTCTGTAGCACCTCATCTCCATGCTTTGTATTCTTCGTTGGAGATCTGCTGTGAGGGTCCATGCTTCGCAAGCATATAGGAAGATGGAGATGACAAGGGAGCGCAGCAGTCTTACTTTGAAATGTAGACTGATGGTCCTGTCTTTCCAAATGGGCTTCAACCTTGTCAGGGCAGCAGTTGTTTGTGCGATCCTGGAGAGGACTTCCTGTCGGGACCCATTGTCCGAGACAATGGCTCCTAAATATATGAAGCTATGCACTGTGTTGAGGGATTGGCCTTGGACTTTGATGTCCGTGTTGATGCCATTGGTGTTGTTGTCATCATTTTGGTCTTCTCTGCACTTATTTCATAAGCTCTGGAGGTGGTGTCAAGCCTCTGTACCAGCTGTTCAAGTTCTTGTTCCTCTCCAGCCAATCCATCAATGTCATCCGCAAAACGAAGATTGGAGATTGCTCTACCCCTATGCTGACTGTGCCTTCATGATCTGCAAGAGCATCTGACATGATGCGCTCTAGGAAGATGTTGAAGAGTGTTGGAGAGAGTAGACATCCTTGACGCACACCAATTGTTGTACTGAACCAGTTCCCGATGGCGCTGTTGTGGAGGACTGCACTGGTAGCCTTGTCATACAGGCTTTTGATGACTTCAATAATTTTAGGGCTGATGTTGTACACTTTCATTGTTGCCCATAGAGCTGCATGCCAGACTCGGTCAAACGCCTTCTTGAAGTCTATGAACACATGATATAGATGTTGTTGGTGCTCTAGGTATTTCTCACAGATTATTCTGAGGTTGAAAATCTGCTCAGTGGTACTTCGACCTGCCCTGAATCCTGCTTGTGCTTCAGCTATGATTTGTTCAGCTTGGGGTTTCAACCTGTTGAGTATTATTTTCAGGAGGACCTTGCTGGGATGGCTGATGAGGCTGATGGTGCGGTAATTTTCACACTCCTGAAGGTTACCTTTTTTGGGAAGAGTGATGACAAGCGACTGGGTCCATGGTGTAGGCCACTCCCCACTCTGCCAGATCTTGTTACAGATAATGGTGAGGGCATCAATCATCGCTTCTCCTCCTGCTTGTAGCAGTTCCACGGGTATGTTGTCCACTCCCGCTGACTTCCCTTTCTTTAGCGATCGAACTGCTGCCTCAACTTCTTCCCGGAGATGATTTGACAAAACTGGAGATAATTTTGCCAAAAACGTGGAACATTCCATCTACCAAGTTCCTTCAAAGTCAAATGTGTCCCCTTATAAAGTGATATCAAATTCTCTTGTGTGCAATGAGCAATGACATTTGGGCAGCAGTAAATAACCCCGGCAAACAATCAACCCTAATGTAGGTGTGGGATTTAAACAAGGGACATGCTGCATCTAAATCCACTAATGTTGAAGCGAGATTTGGATAGGAGATAATCCTGTCAAAGTTCAGACTTAACATAGCAAGGTGCTAAAGCGGACCACAGAAATGCAGTTTGTGCCATTGTTCTACTTCATATCTCTTGACCCTATCACCTCCTTTCTCAATCAAGCAGCACCAGTACCAACCTTCTTTCTCTCGGAGCACTCGCTTGAGGCGGGAGTTCTCGGACAACAGGGTGTCCATCTCAGCCAGCTGGGTCTTGGCGTCCTCGGTCAGGTTCTGCTGGGACCTCCGCAACAGCCGTTCCTTCTCCTCCACGCTGTCCACCAGCGCCTGTCCACAACATCATGCCATCAGCATTCCCTCACTACTAGTATAGCATAGTGTAATAGTGATGGCATCGTAGGCAACATCACGCCATCAGCATTCCCTCACTGCTAGTATAGCATAGTGTAATAGTGATGGCATCGTAGGCAACATCACGCCATCAGCATCCCCTCACTGCTAGTATAGCATAGTGTAATAGTGATGGCATCGTAGGCTATCAGCCTTTTGCCTTCTAGGTAAACGTGCATGTGTGAGCACACGCATTACTTGTCACACTGTCAGGCTTTCAGGCATCAAATTTTGCCTACTAGAGTGACGTGGGGTAAGGGAATACTGTTCGATCGCTAATCCTTCATCATGATGATGTGGTGTTACGCAGGCGGAGAGAGAAATTCTGGCGACACCAGTTACAGACGAACTTTCCCGACGGACTAAATGTTTTTGACTGACTGACTGCATAGCTGGTTTTACAAGTGAGTGTGCTCTTCTTGATAACGCTGTGGTCCTGATTCGGCTCTTTACAGTCCGCTGGACCCTATAAACAATGACTAACTCTTGCTAGCGGCTTGCTTCTGTTGATAGCTGTGAACCTTAATATGTTTGTGGTGTTAACTTCACTCCTGATGATAGTAATGTATGTGTATAAAGTGGTGAGAGAGAGAGCGAGAGACATAGCGAGAGAGAGAGAGAGAGAGAGAGAGAGAGAGAGAGAGAGAGAGAGATGTGTGACTTGTTTTGCGTCATCATATGTGTCATGGTTCTTTACGTCATTTTTCCCATCGTGTTCTTTTCGTTTTGTTTGTGTGTAGCTGATGAAGTGTAACAATTTACACGAAATATTCTAGTTTAGGTGTTTTGGTGTTTGTTTTTATCACAATTATCCTGCCTCGAATGTAGAGAGCTTCACCTTCGCATCCTATTGGATCCACCGTTCTCGTCCTGTTCTTTTCATTACGTCTTCATTCTGGGTGTCACAGTTTCTTCTTTAAACTCCAACATATAATAGAAAGGAAAGACTTGTGGTGCAAGGTTGGGTTCACAAAGAAAGTGTCACGGACTCTTCCACCCACTTCCAACTCCAACACTTCCTTTCTTGTCGAAATCTCTCGCAAGAGCTTTGTCCCTCAGTTTTAATTTCCAAATCGGCATGTTGATGATGACAAGAAGGTATATGTATACCAGAACATGAATTCTCAAACGGTTCATTTAGAAACGTCGAAGCTGGTAGCGTAACGAATACTAAGAGCATTGTTCTCAAATGGCTTGATATTAAAACCTCTGTTTGAGCAATTTGATAATATGCTTTGGGAATAAAAATCGTCTGCTCAAGATAACGTAAAAGAAAACCTAACACCCCCTTCCCTTCTTACCTCCCCAATTTTCTCACCGGTTCTGTGCGAATTTCAGAAATGACCCTTGGGGCTTCAAAATTAACGGAGAAATCTCATACCTGTATTGTCTTATATTTGTCCTGTTGGATTTGTTTTGAAAATGTTCCATGTTTGGTTAACATTGTGCCGCATATATTTTTCCCTTGTTTTGAGGAAAAAGGATTTCTTTTCTTGACTCCTCGAAATTTGATACCAATTGTCCAACAATCCAGAAATGCTTCTAGAATGTCTTGGTGGGAGAGGGAGGAGGGGAGGGGTGGGGAAGGAGAGGAAAAGAAGTGATGGGGAGGGGGGGGGGAGAAGGGGGAGGCTTCCAGAACACAAAAATAATGTGCTTTCTATAAATGTACAATGATTTAGGGAGGTTGAGACAATACACGCAATCCACAATACCTACTGTCATCAGTCAAACCATAGTTAACCCAAGCCCACCAAACCATTACCATGCACAGGCTTGCAGCGAATGGGCGTACAATTCCCATGCCTGTTGAAAGTGATTTTCGAAAGCGATCTTGTATGCAGTTGTTGATGTTTGCTGAATAAAGTTGGAAAACTTTATACGACGACTCCTGCCATGTTGCTGCGTGAACAGGCTGCATGGATACACGAATTCGAGTTACACTTATCAACACTCAAGCATCGGGGCTGAATCAGCCATTGATAAATAACCGCATAACACAGGCGTATTTGTCGTTCACATTCCACTGTAATTAGTGTTGGTTTCCATCTGGATTTGGACCTCTGCCTTCAGCAGCTATATGAGCTAAATGAAAAATAACAATGATGGCCCGCTTTTGCTTGGACTGAAAGCTGACCTGAATGGTTTTGTCTTTCTCAGCCAGCATGCGTCGCATGGACTGCAGGGCTTCTTGCTGTTGCTGCTCCGCCAGCTCCATCCTGCCTTGCAAGGCCTGCAGCTGTAAGTCTTTCTGAGCCAGCTGGTTGCCCAGCTCCTGCAGCTCCAGGTCCCTGTTCATAATTAAGACATTTTCTGAACGGCGCAAAATCAAACGACATATGTGTTACAGCATGAGAAAACCAGGCTAAAGTGTCAAAATATGAAAAATTACTTATTTATTTATTAACAAAGTACTAAAAATAATCTTCAAAATGCAAAAAACAGAATTGTTTTATCTTTATTGGTTGATGTTTTATGATTTTTTTAAATATTTTATTTTCTCGGGGGCTAATTTCCAGAAATTGCCTTCAAAGTTTTGAATTGTAAAATGATCATTACTTCACAACCAGAATTTTCCCATGCATGTATTTGGTATCAAAACAATCAGGAAGATGGCAGCAATATGGCAGTGAGTTGAGATAAGATGAGAAAATTCACATTATACACCATTCACACAATACTGAACATAAACAAATTAAAACAGTACGCACAATTTTATTCTGTACCCATCCATAATGCATAGTGTTTTTAAACATATTAGAAATAAAACAAACAAGTGTTTAGCAAGTCTATAATAACTCAAACACATAATAATATATCAAGAACATGGCCTGAATCAATCATTTTTCTAAAATAAACCCTATCATAATGCCCCCCCCCCCCCCCCCCCCCCCCCCCTCTTAAATCCCTCGTCCGTCAAGTAATCTTTTGTTTAATTGCAAGCAGCTACATCAGCTCAGTTCAAATAGTCAAACAAAGATTACAAACCGAAAACAAAAGTTTCATTAGGTAGTTTTCAATCCTAATAATCAAGCTTTAATAATTCCCCGATTCTCCACTCCCTTCCGCACGTCGAATAAATCTGTCGCGTCACAGGTGTAAATCAAAATAACATGTCATTTTGCTCTATAAAGTTTAAATAAGCACAAATATCAAAACAAATACTAATTACTAGTAATTTGGTAAATAGTCCTCATGTTCATTTCCTAAAACAGACAAACCAACAATAATAAATACTGAGAACATAGTCAACTTGTCATGCTAGTAATATTGAATGCAGGCCAGACTACTTACCTTTTCAACCACCCCACCCCACCTCCACCCAACAAAATATACTACTGAAATATTTTCCACACTCATACTGTAATTCTTTCACTGATATCGCCTTTTCAACCTTTACCTAAATCTATGCAAGTAGAATGACGGATTATTAAAGACACGCCAATAGCGAAGAGGCCTACGAAACATGAATCATTGAATGAAAACAAACAGTATAGTTTATTAACGGGATCAAGCTTCGGCTCGTCAGAATCATAATCCTCATCACAGTTCCCACTGGCACCATCATAAAAATAGTCTGAAAGCAGGTCTTGGAGCTCTTCAGAAGCAAAACCGGGTCGATTCAAGGCCCTAGCTACTCTAGCAGACGACACATCTATTGACGCTGAAGACGAAGCCATCACTTCCGGTTTCCAAGAAGAATCGGTCACTTACTTTGACAAATTGTTTCTAACAAATGCAACATAAATATTGCAAGAAAACACTTGAAATAGATGTATGATGAGTTTATCTACATTAAAAAATTCACTTTGAACTAAAAATCGTCGAAAATCTATAGGAAACACTTCAGTTTTTCACGACCTGGCTAGAGACACATTCGAACACAACTTGTGTCACAAGCAAGCTTCGGAACAAGGAATTTCATGAAAAATTCATACGCCACACACTTTTATGTACCAAAAAGTAGTAGCAATAGGGACTTTTAACTCTCCAGACGTTATATATCAATCCACATTGGGGATTTCCCTTCATAGTCGGACAAGAAAAGTTGGGGTATCGGAGGTCAATTAGTGCCATTGTTTTAGCAAGGTGTGATCAACACCCTTATCAAAATCAACAAAATAAACAATGTTTTAGTAATTTTTGAACAAAATCCGTTTGGGATATTAAAGAAAAGTCTTAAATAAAGACAAAGAGGCAACAATCTTAAAATTGATGGGGTAGCCTATTTTTAGTGTTTTACGGCTGTAGCAGCGAATCAATCCTGGCGTCTTTAGCCGGGTTTTGTCATGCGGTAACACATATCGTACCTGTCTAAGCTAAACCGTGAAACTCCACTTCTGTGATTTTTTAATTGTTATTTTGTATTTATTTATTTTAATTAATTATTTTATTTAATGATGGTTGGGAAGGAAGGGTGAGAGTTTTGGTTGTACCAACTGATTAGTTCTCCCATTTTCTGTCAACACCACACTGGCAGGAGTACTGAAAGCAACACATGGGTCAAAATCCTCTCCAGCGACTTATACCTTGAGTAGTGGATTGTGCTGTCTGGTCATTTAATATCCCAATGATTCATCAATTTTTATCAAATCTCAAACTGTGTTTGTTTTTGTTTTTTAGTAACAGCAACAACAACAACCACAATAGTAATAATAATAATAACAATAATAATAATAATAATAATAATAACAATAATAATAATAATAATAATAATTAAGAGTAAAACGCCTTTGGATCTTCTTTATCAACACAAAAGGTTTTTAAAAACTTGTTATTGTCCATAATAATAATAATGATAATAATAATAATACCAAATAATAATACCAAATAACAAAACAACAACAATAAATGTAGAAGAGAGTGCCTACCTGTTGGCCAATTCCTTTTGCTGTTTACGCGAGAGATGTTGGATTTCGTCTTCCTTCTCTTGCAGCTGGGCTTGTGCTTTGCGAGCAGCCTGCTCCTTCTCACACAACGACTGTACGCACTTTGTCTCCAACTCCTGAACAAAAAAAAAAGGTATGCAAGTGAACCAACTAGTAACGCTGGATGTTATATACACGCTAAAATATATATAGTTTGTTAATGAACTCAAAAGTCAAAGAAAATGTTTTCATATTTTCCTCATTTGTCAAATATTACTTTCTTTTTCTTCTTTTTGTTTTGCCAACTTTTGTTTGTCCAAATGCATTTTTCAGCAGATACCAGGCATGCCTACCCCAAATTTCGAATTTCAGGAACACAAAAAGTGAATTTCAGGAACAAATAATAAATTTCCGGAACAAGCAAAAAAAAATGTTTTTGTCAATCTGTCTACATTTAATGAAGGGGTATTTTTGCATCCACTCCACTCTGTAGCATAGCGAACGTTTCTTGGTAGAAGTTTCTACAACTGATGCGACTTTTCTCTTACTCGCCATTTTAAAAACGGATGAAAACACAGCCGTGCATGCGCAATCGACTAAAAAAAATCTCGCGAGACTTCAGTTACGACGCAAATTAGCGTCTGCTAGGCCTAGTTTTCGCAAAGGACAGCTAGAAATCAGAAAGAATTACGTATGGCATCTTAACTTTGTCAAAATTAAAATATCTGGAACACGAAAATAATTTACGGATTTTACGGAACAGCCATATTTTTTTCGGAATTTCAGGACTAAATCCGGAAATTCAGGAACGGTAGGCATGCCTGAGATACATTTTTACTTTCTGGGCTCATCCTAATTTCCTTGATTTTGTCATACTTATTCAAAGTTTTGTGTTGTTTTGTTTGTGTGCACTTGAGTGTGCACATGCGTGTGTGTGTGTTTGTTGATAAATAATTATATAGTTTATTGTTGGAGTTAATGGTAATGAATCGTTAAAGATGAATGTACAGTAGTAGCAGTAGTAGTATAATGTAGTATAGTAGTGGCAGAATGGTAGGCTATCAGCCTGTTGCCCTCTAGATAGAGGTGTATTTAAGAGCACACATATTACTTCCCACACTGGTTGGTCTTCAGGCATCAGTTGTCTGAGGAATTTTGCCTACCAGAGTACGACGAAGTACTGACCTGAAGCTGAAGTTCTTTCTCTCTGAGCTGCGCCCGTAGCTTTTGATGCTGTTTGTCTGTTGTTGGAGTCTTGTTGTTCAAGTCCTGCACACAAACATTGCCCTATAGTGTCTGGCAAAACAATATCCCAGTGCAAAAACGACCTGCAGCACACTATCTTAACATTCCATGACAAACAAATGAAGCACAAACACACCATAAACCAACCAAACACACATCTAATAATTAATTGGAAATATTGTACATATTAAGAAAGGCAATGCAATATGGAGCACACTCAGAGGTGCCAACACCCTAATCTTCTTGTCAGTATTTCCGGACCCGTTTGTCAGTATTTTTTAACACTTGTCAGTATTTTTTTTTTCTCGCAAAATCTAGCCTATGACACTATAAAGTAACGACAGGCTTCACTCTGAAACAGAAGGCTATTTTCAATCCTCTAAAATCACGATAAAAATCAGCTTGTTGAAAACCACACTTGTTTTACTCTAAAATCGCCATGAAAATCAGCTTGTTGAACACAGCGACGTTCAGTGAGTGCAGGAGTACTATTATGAGACTAGAAACCGGTACAGAAGCACCGCTGGCAAAGATAAACGATCGGCAACTTTTCCTCCGTATTTTTATAAAAGCTACCGTATTTCCGTATTTAATTCACTTCGCTGGAATTAAATACGGTCAATCCGTACTGGTTGGCACCTCTGCACACTATACAACAGCAGAGGACAGCAAGTGGACTACATCTAACAACTCCCCAAACTGCAGGCAGAACAACCAACAAGTTCACACACTTAAACCACACCCCTTTTACCAGTGTCAACACACATGCACAACTCCAACGTGAACGGTACAAAGCGTACAATAAGAAATTCATTCATACACTACAAATTTTGTCAGACTCACGTCAACCTTTCCAGTAAACATTTAATCAAACAGGGAGTAGAAAACTTCATTCTTACAAACAAACCTACCATGCACACGCGCACACACTCTTACAACACGCACGCACTTGCGCAGAACACACACACGCACCACACAAACAGAGGAAAAATCTTCATTGGGAACACAAGAGTTCCTTTCCCTACCTCAAAACACATAATAAAATATCCAGATCTTACCTCCAGCATGCGTTCTTTCTCCAAGAGGGACTTTTGCAATCTCTGTACAATAGCATCCTTTTCCTCCAGAGCCTTGCTGTGTCTGTCCAACGCATCCTGTCCAACGAAAGAGAATGGAAGATAAAGGTAGAACGAAGAATGAACGAAAAAAAGTTGAACAATTGAGGAAGGGTACATATGACACTGGCTCAATCTGCATTCTGCACACTTGCCATGACTTTGTATACTCAGTCAAATAATGGGAATTTCCATACAAGCTTCTGGATCCACATCAACACTGATAAAGTGTCTTCTCTCATCAAAAGCCACAGTAAGAATTAACTAATTATATTGAACTCGGCAGTTTATACTTGGAACACCCCAACTAAGGATAACCAATTAGGAATAATTACATAACCAAATGAGAACAACTAATTGGGAATACCAAATAAGAACAAACTTTCCTAACAAGAAAAGAGGTTTTTTTAAATGAGGAAATACAAGTAGAAATATAAGATCCATGTAAAATACAAGTAGACATATAAAACCCATGTAAAATACACTCTACCACAGGGCTGAGATTTAGCAAGCCAGGCTAAGGAGCCAGCCGGGCTCCTAACCTGGGAAGTTGAAGTTGCCAAAATATTTCTCAGGTTGCCAGACCCCTTGATTGAAAGCACGGTCATTTTTTTAAACTGTATAACTATTGCAGCTAATAAACAAGATAAATTTCAACAACACTGTTTCATTTTTTAAAACAAGCACTGTATAATTTATTCTGATCTCGTTTCTCTTCTTCGTATTTCTTATTCTGCTGTGTTTTTTTCTTCTTCGGACTTTTTTTTTTTTTGGCTGGAGGCTCCAAGACACCGCTTACAAAGCGCCATCGTTCGAGATTGACAAAAGACTGAGAATGGGGAATATCGAAAGTACGGCAGGTCTCGCGTGACTCATCAAGGAAGTCAGAGACTCGTTCCGATACACGCAAGGAAGCAAGAAGGCTAGGATCTCGCAGGGCAGTAGCGTTTCGCGGCGAAGGAAAGAAGAAAGTCTCGCGAGAAAAGGCTATTTTTACTTCGCAAATCCCTCGCTTTGCTAGCGTTACCTAACTTCCTAGCATGCATCGGAACGGGTCTCCGGTGCTGACTGCAGAAGCGGTTGGCGCGTGTTTTGTTTTACATTGCAAGTCAAAAGTCCGTGTACAGGTACAGAATCTCTACCACTGGCGGTATTTTCAAGTCGCCAGCCGGGCGAATGGTACCCCAAATCGAGCTCGCCACACACTATTTTTAGGGGCCATTGGCGAGTTGGCGAACGTTAAAGCTCAGCCCTGTACCATATACAGATGAACATTCACCGTTGTCCAATGCACTTATTTCAAGATGTATTCTCAGCAATACCAAACTCTAAATCAAACATACAATTACTTCAAACTGCACTTTACTAACACATGGGCAACCAACACTAGGCCTACGTTTAGAACAAAGCGCAGATGAATATATGAATAAAATTGTCATTGTTTTGTACTGGACAAATTTGGTTGAAAATGCCATTCATGTGTCACTTTATGATCTTCATTTATCTTCATTTTTCTTTACTCTGTGCATGTGCATATGTGTGTGTGTGTGTGTGTGTGTGTGTGTGTGCATAGGTTGGTAGGTGGATGTATGAGTGCATTTAGTTTGCGTGCGTGCTGAATAAATAATTATGAAGAAAAGATTTTTGATATTATTAGAAAGAAATTGAAGTGGTCGTTCACACACTTTCTTTCTCCTCTAGTCTTATATTCCTCTTTTTTTTCACCAATCGAAGAACTCGCAGAGGTGCCAACCCTCTAATCTTCTTGTCAGTATTTCCGGTCCCGTTTGTCAGTATTTTTTAACACTTGTCAGTATTTTTTTTCCTTGCAAAACCCAGCCTACGACACTATAAAGTAACGACAGGCTTCCCTCTAAAACAGCAGACTATTTTCAGTCCTCTAAAATCATGATGAAAATCAGCTTGATGAACATCACACTTGTTTTACTCTAAAATCCCCATGAAAATCAGCTTGTTGAACACAGCGACGTTCAGTGAGTGCAGGAGTACTATTATGAGACCAGAAACCGGTGCAGAAGCACCGCTGGCAAAGATAAACGATCGGCAACTTCTCCTCCGTATTTTTATAAAAGCTACCGTATTTCCGTATTTAATTCACTTCGCCGGAATTAAATACGGTCAATCTGTACTGGTTGGCACCTCTGAACTCATTACATAAATGCTATTCGCATCTTAGGCGTGGAATATGAAAAATTGCCGAATGGAAATCGGGCAATACGATAACCACAAAATCCATGATCAAAAGCAACAAAACGGCAGAGAGTTACCTCCAGTGAGTTCTGTGCTCTTGTCAACGCAGCGGACAGCTGAGCCATTGCCTCCCCTTGATGTCGGTACTTCATCTCCGCTTTCTGCAAAACATTCATAAAAGTCATAATAACAAACAACATTCCAATGTTCTTTTACCAACAATAACAAATCAATTTAAAAAAACTACAAAATCTTCGGTATAGGTCCAGTAAAGCTCCTTATATGACCCAATATTTTTATATTTTTAGGTGCAAAAGAAGTCTGCTGTAAAATAGTACAAATGGGGGTGGGAGGATGGGAAGGGAGCCTCAGTGAAGAAAGTGCCGGCAAAACAATTTAGGCATTGAAATTTGAGCAATAACATTGCAGGTAGAGGTTCCAAATGTCAAGGATTATAGTCTGGAGTGCTGAACACATAACGCCACCCTATGTGCAGGCCACTGTCCCGTATTGCTTTGGACTATAGTAAACCAAGGTCTAGTCCATGCACGAACACATTCAATCGCACCGACTTTAAAGATCCTGATCCTCATGTGCCAGACAGGTGAGTGCCACTTACACCAGCAAGCACTAAATCCCTCCCTTTATCCTCCCCCAGCCCAAGAAGAAGAATAGGAGGAGGAGGAAGAGAAGAGGAAGAAGAAGAAGGAGAAGAAGAAAAAGAAGAAGAAGAAGAAAAAGAAGGAGAAGAAGAAGAAGAAGAAGAAGAAGAAGAAGAAGAAGAAGAAGAAGAAGAAGAAGAAGAAAATCAGCTTCTCCACACCTCCAGCTGTTGCTGTGTTTTGAGCAAGTGTTGGTTGGCGTCCTCCAATTCCCGGAGCTGGCTCTGCAGAGCTTGACGTGCCTCTCGCAGTTCTCTCCCCTTCCTGTCCACCTCTGCCTGCTTCTCTTCCAGAGCAGACTGTTCACAACAAAGAGTGGTGATAATGAAAAATCATTGTCAAATAACAATCACCATGGTGATATTGTTCAATTGTTGCCAAGCAAAAAATAATAATAACAATTTTTAAAAAAAATATAGAAATACAATAATAATAATAATAATAATAGTAATAACAATAATGATAATAATAAGAGAAGCTATATAGGCGCTTTTGATCCAAATCACCAACCAGGTTCAAAACAAGTAAATCTCTACCAAACATACATGCTCACATGTTTCATACACTCTCACATACACTCACATGTAACATGTGGTGCTAAGGCAGGGAAATCACTATTAGCAGACGCAATGGGAATCTATATTTTATTGTAAAATCTGTGCATGTAAAACAACGAAAGCAGACTAAATTGCATTGTGCAATGACAGTATGTAGTCACAGCCAGGATTATTATCAGTCTTTGTTCACAGGACCAGTACTTTTAAGTCACACCCATGTACTACACAACAGGTAACGGTAAAGGTATTCCCAAAAACCTTTCGGTTGATGGCAAAAGAGAAAGGTGTTCGAGATCTCCCTTTTCTCTGGGACAGCTTAATTATTGCGGTGCCCATTTCTTCTCCCTCGCTGCCTAGTAAATGTTTGTTAAAAGGGGAGCAGGTGTGATTGCAATCTTTTGGACAAATCGGTGTTTTAGGTCAGTTGCAGATCCATTTATCCAGTAAGGCACCCACAGGAGATTTTTTTATTTTAAAATCAACATAAACTCACTATAGTATTGTGAAATTAGCTGTCTATTCATTTCCAGCCATCAGCATTATTATTATTATTATTATTATTATTATTATTATTATTATTATTATTACAGATGGTCTACTCCAAACTGGTGAGTGTGCTGGGCTAAGTACATCAGAAAGATGATCGCCATGACAAGTTTGTCACTGAGGCTCTCAACCTCATCGTTGAAGAGCTGGACAAATCCTTGACTCCAGGTTAGTGGGTGTTCATTTTCTCTGCAGTGAAAATCTTGGAATGTAGTCGAGCTTCCCCGCTTCCAAAGCGAGCAAAGTTGTCATTCCCAGCTGTGTAGATTGGGGTTGCATTGTGAGCTAGTTTCGCGAAATTGGTTAACGCTTTCATCACATCATGTCTGGATTTTTGCATTTCGACATTGCTGGGTCTACCAGCAGAACAGATAAATCGTCTCCAAAGCGTACAAAACAGCGCAGCATGGCTCGAATTGAGAAAGAGAAAGAGACCATATCTGCCATTGCTTCAGAAACTTCACTGGCTGCGTGTAAAATTCTGCCTCCAGTATAAGATCTGTTTTTGCCTTCTGTTTCTTTGAAGGAACTCTCCCAGCCTATCTTTCCAACTAACTTGTAGCCTACTGGACAGCCCGCATTCTCCGATCTTCCGCATAAAAGCTGTTGAAAGATCTGCGTCGAAACCTGAAAACTGTTGGCGAGCGTGGTTTCAGTTTCATTGCTCCATCTCTCTGGAACGCACTTCCTGTCAGTATGAGGAACTTGGAAGATATTTATATATTTAAAGCCCAACTAAAAACATACCTTTTTCGCTTAGCTTTTGATTGACTTACTTGCATCCTCCCTCCCCATCCCACACCTCTTTCATCTTATAGGGAGTCTTATGTGTAACATAACAATAGTTGTGTTTCGTTGTCAGTAGATGTACCTCTCTCTCTCTATATATATATATATATATATATATATACATGTAATCCTTTTGTACATTGCGAGTGAATGCGTGTGTATGCGCAATGAGTCTTTGTGAGTTTTGCGCTATATAAATGTTATTCATTATTATTATTATTTCTTTGTTTTTTCTGGGATAGTCAGCCTTCCAAGCACTCACTGCACTTGGCGTTGCTTAACAAAACATTGTGTCCACAGAGACCCACAACACACAAATGGGTTCTGCGATGAACGGTGCCATTACCCAATTCAGAGGAAGCTGCCAGATTTCTGCCCCACTGGTCATACTGTCAACACTAACCTGAGATGCGGAGCTGGATTTGTTGAGATCGTCTTCCAGCCTCTGCAACAGAGCCTTCTGTCCCTGCAAAACATAGTACAGCTGATCACAGCCATGCACAGGCACACAGACAGCTTTCCACCATACGCCAACACAACCCATCCATGCACACACAGCACAGAGGACACTGGTCAAGGTTTACCTCCTCACAGTCTCAGCACAGCAGCTGTTGAGCAGGCCTACCCAATACAATGCAAACCTGTCCAATACTATGCAACACAATACAACACCCCTCAATTTGTTTTACACTGAGCAATTACAATGGTGGCAGCATGTAAGTATTTACAAATTTAACATGTAGAGCCTACAGGAAATAACTGCATTTCACCACACTTAAACGGAACAGTAACAAAACAATTGTGAAAGCAGAAGTAAAACACCAACAATAGAAATCTCAATAAGCTGGGAAGGCGCGACGATCCATCGCTGAACCCAAAGTAATCCTGTGTCAGTTCTACCCTAGGAACACACATACACACTATTCTTCCATACACCCGGTGGTCGTACAGTTTTAACAACCAGTTTTAACAACTCTGACTGCACCTTGTTGGTCTCGTCAGTGAGAAGATCCATCAGAGAGGTCAGCTGCTGGTCCTTGGCTCTCAGCTGGGTCGTCATGTGGGCCAGCAACCCATCCTTGCCTTCCAGCTGGAGCATGTAGTCCTCCAACGTACGCTACAAATCCAACACGTCATAATAAGCCCGAGACGATACCAAGAAAACACCAAAAAAAGCTGGTTGATAAAAAGGATTCCCACACCAGCAAATGTTGACCTCTAAATGCTCCTATTAAACAATGTTACTTACCACTGTCAACAGTTATGAAAAGAAATATTGAACAATCTATATCTGCCTTCACCCTACCAAATTTTGAGGTGAACATTGCGAGCAGAATTTTTTAACAAATACTAATAACATGGTATCACTCGAGCCGAGGTGATGGTGGTGTCCCTGTTGAAAGGCATTTGGGACCACTTTTCTCTGGGCCAGCTTAGTGTGGGCAGTGCCCAGTTCCTCTTCTTCAAATAGAGGTAACATTAAAATACAAGAACTTTGGTTTTCTAAAACGTGTAAAGTGTCCCCACCCCCTTGACTCCAGCCACCCCTCATCCACCCCCAACTCCCTGCTCTCAAAATGTGTGATTAAACTATATCATCAAACAGGCTTCTTTACTCCTATATCCATTCATTCAGCCTGCTTTTTGACCACAATGTATTCACATTTGTTTCACCCCTACTGTTAGCTGCACCATGCGCCACCAGCATATCCTATGCAAAGAACATCCGGAGTTTATTAGCCAGTTACCATCATCGCCATCATCATCATCATCATCACCTGATCATAGCCTGATACCAGTTGCCATCATCATCATCAGTTACCAGTTGCCATCATCATCATCATCACCTGATATTCCTGCGCCTGACTGTCAAAGCGATGGTGAGCCTGTCCTCGCTCTTTCTCTAGCTGTTCCTGAAGACCCTGCATACCAATAAAAAACAAACATTTATGATTCTTAGTAGTAGTATAAAATTATTTAAAATATTTGTCCGCCTGATCCAAACATAACTCTAGGCCTCTACATCAATACCTACTTTCTGGCACTGGGCCAACAACTAGATTGGCAAAAATGCAAAACAAACTAAAGATAACAACAAAGCATTCAACAGCCTGAAATAGCTGACAACATATAGAAGTTAACTTCGGTGCAACTGTTGAATTAAATATAACCACCGTCAGAGGACAAATGTATGAATGAATAATTTATAAAGCGCATAAATATCTCAATGGCATGATCGCAGGCTGGTGGAAGGGAGATGTGTAGAGTGCCACGCCTGCAGAATGTTAAGCGTCAAAGTATTTATTAGTACTTGAATCCTTCCCATACAGCGCTTTTCTGGGCTCAAGGCTTTGGCTGGTACAGAATCTAACACGAAGCCTGAGGCGCCCAAGACAATTGAGCACAACCCTGGCGGACCAAGGCTGGGGTTAAGGGACCCATTACCAGCGCAGTACGCACCTCCAGCGCTTCCTCGCTGCTTTTGAGTGCCATGTTGGCTCTGTCCAGCTGTTCTTTGAAGCCTGCTAGCTCTCCCTCTTTCTTGCCCAGAGACCTGATCATGTTCTGTCACACACATACACACCAAACAAAGTACCATTAGCAAGACATATTACACCACACTCGTAGAACATGATCTCCAAAAAGAGACAAATCAGGGCGTAATGGAACAACAGCCTGGGAACGCAAAGTAGAGATTAAAACACTGTTAAGTATCTTTGTGGGGGGTGGTGGTAAATCTTTTGTTACAGTTAAACCAGCTGATTGAAAAGTCAATGGAAGAGCAATGCATTACTACTGTGATAGTCATTCATTGACAAGCCTACTACAATGGACTGTCACTGTCCATTTCAGTCGTTATTTCAAGTCCCATGCAACCAAGGAATACATACATGATAAAATTATGAAACTTTCCCAACCCTGCAAAGGACGTTTATGGTCAGTCATTACTTCAAATTCCATGCATTGCAACCACAAAATACATACAAGGTGGGCCAATAAAAGGTTACGTTTTAATCGTAAATAAGTTTATTTTAAAGGAGAATGTTTTTGAAAATTTTATTCACAAAAATGTCCAAATTATCATTTGATGCCAAACATAATCAAAATTTTCACTGGATTTCCTCAAACAATTCTTTCCTGGAGATAGACTTATCTCATGGCTCACAGACAACTCATGACCTGCCTACTCCCCTGATCTTTCTCCCGCAGACTACTTCCTATGGGGGAACATGAAGGAGAGAGTGTACTACAACAACCCACAGACCATTGAGGCACTGAAGACCAACATCCGTCAGGAAATTCTGAGAATCTCACTTGAGATGTGTGGCAATGTCATCACAAACTTCAATGTGTGTGTTGCAACTGTAATACAAAGAGGAGCGTGGATTGAGCATATCATCAATTATTAAACTGTGTACAGAACGAGTGAAAAAGTGGGAAACGGAAACCTTTGGTATCAAATGATAATATGGTGCTTCCGTGACATTTCTGGGAAGAACATTTTCGAAAACGTTCTCATTGTAAAAACTTAAGTACAATTAAAAAGTGGTAACATTTTACTGGCCCACCCTGTACATGACAAACTTACTAAACATTCAAAAACCTGCAAAGATTACAAAATTTAAAGAATGGGTTGCATGTATTATTACCAACCTTTCAAACACATCATCTCAAAATGCGATAACACATGCACCGGCGCTTCAGAAAACATTATTCATCATTATCAATCATTCTTATGCGGCGCTTTTGCAGCTCAAGAGCTGTCCAATGCTGACACAGGATGTAAATCCAGCTGCCTGACGTGCCCAATGTAATGACACATTCCGTCCTACACTATGCAAGTCTACATCTCACAACACACCATTTCAAACAGCAGTGGGTTAGACTATTCACTTCAATCCAAAATCCCTTACTTCCACTGGCTTAAATGAACTCAGATGTGGAAAACACTTAAACCCTCTCTAACCACACAAAAATGCATGCATTGCAATGACACTTGCTTCACATTTTTCTCCAAAACTGTATGCAAACGCCCAAACCACCTAACGTTACAACTAAGCAGCAATGCCCTATGGCTTTCGTTACCTCCACCTCTGCGTTGGCCTGATCAAGTTGCGTTTTGAGGCGCCTGTTGCTAGCCTCGCTGTCGTTCACTTGGTCCCGAAGCTGCTGCAACGAGTCCTAAAAGGGCCACAGGCACACGACAAACATAACCATGGGTACACAAGGTTACGTGTGGCAAAACAACAATAACACAAGCTGGGTCACACTATATGCTTGCTCTTTCCATTGCCAACAAATGATGACAACAAAATTCCCCAAAACTGCTGAATCATGAGACCAAAACTGCTGTCTATGAAGACAGATACTAAATAGGTAATCGATACTTAAAAGGGGGGAAGGGGGGGAGGGAGTGGGGGGCTTTAAAACAATTTACATTTTAGAGCTTTTTTTTTTAAACAAAAAGACATTTAAATATTAGAATGTTTTCCTTTAAAGTAAAAAACAGCAATAGCTAACATTAGAAAAAAAAAATTAACAAGGGAGGCGTGATGGACAAAAGAATGTTCCCTATGAATCAAAATCCGGCATAAGGAGGGCCCAAAAAGAATTGTATTTCATACCTTGATGACAAACAGTTTTATATTTAAAAAAAACGAAAGGTTTCCATTGGTGGCAAATACAAAGAGCTTTATTAAACTAAAGCTTCATAACAAACTCACAACAAACTTTTTAGGTAAATGAACCCCAAAGCAAAACTATTACTACATCATCAATGTGTTATCGCTACCTCATCTGAAAGACCAAACAACACATCACAGGAACAATAGGCACTGATATAGATTGCTGAAAAAGTAAATTTGCAGGCAACATTTTTAAAATACACAATATGCAGGCAGGTCCCACGCAATCCGCTTGCCATTATCCAGTCTAGTTCTCATCTGACTGGATAACAACGTAGCTCTACCTCGACCTCTGAGAAGGTACAAATACAAATAATTTAACACACTTAGCAGTCTGGAAATGCACAACAACAATCCAAAGCACATACACACACAATTATATAAGCAAACAAAATAAACCCAAACATGACCAAACCAAACCAAACTAAATTACCAACACACCCATCATGCTAGCAAATGCAACATGAGGAGACGGGTGCACCGTATCAAGATTTACCAACAAAATAAAGGGTAAAATTGACAAAATAAAAATCCCACCTGGTGGTTGGCCATTTCTGCTTCATGCAGTTCAGCCCTCAGTGTCTTTAGTGCTGTGTCACTCTTGGTCAGTTTGGCTTTGGTGCTGGCCACCTATCACAAACGACAAAAGGTTACAATTGAGGCACGCACGATAGTTACCAACATTTTATTTTACAAAGTGTGATAGCGCATATTTACCTTGGATTAGATTCTGTGCTGTTACTAGAAAAAGCTTTGCATCATGATAGTTTTCATTGGTCGATATTGTTGTAGCAGTCATGAGAACTTAGTGGATCACTTGTTTATTATTAATCAAATGTTCAGAATGAGCCTAGCAATAGCTTTCAAAGTTTTTCTTTGGAAAAGTAATATAGACGCAGTTGTTGGCATTTGCTGAATAAAGTTGGAAAACCTCATAGCAACCATCGGACGACAACCAAAAAAATAAATAAAACAAACACAAACACACTCCAATCCACCTAGCTGTGTGAACGGGTACCTGGCTCGGTTTAAAACTGGTGAAGGTAAAGCAGCGAAGGAGAGGAGATAGGAACCGCCCTCATTAAGCTGGCCCAGAGAAAAAGCTCCTTTCTTACCCCCATCCCCCTGTCCTATGACCAAAAGGTTACAGAACGCTTTTTTTTTTTAAACCTTTGCCTTGTATAAGCTAAGCTGGTTGTGATGGTGGTTAGAAATACATTGGGGGCATCATTTGTCTATACTGTGGCCTTGGCAGCAACGCTATTGATGTCACATGCTGAGAGAGCGACAGTTGACTTTGTGAGTGTGTGGATGGAGGGTAGGGAGCTGGGAGGGAAGTTTGGTTCTTGGTTTTTGTTTGAAGTGACTTGCCCCTCCCTGGGTTGAAGTGGGTGGGTGTTATTTTGTGCCATTTCTCCAAAAAACTGTTGTATGATGGACCAGTCCACATGGGAAAGTGTGAGGATTGACCCGATGCGGGGGCGGTCAAGAGGTTGGTACAGACTACCTTCTATACAAAGAGCGGCATAACCCAGTTTTCACCTCCTTCTCCTTGTTGTGTAGAGACGTGATCAGACCCTGGATGGTTTTCTCACAGCGGGCGCGCAGTTTCTTCTCGTTGTCCAAGTCGGTGGCGAGCTGCTGCAGCTCATTGGACGCGTCTTTCCAAGCCTTCTCCTTTTCCTTTAGACCTTCTTCCAGCCGCTGGAGGAAATAAAGACATGAGAATAAAATACATACATAAATAATACATAGAGATTGACATTTCGTATACTATAATACAGACTTGGAAAGAGGTAGTTTAACCCCTTTACTGCTGAATTCTACAAGCAATTCTGAATTGCTATCCGCCACGACAAAATTTGACTTTTTTTCAGGGTGTTCACTTATCTGTGCACTGTCCTTTTATTTATTTAGGTATCTGACATTTTTCTGCATTTTTTTTTCTTATACATTTGGCTATAATATGATATAAAAAAAATGATTTTGTTGGTAATAAGTATTATAATTTTTATAATTATTGAAGTAATTTAATTTTTTTAACATAAAAATTACCGTTTCGCAAAAAACACAAACCCAGTACCCAAAAGACCACTCAAAACACAGAAAAATGTTGTGGTGTTGTTTACTAAACATCAGAAAAGGTAGATCTCAAATTTCTGACAGAAAATACTTTTTTATGTAGCAATTTATATATCACTGTAGATACCTGAAGCTCGGTTTTTAGCAGACTGTATTTTGCTTAACCTCACACATAAAACAAATTGAGGATCAACAAAGTTTAACGGTCAAAGGGAAGCAGCCACAACTTGACTAATATGCCTGGTAGTTTATTTGATCTTCCCTTTAACTTTCGAAAGAAGTACACATACCGAAAGTACCTGGGCATTTGGGAACAATTTTACAGGTATGGATGGCATATCTAGGTGCCTGGTGGCAATGAAAGGGTTAATCATTAGCCAGATGTGAAGACAAAATACATTATGACGTAAGAAAAGATGTTGCTACCATAAATAGTAAAAGGTGTGAAGACATAACATTTAGCGTTTTTCCAGCTCGAGGGCTGCTTAAGGCGCTGGCCGAGGCAGAATCTAAAGCAAGCAGTTCCACTGTTAACTCACCCCCAATGCATCACTCTTGTCTTTCAGCTGATCTTGAAGCTCTTGCATTTTGTCTTGCAGCTGGCCCAGCTGATCTTGCTGGTCATCCACCACATCCTGTATGCCCCAAAAATAAATCCGGAAATATATTTTATACTTCCCTATACTGAAACACTAATACATGCATATATAGTTCCAGCCCTGCATGAACTAGACACACCACACAGCTGAGTTCCCAGACTATAAAGACAATTTATATGTGGCAGCCTTTGGACAGTGTGCAAGCTGTGCAACTATAAACCTGATGTACAGACTAACTGCCAGGCCCCTCAAAACCTGTAGGCGCCACAATGATCCACACATTGATAGAGGGCCCTCAACATCAAGAAGAAGAAATGCTACACTTTTCATAACGCAGGTTCCTTGCAATAGTAAACTTTTAGCACACAGTGACATACCCGTATTTGGCAGGTCGTTTGCAATGGTAAACTTTTAGCACACTGTGACATAACCGCATGAGGAAGGTTGTTTGCAATAGTATAATTATTTGTTAGCATGCAGGGACATACTCATATTTTCTCCTCAGCTTATTTTCAAATGTTCAGAAGCGTTCCATCAAATACTGAACGCTTTAGAAACTTGCCAGACAGCTTTTAACTACTAACAACACTGAATCTTTAAGAACACTGAAAGACTTCCAGATCATGCAGTCTTCTCTGAAACAGCAAGGGTTGTTCTTCATTGTGCTGTGGTGGTGATGATGATGATGACGATGATGATGATGAGGAGGAGGAAGATGATGATGATGGTGTCATATTGTGAAGATCACACAAATAGTTCATGCTCATTCCTCTCCCCAAAAATGTCTAAATATTTTTTAAAACATATTTTTTTATATTTGCTGTCAGTCAGCAAATCTTTAGGGGGTTTTGTACAGATAAGTGTATTCAACTGTGAAACTTCTACATCACGATCATGCACTTGTGTACTTTGAAAACCACACATACCGACTCAACAATTCGCACCCCTACTTCCACCTTCCCCCTTTGTCAAAAAAAGACCACTAAAACTAAAGACTTTCAGAACTTGGAATTCCCTACCACAATGCACAACTGTACAAACCACATCAGTACAGAGACAGCCACAGCATGCCATAACAAAATGCATCAACAAAACAAACCAAAACAGTATAGTCACTGCGCAGGATGCAAATATACAGGGTGTTCCAAAAGTCTTGGGCACATTTTGACATTGAATATTTCCGAAACTATAAAGGATATAAAAACGCATCTGGTACATTCAGAAAGCTTGTAATCTCAAGTTTTACATGGAATGTTCAAAGATGTTCAATGTGAGCACCATTGGTCACACGACACACATCAAGCCGATAGTCAAATTCTTGCCAAACGCGTCCCTACATTTTGTGTTTGAGTGAACGCCATTAATGGGTCTGAAAAGAAATAAAAAAAATCAACAGCTTTACAAAAAACGTAATGTAATTAGCTTTAAAATGGCACAACTGTTATCTTACTACCATTCATAGTTATTGAGATATGGGGACTTCAAATGTGCCCAAGACTTTTGGAACACCCTGTATTCATCCACTAAACTCTAAAGAAATATTGATACTTATCCAAGCATTTAAAACAAAACGTCTGCTTTGTCTTCTTCTTGGTAACAAAATACAGATTGTTGTAATAGCTTAGGAAGTTAACCCCCTCTGGACATCAGTTTACAAACAACAGTGCCCCAACTCAATTATCGTAATTATCTCTAGGCAACGATATAGTCTAGCGTTGTATCAAAAATCTACCCATGAAGACTATATCCACCCAACAATTTGCATTACCGACATCCTCTTATCAAAACCTTGTTCAAAACCACCACCACTGTAACCCTGGAGTTTAAAAATATTTAGGAGGGGAGAGGGGGTGGGGGGGCAAATAATTAAATAATTCTCTTTCAAAACAGTTAAAGGTTCGTTATCATTTCTGTTGCCAATCAGCTAAATGGTGAATGTGTTTTTCATACAAAGATGTTTTCTTCTGAGGACTTCATGGAGGCCTCTTCTTATGCTTTGGACAAATCAGTCACTCAATTTTCAGCAAGCTCGGCTGTGACGCACTACCGAGCTGAGAACACGGCTAAATGGCCATCTGTATCTATGGCATAAGCTCCACAAATTGAAACCATTGGCAGCAGCAAAGGGGAGATGGATCTTTCCTTATCATTCCCCGGAGGACAGCATCTAATCAGGCTTATATCCAAGGTGTTACAGTGGAACCTCCGGTATACGACCGTCCAAAATCTGAGAAAAAACGGTCTTATAATAGAGGTGGTCTTATACCGGAAACAAGGGGTGGGGTGAGGGGGAAGGGGGTCAGGCTCGGAGGGGTATGTAGTCATAATTTTCACTCACCAGCATGTATTCTCTGACAAAGGAAACTGTAAAACATGTTTCATTTTTAGCTTTGTCTTTTATTCACAACTTCAAAAATAGAAAACAGTCGAACCACTGCCCGACGCGTTCATCCAAGTCTGTCAGTGCAGAAGCTCTCAGTTTCGATGTTTCCCTTTTCGCCACTTTCTCCACTCTCCCATCGTAGTTTCACAGATTCCTTATCCTTTATGATGAACTGAATTTGGGTCTTCCCAACTTCTAAACTTCTTGCAATAGACAAACAACTCTCCCCATTTTCACTTCTTTCAATCACTTTCATTCTCTCTGCCAAACTCAAAACGTTGCTCTTGCGCGACGCCATTTTGACAGCCAGTGTAGGCGAGTAATGTCCCTTATTTGCGAACCGGAAATAGCAGACAACAGCAGGCGTACACTAACATGAGAGAAAAAACGAAAGGTACAGACAGCAAATTAACTGATATCTCTTTTAAATTGCCCTAAGACGGTCGTATAAAGGGCTTAAGACACGGTCGCTGGTCGCATAAACGAGGTTGTCGCATACCAGAGGTCATTTATTATTGGAAGTGAATCCGTCAGAAGATTTCAGGTCACATAACGGAGGGAGTCGTATACCAGAGAGCTGGATACCGGAGGTTCCACTGTATTAATAAACTCCAGTCCCTTTTCTTTAGGCAAGACAACTTTATCACTTGTGTTCTACATAAACCTTCGGTCATCCTCTTACCACTTTGGCCTTTCCGTTTCCCAACTGTTTACTCTCTCAACGTTACCCACCTGCATGTGTGTGGGTGCCAGGAAGGACTGCCCATCAATCATGGAGGAGTCTTTGAGGGCGATGGACAACCTCTGCACCATGCAACATCATCACCAACAGCATGCACAACCACCCACCGCCGGCAAAATAACACCAGCATGGGTGGGGAGGGGGTAACAGGAAAAAAACAAACAAAAACAAAAATGGTAACATCAGCAACAGGCAACAGAAATGTGTTTATACAAGGAAGCAACAATAGTAAAGGGAAAAAAAATAAAACTTCGGCAAACAAGCAGGAGCAAAAGAAAGTCAACTTTATTTAAGAGAGTACAAACAATGTGAAATCAAACAGTCACAGGCAACAGTCAATTCATTCAAGGTATAGTTACGCTACAGGAATTGGGCAACAACAACAAAATAGTATTGTAAAAAGTACAGTAAAAATAGTATAGTAAAAAATATAGTAAAAAGGCACACAATAGTATTGATCATGTTCCATGAAAACAAATGAATTCTAAGCTCTATTTCTAGTCTTGAATATGAAACAGGACAAAATTGTATTCTTCTTGAAAGAGGAAAATCATACAATTCTACGCTTTGGACTACACAAAATATCATGGCCACATATATGGGATACATTGTGTCAAATGCTGGGAAAACATTTACTGAGACATCTTCATTTTTACAGTAGCATCTTCACTTTTTACTGTGACATCTTTACTTTTCATGTGATGTCTTCACTTTTTACTGTGACATCTTCACTTTTACAGTGGCATCTTCACGTTTCCTGTGACATCATCACTTTTACAGTGGCATCTTGACTTTTTACTGTGACATTGTCACTGTTATTGAGACATCTTCAAAGGGGGCACACTATCAGACAACACCACCATAAGAAAAAGATAGCCCTGCCCAATGGGCTTCAAGTGCTTGGCGGGGCACAGTGAGTGACGGTCAACAGGTACTTAGTGTTCAAAAGGTCCTGTGGACTGCAGAGGGTAAGGGTGAGGGCAAGATAGGCACGACAACCGAGTGATAGAGAGCAGCAGACCAGTGAGGAGGTAAAAGAGCATTGATCATTTCTAGAGAAAATGAAGAAGAAAAAAAGCTATCAGAGATAAACGATTCAGAAAAAAAAACGAAACATAAAGTGCAACTAAACTTTCTAATAATATAGGCTCCAAATTAATTCAAATGTAGCGCAATTTTGCGCTCATGCCAAAATGCACATATAGGGTCATGCTCCTTTCAAAGCACCAAATGCTCCCCCACCCACCTCCAGTTCTCACTGTTCTCATGTGTTTTGTACTGTATTATATAACACATCATTCCAGCAGTAGTAGCAGTAATAATAATAATTATTATTTATTTTATAATAATAATAATAAAAATAATAATGAATTTTAAAAAAAAATAAATAAACATAATTTATTTATATAATTAAAAAAAAAAAAAAAAATAATAATAATAATAATAATAATAATAATAATAATAATAATAATAATAATAATAATACAAATAATAACAACGTATTTTAAAATTATAATAACTAATAATTATTATTTATTTTAATAATAATGTAAAAAAAAAAAATTAAAAAAATTATTGTATAAAGCGCTTTACCAAAAACAATTAAGCCTACTCAAGGTGAATCTAACAGTCACATACACACACGCACACACACACCCACACACACACACACAGTACAACAGGTAACATGAACAAGAATTTACATTCAAAACTGTGGGGGCTAAAATGAAAGAAGGATACACAGAATCATTCCTACCATTTAGCGCCGGTATGGACAAAATAACAAAACGAAACGATAACACATGCTGCTAAAGCAATACCAAAATGAACAGGAATACAGATAACTGCAGGGCAAGCCCGACCTCAACTACCATAGAACGCGACGAACAATTCTCATTCAGTTGTTGACCTTTGCAACCCTTCGTCGTTGAACACTGGAATAGAGCAGTTTCTCCATGCTATGACAGCATGCTCAGTGCGCTCGGAAAATTTACAATAAAATAAATAGAGGGGGAAAAAAACAAAGTGCCTCCCCAATCCCCACCCCTCCAAAAATTCCAGTATCTGTAGTCAAAGAGAAATGCTTTCAGTCGCAGCTTTATCAATGCCTCTTTAGTCCTGTAAAGCTAGGTGCACACATCGCAACTTCGAGTGCAACAATGTTGAGTACATCGATGTATTGCAACAATGTCGACAAATGTGATCATGAGCGCAACTGCAAGTTCAACTAGTACAGCGTGTTGAGCCACGTTGCACTGTTTACTGCAGTGCGGTAAAATGTTGAGGCTGGCTGCAACTAAGGTAGGTCAACTACCAATCGTAGACGAGCTTAGCCCTCACGTGACTTAGTTGTTAGAGAGAGAGAGAGAGAGAGAGAGAGAGAGAGAGAGAGAGCCTCTGAAGAATCCATGTTCTGACTATGACGCATGTTTAGTGTTTACGTCATCATCACTGACCTCATGTTTTTTTTGGTTTTTTTTCCATCACTGAAGAAGAGCGTAGCCCGAAAGTCTTTGCTTTTATATTTTTCTTGGTGTTTTTTGTGTATTTTGTTTCTGATTTCTATTCTGACTTAGTTGTTATCCGAGGCGAGTGAAATGGCGGAAGGTAGTAGTGCATCGAAGCTTAGCGAGCCCGATAAAATATATCTCATTGAACTCTACCAAGGCCACGAGGCATTGTGGAATGTCTCGTCAGAGCTTTATCATAAGCGAGACGTCAGGGATGCCAGCCTTCGATCAATAGCGATAGTAAGCATCCAAATCTTTCTTCTTCTACTTTTTTTCTTTTGACTCAGAGTCATCGCTGTGATAAATAACATTTTATCCTCGCTGTCGTCCATTTTGTTATGTAGTCATAGGACCAAGATCACATGACGAAAACAAAAACTCCCGTTGCGTCGTCTGCACCTGGATGCAACTGCAACAACGCACGCTCAACTTTTCGCTAAACTTGGGTCAACTTGTACGATGGCATGTTGCAGTCGCGGTTGCAGTCGAAGTTGCGATGTGTGCACCTAGCTTAAGACAACACTCTCGCTGTGATTGTGGTAGTCTGTTCCACAGCTAACCCTATTCAGCTGTTAAAGGCTGCCCATCGCCCAAGGTACACCACACATAGCAGCTAACTGTATTTGGCTATCGAAGACTGCCTATCGCCTGAGATACATAAGTATTTCTAATGCAGCTAAGCCCGTGGGGCGTAACATTGCCTGAAAACTCTAATAGACTATTATGGTTTGATTGCTATTCAGCTGCGGATATTTGCATAAAAACTAACCCTAACCTATACAGTCTATGGAAAAGACCCTGCAACTACCCGCATCTGAAAACTTTATTTTTCAAGAAAAACAATTACATTGACTTTTAAAAATAAAACTGACCTCTACGTCACGGCCTTTTCGCTTCAAATCCTTTTCCATCTGCGACACTTTCTGTTTGGCCGCATCCCGCTGGGCTTCCACTTCTCGCAGCAACTTCTGAGCATCGTCGAGGTTACGCTGAACGCTGTCCACCTCCAGCTGCAGCGCTGCGTTTTCCCTGCAGGTCAGAGAGCAATTATGATAGCAACCATTATTATGATGGTACTTGGCATTGATGATGTTGATGTGGGTGGTAGTAGTGACATTGATATTGATGATGATGATTATGATAATGATGATAGTGGCAGTGATGTCCCGAGGCCTCGGACATTACTGTGTCCCGTCAAATGTCCGATTCTATTGCGAAATTAGCGGTCATTGTCCGATAGTATTATGACTAGAGCGGTCACTGCAAGAAACATATGTACAAACTGGAGTGTCAAAGCCGTTAAAACGAGTTTGAATAGTGGACAATGCTTGACTATTATCACTCTTTAGTACATTCCGTCGAACAACAAAAGGGCCGCAACTCTCGACACTTTTGAAAGGGAAATAACCGACACCATACTTCCTCTGCAACGATCTTACTACGCTCAAAATGCCGCCGAAGAAAAAGCTTTGTGTTGCTAAAGGGCAGTCTGTTTTGAGTTCTTTTTTGAAGAAAAAAGAAGCACCATTAATCGGTTCGCTTCACAATCTGAATGTCCTATTGCTTTTATGTAGTCAGGACATGATGTCCGATTAGTTTTATGATTTAGGACACTTTGTCCTATTGCCCTCGAATCCTAGTAACACCACTGTGGTGGTGATGATGATGTTGATAGAGGTTGTGATGATTCTACAGCAATATTCTAACAGGCTTTTATGGAAGAATGGAGGACTTTATATGCTTCTGGCTTTTAAATAAATCGATAGTGTATGCTGTAGTGTGTGAATATTGTCAATGACATTTGAAAACTGCCCAAGAAAATAGTGTTTGCGGTTTGTTTTGGGTGTCGGATAGCGCAGTGGTTGGAGCCCTCTCTACTGTGTTGCAAGTTAAGCACCGTCCAGCGCGGTTAGCACTTGGATGGGTGACCGCAAAATGTGAAGCGACAAATAACAACGCCCCCAGTTGACTCAACTGTGACCGAGTACCTACTCTCTTAAGGGTGGGGAAGGTAAAGCAGCGAGGGAGAGAGATGGGCATCACCCTCATTACGCTGGCCCAAGATAAGTGTGATCTCCAACATCACGCTCCCCTACGGCCACAAGGCTATGGGACTACCTTTACCTTTTACTGTTTGTTTTGACAGTGAAATATTCTTATTCAGAGTCTGTGGTGCACTTTTTTTCTCTCGTCTGTGCAACTTCTTTTGTCACTAGTGTTGTTTGTCCTGACCAGACTATCGATCATCTGAATGCCATGTGTCAGATTCTTATCAGTGATCGTCCTAGAGATATGCAAAACCGGTACGACGTCACAGTAAACAAACCCACTCGAACGCAAACCGGTAGGCCAGTCACGGAAACCGGTATGACCCATAGCAAAGCTTATTAATGCGTCACTATTTTTGCCACCGAAAATCTGCCGACGAATGCAGTGATTAATTTATTGCTCACCGTAAAGCCTACTAACTATAACTGAAACGATGTTTGCCAAAAATAAAAGTAAATAACAGGCCTTTCTTACCTAAACATCTTCGTCTTCACATAAACTTTTTTTATCGCCCTTCTCCCCCCCCTAGCAAAAACTGAAAAAAGAGATTTTTGCTTCTTCATTATTACTAGTCTATCTGCCATTGTCGCAATACATACTGACGAGCACGAGGAAAGAAAAAATCAAAAAGTGCGTGAGTTTAATTTATCCGTAATCATGATAGCCTTGCGCCCGCCAATGTTATATAATTCTGTATTAATTACCTCAAAGAATATGGCAAGGCTACTGAACCCATTCGCAGGCCTCTCATCTACACTCCCTAAACACATAATCAGCGTGGCTGGCTGGCTGCCTCTCTCTCTCTCCATTTCTCTTGTTTTTCTTTCTCTTTTCCTTTATTTTTGAAACCAGTCAAACAAAATAAGAACCGGTAGGCTCTACCGGCTACTGATTTTTCAACCGGTATTTTTATTCTCAAACCGGTAAAATACCGGTAATTTCCGGTTAAATCCATCCCTGTCTTATTGACATTGTATTGTGCAGTTAGCCCAGCACTCTACCTTGTCAACGTTCTTGCACTTATTTTCTCTTTTTTCAATGATTGTAAGTATATCTTGACGAGTACCACCACTTTCTTATCTAAACAGAGAAATTCCGTTGTGGTGCTAACACAGTACACACAACTGTTCATCTTGGCTGTATTTGCGTTACGATTGGGAAGCACACTTTAATTATAAATACTGTGTTTAGCCACCAGGCGGGCAATTTATCAATCTATTTGCTCTATGCTGTTGTTGGAGGGGTCTTACATAATGCTTTGTTTATGATAGAAGATTCCAGATCTATTTCGTAACAGATGATTATATTTTTGAAGTATGTAGAATGTCCTATGACGGAAAACAGTGCGGAACTCCGGTGACATGTTTAATTTTGATTGATTGTTGATTGCGTCATTCTGGAACTTTCTGCGTTTTTCGACACAGTTAACAGAATATATAAGTAGGTAGTCAAAAGCCATTTTAAAAAAATGATTTCCTCATCACAAAACTGACATAGATTTAAAGAGCTTTTCATTCTGAACACAGTGGTATATTTTTTTTCCCCATAGGACAAATAGGTAAAAAGTTATTAATGTTTGAAAATGCCGAATGTTGGTGTTTTTTTGGCAACGTTTTGGAATTGAAGAAATTGACAACTTTGGAGTCTCAAAGTGAAGCCAATATTGATACCAGAAAGCTGATTTTTGACCCCTTCATATGTTATACTCCAAGCCCAATTTTCTTCAGGCCTATCCCATGTAATGTTCAGCCGTTTTGGTGCTTCAAAGTTGGGAAATCATCAAATTCGCAGTGCGTGCCGGCAAATTATAGGCCTACTGGTGTGCTACTACGCTCAGCACTCGTGTCGCTGAATAGGCCTACGAGTTGGCCATGGCCGGAAGAAAACCCGAACACCGTTTGGGTAGACTTTTCTACGGCAAAGCGCTCCGCGATACAGTAATGCACAAATTAATAAATACCCTAGTTTTATAAAGGAAAGTCTGCTCTTTATTTCTTGCTAAGTTTTAAACTTCTAGTTAAAATCAAAATTAATTACACATACTGTACCATGACTCAACAAGTGCAATGTTTTGGCGTTGCTAGGTGATAGTGCCCTTTTAGCGGAAGCTGGCAAAATCCAATCAAACATAGAGTTGCTTCCCTTGCACCAAACCGTCCCGTGTCCCACGTGCTACAATACGCGTCTAAGCGCTCACGGCAAAGGACAGCACACCTCATTCCTTTTTTGGCACTTGGTTAGAGTGGTTGTGCCTACTGTAGCTCTTTTTGCTGGCTTACTCCGTTCGCCCGGTAGTTCGTTGTCGCTACTGCCGGCGGAGTTGTAAGGTTTTCTTTATGGTTTATTATCCTGTTATCCTGTTACCGCAGCGGTTCGTCGAGTTCCACCCCGTCGCTGCGTGTCTCTACTTCGTCGACCGTTCCCGCTAGTTGGGTCGGTTTACGGTCCATTCTGTTGCTGTTAGCGCAGCGCCCGCTACGATCGGGGTTTTCTTCCGTCCCCTCTTCTGCCGTCTTACGACTGCTTTGCTTCGTTGGCTTCGCTGTTTGTCCACTCCTGCGCCCCCTTCTTCGTGGTCCTCTGCCTTTCAGGTCAGTATAGGCTGTGGTAGGGAGGTGGGGAGTGGTGGTAGTGAGGTGAGGGGGGCTCCTTGGTCTTGCCAGAAGTGACCTTGGGGCCGTTTCTGGCCAAGGTTACGGCCAGAAACGTATAAGTGGTCGCCCTAGTTTAGGACCACATCATATTTTCCAGCAGGGACGCTCCGGCACGGCCGGGCCAGCTACTTGCTGAAGCCGTTCCCTTCTGTTTCCTACGGGATTCAGACCGGGTCGGGACTTCTGGCTCATTTAAGTGGTCGCCCTAGTTTAGGACCACATCAATTTCCGGCGGGGACGCCCCGGCACGGCCGGATACGCTCCCTGCCGAAGCCTTCCCTTCTGTTTCCTGCGGGATGCAGTCCGGGTCGGGCCTTCGGGCTAATGTCAAGCTTGGGACATATTCAACACTGCACGCAGTGTTTCGTCCTACGGCGACAGGGGGTGTGGCTTCCGGTTCGTCCGGTTTGTCCCTCACCCCCTCGGTCCAGCCCCCATTGCTCTCCACTTCCGCTTGCGGTCGTGGGGCGGGGGCTCTGGTTTCCGGTACGGGGGGTACGGTGCACCCGTCACCCTCTTTTCCGGTTTGGATTCTCCCTCTCATCCTCCTTTGTACTCCACTTCCGCTTGCGGTCGTGGGGTGGGGGCTCTGGTTTCCGGTACGGAGGGTACGGTACACCCGTCACCCTCTTCCGGTTTGGTTTCTCCCTCTCATCCTCCTTTGTACTCCACTTCCGCTTGCGGTCGTGGGGTGGGGGCTCTGGTTTCCGGTACGGGGTTTACGGTGCACCCGTCACCCTCTTTTCCGGTTTGGATTCTCCCTCTCATCCTCCGTTGTACTCCACTTCCGCTTGCGGTCGTGGGGTGGGGGCTCTGGTTTCCGGTACGGGGGGTACGGTACACCCGTCACCCTCTTCCGGTTTGGTTTCTCCCTCTCATCCTCCTTTGTTCTCCACTTCCGCTTCCGGTCGTGGGGCGGGGGCTCTGGTTTCCGGTACGGGGGGTACGGTGCACCCGTCACCCTCTTTTCCGGTTTGGATTCTCCCTCTCATCCTCCGTTGTACTCCACTTCCGTTTGCGGTCGTGGGGTGGGGGCTCTGGTTTCCGGTACGGGGGGTACGGTACACCCGTCACCCTCTTCCGGTTTGGTTTCTCCCTCTCGTACTCCACTTCCGCTTGCGGTCGTGGGGCGGGGGCTCCGGTTTCCGGATCGGGGGGTACGGTTTGCCCGTGGCCCCCTTCCGTTTCTGGTTTGAGTCAAGCCTTCCCTGTTCACCCTCCGACCTCTGTCACTTCCGGTTTCGGTTGTGGGTCGGGGGTGCTGGTTTCCGGGGCTGTTGGTTCGGTTTTTTCGTTACCTTCCTCCGGATTACATGCGAACGCCGCTTTGCCTTTGTGCGCGCCGCCTTCTGGTGGGGGTGGGGCACTCTTGGTTCCTCCTACCCTAGTTTCTGTTTGCTCGGGTGCTGGAGCTTTGTATCCGGCTCTTAACCCTGAGGCTCTTTTATAGAGGCGGTTCAACACGCTGCGGCTTTTTGTCCTCAGGTGATGGAGGAGGTTTCGGTACCCCTGCCTCACCTCCATTCCTTCCTAGGCGGGACTCTTGCTTCTGCCGAGTCTGATGAGGCTTGCCTTGTATTCAGGGAGTCTCCTAGTGTTAAAGGTTTTGTGGATTGGGCCTTCTCTACGGCTAGAGGACTTTAGAGGGCGAGGCCTCTTCCTCTTCGTTTGAGGAAGTCCCTCGGTTCCCTAGAGCTTCCGCTGTGGGCTCTTTTGTTGAGTTCGTCTTCTTCGACCGGTGTTCCCGGGAAGTTCCTCTCCCGGTCGTTTCTTCCGAGGTATTCGCTCCCGGTTTCCCAGGATGCTCTCGCTCTTTTGAGGGGCCTCAAGCCTTTACCTCCTTCGTCGATCCCTGTTCCAGTCGGTGGTCTGGCACGGATAGAGGTGGCTATTGTTAGGTCCCTTGAGTTTATTTCTCTCGCTGACGCGCTATCTGCTGCGCTGTCTTCTGCTTTGCCTTCTGGGCATGTATTCTGCGTCGAGGGTTCGTTGATTTCGGTGAGGTCCTTGTTGCAGGCTCTCTGTACCTCCATCGTTCGGGTGGCGAATCGCAGGCTTTTGCCTATGTCAACCTGCTTCTTGCGCGTTGTGACGCTTTTCTTCAGTCAGCGTCTCCGTTGCCTCCGCTCTTGTCCTCTTCGCTTCGGGTGGGACCCTTGGTGCCCGACTCTCTGTTTGGTCCTTACGTTCGCTCAGCTGTTCGTGAGGAGTCGGAGCGGTCCCACTCAGATGGTTTCGCCTTCTGGGCTCGGGACTCTCCTTCGGCCCCGTCTTTCTTTCCTGACAGTTGTCGAGGTCGCTCGGTCCGTGATCCCTCTCCTCGGGGTGGGCAGTGTGGTACTTCCTCTTCCCGTCGCATGGTTGAGGTACGCCGTAGGCGTTTACGCAGTGGCGCGTTTTTCTCTATCCCTGCCTGTCCACCCCTAGGTGCTCTTCCCTTCCGGGCTGGTGGCTTGGCTCGTCAGTTTCTTGCTGGGTCATAGCCCTTTTCCAGAAGGGCGCTATAGAGGGGGTCCTTTGCCCTCACTCCCGGGGTTTTACGGCCGCCTTTTCGTTGTTCCCCGAAGGCTTCCGGCGGTTGGCGCCCGGTGGTCGATTTTTCTGACGCCTATTTCCATGTGTCTGTTCATCCTCTTCACAGGCGTTGGATGCGTTTTCGTCTGGAGGGATGGGGTTTTTCTTTCGAGGCCCTTCCCTTTGATTTGTCTCTCAGTCCTTGGGTTTTAACAAGGATTGTCAAAAAAAAAAAAAAAGAAAGAACTCGCTGCCGTAGTCCTCGGACTCGGGGTGCGGTTCTCTGCTTATCTTGTTGACTGGTTGGTCAAGGCTAGTTCTCACGATCTCTGTCTGGTGCACATCAGGCTCGTTCTCCTTTGGACTCGGCGCTTGGGGTTCTCTGTGAGCCCTCTCAAGTCTGAGTTGTCTCTATCTCGGGTTTTCATCTACCTGGGAATGTCGTTCGACACTCGCGATTGGTCAGTCTGCCCTTTGGCTCGTCGGGTGCAGAAGCTTCAGTCCCTTCTGCTACTTTTGGAGAGTCAGGTTATCGTTTCAGCCAGATGTCTGGGCGTCTTTGGTCGGTTGGGGTGCGCTTACGGGCAGCCTTTCAGCTCTCGGGTTTTGGTCTCCGGACCAGCTGTCTTGGCATTTTCGTCGCCTGGAGATGGAAACCGTTTGCCTGGCTCTTCATAGTTTTCTTCCCTCCCTGCCTCGGGGCCTTTTGCTCGTTCGCTCCGTCAGTTCCTCTGTGGTTTCTCTCTTCTACCACTCCGGGGTTACCCATTCCCCTGCTCTCTCCATGATGGTGGAGAGCCTCCTTTTGTGGTTAGCTGATTTCGGTTATACGCTTGTGGCCAAGCATGTCTGCGGCTCTGTCAATGTCTTAGCCGCTCTTCTGGGTCGCCCTCATTGTGTGGTCCACACGGATTGGACGCTGTCCCTCTCTGTTCTTCATCCAGTTTGGGCGGAGTGGTTTAATCCACTGATCGATCTTTTTGCCACTTGTTACTCTTCCAGGCTACCCCTGTTTGTGTCGCCGGTCACAGATTGTCTGGCTGGGGCGGTTGTCGCGTTGTCCATTTCTTGGGAGGGGTTGGAGGCTTATGCCTGCCCGCCATTCCCCCTCCTTCCGCGGGTTCTCAGGAAGGCTGGAGAGGAGTCCCCTTCTCTCTTTCTCGTGGCTCCCTTTTGGCCAGCTCAGCCCTGGTTCCCCGATCGCCTTCGTCTTTCCCAGGGGCTGTGCTTCCTCTAGCTCTCGGGGCGCTTTCGCTTCTGCGGCCTCCATCCGGGATTCCACACGGCATTCCAAGCGTTCTCCGTCTTCACGCTTGGCTGTTGTCCGGCCTTCGTTAGGGGCTTCTGGGCTTCAGGAGTCCCCGGCCGGTTCCAACTTGCTTCCTGCTTCTGTCCTGCCATTCTCGGGAGGATGGCTTCCTGGAGTCGGTTCTGTGGTCTTAGCCCTGCAGTCCCGGTCCTCTTTTCCAGCCTGTTCACGGTAAGATTGTGTCAGATAAAGTTGCTTCCCTCCGTCCTTTTCGTGCTAATCTGCACTTGTTGAGTCATGGTACAGTATGTGTAATTAATATTAAAATTTTCTCTCTAAATTTATTATTAATAAGCATACTTACCATGACTCAATTTAATATCCCTCCCACCTCCCCGCAGTTCCAAATAAGGAATGAGGTGTGCTGTCCTTTGCCGTGAGCGCTTAGACGCGTATTGTAGCACGTGGGACACGGGACGGTTTGGTGCAAGGGAAGCAACTCTATGTTTGATTGGATTTTGCCAGCTTCCGCTAAAAGGGCACTATCACCTAGCAACGCCAAAACATTGCACTTGTTGAGTCATGGTAAGTATGCTTATTAATAATAAATTTAGAGAGAAAATTTTAATCTTACATCAAAACCGCTTTATCCACTTTGTTCGGCTCGTAACAAAACGTTTACACACGAGAGCCCACCATACTTATATGTAAATGAAGCTAAGTATCCGAACTTCTCATTGGTTCTTATTTTTAGGCCATCCAATGAAGTATCGCAAAGCGCTTAGACTTTGAAACGAGTCACCTCTCAGCAAACGACGGTGACAATTTTTTCGCAGCGGCATTCAGCGTGCGGATAGGGGCGTATTCAAAAGCTGTTTTCTCGGAATCTTTCGCATAAACATGCATTAAAAACAACACAGATGTAAAGATAAAGCTTTCAATTTTTATTTGAATACAGCCACTGTTCGTTTTGATGCAGTTTTACATTAATAATAAGTGTTGAAAGTGAAGTGAAAACTGAGTCAAAACTGCCGAGCGGACAAGAGCCAATGAAGGGCTTGGAGTACCTAATATAAGTAGCGCAGTCTGTCTGCTGGTCTCCAGGTGTTTTTGGGAAAGAGATTTTTGTATGCAGTTGTTGATGCTGACTGTGTTTCATTTGCCGAATAAAGTTGGAAAACTGTATAACTACGACTACTGCCATGTTACCGAGTGAACGGAGTGCATGAATAACGAATTTGAGTTAATAGAGATTCAAGCATTAGGGCTGAACTGACCACTGCCGAGTAACAATTTGTAACCGTCGCTTTGAAACAAACTTTTTTTAATAAACTTTTGAACCTAGGATGTTTGCTTGGTATAAAAACAATGGTCATACTGTATAACTGCAATCAAATAGGCCCGTCTCCATTAACCCTTAGCCTGCTGACATGTTTTTCCTGCTCTGTGCTAAAGAAAATTTTGACTTACGATTAAAAACACACATGCCTTATTATATATGCCATTGTTGCTAAACTATTACACCTATATATATAAAAGTATATAACAAATGAAAGGAAATTGAATAAAGATTCCAAAGAACAGACACAAAAAAGTGTAAGATTGTTGGTTTGTACAATTATGGAATTTTAAGTTAGGGGCATGAGCAAACAAATTCACTCTCACTCAACTGCACACCCATTCTTGAAGTCATACGCAAAGAATTGCAGAATAGAAATAAGATTTATTACCAAAAATTATGATAACCAAAATGGACTGTAATCAAAGCCTGATAAATACAGAAATAGCCTGTGTAAAAGGAAAATAATATTATTATAGATCTAGTGAAAATAAAGTTTTTTTTTCACCTACCGTCGTCTGCTAAAGATTGTAGGCGGAGATCTTCTTCTTCGTCCGAATCGTAATCCCTCCCTCCAGCCTCCGTCAAATAAACATCATCACCCGCATTAAAATCTTCATCCCCACTATTATCATCAAAGTTTTCTTCCTGAAACATTTGCGCCACCTCTTCTGCCGTGTAGATCTATGTTCTGCGTGCCATGATGGCGACGAACGAGGCGGAAAATTTCGCCAGCAACAAGTGCTTCGACTGTGGCTTTTTGTTTGCACACCGACTCAACCAAAGCTTTTAGGTTTTGAAGCTAGTTCAGCCAGGCTAGCTATAAATAGCTTCGCCGGTGCTCTTCTCTACTTTCCTTTCACTGGAAGGGAGGGTGTAGGCAAGCTATAAATAGCCCGCAGCCAGCAAAATGTGGGAGAACCTAAGAGTGCTGCTCACATAGGCATTAAGTTGGTGTGTTTGAAAATTACCTCTAAACCAAAAGATTTTTCTTTCCAAAACATTACAGTTGAAGGGAAACAACTTTTGTTTCATAATCATGACCAAGGATTTATTTTATAAACGCTTTTACTTCCCTTCAGTACAACGTACGGATACATCGCATTACGATGGTGCTAGACACCCTGTGCTACGTACGTTGACAGCGCAGCCTAAAGGTTAAATAGCCCACCTTGACTCTAACTGGGAGTCAGAGATCTATCAAGCATAGGTTGTGTGGAAAGGAATGCCCTCAACAGCCTATGACACTCAGATTGGGGTCAGCATTGCTTTCGGGCCCACTGCCTATATAACCTTAGTAGTAGCCCGGCAGCAGCAAAAGGCGTTATTTCACAGAGAAAACGGCCATCATCAGCTGATACTCACCTCTCCTTCATCTCAATAGTGTCCCTCAGTTTCTGCAACAAGACACAACTGGAATTAGCATAATTATGACCATACAATTCAATCACCATTCTAATTTCATCGTGCTTAAAGTAGAGTTTTTAAAGTACCAAAACATTTCAACAGATTCTATACAATTCTAAGGATGGTTTCCTAAATTCTTAGGGGTTCTAACTGCATATAATAAAAGACCACCCAAACATACTGAGCAGCAGAATGAAAAGACGTCCTAGATAAAACAACACGAGCATATCCTCAAAGGACATAGCGTTTTTTGGCACTTCTTCATCACCATCATCATCATCAATCATCATCATCATCTGCATCACCATCACATCATCATTGATTATGTGCGCCTGTATGTCTCACGGTGCGTAAATGCTATGATCCCTGTTGTAGAAGTTTCCTACTCCTTCGGATGAGAGTATAAACCGAGGTCTAGTCTGTGTCGCATACATTCCATCATAACGGACTTTAAAGATCCTGACGCTTATGCCCTAGACGGGTGAGTGCCGGTGACAAGAACACACCCAGCATGCACCTAGGTCCTTCACCCCCATCCCTGGCTGCCAAGGATTGTGCTCAGTTGTCTGGAGCGTTATTACGGTGCGCTCAAAGGCTGCAAGTTGGCGCCTCGGGTGGCTTGAGTTAGATCCTGTATCAGCCAGCGCCTTGAGCAGCTCTTGAGCTGGAAAAGCGCTATATAAGAACGATTAAATAATAATAATAAATAATAATGCAGTCTTTGTATGTGCAGTTTATTGTTTTTCTATACGAGTATTTTGTAACCCCATTCTCTTACATTTCACCTGTGTTCTACGGCTTCCTAAACATGGTATACATTTCACCTGTGTTCTACAGCTTCCTACACATGGTATACATATCACCTGTGTTCTACAGCTTCCTACACATGGTATACATATCACCTGTGTTCTACAGCTTCCTACACATGGTATACATATCACCTGTGTTCTACAGCTTCCTACACATGGTATACATATCACCTGTGTTCTACAGCTTCCTACACATGGTATACATATCACCTGTGTTCTACAGCTTCCTATACACATGGTATACATTTCACCTGTGTTCTACAGCTTCCTACACATGGTATACATATCACCTGTGTTCTACAGCTTCCTACACATGGTATACATATCACCTGTGTTCTACAGCTCAGACCAAGACAGAAGTCATTCATTACCTGAGTGTTGATGGAGAGTTGCTGCTGGTCCATCTCTAGCTGCCGGACGCGGATCTCCAGCTGGTGGGACTTCTCCCTCCCCGTCTCCAGGTCATCTCTAGCGTCCTCCGCATCCTGCATGACACCAGCAATAAACTAGCCGGGAATGAATATTAACAGATATTTTAAAGCCGTGTGCACGCCCTACTGGCCCTACTTGTTTTTGTAATTAATGTTTTGACTAAGCATCTTACCGGTTTACCTAGCTCTTTTGTGGCCCCTTGTCATTTGATGTTTGGAGTAGTTGTATCCCCTGTCTCCTGTAGCCTCTTGTGCTCATTGGTTTTGTTACCATTACTGGTGTTTATGACCAAGACATTATCATCTCATTTCATCCACTTGACTTTCATCGACCTCGGACTGTGTTGACTGTTTTTGTTCTGTTTGTGTTACTCCTGTCCCTCCCCCTTTTTGTTATGTATTTTTTCGCCCACCTTGTAAGTGAGGATGTGTCTTCTTCCCTTGGAACTTTCTCGGTTGTTCTGGCAATAGGCAAGTTTTGTAGCTAACTGTGAGATCAAGACTCAAGACACCATTTTACCTAATGAATTCAAAATACATAGTTTATAATATTATAACCTCAGATACACCCTCTACTCCCTGGTACCAATGGTTTGACCCATTCAAAGATCGCATAATCATTGTACGATTCGCGTGACTTTCTGTGGATTGGCTGTACTGGGAACATAGTCCCGTTCAATTTGTGTGGCCTTTTATGGTTGGTTGACTCGATGACCATTACCATATAATGGACTATTCCATGTCAGATTATGGGCTGCATAGTCATGTTTGGCACCCCTTTTGGCAGTTGATCTGAGGGCAGTTTTGAAAGAGGTTGAATATCATTAGGCCTACGTTTAGTCTTTTTGAGCTAACCTTTGAACTTTTTTGTTGACAAGTGAACTTTTTTTAAAAGAGGCATTGAATTCAGAATGGACACTGATTTCAATATGTTTTACTGATGAACAGTGTTGGGTCTTCATGTGAAGTGATGTCTTGGTGCTGTGGTCAAGACACACAGCGCATAAGGAAACTTTGTTGTTTTTTGCTGTATTTTTCTATTTGACATTTTGTGGATAATTTTGTCAGTTGCTTTTCATCATACTGATGGATTCTCTGCCAGTTTCCTAGCCCTCTGAGAATGCATTCGGTGCTCGTTTGTGAGGTTGTTGTTTTTTATATCGAGCCACTTTGGGAGAAATTGGATGGAAATATATTCTTTTGTAACTTTGTCCGCAAAGGAATGTTGTCTTTGGATTACACTTTAATGACGATTTGTTCTTGTATTTTGTCCTCTGTAAGTGTTCTTTTGGGTCAACACCGTAGGTTTTTTAAAGTAACCAACCTGGATTGGAAACATTTATTCGTGCTAAATTTCATAAGAACTATTAGTGTCTAATGTCAAACGCAACTATTCAATGGTATTGAATAATATGTGGGCAAGTGTTTTTTTTTGGTGTTTTTTTTTTTTTTTGGTGTTGTGACATTTTTGTGTTTTCAGTTATTGAAGTCGGACAGGCATAGTACCTAGCTTGTGTTGATCCCAGGGTCATTTGAGTGCTTAATTGCCTAGTGTGTATCTAGCCTAGCATGCAGTATTACATTTTAGTGAGTACTGTAAGCTTAACGTTTTTGTGTTGTGTCGTGCTCCGTTAGGACGCTTCCACTGCTGTATCTATAAATAGCATCATCTCGCGAATCGTTGTCTCATGTACAAGATTTCTTGTTCTTTCTGGGTGGTATGGTATGCAAAACATGGTGGATCGTTGTGAAAAATGTGCACTGCAAATTTGTGAACATCAACCATCTTTATGACAATGTTTCGAGGAACGAGAGAGGAGATTATACTTAGCAGCCATTATGGACAGTGAAGATTCAAACAGTGTTTTTGAGAGATTCGATGAAGATGATCTTACGCAAATTGATCCAAGCAAGAAAAGCAACTTCGATATCGAGTTCGAAGCATTGGAGAGTGATTTGGGTGGTAGCGATGTGGACACACTGATTTTGTAGTCCATAATAGTATAGTTTTCTTCCGTTTTTCTAATGTTTGGATTTTTTTGTGGATTTATGTGCTCACTCACTACAAATCATGCATTCTTTGAAAGAAAAATTCATCTGGAATTTAATAACATTGGTTTCAATTCAATATTTGTTGATGTACATTTAAAAAAAAAAAAACATTTTATGGGGTGATGTATTATTCGAAGTTGCTCCTCTTGAGCTGCATTTTTCTCAATAGGCAATGTGAGGGTGGTCAGCCTGTAAAAGTGTTAAAGCCATTTTGAAGATTAGAACGAGCTGTACCTGCTTCTTTTTGCACCACCGAGTTGTCAAGTGTTGGGAGAATATTTTGGTGTAAACAACAGCACTCACAAACACCCATATGTCCACACACACACTCACCTGCAATGCTTTCTGCAGATGGTCAGCCTGTAAAAGTGTTAAAGCCATTTTGAAGATTAGAACGAGCTGTACCTGCTTCTTTTTGCACCACCGAGTTGTCAAGTGTTGGGAGAATATTTTGGTGTAAACAACAGCACTCACAAACACCCATATGTCCACACACACACTCACCTGCAATGCTTTCTGCAGATCAGCTCTGAGCTCCTCAGTGTACTTGCGGTGTTGCTCCTCCAGCGACCGCTTCACCGTGTCAATATCGCTCTGCTGGTTGGACGTCAACATCTCCATGGCTTGGCTGTATGCACACAAAACACCCCTTTTTCAATCATCATCCTCAATCATCATCAACACCCTCATCCTCCTCATCACCACCATCATCCTCGTCATCACCATCACCATCATCGTGGCCCAGAGATGCGCACGTTATAAATCCATGTATTATTCTTACACGTTCGGTAGTCCAAAGTATTACCTGGCTTTGCGTAGAAGCTCCTGTTTATCTTCAAGCTCATTCTTCAGGCTCTGGCAGGTCACTTTCAACTCAATATTCTGGAAAATAACATACAAGCCACAAAACAACAGTCAAAATGATGCTAGCCACTTAATAGGATCTTCCCCTTTACAATCAATAATCAGAGGTGCCAACCCCCTAATCTTCTTGTCAGTATTTCCAGACCCGTTTGTCAGTATTGTTTAACACTTGTCAGTATTTTTTTTCTCCCAAAACCCAGCCTATGACACTATAAAGTAACGACAGGTTTACCTCTGAAATAGCAGGATATTTTCAGTCCTCTAAAATCACCATGAAAATCAGCTTGTTGAACACCACACTTGTTTTACTCGAAAATCACCATGAAAATCAGCTTGTTGAACACTACACTTGTTTTACTTAAAATGAATGATACTGATAGTCTTTCCAATAAAAGCAGTGTCAGCAACAAAACAGTTCTATTGTTTCAAGGACTTAGCAGTTACCTTTCTGCACTTTTTCAGAAGTGTTGTAGAGAGTTTTGGTTTGTAGCAGTCCATATTTGAGTTTCTTGATTTCAACTGCAGCTTGACATTCAGTGTCTTATTTCCAATAGTCCCTCTAAAGTTAGTTTTATTTTTTTTAACCAGAGAAAAGACCATTTCACATGAACAGTTGGACACAGGGATCAGGAGAATCCTCAGCATGATCTTGGACAGTAAGTAAGATTTGTGTCTAGCAGATGCAACATGCCTGGCAACATCGTCAAAGACACCAAGACTTATTTTTAAAAATCGAAGCCATGGACAGTACCGCATTCGTACTTTGTTGACAGTTTTGACACAATCATGCATGGATGTGCGTCTGTGTATGAATGCAGAAAATCTCGCAGTCGTTTAGTTGCAGGCTTTGTTTTCTTTGATGAGGAATCGGCTTCGTCAGACTTAGCAGCTTTTCTTTTTCTAAGTCTACCTGTACCACATCCTGCCATTTTCGCGATTTTGAAACACTCTGAAAGGCGGTGAAGACTATTATGGAGGGAACTCGTACAGGTCTAGTTTTAGATTAGGGGTAGGGTAGGGTAGAGTTAGGATAGGGTAGGGTAGGATTGGGTAGGATAGTGTACCCCTAACCCAATCCTACCCTAACCCCAGTTGACGTCAGTCTAAAAATAGACCTGTACCCTCTATTATAGTCTTCACCCTGAAAGGCTAAGAACGAGTGTATTCATTGGACAAATGGGTCACGTGTTTGATTCGGGTCTAGCGGTTGGGTAAGAACCACGCGCATGCTTGATTCGGTTTTCATCACGTGATTGATTAGGGTAAAGTCATGAATCGAAAAAAGAGTGTCGGAAAATACCACAGGCACACAGCGACGTTCAGTGAGTGCAAGAGTACTATTGTGAGACCAGAAACCGGTACAGAAGCACCGCTGGCAAAGATAAACGATCGACAACTTCTTCGTATTTTTATAATAGCTACCGTATTTCCGTATTTAATTCACTTCGCCGTAATTAAATACGGTCAATCTGTACTGGTTGGCACCTCTGAATAATCTAACAAAGCTAAGACAGACAAAACTAGAAGGGTGGAAACCACACGACTCCTTAGAGAAGCCATTCAAATTGGAGAAAATTACAATCAATATGAAGCCTCTATGACTCTAATGCTCCTTAGGGAACCCGTTCAGCTTGAATAAAATTACTATCAATATGAAGCCCATAGGACTTTAATGCTCCTTAGGGAGTCCATTCAGCTTGAATAAAATTACTATCTTCCAAAGTGATATCCTTCTCTCTCTCTCTCTCTCTCTCTCTCTCTCTCTCTCTCTCTGTCAATGTCGGTCTCTTCACCTCTCACTTCTACCCACCCCTCCCTCCCACAAATAAAAAGCAATGCAAGAAAAAGTGAAGTCACCACAACCACAATGTCAGCTACTCAAACAAAAGGGGTCCAGGACGGTGCTCACAAAAACTGAAGCCGTCTTTGATGATTTCTGAAAATTTGGCTCAACTTTCAACAAAAGACACACACTCACACCGCCACTTACATGGCAAATCACAGCCACACACCGATACCGAGGGTCTCATTGCAATTGTTCCTTTGGGAACATTGAAGGCAGGTCGTTTGTGGGAACACTGCAAAGAAACAGGAGGAAGCAAGAAAAACACACTTACAAAGTCTCCTCCAGAAAAGGCAACAAAAAAGAGGGGAAATAAAAAAAGAGGGGAATCATTCACTGGAGTGGAAATTGAACTTCCTATTAAAAGGACTCACCGTTTTGAACACATCCTCTCCATCCCCAAACTTCTGCTGCATACGTTCCTCCAAAAAGTAAATCCGCAGCTTCAGGCTAAAATTCTCCTTCTTTAGATCTGTGATTTGCTGTAAGGTGCATACAATTCCATGAACAACAGCAATAAAATATTCATTACTGAATTTAATTTTCCCATTGATGAGGAAAACAAAATCGGTACATTCTAATTATCAATTAAAATTACATTTCTCATCAATTAAACATATTTTTGTAGAGGATATTATACTTTACGTGTGAAAATGTGTCCAAAAAATATACAGGGTCCAGCGGACTGCAAAGAGCCGAATCAGGACCACAAAATCAAGACCACAACTTTGCTGAAAGAGGACTCAACCCTCATCCGCATAAAAGATCTGCCAAAACAACCTTTGCAGACCTGTGCACATCTACGGATTTTCCATATTTTCTCCGATTTTCATGAGCAGAATACGGATTACTTATTAAAAATTCCGAAATTCCACTTTGTGAGCAGAATTATGTCTTGAACTGTCGTTACAGCTTGCTACTGAAAACTTTTAAAAACTATTGAAATTTGGTTTGTTTGCTACTGATGAGCATTTTGAGTGTGCACAGGTCTTCCTTTGTGGTAACACTGAAGGCACTCCTCCAGCCAGTCACTTTACAAAAAAGGCATCCCACGCAGGGGACGCTGAGGCTATACTCTAATTTATCAAACCCTCGTTTACAAAAACAAAATAGAATACAAACATTATAAAATATCAACAAAACACATACATATAAAATGCCTACATTGCCAAATAATAACATCATAGGAAGCTGCTGATCCAACAGACCTCACACACAAATGAGGAGTTTTGTCCCAGAAGAGTTTTCAAGAAAAAAGGTAGGTGACTGGTCTAGCGAAGAAGAAGATAGTATAGTAGATTGATAGAACAGAGTAGGAATGAGAAAGAACAAAGGAGAAAGACAGCGACAGTGGGAATTTAAAGCACTAAATTTCTAGAAAGCGGGGGTACTATTTATAATGAAACCCCAGGCACCCCGAACGGAGGGGAGGGAGAGGGGGTGGGGGAAGACATTAGAGACTTCCCTTTCCTCCAGACAAGTTTAATGAAGGCAAAGCCTATCTCCTCTCCCTCGCTGCTCTACCTTCCCTGGTTCTAAACAGGTCCAGGTACCCATTCACCGCTGGCTGGACTGAGCAGTTCGTCATCCACTTGTTTCATTCTTTGTTGCCATTTAGTGGTGGCCTTCCCAGTACTAACACTCAACAGCTCTCGACGTTGCTTAAGATGAAAGATTTCTGGTGTGTGCTCATCAAACCAATATGCCACTACGCCACCCACAGTTATTGAACTGAATGTAGACATAAACACGCCACAGACACTTGACGTGTTAACCTTAATGATAAATACCATAAGTTCAACAGCAACAACAAAACTCTGGAATAAACAAAATGAATAAAAGGGGTTGGTTACCTGGTCATATTCTTTCATAGTTCGCCCCCTAACTGGTGACATGCGTCCACTGTTAGAAGTACACTTCGCCAGGCCTGTAACAGACGACAAAACAATTACAAGTCACCATCCCATGTCCACTGTACAAGGGGGACAACAAACTGGTGTAAAAGTTTAACATGTCGGATAGTGTAAAGCTCTGGTGGCAGTGGTCTCCATTACAAAAATGGGATTGGAGCTAGATCACAGCACCCTGGATGTGCAACGCTCATCAGATGCTGTCCTCCATATAATAAGGGAATGAATTGAGAGCTCCACCTCCCCTTCTCCGCTGCAAGCATTTGGAGTTTATGGATTTTGTGCCATAGATACAGATGACCATTTCCAGACCTGTGCACATCTACGGATTTTCCGTATTTGCTCCGATTTTCATGAGCAGAATACGGAGCTACAAATTACTTATTCAAATTCCGAAATTCCGATTTTTTTACTTAAATTTTTTTTTTAACTTTTTTTTTGTTTTAAGATGTTTTTTACTAGTTGTGCTTAAAAGACGTTTTTCTAACCGGAAGCACGCGTTTGTTTCTAGTTTGTTCAGCATTTGTGTAGTGGCAACTTCATACTTGTGATTTTAAAAAATTAATTATGGAGCCAGCTTTGAAAAATAAAAAGAGTGAGAAGAGATAGTGTCAGTGAAGAGAATTCATCTGACCCAGCTCTGTCACCAAAAAAGAAGAGAACGGCACAACAGTGCTGGAAATCAAGTTATTCAATGCAGTTAAAAAGTATGTAACCAAGTTAAAATCATTATTAATCTGTCCAGCCATACATTTTGTTAAATAAAATATTGTCCTAATTTGTATATTTTGATACTCTGCTAATAAAGGTTTTGTTAAACAAAAAAAAATGTAACAGTGTTGATGTTTTAGCTTGGCTTGAATAGATTGTAATTCCCATTCTACTGCCTCGTAGTGTTTCAGTTTGTGTGCTTTGTGAGCAGAATTATGTCTTGAACTGTCGTTACAGCTTGCCACTGACAATTTTTTAAAACTACTGAAATTTGGTTTGTTTGCTACTGATGAGCATTTTGAGTGTGCGCAGGTCTGCATTTCGCATTGTTTCCTTACCTGAGGTATTCAGTGTATCCAAAGCTGTGAAAATCATGTGACTGCTGGCGATACAAATCAAGTTTTACAAAAACGTTTCCCATCTACTTACTGGTACCTATTTAGGCATCCTAAAAAAAAAAAAATGCATTCATAAAACAAACTAAAGGTTAACCCTTTACGTATAGCGCTTTTCCAGCTCAACAGCTGCTCAAGGCGCCCGCCACCACAGGATCTAGCACAATCCGCCCACTTGCAGCTCTTGGGCGCATAGTCTAAGACCCAGACAACGGGCACAATCCTCTCCAATACAAGTATTGGGAGAAGGATCCTAGTGCTTGCTGTGTGTATATGTGTAGCAAGCACTCACACATCTAGGACATGAGTGAAGTAAAGAAAGTTTTTTTTTTAAATTTTAAATTAAAGAATAAATAATTAAACAGATGGATTTTAAAAAGAAATAATTGTTACTAAACAATTGCTACCTTCCAACATTTCTCCATCATCAGGGTACAGATCATTGTTTTCTTCCTCGTGCATTGTGATAATAATAATAACGCACTGTCAACACGTAAATCCACAACCTACGCAAAACTCCGTGGACCAACTTCTTCTTCAGCTACAATAATAGTACCTCGAGTCTTCACCTAACATCTTCCACGAACACTCCACACTCCTAGTAGCCAACTGCATGGTGGTTGAAAAGTAACTCCCTAGTGAGCACTGCAGATAACTTGGGTGAACAGTACAGCGTTTGCATCAAACAAAACATATTATGATCCTTGCAGTGGTAGGATTTCATTGCTGATCTCTGATTTTATTTCACAGTGACCACAGCAGCCATATTGGCCAGTTGCCCGACATTGCGTGAGCAATCTTAGCTGACATAAGTAGACATCAAACCAAGTGTTCGGTAAAGGGCCAATATGGGCTGCTGCACTGCTCTTTAGATGAAATCAGTGATCAGAAATAAAATTCTAACACTGCAAGTGCAAGCATCGGAATACATTTTTGTTTCAAGTAAATGCGTTACCACTGATTGACAGTTAAAACTATAAAAAGCAATTTTCACATATTATATACTGTGGTTGGCTGTGGTTCATCTCTCAAGAACTTTATTTTAAATTGCCTACAACAATCTTAAAGTCTGCAGTGAAACAATTCCAGAAGTGTTCATCTGGTGTAACAATTTACAGTTCTTCCACAGATAATTAGCTAATTTTGTTAATTCCAATTAGCTTCCCCAACTCCCTGCAGCACACATTAAGTTCATGGAAACCCCAAAGCTCATGCAAGCGAAACACACAAAAACACAACCAATGCTCCAGTCCAATGTAAATATTGTACTATGCTTTTTCATTCCCTCCCCACCTCATCACTCCTGCTCCCCCCACATCCTCCCCCCTCCCCACACACACAAAACTACTGTCACATTTCCTCATTATTCTTTCATGAAACACAATCAGCAAATTACAACCAATACTAAAAAGGCATGCCTGTCTCTCTGCAGGGAAGAGCAAATCAACACACACAAAGAACAACTATCAATCTAGTCTATGCTAAACCATAAAGACGAGTCAGATCCTGTATCGGCCAGCGTCATGAGCTGCAAAAACTCTATGTATATTATTTATAATATATATTTTTTCTAAAATCAAATAATAATAGATCAAAATTTGCAATCTGTCAGCAATCACCTCCACCCTCTAGGTCTCAGCTCTTGTTTTTGGCAAAAAGACAAAAACTTAAATGCGGTTATTTTGATGCAAACCATATGCAAAATAGCCAGATGGACAGACAAAACTGTCGCATGGCTTGTTTTGAAAGACTGACGAAGAAGCAAATCTCTCTGAAATATAAATTCTAAGTAAAAGGCGTTGTGTGTTGTATATTTTGTTTCATCATTTAAGTTATATTAAATTGCATTCTTTGCTGAGGTTGTTATTTGTAATAATAACAGTCTGATATTCCTTTGTTAGCCCCATGTACCCCTTAACCAAGCGCTTTGATCTCCAATAGAGGAAAAGTGTTGTACAAATGACAAATAATTATTAGTAGCATTATTTGGATCCTTAAGTTTCACCATAATGTAGGCAGTGCCACAGTGTGGGATAACTATAGCTTAACTTTAAGTCGACCAATGACACTTTAATTTCCAGCTCCATGAAATACTTTGATGTGCCCATGGCTGTGTGACCCAGCCAGTAACACTAGAAGTAGAACCATTTCATTAACGGTACACTAATAGTAATACAGCATTAGGTATTTGATAGGGTCCTGCAAGATACAATGGTAAGGTAACACTCATCTCCAGTTTCACACAATGCTAATCAAGCATATGAACAAAAAAATTAACATTAGCAAGGTGACTTCTAAAACAGCAAGGCTTATTAAGTTATTACTGCCACAATATTAAACTAATAGGCCTCATCATTTTATACCAATCAGAATCATAACTTCATACTTCTCCAGCTCACCCCTCAACACATTATGATGGAAAGATTTCTTATATCAACAATCTCTCAAAGTATGATGTTTTGCAATGATTTCCATTGACAGTGTTGGAGATCACGTACAATCGTACGTGTTTCACGTACTGAGTTGGGAAATCACGTAACGAAAATGTAATGAAAGGGTATAAACACACACAAAGTCAGTGCCAAAGGGGTATGAACACGTAAAGCTAAGTTGTTGGGAGGTATCATCAGGTACAACTATATCGGTCGTGCGTACAGCTTTCGCTCGATTTGGATCGTGTGCCTGTGCGTCCGCCCTACCACCCTCTCTCCCCCTCCTATTCATTCTGTAGCTTCCGAGAAACAGCCAATCATATGCACTATAATATTCACTCTTTTTTCTCGACGCTTTTGATTGGCTAAACAACCCAACATTAAACATGGCCGACAAGCAGCGATCTGAGGGGAAGCCAAAGAAAAGGAAAAATAAATCAGACAAAACTAATTGCTCAAAAAAAGTAAAACAAGATGAAGGAAAAGAAAAACAAACTTTTTTGTCAGCCTTTGGCTTTGAGTGCTCGGTAAGAGAAGAAAGATGAGCCGCAACTGGGCCCGGCTGAAGAAACTCAAACTGATGAAAAGACTTTCCACGCAAAGTGTTTATTACGTATGTTGGTGTACCCCCTACAAAACTGAAAGGGGGTATAAAAAACCCTTTATGTTTGCAATGAAGTATGAAAACCCCCACATGTTTTGGTTGAGGGTATAAATACCCCTAGCTTAAAAACTGTCTCCATCACTGATTGATAACAGTAACATTAATATTCTTCAGAGTTTTTAGGAATCAATATTTCCCTGAAGTGGATAAATGATCAACTTACTGGGTAAAAGCATGCCGTGTGAGGAAGAAAAAGATCCGCTCGATGATGAGTCTGCAAGATTCTGGTCGCTGGGTTGAATCCCCAACGTCACTTCAGGCAGATGATCCATGTTTGCGCTGACAACAGAACAGTCCCCAGTATCATTCAAAGTTCAAATACACACACAAGTGAAGAACATCATAACATGTAAGCCTATCAGTTTAACCCTAACAACACCTAGGCTGGACAGTTCAACTTCAAGCATCATCATTAGGTAATGATGAGATCAGCTCATATCTAAGTTGTGAGTGAGACCAAGCTTGCAGATTCTGAGATTGACAAGAAATAAAGAATGAAGGCAGAAATAGCGGGAAGGGTGGTGATTACAGTGGGGAGGGAGAGAAGGGAGGGTGGAAGAGTGAGAAACAGAGAAACATGCCGGAACAAAAGAAAAATAATAGAAACTGAGAAATAGTTTGAAAAAAAAAGTAAAAGTGTTCCCGTAACCTTGCAGTCAATTGGGACCTCATTTTTCTGTTACATTCCCCAGTTTTAAACAGAACCAGGTACCCATTCACAGCTGGGTTAACTGGGGTGTGTTTGGTGCTTGGTTCAAACTTTGAGTCTTTTGGCAGTTTTGGTAGTTGCCATCCAAGCACGGTTACCCCCATCAAGTACTACCCAAGCTCGACCATTGCAGCGTGGGCCCCAACCACTGCACAACTGAGCCACCCAAGACAGTATGAGTAGTCATCTTGAAATAAAAAAGAAGATGCAATTCAACTCCCGATGGACATCAGAAAAGATGCAAGGCCCTCTTCCCTCTCCTCCTTCCCTGTAAACCATTTAAATTTAATGCAGAAGTAATGGCAAACTTAAAGGGGTTTAAACAGCCATTATTAATTTATTATTACCCTGAGGGTAAGACCAGACACACACACAAAAAAAAAAAAAAAAAAAAAAAAAAAAAAACCTCTAACACTACTGCTGAATGGAACAAAGAACTAACTTTGATCTTGTAACCTACATCCTGCATACAGAGTAGACAGTGTCTACAAACAGTCTGCTAAAAACAGATCTCTAAGATTAATCCTCAGGGATTCAAAATCAAAGTAGTGTTGAATTTACCTAGGCCAGAACCTAGATCATAGCTCACTAATCTAGCTCCCCAGCAGACACTCATGTTATTGTACAGAATCACTGAGGCATGGCTGAATTAATTAGAAAGATAACCCCAATTCCTCCCAGGCAAAACAATGGAGGCCTTTTGGGGGTCTCCCTGCCATTGCCAAAAGAACCCCTGCAGGCATTTTTGTCTGTTTTATTTGTGGAGCAGGAGGGAGTAGGAGGGGGGAGAGGGAGGTGGATGAAGGGTGGCAGAGTCTCTGTGTGTTTTGTGTGTACATGTGTACATATATGTGTGTGTGTCATTGTGGTGTGTGTAAGTGTGGCATGTGTCCATGTTAAATATCACTGTACCATTGTATACATACATGTGTTTTAGAAACTATAAATGTACGCCCATATCATCGGCATATGTTGTCATCATTAAACAGCTTACATGTGGCACCCAACATTCTGCTGAGAACAGATGAAATAATAAGAATAGTGGACACCCACACTGGCCAAAGTTCCACGTCTGGAGTAGCTCTTGAGCTGGAAATGCGCTAAGAACCAGGATTACGCCAAGATCGGGCGTAATCACGCCTTGGTCCCTCAAAATCACGACTCAGAATCGCCAATCTGAATCAGGTGTGAGAAGTACGTCTTAAATGTTACCATTTGTGCTGAAAATAGGCCTAAAAAAATCTATCAAGGGTGAGTTCATGAACTTGATTTTAAGTGAGGCAAAAAGGCTTTTTTTCCGAGCCAGTGTCCGACAAACGAAACCGCTGCTTTTTACAACAGTGTTCACCGTTTCTGTAAAATTATCCATGCGACTAAAATGTTTACTAGATGTTCATTGTGCATTGTAATGAAATTCAGTTATTTCATTTTTGGACATAGCACTCGAGATAATCTAAAATTATTATTCTCTTCTAAACTGAGAAGTAAAGAATAATTGTAGTTGTTTATATTATGTGAAGTTACTGTATATTAAATATGAATGATAGTAAAAAGACAATCTAGTCAAGAATCTATGACCTCACAATGAAGTGACGTATTCTTAAAGCAGCCATTTTTGTTTTGAAGATTTTTGACGTAGTACTCTTCTCATATTCGTGGGACGTAAAGTTGGTATTGACAACGAGTTGCACAGGTATTTCATCGTAGGCACATTTGTTTACCAACACTTGTGACTCAGACTTCAAAGCGAGAGGACCACACCCTCCGAGCTCTGCTTTTCAACGGTCGAAAACCGTCATCCAAGATATTGAAAATCTGAACATTCAATCTAGGCATCGTCATCTTCTTTCCTTCGGCGACGTGTTGTTGAGGATAGTACCACAGAGAACCGTTTGGACACCTTTGCTGAAGAAGATTGACAAGATTGATGCCAGAGATGGAAGACAGCCGGGAGCAGACGATGTCAACGTAGACCTGTTGCAGCTATAGCCAAGTGCTGTCTACTTCGATGTCCTGTAACTCGTCTTTGAGAGAAGAGCGCTGATCACATTGTCCACTGACGATCTGAGGGTCGAATTGCTACGAACTGAAGAGGTCTTGTAACTGGTGGGATCTCTTCTCTTTTCACCTTTATTCTGGAACCTGTTCCTGAATCTTCACCTTACTTCCATGGGGTGTTGTTTACCATCCATTGGGAAGGGCTACAGTCTAGTCATCTAAGAAGAACCATGACTGTACCAGATCTGAGTGTCGAGAAATTCTACAAGAGACTATCCAGCATTGACTCAAACGCGTACTCGGTCTCGACCTCCTCGATCGGATAAGTCACTATCTTGAAATTGCCTACCTTTCGAGGAAGGTGATTTTATTATCACTAGTAAATATCGTTCATTTTCTGTGACAGTATTTTATCTTCTTTTTATGTGTAAAAGAAGAGTTTGATAGCGAGCGGAAGTTTATGTATTGAGCCACTACACGCATTAACATCTTGCAACATAACATCTTTAAACTTTTCTGCTTATAACAAAATAAATCAAACAATAAACGCAACATTATCTGCATTATCAACCAATCATGTCGCTCTATGCTTAGGAAGTGATGTCATAGTTTGATATGACGTAGGTTTGTGAAGCATTGCAATTTATATGCCTTACTTCCCTTGTTTCATTTCAAAACCATCAATCATGGCGTTGATATCCTGGTTTCAATCTGGAATTTAAACAATTACTTGTTCACACTTTTTGTTTCTTTCTATCTCTCCCTCTCTCTCTGCGAGTGTATGAATGTGTGCATGATATCCTATCCTATCCTATCCTATCCCGTAACCCGGAGGTCGTAGGGGCACCACAGATGATCGTTTAACCAGCATACTCGATCTTTCTCTGTCCTCAGCAGCCCTGATGGCTTCGCTCAGTGTCAAACCAGTCCATTCTCGAATGTTGCCCTCCCACCTCTTTTTCGGTCTCCCTCTTCTTCTACCTCCTTGCACTGTGCCTTGCAGAATGGTCTTTGCAAGGCCTGATGATCTGGTGACGTTGGTCATACCATCGGAGTTTCCGTTTCTTCACCACTGTGAGCAGGTCATCGTGTTGTCCAATGGCTTGTGTGATGGTCTGTCGGACTTAGTCATTGGTGATGTGTTGGGTTTAGGAAATGCCCAGAAGTCTTCTGTGGCACCTCATCTCCATGCTTTGTATTCTTCGTTGGAGATCTGCTGTGAGGGTCCATGCTTCGCAAGCATACAGGAAGATGGAGATGACAAAGGAGCGCAGCAGTCTTACTCTGGAATGTAGACTGATGGTCCTGTCTTTCCAAATGGGCTTCAACCTTGTCAGGGCAGCAGCTTTCATCGTTTTTTCCCCCCTCCTTAAAATGCTTAACATGAAGATAAAAAATTCCTTAAAATTGGAAAATGGAAGTCAGCTCACTCCTTAGATTCTTTGCAAATGAGAAGCCCTGAGAAGGATGTGGCAAAGCAGATGAAAGAAGTTTAAGAGCAGTGGATGACAGTAAGACTACACACTACGATCTGCGTTTGATTTTTCTTCAGTAGCGCCTAGCGGACATAAACGCTTAGTTTAATAAAGAATACCAACAACAATATAGTCTGAAAAAAAATTGAAGTTTAACATCTACACCCATATCTGGTTATATGACAGACTGGAATCAACCATCCCAAAGAAGATGATGAGTAAGGACCAAAACAACACTGAACCACCAGAACAATCATACTGCTAAGATGGACATATGACTGTCTCAGAATCAAAAACTGGTACAACTACAATATCATTTTGAAGTACAATAATTTATACTAATACATTATAGTTATTACTTAAACTACAAAATTATATTACAAATACAAGGTAAGTTACGAGCTCAACCTTTGAGTGAAACTTTCACTCAAAGGTTACAAAGTCATAGGGATATTTAATTATATATAATTTAAAATCAGAAACCGACGGAAGTTGAAAGATGAAAGCACAAACTGACAAAGCCTGTGAAAAGGTTTTGTGGAGAAACACAAATTATCGGTTCTCATTTGTCCATAGGAACAAATTGCCCATAGTCGCATAGACATAGTACTGTTTCACTTCCACATAAGTTCCAGTACAAAATGATTTATTACTATTTTACATTGCAAACATCTGTGTACTAAACCATTTATCTTGTCAAACATGTATGCTGGGCCAACTCTGCTGTGCTTGAACAACAACAGCTGCCGAAAGGAAAACATAATCCAATTTTCTCATAATAATACCAATTTTCTGATAATAATTAATAATGTATAGGCCTACATGTACAATTCATCTGTTATATAGTCATAGTACAGCAAGTTGGATTCACTCAGTATAAACCACATTGATAAACTTTAAACTAGGTCTCAGTCTATACAGGACTACAAGTTTCTGATACTGTTAACACTAGTGCATCACTGCATACTGTCTGTGTTGATGTCTGACATTGACCAGACACAAGGAACAACTTTTTTTTCTCCAAATTTTACAATCAATGTATGAGTGTGTCAAATAAGCTCATTTATTATAAATCTATTAAATTACATACGTCTAAATCATAGGAATCCTAGGGTTAAATCCTAGAAATGTTAGTTTATTACAGCGAAAAACCATTTACTGTAAACCGTTTCCAAGGCAGCACACGATTTATTCAAAATCCGAGGCAACTGACACTGTGTAGCATAGCATCAACATTTACAGGAAGTGCAATATAATCCCGAAACATTGCCAGCATTCAAAACGATCGGCTGTTTTATGAGTCACTGCAACATCCACTGCTGATAAGGGTTGGTCAAATAATTTTAAATTTACCGCCAGGTGTGCACATGTACGTCGCATGCCGATTATAAACACAGGTAAAAATCAAATTTTCAAACAGGACGACGACAAATCAAACTGCGAAGAGTGATCACAACCTAGCAGACAGTCAATTCACAACATTCTGAAAAGACGGAGTGTTTGAAACTAACCTGCCGTCAAAGTCCAATGGTAAAGTGGGGTCCAAACCCCGCGACTCCATAATGACCTGATACAGGTAAAGTGCCGTCACAGCAGTCTGTCATACGGCTCTGTCAACAAGTCTTTTTACTCCACACTCACCATTGTGAAAATGTAGGTCGATTTTTTCAACGGCGCATGCGCAGCATCTCCCGAGCGCGCCATCGGCAACGTTCGGTTTTCTTCGCTCAGTTTCAGCAACCTCAAAATCACCGGTTCTCGGTGTACCAGAGGGACAGGGATTTTTAGCAAGTTTATTTTTACTACGAAGTTTGTCAACAAAATAATTTGTATCCATGTTTACTGCTTACATAGTTATAGTTGTGTGTTTTCAAAGCAAAACTGATTATAAAAAAATATTTGAAAATTGTTTTCTTTTTTTTCTTTCTTTCTTCAGTAAGTTAGTTAACTCATTTCGTATTATGAACAAAGACTATGAAAGAAATACTTCAACGGTTTTGGTTAAAAGTACATAACTTTTATGTATTCAAGTGTGCATGTGTTTGAGAGACTCGGAGAATTAAATACAATGATGTACAGAAAGAAATACAATTAAAAGAAAGAATCATCGCTGGAAGGGATAGATCTAAAGAGAGACAGACAGACAGACAGACAGAGAAAGACTAGCCACTAACCAGACTATCTGTGACGAACTTGAGTCAGTAGCTATAGCTATAATTCCCTCAGCCTGTCAGGCCGTTGGAGACACACGATCGATGCATGGATGCTATGGCGGAGTTTTCGCCACTTCAGTTTCTCTTTTGCCGTTGTCATCCTATCCTATCCTCCTATCCTGTCCCGTAAACCGGAGGTCGCAGGGGCACCACAGATGATCGTTTAACCAGCATACTCCATTTTTCTCTGTCCTCAGCAGCCCTGATGGCTTCGCTCAGTGTCAAACCAGTCCATTCACGAATGTTGTCCTCCCACCTCTTTTTCGGTCTCCCTCTTCTTCTACCTCCTTGCACTGTGCCTTGCAGAATAGTCTTTGCAAGACCTGATGATCTGGTGACGTGACCATACCATCGGAGTTTCCGTTTCTTCACCGCTGTGAGCAGTCATCGTGTTGTCCAATGGCTTGTGTGATGGTCTGTCGGACTTCGTCGTTGGTGATGTGTTGGGTATAGGAAATGCCCAGAAGTCTTCTGTAGCACCTCATCTCATGCTTTGCAGTGTATTGCATATGTCGTTGTTCTCTTGTATGCCTTTGTGAGTACGGTTGGTGTGAATGCTTGCATTGTTTATGTTTGTTCTAAAGATATATCCTATGTTAAGAGCGGTGAGCCCAGCCCTGAGCTGGGGTACCGCGCTATATAAGCCTACTTTATTATTATTATTATTATTATTATTATTATTATTATTATTATTATTATTATTATTATTATTATTATTATTATTATTATTATTGTATTCTTCGTTGGAGATCTGCTGTATATGCTTCGCAAGCATATAGGAAGATGGAGATGACAAAGGAGCGCAGCAGTCTTACTTTGGAATGTAGACTAATGGTCCTGTCTTTCCAAATGGGCTTCAACCTTGTCAGGGCCGCTGTTGTTTGTGCGATCCTGGAGAGGACATCCTTTCGGGACCCATTGTCTGATACAATGGCTCCTAAATATTTGAAACTATGCACTGTGTTGAGGGATTGGCCTTGGACTTTGATGTCCATGTTGATGCCATTGGTGTTGTTGGTCATCATTTTGGTCTTCTCTGCACTTATTTCCATTCCATAAGCTCTGGAGGTGGTGTCAAGCCACTGTACCAGCTGTTCAAGTTCTTGTTCCTTTCCAGCCAATCCATCAATGTCTTCCGAAAAACGAAGATTGGAGATTGCTCTACCCCCCATGCTGACTGTGCCTTCATGATCTGCAAGAGCATCTGACATGATGCGCTCTAGGAAGATGTTGAAGAGTGTTGGAGAGAGTAGGCATCCTTGACGCACACCGATTGTTGTTCTGAACCAGTTCCCGATGGCGCTGTTGTGGAGGACTGCACTGGTAGCCTTGTCATACAGGCTTTTGATGACTTCAATAATTTTAGGGCTGATGTTGTACACTTTCATTGTTGCCCATAGAGCTGCATGCCAGACTCGGTCAAACGCCTTCTTGAAGTCTATGAACACATGATATAGGTATAGGTAGGTGCTGTAGGTATTTCTCACAGATTATTCTGAGGTTGAAAATCTGTTCAGTGGTACTTCGCCCTGCCCTGAATCCTGCTTGTTCTTCAGCTATGATTTGTTCAGCTTGGGGTTTCAACCTGTTGAGCATTATTTTCAGGAGGACCTTGCTGGGATGGCTGATGAGGCTGATGGTGCGGTAATTTTCACACTCCTGAAGGTTACCTTTTTTGGGAAGAGTGATGACAAGTGACTGGGTCCATGGTATAGGCCACTCCCCACTCTGCCAGATCTTGTTACAGATAATGGTGAGGGCATCAATCATCGCTTCTCCTCCTGCTTGTAGCAGTTCCGCGGGTATGTTGTCCACTCCCGCTGACTTCCCTTTCTTTAGCGATTGCACTGCTGCCTCAACTTCTTCCCGGAGAATTGGGAGGATTTCTTCTTCTTCTCTGTTCTCTGGACATGCTAGAACTGATGGGTCTCCATTTGGTGTATGGTTATAAATGTCAGAGCAGTACTCTGTCCATCTGTCCAAGACTTCTTGTTCTTCTGTAAGGCATATGCCAGACTTGCTTTGGATCGTGGGGACTTTGGGCTGTTTGACACTTGCCAGCCGCTTCACAATCTGGTAGGCCTTCTTGCTGTTGTTCTTATTCAGACTGTTCTCTATTTCCTGGCATTGATCTTCTATCCAGTTCTCCTTTGCTGTGCGCTTGCCTTTTCGGATGTCATTGTTGATTTTTCGGTAGACATCAGCTCCCTGTGAGGTGTTCTTTTTCTTTTTTTTATCTCTCTTCGTTTATCACACAGATCCAAAAGTTCAGGTGTGATCCACGGCTTCTTCTTTGGTCGGTGCTTGCCAAGGATCTCAGTGGCGGCATCTGTCACAGCTGAGTTGAAGGTGGTGGTCATGGTGTTGACATCTACTTCACCAGCCCTCAAAATGAGCAGTGGTGCAAATTTCCCTCCAATTGTGGCCTGAAATAGTTCTGCCACCTCTGGGTCTTGCAGTTTGTCCAGGTCGAACTTCAGTCTACTGCACTTTGCTGTATTTACTCTCTTCAAGTGGAGCCGGAAAGACATCATCACAAGATCGTGGTCACTTCCGATGTCTGCTCCTGGAAAAGTGCGTGTCCTGCCTATGTTGATGCTTGATCTGAAGCGTTTCTTGACCATGATGTAGTCTACATGTATTTGGTTGTGATGCTCCCCGCCGAGACTGTGCCATGTCCATCGTCTGGAGTTTTTGTGGAGACCAAGCGTGTTTGCCAGTACCAGATTGTTGTATCTTGCAAACTCTAAGAGTCTCAGACCCCTGTCATTTGTCTCGTTGTTGCAGTGGGGTCCACATGTGTCTCCCCAGTTGTGGTGCGCATCTTGGCCAACCTTGGCCTAGCACTATGACTATGTCCTTCTTCGGCACTTGGTCAAGGACCGCCTGTAAATTTTCATAAAAATCCTCCACGTCACTGTCGTCATAGTCTGATGTTGGGGCATAGGCCTGGATGATGGTGATGTTGAAAGGGGCTGCTCTCAGGCGGATGGTAATGAGTCTACTGGAGACTGGGCGGCAACCCATGACAGTGGCTAGAATGTTCTTGTGGACCAAGAATCTAACGCCGTGTTCGTGCCTGTCATCTCTACCGCTGAAATAGAGCTTGTGGCCTTTGTCGGTCGTTGTTTCACCTAGGCCTTTCCAGCGCAGTTCGCTGATGCCTAGAACGTTCCATCGATAGTAGTCCAACTCGTGGGCCAGTTCTTCTAATTTTCCTTCCGCAGTTAGGGTCCTGACATTCCAGGTTCCTATGACGATGTTGTTTCTCGTGCGGATCTTGCTAAATTGTCCATCAGTAGCATACTTATCACCTCCGTCCTGTTGGCCAACGGAAGGCACGGTCCTTGAGCCGGGCGACGACCGATCCGATATAGAATTAGTGGATAGTGTCATCATGTAGTGTTTCTTGGGCAAAAAAAGACCTGGCGGTGCCCAATCCTCTCGAGGCCGTTGGCCACAACCGAAATCCACGAATACAGTGTGGCTCGCCTTGTTGAACCTGTAGTAACGTGAGGTTCCTCCGCCCTGGCCGGTGACTTCTGTGTAGAAGACTTTCGCCCAGTGATGCCGTGCTAACATCACCCCTGTTAGTCGCCTCTTACGACACGCCGGGAAACGTTGGGTCTATTCTATTTAATGCCCGAACCCACAGGGCTGTTGTCAGGAGACGTGAAATATCTAGCGCCGTCCATGTTTTGACATACTCTGTCCAGTTCTTTCTTTGCCTTCCTCGGCGTCTGACTCCTTCTACTGTTCCTTGGATAAGGGAGACTTTGAATCAGTAAATAGCTAGACTCTACTTTGACTTTCGAGTTACGGGATAGGATAGCATATATTTCTTAACTTTGATTTTTGCTACGGTTTCCATTATTCCTTGCTTTCTAAAGCACTTTGTAAATAACAATTTCTGATCCGTAGTAGTGCTAGTAAGTGGTGGGATGGGTATGGGCCATGACCCGGATACGGGGGAGGATAGGCGGAGGATTGGGGTGAAGGTGGGAGGATTGTACTTTAAGGTATTTGATGGAGAGTTATTTAAAGGGAGGTAATACAGAATTTGACTTTCTAGGATTATAATTGTGTTTGTAATGAGTTGTGTCCCTTTATTTAATATGTAAACATCTCTCTCTCTCTCTCTCTCTCTCTCTCTCTCTCTCTCTCTCTCTCTCTCTCTCTCTCTCTCTCTCTCATGTAGATGATGATGAAAAAGGAAGGATGAGAAGGAGGGAGAGAAGAAGAAGAAGATCATGAATGATCATGATGATGATGGAGGTCAGGTCTTACTATTGAATTCAATTGAATAGATAGGCCTATAACCCAGTAAGCTTACTTTTTCTTTTTATTTATTTAATTTTAATATGCCTTGTGTCATCCGAGGCCGCTGTACGTGCTATAGGGGATCCGCTATATATATAGGCTGTAACAGATGCCCCTAGCTGTGCCTTGTACCCTTTTTGATATGATGATGATCGTCATTGTTGTCAAGGTGGCGACGTGGTGATTCGTCTTTATGACATTAAGCTCCGTTATCTCTTCCTTCTTTCCCTGTGTCTGAGGTCACTGCATAGCTTGTGATAAAGTCGACGTCGTCGTCATCATCATCATTATCACCATCATCATCATCATCATCATCATCATCATCATCATCATTATCACCATCATCATCATCATCATCATCATCATCATCATCATCATCATCATGATCTGCATCTGCGGTCGTATTAAGTCATCCCCACTGCCATCCATGTACCCACTCTCACAACTCCCAGACGTATTCTGTGACTACTTTGTTAAGAAAGTGACCAACATTCGTGCCGAGTTCGATCAGGTGCCGGAGCCATCCATGTCTGGTGACGAGGTCAGTTGTTCCTTTTCTGCATTTTGTCACATTTCTGAGCATGATCTTCGAAAGATCATCTTGCAGTCAAAACCCACCAGCTGCCCCCTTGATCCCCTACCCACCCCCCTTCTCCGTGAATGCCTAGATGTCCTGCTTCCTACTCTCACATCCATCATCAACACGAGCCTACAATCTGGCACCGTCCCTTCTATTTTCAAATCTGCTGTGGTAAAGCCCTTGCTCAAGAAACCATCTTTAGATCAAAACAATCTCAAAAACTACAGACCTGTGTCCAACTTGTCTTTTCTTTCTAAAGTCTTGGAAAAAGTAGTCCTTCAGCAACTCTTTTCTTACCTCACTGAAAACAACCTCCTTCCTCCATCACAGTCTGCTTACCGCCCCAACCATAGCACAGAAACCGCCCTCATCAAAGTGACAAATGACATACTGCGTGGCCTGGACGTGGGCGATGTGTCCCTCCTCACTCTCTTAGACCTATCTTCTGCTTTCGACACTATTGACCACAACATTCTCCTTCAAAGACTCCCCACTCTCTATGGAATCTCTGGAACTTGTCTCTCCTGGTTTCAATCCTACCTCTCTCACAGGTCTCAGTCTGTTGTCATTGGTGAACACTCTTCCTCGTCTGTCCCACTCTCCTTTGGTGTCCCTCAAGGTTCTGTCCTCGGTCCTGTCCTCTTCATTCTGTACACTAAGCCTCTCTCTGATCTCATCTATTCTCACTCTGTCAATAGTCAGTCATTTGCAGACGACACACAACTCCACACCTCTTTCAGCTCTTCACAGGCACACGCCTCCGTCCAGTCCATGCAGGCATGCATCACTGACGTCAAACAATGGATGTCCGAAAACCGTCTAAAGCTCAATGATGACAAAACTGAAGCGCTCTTGATCAAAAAGAAATCAGACAAATCTGATTTACCAAATAGCATCACAGTAGGAACCTCATCCATTTCATTTTCTGACCATGCCCGCAACTTAGGTTTCATTCTGTCTTCTGACATGTCACTTGACCAACACATTTCCAACATATGCCGCTCTGCCTATTTCGAAATTCACCGCATTAGCTCCATCCGACAATATCTTACAACCGAAACAACCAACACTCTTGTCTGTGCATTTGTTCTATCCAAACTTGACTACTGCAACTCTCTCCTCTCTGGCTCCCCTCTCTACCTTCTTGAAAAACTTCAGAAAGTCCAAAACTCTGCCGCCCGCCTTGTTCTTAAAGCTAAAAAACGAGACCATGCCACCCCTCTACTCCGATCTCTTCATTGGCTCCCTGTTCGAGCTCGCATCTTGTACAAGCTCTCAACTATTGTTTTCAAATTCTTCACTGGTTCTGCCCCTTCATACTTTACTGACCTTCTCTCTGTCTACTCTCCTGCAAGACAACTCCGCTCTTCTTCTGATACAAGACTGCTTTCTATCCCCCGTGTTCACTCAAAGACCTATGGTGAACGATCTTTCTCTTTCTCTGCTGCTACTGCCTGGAACTCACTACCGATGCAACTCCGACATGCTCCATCACTTTCTTCCTTCAAGCGCCAATTAAAGACCCACCTTTTTAACACGCAAACTCAGTAATTTTCACTCCCCCTCCCTTCCATCCCCATATGTAATCTTTTACCAAGTCACGTCATCTGTTCATGGATGGTGGCGGCACCGGCTCGGTTCTTGGTATTCATATTATCTTTTGCTTTGCATGGCTATGTTTTTACTGTAATTATTTAACCATTCGATAAGTGTATACCTGTTCTGTGTGTGTGTGTGTGTGTAGGTGTGTGTGTGTGTGTGTGTGTGATTGCACGTGTGTTGTCAAGCGCGGCGAGCTCGCATTCCTTACCGTTTGCGAGGTACCGCGCGATACAAATGTACTGTATTATTATTATTATTATTATCATCATCATTATCGTCGTTATCGTTTATTCTTATTATTTTGGCTTTGTATGCATGGCCGGAATTTTTTTTTCAATGTGAACTCTTGGACGAATTAATTCCGTACGTCATAATACATGTATATATCTCTTATGAGTCATGGAGCAATTCCTTGCATCTCGCGAGCAAGATAGTCTAGACCGTCGGCGGGAGACCATGGAGTTGCGCATCCCTATATAGATTCATGTTGGTCCTCGTACAGCGAGTGAACCAGACTTTTAATACCATCTTAGTCTTTGAGTGAACTCTCCACAGGGCGCAAAGCCTGGGTAGCTACCAGTGCGGAAGTTGGCTGGCTGTTGTTACCTACAGCAAGTCCTCGATCTCCATGTCGCTGAGAAAGTCCAAGAGATCGCGAAGGCAAGAGCCAACACTGCTTGGTTCCAGTTCCGTCGCAGGAGTTGCCAGGACGTTGCTGTATAAACTTACAGCAGCGAGCTGCTTATGGCCGTGTGATCTAAAACAACACAGGTTAACATAACATAGCGTAGCTGAGACCAACGATGTACGCAGTGTTCTAGGCCTGAAAATCGTTATCACGGTGACCCTGAATGATATGTATGCTGAATTGAAGTCTGGCAGTGACCTAGTTTCACTCCAGCAGACAACGTCGCATAAGGGACTCATCCTACGCTTCTCAAAGTTATATGCGCAAAGCTGGGTTTGAGGACTTTGCTCTCACTCGCTTAAAAGTATTTCCGAAACTGCAGCTGGCAGCCTGTGCTCATTTTGTGTTTAGAGCAAGACTAGGACAAAGAGATGAGCCGTCTAAATAACTCAGAGAGAAAGAGAGAGAGAGAGAGAGAGAGAGAGAGAGAGAGAGAGAGAGAGAGAGAGAGAGAGAGAGAGAGAGAGAGAGAGAGAGAGAGAGAGAGAGAGAGAGAGAGAGAAGTTCCAGCCAGCTTTGGGAATCAGCTGTTTCGCTCAAGTAAACAGTTTCACGTGGCGAAATCTCTATTTTTAGTTCCACCGTCGGACCAATTGAAACGCGCTATATCGGCCATGTGACCTGAATGACATCACAGCAGTCAGCCTCATGAACAAAAGCAGTGCGAGAGTGTTGACCGTTCGAGGACAGGCCTATTTTCCAACAAAGACTATGCATTCCTAGGTCTGGAACTCACTCACACGGAACAGCTCAGAGGAATATAACAAACCTGCAATTCCAACTGGAACAATGAACATAGTGATAGCAGGAACGGAGCGATAGTGTATTCTTGTGCAGACGTTGTGTATTTGTTTGCCATATTGGATTCATTTTGTTGTTGTGGTACAGACGATTTTAGAAAATGGGATTCTTTCATCAGTTACGGCTTCTGCTTTGGAAGAATTTAATTCTAAAAAAGAGGAGTCCGGTAAGTCCGCAATTTTATGTATACTGTGTTGTTACAAAATTAATATTTCACGGTATTTTGAACCATGCGTAGGCCTATGCAAAATCCATAAACACGCTTACGCAGTTCAATAATCTAGATACCGCTGCTCCATCTAGTATAAGGACTGAAGCGTTATTATCAAGCAATGATATCAAATTTTAACCTCAGAAACCTCTTTATTATATCACAGTTAAAAGTTGTCATCTTATATTCAGCGCAGGATTATTACATTAGTATTTATAAATACAGCTCACTATATTAAGTGTAATCCTTAAACCAGCGACTCTAACCTCTCCCTCCCCACCCGCCTACCCACCCCAAAAAAAAAAATGCTGGCCTAGGATTGCTCACTCTAATTCTAAATCAAAATCTTACATATACTGAGTCTCAACACAGCATTAATTGTTCCTTCCCACACAATGTATTGATAAAAAGAGGACGTATTCTTCAGTGCCTGCAAATAGGCAGGAGCTCATCAAGCATGAAATTTTCATAGCATTGAAGAGTGCTCCCTAAGCTTGCATCATGCAGAGAAATCTAAGTGCGAGATGTACGGGCTTAATATAGCATGCAGTAATGTTCTCAACAGCTTTAGAACTCCTTTTCCGCAGTTGGAGATCTATAGGTTTTGTATTGATCCATGAAGATCTCTGTTCCCCAGTACATGAGAAATAGAGGGTGGGGAAACAAATACTTTGGGTTGGGGTGGCGTTATTGCGGTAGGGAGGGGAGTGGAAAAGGGGGCTTTGGGGAAGCTAGATTGATTTTTTTTAAATTTGTGAGATCTCATCTAGTGATCTACCTTAGTGTGGGCACAAATAAAAGGGTGCCGGGGGGGTGGGGGGGGGTGTTTGGGGAAAGGAAAGGTTTCAAAACAGGTTTCAAACTGATTTTCAGCTGAAGTTGTACTTAAGGAGAGGAAAATTGACAATTAAAGTACTCCAAGGGCTCAAAGATCACCCATATGTAATCTCATCATCACCCAATTGGTCCTTTTCAAATTCACAATAAATGTTGCCCCTCCAGAAAGAAAAGAATATTCAGTGACAACAGAAAAACATCTTAAAGCGTTACAAAAGTACATTTTTTTATACAATTGATAATTTATTCATTTCTGTATCAGTGTATGTGCCTATAGATGACCACCCTTTTCCTTTGCGGTTGGGGATGGATTGATTTGTTTCTATTGATCTGTCAAATCTGGCGTCCCCAGTTTAGCAGAATCTGGAGGGTGGTAACAAAATATGCAGCAGTTGGACTGGATTGATTTTTTTCATTGATTTGTCATTTTGGGAGATCTCATGTTACTCAACTAGGTACTCTGCATGATTGATTGAACAGCAGAATATTCAGCAAGGTTGCAAAAGGGTTTCCTTACAACTTACAAATCTATAGGCCTTATTAAGAGAGAGTGTGTGTGTGAGAGAGAGAGAGAGAGAGAGAGAGAGAGAGAGAGAGAGAGAGAGAGAGAGAGAGAGAGAGAGAAGCATGAGGAGTATGTTGTCTCACCCAAAAGAAAGTAAAATGGAGCTAAAGAAAGCATCCTGTACATAGTCCGTAGTAGATGTGATTTTCCAAGAGATAAGACTATGATTGGAAGGATCGATTTCCCATCCTCAACCAACACAGACTTAACACAACAACTACTACTTCTACTAATGATAACAATAATAACAACAACAACAATAATAATAATAATAATAATAATAATAATAATAATAATAATAATAATAATAATAATAATAATAATTATAATAATAATAATAATAATAATAATAATAATTATAATAATAATACTTAATAATGTTGTATGGTATACTGTATACATGCTGTATTCCTAGATCAGACTCCAAGCGAGGTGATTTGTAACCAGCAAACACATACATGTTACAGGCATTCCTACATACACACATTTGTCACTCAAGCATGTGGTGTAAAGGCAAGTTGCTAAATTCAAAGACGGAAACTGGACATGAAATAATGTTATTTATTTTTAGTGGACTTTAAAACTGTTAAAAAAAAATTATTTAAGTTGACTGCATGCATCAAGTGCCATTATTAAAATTTTGCTAAATAATAATACCATAGAAAACCTCTTCTAACCATTTTGCAAAAAGCGTCCAATAGCCCCAAGCTGACCCATCAGACCACATACACATATCAGGAGTTTGGGGAAAGTTTTCAAGAAAAATTCACTAACTAAGCTTAAAAGATACTGTAGACAAATTAGGTACAAGAAAAAAACAAATGAGAATGACAGAAATAGTGGTAATTTAAAGCACTACATTTCCACAAAGTGGGGATACTATTTATACAGAAACCCCTGATACCCCCATGGAGGACCTGATCAGAGTGCATAAATATGTTTTCAGAGAAAGAAACTAAAAGGGTTATTCAGGATCTGAATTAAACAGAAAGGAAATGACATCGGTGTTATCAGTGAACAATTAAAAGTAATAAGGCCACTGTTTTTGAAGTTCTGTTATCTTGTTTTTTGGCACAAATCTTGATTGACCTAGTGCATTATTTTAGAATATTATTCCTGGACTCACCCCTTGGGATCATGAGCAATCTTGCCACTGTAGATTGTTCAAACCTATAAAGGGAAAAGTGAAAGCCCCAGTTGAAAACCTGTCTTGACTTTGTAGGCATGACCAATTCACTGCGGCAACAGTACCCCCGTTGGGGTGCCGGGGGTTTCAGTATAAATAGTATCCCCACTTTCTGGAAATTTAGTGCTTTAAATTCCCACTGTCGCTGTCTTCCTCATTTACTCTTTCCCATTCCTGCTCTGTCCTATCACTCTGCTATACTATCTTCTTCTTCGCTAGATCAATGACCTACCTTTTTTCTTGAAAACTCTTCCTGGACAAGACTCCTTGTTTGTGTATGGGGTCTGTTGGATCAGCTTGGGAGTTTTGGACGCTTTCTGCTGGGTGGTCACTAGGGCTTCCTATGATGTTATTATAGGCATTTTATGTTTTGTTGATAATTTATAATGATGTTTGTATTCTATTTTGTTTTTGTAACCGGGGGTTCGAGTAGTTGGGGTAAAGCCTCAGCCGTCCCCTGCGTGGGATGTCTTTATTGTAAAGTGACTGGCCGGTGGAGTGCATTCAATTTTCCCACTAGGGTTGTTTCAGCAGATCTTTTATGCGGATCGGGGGTTGTCCGGTCCTGATTTGGCTCGGAAGAGTCCGCTGGACCTAAAACAACAATCAATCAATCAATCAATCAATCAATCAATTCCTGGACTGGAAAACCAATGAGCCAGACGGCCAGAAGATTATTTATTTTTGAAAAATATTGTTCAAATTTTGTATTGTAAGTTATTGTAAGTAATAGTTATAAAGCTTGTAGAATTCATTTGAAGTGAAATCAGTGACTGATTAGCAGTAACATTTTTTTTATGAAGTCTGTAAGTAAATACTTAAGAAAGAATATGAAGAAGTCATTAAATAATTAGAAGGTGGGTGAGAACTACAGTAAGAGAAGTCCAATACACATGCACACACACACACACACACACACACACGCCCTTGCGCATGCATGCTCACACATACAAATACACACATACAACGCCCTCACACGAATGACACATAATAATGCCCTGACGTGACACACAAAAACTTCAATGATTTCATTTCATTTATAAATTTGATTTAAGGTCTATACACATAGTGATCTTAGACCAACAACAAGGGGGAAACAGGTTTGAATGTGGGTGCGTAGTTTGTGTGTGTGTGTGAGCAAGCGCATATATTTTTGTATTATATACATTTTAAAATATTATTTAATCATTTCTGTATAGCGTTCCTCTTACCTCAAGGGCTGCTCAAGGTGCTGGCAGATACAGCACCTAACTCAAGCCACCTGTGGCGCCCACTTTCCGCCTTTGGGTGCATAGTTTGAGGCCCAGACGACTTAGCACAATCCTAATCTGAATGTACTAGTACTATCAACATACAGTCGTGTCAACCTGGATCCATTTATTCCCGAGAACCACAAATTCAGTTAAAACATACATCAGTAGCCTTTAATAAAACACAATTAAAACTCATTTGTATATAATATGCATACACCCCTGAGCTGTATTGCAGCTGGTTGATGTACGTACACACATGCAGACACGTACACACATGCAGACTTTTGTAGCAAGTAGGCACACATGCTTACATTTGTATACACACACATGTATACCATACACACATACATACACATATGCACTGTTTATTTTTTTTTATATTTGTTTCATTTGTTTAAAGCAAATGCAGTAAGTAGTACACAGCAAATACAGAATAAACACTTTAGATTAACAAGTCAACAGAGATTGTAGTCGCTAGGCCAATACTACTAGCAGCACTACTAAAACCCAGTTTGCCAGTAGAATAATGCTCAGTATTTTTGTGAGCTTGTTTCTGTTATAACATTTTTTATGAATGCAAAACATTTCTCAACTTCCATTACAAGAATTATTATTATTATTATTATTATTATTATTATTATTATTATTAATTATTATTATTATTATTTATTATACAATGTATTAATACTTCTAGTATATATATATATATATATATATATATATATATATATATATATATATATATATATATATATATATATATATATATATATAAATAATGAAGAGCTGAAGAGCTATCGCTAATGGAAGTGAAGGTAACGTTAGTACAGTAAGACCTAAATGTAAATTCATGGTTAACCTGGTGCTGTAGGTAGTATCATAAACTGAGAAAGCTTTTGATGATTATTCTTCATCCGTATATGCCCACAATCAATTTTGATTATTATGGCACTTTTTACCAAGGTGCATGCTGGGTGTTATCTTGTTACCGGCACTCACCCGTCTAGGACATGAGCGTCAGGATCTTTAAAGTCCGTTATGATGGAATGTATGCGACACAGACTAGACCTCGGTTTATACTCTCATCCGAAGGAGTAGGAAAACAGGAGTAAAGTGTCTTTCCCAGGGACACAACACAATGGCCCGGCCAGGGCTCGAACCCGGGACCTTCAGATCCACAAGCCGAAGCACTACCATTAGACCACAGTGCCTCCTATTGATGAGCAAACTGGGAGCAACCTCACCCTGTACTGTTATAAATGTTGTCAGCACAATGCCTGTGGGAGAAAACATCATGGGGGATTATTGTAAGGAATAAATTTAAAAGCGACCGTCAATAGTAGGCTACATTGTAACTGTAGGGACTAAGAGTGCCGATCAATGATTGTGTGCTTGAGTGTTTGCTAGAAGGCTACATTAATATAATACAGGCATGTGCTTGTGTGCACGGTGGTATTATATCTTTTGCATCCGGTTACGAGCGCTTATAATATGCCCTGCATGCTCTGCAAACAAAGGCACATTGAGTACTAACTAGCTCAGGCTTTGATTTTGAAACTTTAAAAAAAAAAAAAAAAAAACACAAACTTTTTGACACTTTATGAATATTGCCCCGTTTTATCGGGAAATTCTGGGCTGCCTACCCCGGGAAGGGTTAGCCGCAGCCTGTGGCGCGCCCAAACCCAACCTAACTTATACTAGTTGTGTTTTTGAAATTTTTAACGGGGGAGCAAACCGGAGTACCGGAGAAAAACCCCAAGACGTTGCCCGAGTCTAAAGTTAATAATATTCTGGAAAACATTGCATGGTTTCTATCCTGTGGGCAAGACAAGTTAATCCCGCCTTAGACCACTTGGCCACAACAATCACTTCTTTATCTTCTTCTAGTTTGGTGTAGGCAACCACCTTACATAGATCTATATTGAAGAACCCAGGCGGTTGTACCTGGACACGCGAGCGCATAGGTCGTGTCTCCTTTAATCAGTGTATGTATGTAGCTGAGCGGAGACTTTAACTCCCGACTCTCGGCCACCAACCGTTGGGAACATTGCTCCACCCGAGCTGTCATTTTTAATGTAGTCCCTCAAAAGAAGGACATAAAAATATTTGCCTTGCAAGGCGGTGGAGCGTGGTTGGGAGTACCAGGCTGCCGGCTACTAGTGCCACGCATTCTAACTGCAAGGCCGCTGCCACCGACCTGCATAAAATGCCTGCCGACAATGTGGTACCGCTCGGCACCAGGCGCAGCAGGAGAATGGTCAGCCGGGGAGAACAAATGTCGTGTCGCCTTGTACTGCTAACCCAATGGCATACCCAAAGGATTCTGCAAAGTAGTAGCCACCCAAGGCCAGTCTAACCAAGAAAACCCAAGGTAGACAATTTCTCTCCCATGCCTCAACCAGTCGCCTCTCTTTCCGCTACAGATCCCACAGCTCAAATAGAACCATATGTCCCCCATGGTTTCCCTGTTCCCGGTCGTTGGCACCGCTTGTAGCCGAGCGGAGACTTTAACTCCCGTCTCTCGGCCACCAACCGTTGGGAACATTGCTCCACCCGAGCTGTCATTTTCATGTAGTCCCTCAAAAGAAGGACATAAGAATATTTGCCCTGCAAGGCTGTGGAGCGTGGTTGGGAGTACCGGGTTGCCGGGGAGAACAAATGTCGTGTCGCCTTGTACTGCTAACCCAATGGCATACCCAAAGGATTCTGCAAAGCAGTAGCCACCCAAGGCCAGTCTAACCAAGAAAACTCAAGGTAGACAATTTCTCCCCCAAGCCTCAACCAGTCGCCTCCCTTTCCGCTACATGTAACCACAGAGTATAAATGTTATACTCTGTGATGTAACATAATTAATTAATAGGTTATAGGAAGGACTACCTTAGATAGTCTTAGGTTATAATTATGTTACGTACACAGAAGGGAGAAGCGTCATAGGTACTCGCATGTCCAGATACAAGCGCCTGTGTCGAAGAAGTTACTAGGTGCTAGCTGCTGGGACCCAGGGGTAGGGAGGGGGGGGGAGAGGGAGGAGAGAGAAGAGAAAAGATGATGAAGAAAAGGAAGAGAGGGAGGTGGAAGAGTTAAGAGGTGGGTTGGATGGGGTTGGGTGATGTAGCTTTGGTGTTTATTGCCAGATGTTCAGATATTCAGTTTGTTTTTCTTCTGTTTTGTTGTTGGTGGTGGATGGGTGGGGTTGGAGAAGGTTTGGAGGGGAGAGTAGTGAGCCTTTGAATGAACATTTATATTTTAATCTTAGGGCAAGTCCTCTTTTTGTCAGCAAGGGAGATTGCAAGGCCTTGCCTATATATATAATGCACGGGTGAAAGATTCAAATCCAGTGCATTAGAAATGAGATTGAGTGTCTGCTGCAAGGTTAGATTGTAGTTTACATTATAATGCATTATTGAAGCAGATCACAGCGCCCCTTAGTGGGCCTTGCAGTACACCAGTTTCAACTAGTCGAGGTCATGCATGATATGTGTACTAAGGAGTCACAGTTAAGTTAGCGGAGACTGACGGAAACCCATTCACTCTATACAGTAACTTTTTTTTTTTTTTTTTTTGGAAACAGCGCTGTGTGTTGAAGTACGCATAGTGCAGATGTAACACCTCGATCTGCTCCCCACAAGTCGGACCCCCGGGGGACAGTTCAGGACACCAAAGTGTCCCCTGGCAAGGAGACCAATTGGGATGTCTGCCATGTAATGCCTTTGAGGCTTTGTCCGACCCCCTTCCTCCCCCTTTCACCACTATACTCTACATTCTTCCCCATCCCAAAAGAGCCCCCATACTTTCTTCACCCCTCTTCCCCCCCTCCCCATCCCAATTTCTATGTTACACGCTAAAGTGTGTGTGTGTGTGTGTGTGTGTGTGTGAGTGTGTGTGTGTGTGTGTGTCCGCACGCGCGCGCGTGTGTCTGTCTGTCTGCTTATGTGAGATTGATTCATGGTATGCGACCATTTCTTATCTTTTACAAAAATGCAAACACTTTGTGGCCTCGTGGAGCAGTGGATTAGTCGCCGGTTTCATGTGCTGAAGGTAGCTTTGAGGCTGATTGGAAAGAGGGGGGAGGAGGGAGTGGGGGAGGAGGGAGGGAGGGAGGTGAAGCGCGTAAACTTACATAGCAGCCAGCATTATTGAACAGAAAGAAATAAACATAAAATAAGATATATCAGTATTCCTATGCGCCCAGAGTTTGCATATATAGATCTATACATACATCGAGTGTGCTGAATCCTAACGCGGCCATTATTATATAACTCGGTTCAATGCTCCCCCCCCCCCACACACACACATACACATGGACACATAGCTGGGGCCTAAAGGAAGATGTGTACCAAGCTTTAGCTCAATCGAACAATAAACAGAGCAGATATTCTACCTTATTGTTGGTAGCACTGCACAGCGGTTATGGCCCTTTAAGAAAAGCCAACACTTTGATGTTACACTGTGCATCGACCTATCTTTGAATGAAACCAGCATGCCCAATTTCACCTCAGTCTAACTATAAACACACAAGAGCGTAGAACACATCAATGAGACGAGTTCATATCGCCGTTTTTTCAGACAATGTATGCCATTTTCAGTGGACTTGTAACTGGGACCAAAAGGAAGATGTATACCATGAACTTGAACTTTGTCCTTTTATTACACATACCCAAAATCAACAACATATTGAATTATTATGCTCCTAGCCCAGGGGGCAGTACAGCCAGGGTGAGTGGGGATGGAGATGGTGGGGTGGTTGGAGGTATACAAAACGCCAATTAGCTAAAGACTGCAAGAACGGCATGAAATAACACTATGAGCATTGCAGTACATGAGAGTAATTAAACTACATAATAATAAATGATACACAAGCAAATAACAACGGGTCGACATGAAAAAAAAACAAAACACAACAGCTCCAACTATTTATGGCACCTGTCTGACAGTAGTAAAAATCAAAGACATTTAGAACAAGTAGAAAAGCCAAATAAAAAGAAAAACAACCAACAATAGCATTGGTATATAAATATTGCCAGAAAAACATTGTAATCAAGGTTAAACAGACACTCAGAAATGGGGGAAGTACACTCCGGCGAGTACACTAACAACACGCACATTAAGTTGACCACCAAGCAACATTTATGAGATTCAAAAAGAAGGGAAAAGGCATTTAAAAGGTGAAAATATTATTCCAATAAAACGTCCTAAATTCATTAGCCTGCTGTTCGATTTTTAATTAATTACCTAATTTAATTTGTGAACATTTGGGTGATCCTTAAAATATTGGGGTAATAAGGAAAATTTGTTGTCCTTTATTATGAAGGGATTAGTTGTTAAACAGAACGCGGTATTCATCGCCTATTTTATCTAGACCACACAAAATACACCGGTTTTATTCTCTCGGTATATTTAGATATTTTTGGGTTTGAATTGGCAATTTGTTACAGCTAAATCCTGTGCATTGCAGCAATCAAGTCTTGGGCCATAGTTTGCAGAACCGTCACATATACACACGCAGTAAATTAAAATGACGCATGAGTTTGGTGGGGGACATTTGCAGTAGGTGGGGGACATCCCGGTTGGTCTCCATGGGGGACACTTTGGTGTCCCCAACTGTCCCCAGGGGGACTGATTGGTGATACGTGATGGTCCCCCGGGGGACAGTCCGGGATACCAAAGTGTCCTCCGGGAGACACTTCCAGGTGGGGGGGCAGATCGGGGAGTTACACTGGCAGTATTTATTTTAGCCTAAGGCCCAAAGAAATAAAATAGGTGTTTTGTATTACCACCATTGAGCGAGGACTGGAGCTGCCCTGAGCCTCATTTGATTTTCTATCTTTTAACGGCGATGCGTGCCCTACTGCTTGCATGTTAAAGAGGATCGTTCTCAATAGATTAATAACGCCTCACTTTTAATTGTCATCAGTAGTCATAAAAGAGCGAAGCCATGAGGGCTGCTGAGGACAGAGAAAGATGGAGTATGCTGGTTAAGCGATCATCTGTGGTGCCCCTACGACCTTCGGGTTATGGGACAGGATAGGATAGGATAGGATAGTCATAAAAGTGTGATCGTCGAGACTACTGTTGTTATTCCAGCTGAGTTAGAAGAGGCCATTGAGAAATAAGTTATTTATCATATTTAAAATTATATAAATCCCTTTTCCCACGCAAAGACCTGCTCGAAGGCACTATCCTAAAACAGGGTCTAACTCAAGTTGCCCAAAGTGCCAACTTGCTTGCGTCCTCCCCAGTCAACTTGCGTACTCCCCAGTCAACTGAGCTATCCTTAACAACATAAATGTATGCTCCTGTCACCTGCCTATTTTGACAGAACGACTGGGTTCTTTAACTTTGCTACTGCCACGAACAACAATGAAGATCCGTTGGATCTCATTTTTGATATGATGATGATGGTCATTGTTGTCAGGGTGGCGACGTGGTGATCGTCCTTAACGCTCATGCAATAGGACGTTAAGCATCGTTTTTCGTTCGACACATGGACAAATAAGGAGTGGGGGTGGGAGGAGAAGGGGTTGGCGGAGGAAGGGTGAAACACCGTATCAAGAATCGTTGCAGGAAATCGACGCCTGTGTGTGAGAAATGTTCTATGATCACTGATCCTCTCTGCTGTCATTAGAATTAGCGGCATAACTTATGGGTAAAAACCGTCTGTGTACAAATGGAAGGGTTTAGCTCAGCACCTTTAATGGCTGTCAGTCTATTTTCAACTTTGATCTAAAAGTTAAGTTGACTTAGGCTTACATCATCGTGGCTGGCATCATTGCTATTTTTTGCTAGAACTCCCAAAACTCTCGTATCTCCTCCTAACTGTTACCATAGGCGCCCGTGTCGGGTTGTAAGCGAGTGGAGTGCTGTCTACTTATAATACTCTACTCCGCTCACATCCTATGTGGGACCGGGTAGCTCAGTTGGTAAGAGCGTCTTGCTAGTAACCGAAAGGTCGCTGGTTCGAATCCCGGATTGGTCAACGTGTGATCATATTATTTTCCCCTTTACCAACAACTGGCCCGCTGGTGTCAGTATAAATCGGTCCAGTAGTCACCTATATGCGAAAGTGTCGTGTGACTATAATCTACAAAGAACAACAACAATCACATCCTAATACTTGCGCTTGTACGTGGTTGGGCTGCAGCACTTTTAGGTGTCTGTTTAGTCTGCTGTTGACGACTGTTTTAGGGAAATGCATGCGTAGAGACTAGAGTACCGACTGCATGTACTTAGTCAGACGGCGAAAACAGGGAAGACCAGTCAGCAGTTTAAATGTTTTTAGTTTAGAAAGATTTTCAGAAAGCCCAGCTGGTACACTGACGAGCTGAGTGCACATCGAAATGGCCATTATGGTTCCATTTGCAGCAGAGAAGGGGAGATACCTATCCGTTGCCCTCATTCCCCGGAGGACAGCGCCTGATAAAGAGTATACATGTCCAAGATGCCTTCAATAAACTCCTGTCCCGTCTCTTTAGACGAAACAGCCATTACTTGTGTTGTACACAAGCTTTTTGTTTGTGACAGTTTCAGATGAGACCTATCTAATGGAATAATGCAAGCATTCGGGTGTATCGTATCTAATGGAGTAATGCAAGTAGTCCGGTGTGTTGCGTATCGTTTGCCATTTTCATATTTTCAAACAGTACACACAGATTACAGGTTTGAATGAACGAATTTTATGCATGTGTCGAGGATGTGTTCATATGGTGGATAAATTATTACCTTATTTGCATGCATGTTTATCTCATCTTTTGACAAGCTCAACTAAACACTCCGATTAATATTCAAATGAGTCATTTGAAATTGAAGGCTTTATCGGAAGTAACTCCCGCCCTAGTATGGGAGGCGAGATATAGCAAACGCGCGCGCATTTGCGCTCGCATTTGCGCTCGCAAATGCGCGCACCTCGCGCAAGTGCGCTCGCAAGTGCGCTCGCATTTACGCGCGCAAATGCGCTCGCAGTTGCGAGCGCATTTGCGAGCGCATTTGCGCGAGGTGCGCGCATTTGCGAGCGCCGCGAGCGCAGTTGCGAGCGCATTTGCGAGCGCAAATGCGCTCGCAACTGCGCTCGCAACTGCGCTCGCATTTGCTATATTCCGCTCCATACACGTAAAAATTATACCCGGAAAAGAATGTGTCTGTGAAAGAATTTGAGACGTGCACAAATTAAATATTTCTTGCATTTATTATTAATAATATTTGTAATAATTAGTGAAAACTAGCACTACTAAACTTAATATCATTCATGAAATAAACTACGAGACTGCGCACATTGTCTAAAAGTTGGTTTACTAATCCTACACTCTCGCCTTTTCATGTGGAGGTGACGTAGGTGCGCCAGGGAAAACCCTTCGCGTGTCTAAAATTAGATTGCTGCTGGGAAACTCCACTCACTCGCGGAAATGCTATAGTAGGCCTAAAGTCCTTCTCCTACGCACCTAAGCAAAGTTGAGTTGTACATTTATTTTACACGCATGCTGTAATACTGTATTTCCGATTGTTTATATTTATTATTAAAGCAATTATTGTTTTGTTTAATATATAGAAAATTAGCTTATTAAATGTATATTTCTCAGAACTCAAAAAAAAATTTGATTGTTTTTTATTGTATTTTAGATAATTAAATTATGTTCTATTTGTAATAAATAGCATGTTGATTTATCCTTTTATTTTATTTATTTACTTATATTTAATGTTACTTTATTATTTTATTTTTATTCATTTTATCTATTTATTAACGTTTTTATTTATTATTTTTTATTTTGTGTTTGTTTGTCAATGGTAATGTAAACTTGTAATCCATCTCTTGGTGAGGGATATATTATATTCTAATTATAAATTCTATATACCCAGCATTCTTTATTGGGTCAAGAATAAAGTAAATTGACTTTTTAAAAAATCCATACATTGATTTTTTTTAAACCATTGTTTTGATTTATGTTCCACACTGTTTAATAGTAGCATTTCATTTTGAGTGTGTCAGTGCAGATGCTGCTGATTGTGTATGTGTGTGTTTGTTTTTAAATGTGTGTGTTTTTATTGAATTATAAATTCATTGTTTTGATACTTAACATGAGTGTGTGCATGTTAAGCATTTATATAAGCTAGGCTGATTTGTTTTGTTCCCAGAAGAGCTCTGTGATGTAAAACAAAAACACGTTTAAGTTGAATTTTTTTATAACAATCAATGTCTTTATATACATGTGTGTGTGTGTGTGTTTTTTTTTTTTTTTCTTTTAGTGTTTTGTTTTGTTTTTGTTCTTTGGGGAAAAGGATACTCGTTTCTTGTTATTACTACCAAGCACACGCAACAAGTCAACACACACAAAACACACATAAACAGAGATTAAGTCTACAAAAAAATTAAAGACACAAGAAGGCTAAGAAAGGTTTATTTTTTCAGTTTTCTTTGTTTCTTATTTAAATTTTAATTTATTAAATTAATTAAGTTCTATAAAATAATTAATTAAAAATGGTTGTATTATTAATATCAATACACCTGATCATACAGTTTCAAAATTGAAATAAACACGTTAATCCATCAGTGACAGCACAACACTGATGCATAAAATGGCAAGGGCCATACTAGTCTCCTACATGAAATGGTGTGGACCATACAGGACTGCTACATGAAATGGCGAGGACCATACTAGTCTACTACATGAAATGGTGAGGACCATACTAGTCTACTACATGAAATGGTGAGGACCATACAAGTCTCCTACATGAAATGGTGAGGACCATACTAGTCTACTACATGAAATGGTGAGGACCATATAAGTCTCCTACATGAAATGGTGAGGACCATACAGGACTGCTACATGAAATGGCGAGGACCATACTAGTCTACTACATCAAATGGTGAGGACCATACTAGTCTAATACATGAAATGGTGAGGACCATACAGGACTGCTACATGAAATGGTGAGGACCATACTAGTCTACTACATGAAATGGCGAGGACCATACTAGTCTCCTACATGAAATGGCGAGGACCATACTAGTCTACTACATGAAATGGCGAGGACCATACTAGTCTCCTAGATGAAATGGCGAGGACCATACAAGTCTACTACATAAAATGGCGAGGACCATACTAGTCTACTACATGAAATGGCGAGGACTATACTAGTCTCCTACATGCATAGACAACAAGAGATAGAAAGAAATGGTAAGAGAGAGAGAATGGGACTTTGATAATTTATTGCTCAAGGCCACAACAAATAGCAAATATATGAAATAAAAAATTAGCACACACACACCTACACACTCTTACATAAGCGGCAAGCGCCCGCAAGCAACACTCTCTTCATCAACTCTCTCAAAATTGAAAAACCTTACTCCACAGTGCTATACTGAATGGTTTACCAACACAGACTAATTTCTGAAATACATTTGATTTAAAATGCTTGGTGTATTTAACACAACACATAATACTATCATAAAATCAATATTCATAAACTAAATATAGCCATGCACATTGAACGAAACATTGAACTCCCTAACAAAGTACAGTTTTAATATATATCGATCTTAATCTTTGAGAAAAAAAACAACTATACATTGCCACTTTTCCAAGAATTACTTTTTTTTCGTAGTCTAAAATTTTTACTAAGGCTTCATTTGCATTTTCTTTTAAGTCTACGAAGGGCAAAAATGTGTCCATTAAATCATTATATTTAGGACATTCAAATTCAAAATGAACTTTGTCTTCTATCTTTTGTTTGCAACATAAGCAATTCCTATCTTGTTCATATGTTGAAAACCCGAATCTATGTTTATATATTTTTAAAATTCCCATCTTAAATCGTGACAATTCACTTCTGTATTATTTACTATATTTATTATTTACCCACACAACATATTTTTTTCTTTAAAAAAAAAAGACAAACCTACTGTACATTCCCACATGCACACTTGTATTAATATGTTTAAACCAGCCATGAAGAAATGAACATACAAACTAAACCTTTCTCTCAATATATACACAAAATGCTTCTCGTAACCACACCCAAACAATCATACTATTATTTAGCACCAAAAATTAAGTATTTAGCACCAAGTATTTAGCACCTCGATTAAGTAACATCAACATATTGTTAGATTTCTTGGAGTAATAATTGTCTGGCTGCAAAATGGAAAGCAGTGTAAAGCAATATTTTACACATTTTATAAAAGCAGTATGCAAAATATGTAAGGAATAATGCCCAACTTCACCATACACAACAGCATTTGGTGTTTCATTATACACATGCAAAAACCTCATACAGGCGAAATGTATTCCTTGCACAGCTTAATACTGTTTATATCCCCACAATTCTGCCACGGACAAAAAGTTGGTACAACTTGTGAAACAGTTTGAAAAAGACGAGAACATGCAGTCTTTGCTGACAGCTCCCACCCACTGCACTCAGAGTTTGAACTGCTTCCCCCGGGCAGGTGGTATCGCTCTATCAAGTGCAAGAAGGCAAAGTACTCTCACAGTTTTTTTCCAATGGCGGTGAACAGACTGAATGCTGCCTCTGGCTTCAGCGAGCGCACCAGACGTTGACACTGCCACCCCTCCCCTCTCACAGGTGCCATCTAATGAAATTTTTTAAATAAATAGTGATGATGACTATATTATCTGTGACAGGTTAGTTTATACATAAACAGATTTATATTTATTAATACATTATAAATACACTGTAAGGTGCTGAAGTTCTTTTAAGTTTAATGTATACATTTTTATTTTTAGTATGTTACGATAGGTGGAGATGAGTGAGGTGAGTGAGTGTGTAAGTGGATGTGCAAGTGAGTGTGTGCGTGTGTGCCTTTTTTCCCCTCTCTCCTCACATGTAAATATCCATCTCAGAATCTCACTTTATGATAAGTTTTTTTTTAAAAATAAAAATAATCAATTTGAATTATTTATGTTTTTATTTTTTTTTTAATTGAGTTTTATACAAGTGGGTATCGTTGTGGCAAAACAAATTTTCCTTTTAATGGAATAAAGAATACATTGACTTGACTTGAGAAATATAATTTATCTTTCTCAGGGCTCTTAAAATTTGTACTATACATTTTTTCGCTTTTGTAGCTGCATCATGCATGCCGCAACAAAACTAGGTCTTATAGAAAATATTTAGAAATAATATATATATCTGTTTTCAAGTTCTAATTGACCTCCCCCCAAAAAACATCTTTCTCCCTTTCCCAAAAATCCTATTTTCAGAAGCAACAACTTTTTATTTATCTAGATTTATAGTCAACCTCATCTCGTTGCAGCCATGGACAATACATTTAACTGGTTCTGTAATCCACCTCATATAGTGACAATCCTGACCACCCTGAAACAAAATGCCTCTGCACGACACTCTCCCACCATAGCTTTGCATAACTCTGAACACAGATTACCCACCGACTTGGCCACACCATTGACTGGGTGATAACTCGCCCATCCGACAACCTCTTTCTCAACTCAGACGTATCCTCTGCTCTTCCCTCCGACCACTCTGCTATTCTCTTCTAACTCAACACAACTCCCTTAACCAAACCCAAACTTATTGACTCAGTCAAGAACCTCGGTGTCATCCTTGATTCATGTCATGTGTAGCTTTTGACAGTGTTTCCAATGCTAAATAATTATTTAACAAGGAAAACAGATCTGGGCTCAGAATGTACTCTTACAGACCTCCATTACCTAAAACGCATGAGTAGACAGAGAAGTAAATGCCTCTGAGGGTCATTAACATTATTTTTTCTTTGTAGTTGTACTCCACTCTTCATAAGCACTAACCATAAACTTTTTTTTAAAATTGTATCACTACCTGAAATTTGTGAAGGCTACACATACCATGCTAGAATCAGATAAATCTGATTTTCAGTAAGTGCATGTAATAGTACCCCTGTTTTCAATAAAGCGTCATTTATAATATCATTTGGATCAGACCACTGTTTCAGTCTGTTAACAATAAGGCACTGATGTGTACACCTTGTATACAATACTCTACAAGGAAATGTCCCAATAATTATCTAATCACCCTTTTCATGTACTGGTATATATACGAAGCTGATATGCGCTTTACTTCAAACGAATAAACTCAAAGCTTGTCGATCTATGCCAAATACATGCTCACGTGCAACAAACATAAGTAATAAATACTCAACAAAGGCAATACTTTACACCTGACATATTATGACACATAAGACATGCATCTTGTGTATAGGTAAATCACTAATAGGAAACTGAAAGGAAAATATATTTTTTTTAAAATTTGGCTGCATTATGTATCATTTAAAGATAGGGAGGAAGCTGGAGTACCCGAAGAGAACCCTCGGTGACCAATTCAGTCGTTTACCTTAGTCACCAAAGTTTAGCCCCCATGTGGGGCTCAAACCTGTGACCATCCGCATAGGAAACCAGCGCTTTAACCAACTGCGCTTTGAGCCACCCTATACAACAGATATTCTTCATTCACTAGCAAATAAACCACATCAGTGGCATCCTCAATATCCAAGGCTTTAAGTGCCATACTGAATGCTGCAGATGGTGCAGACAAACATCCCCGTTGGTCGTGTTACACAAGGTGGGTCAGCACATGTCTCCCAGTGCACCCGTCTGCAGCACAAGATCTTGTTAGGAGACATTGCACCACACCCAGGCATATCACAGTTTGGGAGAGATGCTAGGTTTCCACCAGCCGCTGACTGCAACATGCTGCGGATTGTAGTGCGAAAAGTCTTCGCTTCATCTTGGCAGTAACGATGAAGTTGTCTGTCGCCTTGCAGCAGTAGGTATGCATTCTGTTTAGATGCATTCAGAATGTCATTAACAACAGTCTTTTGCGAATCATTCTGTACACACACACACACACACACACACGCACACCCACACCCACACATATATATATATATATGTGTGTGTGTGTGTGTGTACAGAATATATATATATATATTTTTTTTAAAATTTAACTTAACTTAGAAATAATATATATATCTGTTTTCAAGTTCTAATTGACCTCCCCCCAAAAAACATCTTTCTCCCTTTATAATAATAAGTAAATAATATATATCACAAAAAATAGTACAATAAAGTTAACTTCAACTGACACTATATTACTTAATTACAGTTGAAGTGCAAGTAATTCATTTACTATTTAAAATTTAAAGGTTTAGCTGTGACTATGTCCTCCAGTCAAGATGTGTATTGAAAAAATAAGAATTATAACATGGCACTGAGCCAGCTAAACAAGTACAATTATTTGAAAATTCCATGAAATGACCAAAAGACTAAGTGCAATTTTTTTAACAGCTCCAATAAAAGTCTTCTGATGATGCATGTGCTGTGAATTACTCACCATTAAAAGGAAAGGTCCACATGACACTCCATCAGTCTGCTGGCCTGATCTCAACAGTCCTTTCTGCCAGTCAATATCTGGAAGACCTAGACACTGACACCTGAATGAATAGAAGGCCCTGAAATATCCATACATCAAAATAAATCAAGCACTAATGCCATGTAGCCTACTACAGTAGCAGTTGTTTTCTAACATGCATGCTATTCTTTCAAAATGTAAATACTGATTTATAAAATGTGTGCATCCTGCTAATTAAGGTAGGTTCAAAGCATAGACAGGTCTCAAAATCCACCTTGCGTTGAACCCTTCAGGTCTGCTGGCTCAAACTAGGGGGCAAATAATTCATCTAGCTCCGATCTGAAAGTAAATTATGTATTCTCATAAAAGCACAACATACTTTATTATAACCAATGGAAATATTCTGCAACATACAAATATAATATCTACACACCACACATTAACCCTACCTCCACTCTTGAAAACATTTTTCCTCCAGGTGGGGCAATGCCATAGAGTCCAGGACAGACACCTCATGAGAGGTCATGTCCACTGCTAAAAGTAGCCAGTGACTGTGGATGTTGAATGGTGCCAGCACCCACCTGAATGCTGTCATTTTCACCTACAAAATTTAAACATAAGCTGTGTGATTTTACATGCAGCCAATATGCAAGATATAATGGCAATGCATATGTACTTTGATCAACTTTTGTTGTAGTATGAAAACACTAATTGCAACTATATTCGCCTCTAACTAGCAAAATTATACAAACAACAAACTTAACTGCATTAAGGATAAATTAGAAATATACAGCAAATGAATGATTATGTCTAGTACCTTTTCATAGAGAAGCATATTGTAGACCTGTTGCTGCCACATTGAAGTGGCAGCAACTGGTAGCGAAAATACGTGGTCCTGGTCTTGGAGGTTGTGCTCCTTCTGCAGCAGCTGTAGTATTATATCAATAACCTGAAGAGAAGAAGTTAATAAATCTTTTGTTACCCTGGAGTGGATTGCAAGACACACCGATAGCAGCCTATTGGCACATTTACGGCTAATGGCGACGATAGTATAGTATAAAAGTATAGAGCATCAATCGTCCCGCTTAGCTATCAGTGCGTCTTGCAATCCAGCCCAGGACTATCGACATGTTCAGTACTGTGATGTAATTAAAATATATTTTAAAATATTGAATTTACACTAGTATATAAGTATATTACCAAATCATCCATCCACTGTGGATGCTGCAAAGAATTTATACTGGAACTTGATAACCGCCGTCCGCAGATGAAAAGGCCAGGAACCAGAATCCTGTATCCTGAACTTGTTGATTCTGCACATAAATTTATAATGTACTGTATTTGGTGCATCATGCCTCTCTTTTCCATTATTAACTACAGGTATATTATAGCCATTTTTTTGGTGAATGAGAGTGCTAAATCTTTATTTTATATATTTATGGGTATTTTTATAGCAATTATCTCTAATGAGCTTGGACCAAAACACACAAAAAAGCCAATATACAAACCTGCAGTATTCTTGAGAATGTGTTTGTTTTGCTCTTTTCTTGTTGTTTCTGTTGTGTTGTCCTCTAGGATAAAATAAAAAATAAAGATAAAACAATTATCTACTAAACACATAATTATATATAACTAAGACACATTTTTAAAAATAAGTAGACACAAGCAGAGTGCCCTTATGAATTGGTGTGTGATATGCTGCGTCCAATGATAAAGACTTATTACATGTATTATTATTATTATTATTATTATTATTATTATTATTATTATTATTATTATTATTATGGCAACTGACGCCTAATCTAAACAAAGCCCTAGGCAATTACAAAAACAAAATTTACAACGAATCATAAACATTGGCAATTATATTATAGATAATAGTGTGTCTCGTGCTATGGCCAATGCAGGCGTTGCCATTTAAGAACAGTCACATTTGTAAGCATGGTGAAACCTGCACCCCCATGGCTGTTCACTGTTTGATTTCAGAAAAATGTATTCTCGATTGCAACTGGAAAAACAGTTTACGTACCAATGACAATGCAATCAGCGATGATGATGGAACTGCATTGGTTTTTTTCCAAACCATTGGTAAGGCCTAAAATAAAATAAACATGTAACATCAAATCATATTAAAGAAAATCCAAATTACTGTTGTTAAATGCCTGACGTCATCTAAAACGTGAGAATAAAATGTACATTAACAATTACAGAAACAAATACATGTAATTAATTATATTGCTCTTCAGAGTTAAACCAGAAGAAGCGTTAGTACAATGTTATTTCCCCAGAGAGTGCTGTCAGTGCGGACTCTTAAATATTATTGCTAAAAAAAAGCATCATTAATATGAATGCATGCTGCTGATATGTGGCAGGTAAATGAACACACCTGCTGTAGTCAGGCTGGTTGTATCCTGGAGGTGTTCTGCTGCCTGGACTGTTTTATGTGCCACACCTGCTTTGTTTCCTATAATTTAGTGAACACACTGATAGACAGGACAACTCACACAACTTTAGGATTAGCTTACAAGTCCATATACACTGCTTTGTGAAAAATAAGAATATGTGTATTTATAAGACATTTGGGTAGTTTCAGCTGCTGTGGTGTAAGTAGCCATTTACGCATGTGTTACTTGTCAAAACTCTGTAGCCGATGTGTATTTATAGTTCTAAATATTTCTATACAGGTCAATGCAGGTACTTTACCTAATTAGAGTTCAAATTTGAAAGATGTAAAACGTAATGTAAAATGTGACTTATTGAACACCCTTACTGGCCAGACTTGTAGTCATCAGTTTCCCAGCAGCTGCTCTCTTCCTCCTTTTTACAGCAGGTTCTTTGCATATTTCTGACAATTATTATCAGTAACATTTTATTATAAAAGTTAGTGTAGCCGACTGCTGTTCGCTACTGGTGCGGTATTTCTATCCCTAAACCTTACTAGTCATGTGGTATGCTATCTTGACCGGTTTCGTGTAACGTGTTTAGCCGACGCGTCGTCTGCTACACGCACAGCCTTTGTTTAAACTTACTGCCAAATGCGACACCTTGTCAGAGCCGTACACTAGCCCCCTTTTATTTCTGTCCATCAAATAATTATTATGTAGCTAGCCTTAGATATTATTCTTATGGAATGTTGTATGAATTTAGTTTATATTAGAGTAGTTAAGGCCGAGATCGCTAGTCCAGTGATGTAACCTGCGATAACACTGTGTTTGTAGCTTGTGTTAGTGTGTACATAGAGATTCATGATTTGTAAGAGTTACAGATAAGTCATGCATTTTATTTGTATATAGTTAGCCAGATTGGACATTAAGCTTTTAGAGCATGTAACACGTATGGGTTTTTGGTATGTCTTAAATGTATCATTTGTATCTTTTTGTGAACTTGTGTGCTTAAGGTCGTACTTTGAGTCGCGTATTTTCGAAGTTTATTATTTATCTGTACCTTGTATGAATAATTCATGTACATATTTGGGAAGCTTGTTTTATGCCCTTTCTGGTGATGTGTATTATGTTATGTTTTGATTTGTATTAGGCCAAAGGCGAGCGGGATTTGTAAATTGAAAATAACACAAACTTGGCCCACAGGCACTTACTTAAGGCTCCGCGAGTGGCTCGCGCATGTGCGTCTCCGCTAAGGCTGGCGCTGTATGATAAAAACCGACTGACCCCCCAGTTGGAGGGGCAGTGAGACGGCAGACACGGGCCGACACAGAATGTACATACTACTGTAAATGACTGTCTGTTCCGTGGCTCAAAATTATTCACTCAGAAATAAATGCTGGAAATAGAACCACATCTTCGATTGGTGTGCGAGTGTGAAAGAAAAGGAAAAGAGAGTCTTCTTCTTCTGTACTCCTACTACCAGCCTCCTCTTAAGGCTCCGCTCTTCTTCCTACTTCTACCACCTACGCTCCACTCCGCTACATTAGTTACAAGTTAGTCAACAAATATGTGTATAGTTTGTAATGACATACAAAAAAATAAAAAAAAATGATTGTAAGGCTTACAGGAAAAATTACTGTGACTTCTAGCAATAACAACCACCATCAGTAATCACCCTTCTCCCTCCTGCCCCCCCCCCCCCCCCCCGTTCCGCCACTAGATAAGCTGGAATGTTTCAATTTTGTATCAGTGATGTAAAAATACATTTTAATAAGTGAACCACTAAAATCCGCAGAATTAAAATCAATGCATGCGGATGGCATGTGGCAGGTAAATGAACACACCTGCAGTAGTCAGACTGGTTGTATCCTGGTGGTGTTCTTCTGCCTGGACTGTTTCATGTGCCACACCTGCTTTGTTTCCTGTAACTGAGTGAACACACTGATAGACAGGACTTCCCATACCATGTCAGGATTAGGCTGTAAATCCAATAAACTGCTTTAAGGAAAATAATATGGTGTATTTATAATTATGCAGTAACTAACAAGTGTTCAAAATCATGTATTGTTAAATATGACCCTTACCGGCCAACCTTCTCGTCTTTGATTTCTTGGCAGCATCTCTCTTCCTCTTCTTGCGGACTGGCAACTCGCGGCAGACAGTGCGTCACCTTGGCTTTCCACCATATACACAAGCTTTGGACTTGCTTGTATCCACATAGCAAGGCACAGTGTAGTTTTGATTGACCTCGTCACACCACAAAAGTCTTTTTTCCTCCACTGCCTTTTCTTTCAGGTGTTGAGTACTTTAATAGATATAGTTGCACATGTCAATAGGATTTGGATTATAACATGGTACTCAGCTCATTAACATGAAATAAAATGGAATCAGTTAAATCTAAGAGAGCAGTGAGACATATGCCTATGGCAGTATGATGGTTTATATGTCTACTGTTGAAGTTATCACTATTACTATTAGTACGCCTATAGAGGAAAATAATTAAAAAGGGGGCAATATCATGGAACAAGTACACCTGGAAATGTCCGTTCATTCCGTAAATAACCTTGCATGCCAACTATTTAAAATTGTCGGGGCTCTTTCCGTAAATAAGTACGCAACGAAATCCCATATGTAGCCTACCCGAAATCTATTTTCATCGCACTATTTAAAATTGTCAGAGCTCGGGCCTAAAAAATATACTCATGGAACAAGTACACCTTCTTCATTGTATGTGTTAGTAAGCTACTTACCTCTCGATAAACGATGCCATGTAGCATCTTTCAAATGCTGATAGAACATCAGCGACATCATTGTCAGTCTCGACTGTTCCAATTATTTTTTGGTCGTCTTGAAAAACTATTGATAAGCACGAAGGCAAACCAGCTTCCATCGTAACTTGGAGATTGTTGACATCGCGGGAAGTCGATATAGGCCTAGCGGGAATTCCCTACACGCGCCGCAGCTATCTAAATTTAGCTTATGCAACGTCACTTCCACATGAAAAGGCGAGAGCCGTCTTCCACACATTGACTACTTTGATTTTGATTGAGACAGTTATTTAAATTGTATTCTACGTAAATATTTAACATCAAACTAATGCAGATAAATACAAAATATCTAGGTCGGAGATCTACAAAAAAAATGTGTTCATTTTCAGTTCATTTCCGTTGACAGTTTTTAGCAAAACCCTCATAGCAACGGGCATAGCAACCGCGCTCGCAAGTGCGCTCGCATTTACGCGCGCAAATGCGCTCGCAAGTGCGCGCGCATTTGCGCTCGCATTTGCGCATTTGCGAGCGCAAATGCGCGCGCGTTTGCTATATTTCGCCTCCCATACCCTAGACCTCCACACACACACGCACAAATTTAATGCATGCATGAATATTACAGTGTATTCGTTTAGTCTAGTATCTCCAACGTTTGTTTAACCTAGCTTCCTTTCAAAGTGTATGCATTAAGGCACATGCTAGCATTTGAGGGAGTCTTTTCAAATCAAATTCTTTTTATCCGCTGGGTTTCTCTTCACACGTATTAAATTTTCTAATCTGACGTGCTTTATAGGCATTTGACCTTTCAATCTTGCGAACATGTGCAGACCAGTGGTACAGACTGAAATTTGACCGAGTCTTTTGAACTTGGGAGTCCTTGTTATTTCACATGTTCTTTGTCTCAATGAATTACAACACACACACACACACACACACACACATTGATTGATTGATTGATTTATTGTCTCTTTAGGTCCAGCGGACTCTTCCGAGCCAAATCAGGACCGGACAACCCCCGATCCGCATAAAAGATCTGCTGAAACAACCCTAGTGGGAAAATTGAACGCCCTCCACCAGCCAGTCACTTTACAATAAAGACATCCCACGCGGGGGACGGCTGAGGGTTTACCTCAACTACGCGAACCCCCGGTTACAAAAACAAAATAGAATACAAACATCATTACAAATCATCAACAAAACATATACATATAAAATGCCTATATTGCTAAATACTAACAGTAACATCATAGGAAGCCCTAGTGACCACCCAGCAGAAAGCGTCCAACACTCCCAAGCTGATCCAACAGACCTCATACACAAACAAGGAGTCTTGTCCAGGAAGAGTTTTCAAGAAAAAAGGTAGGTCATTGATCTAGCGAAGAAGAAGATAGTATAGCAGAGTGATAGGACAGAGCAGGAATGGGAAAGAGTAAATGAGGAAGATAGCAACAGTGGGAATTTAAAGCACTAAATTTCCATAAAGTGGGGATACTATTTATACTGAAACCCCCGGCACTCCAACGGGGGTACTGTTGCCGCAGTGAATCTGTCATGCCTACAAAGGCAAGACAGGTTTTCAACTGGGGCTTTCACTTTTCCCTTTATAGGTTAGAACAATCTACAGTGGCAAGATTGCTCATGACCCCAAGGGGTAACACACACAACACACACACACACATATATATATATATATATATATATAATATATATATATATATATATATATATATATATATATATATATATATATATATATATATATATATATTATATATATATAAAGGTCTAGTCTGTACACGAGCGCACTCCATCGCATGGACTTAAATACCTCCATCAAGCACTGAGTCCCTTCTCCCCCGTGCCCAGTCGCTCAGGAGTGTGCTCAGTTGTCTGGGGCTCCAGACGACGCGCCTAAGGCAGCACAGCAAGTGGGCGCCTCGCGCGGGCGACTGGAGTTAGGTCTTGTATCGGCCAGAGCCCTGAGCAGCTCTAGAGCTGGAAAAGCGCTATATATAAGAACGGTAAATAAGTTTTGTCTGTTTGTGAGATACGTTTTTGTCTGAGTTTACGTGTACGTGTAAAATGTGTTTTTTTAATTTTTATTTTTATTTTTAAGCTACAGAGGCAGTTCTCAGTTAAAATGGGACAGACTGTTAGTACTTTTTTTTTTGGTCAGGTCCATGAACCTGTTAACCTTGTACAGTGTATACGGTGATGACAAAGGCGAGTTAACCTTGGCGGCAAAGGCAGGCATTTTCGCAAGGCATTTATAATAGCAGCATCCATGGAAAATGATACAGTGCACTAACAATGGCCTTGAAATCGTTGACAGTTTGCCAACACATACAGCATTGATTTTGCTGCCGTACACGTTTTTCAATCTGTTGGAATTGGAAACTTGGCAAAGTATTATTGTTTGGGGTTTAAAATCACAAATTCAGCACAAACAGATCTTGTTTTTTTTTCTCCCAAAGTTGTTTTCTGTCAGTTTATATAACTCACATACTAGAGAAGGCCAAACATAAAGGGTTTTTGCACGTCCTGCATCAGTGTTTTGTTAAGTACCCGGCTCATCAGACATAACACCTGTGCATTAGTCCCCATCCAGCCCCACTATGTTCTTAAACTCAAAGGTGACCTGTTAGTCAAGTCAAGTCAATTCACGTCAACCAGTCCTTATTACCCACAATGGAGAATTCATATAGCACATTGAACCTCAGCGAATAAAGGTGAAAGTGATACATAAGATCACAAAATAACAACTACTAAAGCAATATCCACGCAGCAGTTATACATTAGACATTTAACTGTATTCTCACCTCTGCACACACACACACACACACACACACACACACACACACACACACACACACACACACACACACACCTACACACACACACACACACGCACACACGCACACACACGTACGTACACCCACACATACCCCGTCCCCCCCTTCCACACACACACGTCTCTTCTAGCTCTTTCAATACAAATATATACATAATACAAATGTATAGAGAATTTCCTTTCAGAATCCGAATCACTCTTTACCCCGTTGAGGTGCCGGGGGTTTCAGTATAAATAGTATCCCCACTTTCTGGAAATTTAGTGCTTTAAATTCCCACTGTCGCTGTCTTTCTCATTTGCTCTTTCTCATTCCTGCTCTTTTCTATCAATCTGCTATACTGTCGTCTTCTTTGCTAGACCAGTCTCCTACCCTTTTTCTTGAAAACTCTTCCGGGACAAGACTCCTTGTTTGTATAGGTCTGTTGGATCAGCTTGGGAATATTGGACGCTTTCTGCCAGGTGGTCCCTAGGGCTTCCTATGATGTTATTATTTAGCAATGTAGGCATTTTATATGTATGTGTTTTGTTGATAATTTATAATGATGTTTGTATTCTATTTTGTTTTTGTAAACGGGGGTTCGATAAGTTGGGGTGAAGCCTCAGCCGTCCCCTGCGTGGGGTGTCTTTATTGTAAAGTGACTGGCTGGTGGAGAGCTTTCGGTTTTACCACTAGGGTTTTTTCAGCAGATCTTTTATGCGGATCGGGGGTTGTCCGGTCCTGATTTGGCTCGGAAGAGTCCGCTGGACCTAAAGCAATAATAATGTAATGCAATGTAATGACGGTCATACTCACACAATACAGTCAGTATAGGATAACTTTGTATTAGAATAAATTTGAGTGACGAACTGTGATGATATCCTGGAGAAGATACGCTTATCTTACAAGGGGAGTAAGACTTGTAGATAGATGGGGCGTTAAGCTACCTCTATCAGACGTTCTTTACCAAAATTCCAAAGCGACGTGAGAAACTAAATCACGGTGCTTGGTCACATAAAAATTTATATTTGTTCTCGGGTTTTAAAGTATCATTGCCTTGGCTCACTTTAAGAAATGCTTTTTACTAAACAAATGACTAGTTTACTTGGTCTCAAGAGAAGAAGAGCTAGTGGACACACAACAATACAAATAGAATGACGCATGACACCAGTCGTATGTATGTGATTTCAACTATATGTTCAACACAAATTCTAACATGACTTTAATTAAATGTAAATTAATAACTATAACTGTTCAGTGTGCTGGGCAATTTCTTTAGCAGTTCTTCTTCATCACTTGCTAAGCATTCCTATGTTTGGATGGTCTACTAGTGTTTTTCCGAGTTTTGTTTGACATCAGTTGAAGTTGAGAGGGATTTAGCTGCTCAGTTTCTGTGAGTGCTTGAGTCTGGTGGTCACTCTGAGGGAGTCTGGTCACTCTCAGGATGATCGGGCGAGTCTGGTAACTGCGGGGCTGGACGTGGCGATGTAGATTCTAGGTTGATCTTCTTTTTCACGGGAGCAAGCGTCATGCATTGACTCCACAAACCGTCCCAGAGCTGAACTGTAAAATCCAGAACTCTGGCTACAATATGCTATTCAGATATTGGTATGTGGTACCCTCTGCAAGGAGTCTATAGCATCAGACACCTGCCGAGTTCCCCATATGCACACTACTATATCCGAATCTTAAGGCTAAGATTACATTACATTACATGATTATTGCTTTAGGTCCAGCTGACTCTTCCGAGCCAAATTAGGACCAGAAGGCTAAGATATATCGAGCACTATGCACAACATGTCAGAAACAATAATCGGTTTTTGTAAATACATATAACACGAACATACTAATACATGGCAATCAATTTAAGATATAAACATGCAAATACTAAACTATTAGTGTTAACTTCTAGTCTCTGGGAATCGTGAAACCATCTCTAGTCTATCACTTTCTTGTTGATGGCTGAGGGTTATTGTTCACTTCAGTTCGCTCCTTGTTTAGACCCTCTTCGTTCCAAGCTTCGCGTGTGACTACCCGGTTAATGTGGGGTTTACAGGGATATGCAGGAGTCTCTACGTCACCTTCGACCACTTATCTCGCTCTCGCGACTACGGGAATCTTTTCTCGGAATTTTCTACTCCCCTGTCCAGCTTTTGGGCCACTCTCTGTTACCTCTCAACTTCGTGTCAGAAGAGTCGCAGGGTAGATCTTAGAGTGATATGATTCGCTTGGCTACTCAGCGGTCAAGTGACACCGGTCAGCAGTTCCGAGTAGTCTAACTGACATTCCGCATAGGGAGTTCTGCTTGATGGTATCGGGAGTGACCGTTTCAAGAATGTTAATTTAACATCTGCGAACCTTCCCTTTAGAGAGCTGGTAAATTAACATCAGGTTTTGTTCAATACTATCTGTTTATCTCTAAGCTGAGTGACCACATCTTTGTCGTCAACTTTTCTGATAATACATGAACCACGCATGCTCGCTCGCACTGGGCGAAAGTCTTCTACACAGAAGTCACTGGCCAGGGCGGAGGAACCTCACGTTACTACAGGTTCAACGACCACGTGCTCAGGGCCAGTGGATTTCGGCTGTGGCCAACAGCCTGGAGAGGATTGGGCACCGCCAGGTCTTTTTTGCCCAAGACACACTACATGATGAAGCTATCCACTAATTCCATACCGGATCGGTCGTCGCCTGGCACAAGGACCGCGCCTTCCGTTGGCCACCAGGACGGAGGTGATAAGTATGCTACTGATGGACAAATTAGCAAGATCCGCACGAGAAACAACATCGTCATAGGAACCTGGAATGTCAGGACCCTAACTGCGGAAGGAAAATTAGAAGAACCGGCCCACGGGCTGGACCACTATCGATGGAACGTTCTAGGTATCAGCGAACTGCGCTGGAAAGGCCTAGGTGAAACAACGACCGACAAAGGCCGCAAGCTCTATTTCAGCGGTAGAGATGACAGGCACGAACACGGCGTTGGATTCTTGGTCCACAAAAACATTCTAGCCACTGTCATGGGTTGCCGCCCAGTCTCCAGTAGACTCATTACCATCCTTCTGAGAGCAGCCCCTCACAGCAGATCTACAACGAAGAATACAACGCATGGATATGAGGTGCTACAGAAGACTTCTGGCCATTTCCTATATCCAACACATCACCAACGACGAAGTCCGACAGACCATCACACAATCTATAGGACAACACGATGACCTGCTCACAGTGGTGAAGAAACGGAAACTCCGATGGTATGGCCACGTCACCAGATCATCAGGCCTTGCAAAGACCATTCTGCAAGGCACAGTGCCAGGAGGTAGAAGAAGAGGGAGACCGAAAAAGAGGTGGGAGGACAACATTCGAGAATGGACTGGTTTGACACTGAGCGAAGCCATCAGGGCTGCTGAGGACAAAGAAAGATGGAGTATGCTGGTTAAACGATCATCTGTGGTGCCGCTACGACCTCCGGGTTACGGGACAGGATAGGATAGGATAGGATTCCGGCTTCCTCTCTCCCTTAATATTGGTAATAGCGTATCTTCTTACTCTTTTCTTCTTTGGTGGTGTTATTGTTGTTCTTCTTCATTATTATTATTATTATTATTATTATTATTATTATTATTATTATTATTATTATTATTATTATTATTATTATTATTATGTTAGTAATATAAATATTATTATTATGTTAGTAATATAAGTATTATAATATTAATAATAATAATAATAATAATAATAATAATAATAATAATAATAATAATAATAATAATAATAATAGTAGTAGTAGTAGTAGTAGTAGTAGTAGTAGTAGTAGTAATTTTTCTTCTTTTACTACTTTTTCTTCTTCGTCTTCCTTTTCGTCTTCTCCTTCTTCTCCTCTTCTTCTCCTCTTTTTCTGTGTTAAATCTGCTTCGTTCTTAATGCACCGTATCAGTCGATGTGCACGTAGATGCGTCCAAAGCACTCCAACTCCAAGCTCAAGATTATGGTGCGGCCGCGGATCGACTTAAATTTATTTTTTTTAACAATATTAATTTCTTATCTCACCACAAAATAAAATGTATTTCCTGCCTAAACAGGACGTCCGGACTTTCTTGATGTATTTTTAGACTTACCTGGAAATACTTTAAAATAGTCGGGAATCAGAACAACCCAAATGTCGGTTGGAGGCCACATTCAAGAATCCCGGAACGGATTTTGACCAAACTTTATAGGAACATTACCCAGGTTAGTGGCCAGCCTCTCGTGCCATCGTATTTGCTCAACCACGAAGGTCAAGGTCACTGAAGTAAGTTTGTTGCACACGTTTTACTCTATATCTTCACAATATATATCGCTGGAGCGATTTTGTTGAGTTTTTGGTGTACACTGTACAGGTACTTCAAATCTTGGGCCATCGTTCAGTAGCAATCAGGCTGTCAGTCGGTCGTCGGTCCGGATTTCATTTTGTTGTACAAAATGCACTGTTTGCTTTATCGCAAGTATAAGAAATACCTACAGCACCAACAACATCTATATCATGTGTTCGTAGACTTCAAAAGGCGTTTGACCGAGTCTGGCATGCAGCTCTGTGGGCAACCATGAGAGTACAACATCAGCCCTAAAATTATTGAAGTCATTAAAAGCCTGTATGACAAGGATACCAGTGCAGTCCTCCACAACAGCGCCATCGGAAACTGGTTCAGAACAACAATCGGTGTGTGTCAGGGATGCCTACTCTCTCCAACACTCTTCAACATCTTCCTAGAGCGCATCATGTCAGATGCCCTTTCAGACCACGAAGGCAGTCAGCATAGGGGGAAGAGCAATCTCCAACCTCCGTTTTGCGGATGACATTAATTTTAAAGGATTGGCTGGAGAGGAACAAGAACTTGAACAGCTGGTATAGAGGCTTGACACCACCTCCAGAGCCTATGGAATGGAAATAAGAAGACCAAAATGATGACCAACAACACCAATGGCATCAACACGGACATCAAAGTCCAAGGCCAATCTCTCAACACAGTACATAGCTTCAAATATTTAGGAGCCATTGTATCAGACAATGGGTTCCGACAGGAAGTCCTCTCCAGGATCGCACAAACAACTGCTGCCCTGGCGAGGTTGAAGCCCATTTGGAAAGACAGGACCATCAGTCTACATTCCAAGGTAAGGCTGCTGCGATCCCTTGTCATCTCCATCTTCCTATACGCTTGCGAAACATGGACCCTCACAGCAGATCTCCAACGAAGAATACAAGGCATGGAGATGAGGTGCTACAGAAGACTTCTGGGCATTTCCTATACCCAGCACATCATCAACGACGAAGTCCGACATACCATCACGCAAGCCATTGGACAACACGATGACCTGCTCACAGTGGTGAAAAAACGGAAACTCCGATGGTATGGCCACGTCACCAGATCATCAGGTCTTGCAAAGACCATCCTTCTAGGCACAGTGCCAGGAGGTAGAAGAAGAGGGAGACCGAAAAAGAGGTGGGAGGACAACATTCGTGAATGGACTGGTTTGACACTGAGCAAAACAATCAGGGTTGCTGAGGACTGGGAAAGATGGAGTACGCTGGTTTAACGATCATCTGTGGTGCCCCTACGACCTCCGAGTTATGGGATAGGATAGGATTGATTGATTGATTGATTTATTGTTGCTTTAGGTCCAGCGGACTCTTCCGAGCCAAATCAGGACCGGACAACCCCCAATCCGCATAAAAGGTCTGCCGAAACAACCCTAGTGGGAAAATTGAATGCCCTCCACCGGCCAGTCACTTTACAATAAAGACATCCCACGCGGGGGACGGCTGAGGGTTGACCTCAACTACGCGAACACCCCGGTTACAAAAACAAAATAGAATACAACCATCATTATAAATCATCAACAAAAAACATACATATAAAATGCCTATAGTGCGAAATAATACAATCATAGGAAGCCCTAGTGACCACCCGGCAGAAAGCGTCCAACACTCCCAAGCTGATCCAACAGACCTCATACACAAACAAGGAGTCTTGTCCAGGAAGAGTTTTCAAGAAAAAAGGTAGGTCATTGATCTAGCGAAGAAGAAGAAAGTATAGCAGAGTGATAGGACAGATCAGGAATGGGAAAGAGCAAATGATGAAGACAGCGACAGTGGGAATTTAAAGCACTAAATTTCCAGAAAGTGGGGATACTATTTATACTGAAACCCCCGGCACTCCAACGGGGGGAACTGTTGCCGCAGTGAATTAGTCATGCCTACAAAGGCAAGACAGGTTTTCAACTGGGGCTTTCACTGTTCCCTTTATAGGTTAGAACAATCTACAGTGACAAGATTGCTCATGACCCCAAGGGGTATAGGATAGGATAGGATAGGATATTCTATTTTGTTTTTGTAAACAGGGGTTCGATTAATTTGAGTATAGCCTCAGCGTCCCCTGCATGGGATGTCTTTATTGTAAAGTGGCCGGCTGGTGGAGTGCTTTCAGTGTTACCACTAGGGTTGTTTCGCCAGATCTTTTATACGGATCAGAATTGAGTCCTCTTTCAGCGAAGTTGTGGTCTTGATTTTGTGGTCCTGATTTGGCTGTTTGCAGTCCGCTGGACCCTGTAAGCAATGAAAAACTAACTAACTAACATTTTGCTTCACCCTTTTTATAAACGCGTTTCGGCGCTTTATCGAGACGTTGGGTTAGCCGATTTGGTAACTGCTTGGCTTAGATAGAAGCGTGTCACTCCACGTTTTCCCTTTGCTTTGTTAGGAGAACTTCCGAGTCTTAGCTTGCCAGCTTGTTTGTCATCTTATTTTAAAAATATTTGTTAAAAAACAGTTTTAATGGCGACACTGAGTGTGAGCGGTGGCAATGCTTAACGTCCCGTCTCAGTACATGTGGAACAAGACAGTGGTTCTCGAAGGGGTCAATTCAGACAGTGAATTCACAAAATCCCCCCTATCTGTCCACAGAGATAACCCTTTCTTATTTAATCATTTTATATCTGTCCTGACCTGTCTGGAAGCCTTCGTACACATTGTAGTGATAATGTGTAAGCACTGAACTGTAAATATATTGAATGAACAGCTAGCGAAAAAGGCTGAAAAGCTTCTGTTGTATTTTATATTGGTTTAATGAGTATTCAAAATCAAATATAATTTATTATGGTGTCCTGTCTGATGGATCTACAAAATGCCAGATATTCAAAGCTCTTCTTCATCTTCGTGCTCCTCCTCCCTCTCTTCTTCTTCTTCTTCATCCTTCCCTCCTCTTCACCCTTTACGTCCGCTTTAGCAACAACAGCGTCAGCTGTCGCCACCATTGAAATAGCACTAAACGTCATTGTAAACAGCAGCAGCAGCAGCGACCACAACACAGTGACGCACACTAAACATCAGGCGTCGAGTGTTACAAAATGCATACACAATAAACATGTGGTCTTAAAAGTCAGTCCCATTTGCGCTTTTACACTGGATGGTAGGATCATGAAATGGCGTATTAAACCACATTATTGAGGTGAAAGTTCTTCGATAAGCGCAAAAACAGCCCAAAAGGTCAGACACACAAACGCAACCTGGCTATTGGTTCATTACTTGGGGAAGGAGTGACTAGTGCACATTAGTGGAGAGGGGTTGGGTATGGGGGGAGGTAGAAGAAACTGTTGGAACAAATGTGCCTTTAAATACATTCCTTTAACAAATATTCAGGCATTTCATATCCATCAGTTGTGGTGGCAAAGAATTCCAGAGCTTGGAACCAACCACACAGCAAAATGAAGTCAAGTTGGGGTTGCTCAGCGATGGAGTACATGACTTTTAATTTACTGTTGACCGAAGTTGCTTGGATGGGTTGTGGAGGAGAATGATCTAGTGAGGACAAATGGAAGCATAGCAGTCTCTGCTGCTTGTAAGTAATGCTAGTACAATTGTAGTAGAGACTGAGTCTAGTCTGTAAAAGCATGCTTTCCATCGCGCACACTTTAAAGATCCCGATGCTCATGTCCTAGTCTGGCGAGTGCCAATTAGTTCATACGATTTCAGGGGTTTAGGGTGTCAGACGATGCTCAGAAAGCAGCGATTTGGCACCTAGGGCGGCTTTGAGTTCCACCCTGGTTGGGCCCTCGCCTTCAGCTGGTAAAGCGGTAAAAGAACAATGGAGCATTTCTGCTATTGTGGCTGTTATTGATTGGGGTGTTTGTTTGTTTTCAGTTCGTGCTGCTGTTTGAAGTGTTCATTCCACTGGTGCTGTTTGTCATCTTGCTGTTGATACGTAAGAAGCTGCCCGCCTCGCCTGTCTCTGCCAGTAAGTACAAGTATTGAGTTGTCATCGTCAGCGTCGTCGTCATCATCAACGGCGCCGTCATCTTTGCCGTTACCATTGTAGTCATCATGGTTGTCGTCGTCGTCATCATCATCATCATCATCATCATCATCATCATCATCATCATCATCATCATCATCATCATCATCATCATCATCATCATCATCATCATCAGTCTGTGTTTTGTAACATTTGTGCTGCATTTAACACGTCGTATTGACGCTTCATTAGCTGAAGAAGAATCCGTAAGGTTTCGAAATATTCTTAACAAAGTAAAGTTTCAGAAGTTTCCTTGGTTTTTTGTTTTTAACAAGATTTTTCGTGAACATCATCATCATCATCATCATCATCATCATCAGTCTGTGTTTTGTAACATTTTTGTATCATCATTATTTGTTTCATCATCATCTTCCTCCTCTTCTTTTTTCATCAACATCATCATCATCATCATCATCATCATCATCATCATCATCATCATCATCATCATCATCAGTCTGTGTTTTGTAACATTTGTGTCTCTATGAAACTGGTTAAAGTGATTGCCGTCGTCGTCGTTATCATCATCATCATCATCATCATCATCATCATCATCATCATCATCATCATCATCATCATTGGCCTTTGTTTGGTAACACCATCAGCTTTTCCAATTTTCTTGCATAATCATTCAACTGTATTTTTAACTGCAACGAGAAGTGTTTGATAAAATGCGTACTTAAGCTGTCATAATTTCCTGTTTCTAATGAAACGAAGTTAGTGCTTATCGCAAACCTTTGTTTAATAGCTAATGTTTGTCAGTGTTGGTATGGCCATGGATCGGGAGGCGGGAGATACTCGGGGCCTATTCGGATCTTTGATCCGATGACAACCTTTGTGTTGTGGTGTCGGCCATTTTCTTCGGTCGCAAAGTCAAGGACACCACAGCACGTTCTGATTGGTCCGGACGTATGATTTCATCGCAGGAATTAGAACATGTTCTATTCTCTGAATCTACGATGGATTCGCTTGAGATTGTATCGTAAGCTTGTTGTACAATTTATTGCAGCGTGTGACCGGGTAAATCTTGTGATAATCGATAGGTCTGACCGGGGCAGAACCCATAAAAAAAGGTTTTTCGTTGTAGGTTGATAAAATAGACCCTACCTTACACCAAATACAAAAGACACACTCTTCAAATTCGTTGTTTGTCCGGCAGTATGGTCAAAGATCACACGGCTTCTGTATTGGATGTGTCGTTATTTAGAGAAATCACTCACTTTCAGAAACGACATCGAAATGTTAAACTGTAACGGTGGACTTGAGCAACGAAAGCCCCCTTTATCATTGTGTTATGTGATAACAATGCCAATTTTCGGGTAAATTCTTTTTTTTTCCAAAAGAAAACAAAGCCTTCGAATTGTGGCCTTTTAAGACAAGCAGGTGGTGCTTCCTGTCCTATCCTATCCCGTAACTCGAAGGTCGTTGGGGCACCACAGATGGTCGTTTAACCACCGTACTCCCTCGTTCTCTGTCCTCAGCAACCCTGAAGGCTTCGCTCAGTGTCAAGCCAGTCCATTCTCGAATGTTGTCCTGCCACCTCTTTTTCTGTCACCCTTTTCCTCTGCCTCCTTGCAAACGTGCCTTGCAGGATGGTCTTTGCAAGGCCTGATGCTCTGGTGACGTGGCCACACCATCGAAGTTTCCGTTTTCCACCGCGAGCGTGCCATCGTGTTGTCCAATGGCTTTCGTGATGGTCTGTCGGACTTCGTTGTTGGTGATGTGCTGGGTATAGGAAATGCCCAGAAGTCTTCTGTAGCATCTCATCTCAATGCTTTGTATTCTTCGTTGTAGATCTGCTGTGAGGGTCCATGTTTCGCAAGCGTATAGGAAGATGGAGATGACAAGGGAGCGCAGCAGCCTTACCTTGGAATGTAGACTGATGGTCCTGTCTTTCCAAATGGGCTCCAACCCTGCAAAGGCAGCAGTTGTTCGTGCGATCCTGGAGAGGACCCCACCCCCCCACCCCCTTGCCGGGACTCATCTTCCGACAGAGACTTTTATCAACGAACTGTGCAAGTTATCTTTGGTTGGGAAAAGGCGAATGGTAGAAGAGGATTGTATTGCTTCGAATGAACAGTATACATGTCGGTGATTGTGACAGGGAAATTCGCTCATGGCAACTAACTCTCACACTCATTGTATAAGAGGATAGGTTGTGAGAGTTGTGTGTGTTTGTGTTTGCGGTGGAGGTGGGTGGGTTGCGCGCACCTGTCCATTTATGCCTGTGTAGACCTACATGTGTGTGTGTTTGCATGATTGTATTTTTGCGTGGCTGTATGTGCGCCGGGGCATGATTAGGCGTGTCTGTTTGATTGTGTATGCATGCGTGCTTCCTTGCTTTCTTTGCTGGTAGATCCTGTTGGTGCTGAATGAATGAAGCTTGTTTTATGGGTCTATCTGTCACTATATTGAGGTACGACATTCTCATCGACACACCTTGCTTGATTGCACTTGGCTGCAGCCATTAAACCTTCAACTCCAGTGGTTGAGTCAGCAGCATTTGGCTTATAAGCATACAGTATTGAAAAGTTGCTACTATTGACCGCTAGCTAGCTTGCGTCATTCTAGTAATGACGGCTAGTTTGGCCGACGTCATGTAAGTGTTAACGCTGTATGGTTAAAAGTGTTTTTCGCCGTCAGCCGCCCCAAAAATAGTTTTATTGCTTTGTCTTTTAACGGTATTTTCGAGACTTTCTCACACTCATAATTGTGAGCTGTAATTGCACCGTGTGAGACAAATGGTCGTATTATATTATATTGTATTGTATTGTATTGTATTGTATTGTATTGTATTGTATTGTATTGTATTGTATTGTATTGTATTGTATTGGTATGAATTGAACCATCATGATCATCCAATGTACCAGAAGCAAGTTTATTGCTAACCTGTATTTTATTTTATTTTTAATGGGCTAATGGACTGTCAGCAACAGCTGCAGCAGCGGAAATAGCGTCATCATTATAATCACCATCAATACCAACAACATCACACAATGGGGCCGGGTAGCTCAGTTGATAAGAGCGTCTTGCTAGTAACCGAAAGGTCGCTGGTTCGAATCCCGGATTGGTCAACGTGTGATCATATTATTTTCCCCTTTACCAACAACTGGCCCGCTGGTGTCAGTATAAATCGGTCCAGTAGTAACCTATATGCGAAAGTGTCGTGTGACTATAATCTACAAACATCAACATCATAGTCAGTACTATCATTATCATCATCCTCATCGTCAGCACCACTACCCCTATTACTACCTCTTGGATAACTTCGTCATAATCAGCAGCTGCTTCCTTTCAAAGTAATGTACCTTCAGCAGCTATCATCGCCAGCGTCATTATGGTTTATGGGTCAATGATGAGAAGAGAAACCTTGAAGGCGTTTTCCATGTTAAGCACATAGTCACACGCGCGCGCACTCACACACACACATACATACACACACACGTGCACGCACCCACCTACATCCATACCCTCACTACGCAGACACGTACAAAATACACCAAATTCTGTAAAACTTCTTTTTAGTCTTATAGGCTTATGAACACACTTAAGACGAACTTTTGTGTTAGTACGCTCAGTTTTGTTTCGCGTGTGAAGGCATTATACATCTGGGTTTATTTCATAAGCGCATTTCCAGCCCATTTTAACCTAAGCTAGGCTACTTTACTGATGGTTGTTGGTGAGAAAAATCGAACGTGGTCATAGCATGGCTTAACGCAAAGCGAATTTTTTTTAGTTTCCGAGCTGTAAAGCTCTAGGAACTATAATTTTGGGCTTTGTCTGTGTCATAATTTCTTATTCTTTTCCTTTTTAAAAAAAATCCTATTTTCTCCCAAACTACTGTAGGGATTTGGTTCGAGTTTGGTATGTACTTAGACATTTCTTGTGCCTCCAATGTAAAACCAAACTTATGTACATCCAGTTACGTAATCATGACGTCATTTGTAAAGAAAATTTTAGAATATAAAAAAAACACTTCCTGTGTAATTAGAGTATACAGATGCCTTGAGCCACAAAACTATGGTATATTGTGCGACGTCATCGTGTGACGTTATCATGATGACGTCATTTTTTTTTCTAATCCTATTTTGTCCCAAACTACTGGAGGGATTGGATTCAAGTTTGGATTACTTTCCCTATGCTAACGTAAAACCAAACTTATGCAAATCGAATGACGTAATCATAATGATGTCACCTTTTAATTAAAAATAAAATGTACATACAGGGTATGTGTGTGTGTGTAAAAAACATCACGCGAGGGAACTCTGCACCCGTTAGTGTCCAACACGTGTTTAAGGCTATTTAAACTGGTAATAACTACATGTACAAAGGCGATTGGCAACAAACATGTTTCTTTGTCTATCACGTGAATTAGCTAACGAAGGGAGTTAGTTACGCCTTTGGGGATTTTAAAGGGGCCGCATTAAAGTGTCCCCAAGATTATACATTTCACCGTCACAGGTTCTCTTCAAATTCAAATTCTGAGTGTTGTCCCACCGAAAACAAAATTAAGTTTTTAAGAAAGTTTAAAAAAAAAAACTCTTTTAAAAAAATGCAGTTTTTATAGTAATTGATGATTTTATTTATCTCTTCATGTGCCTATTACAAGCATCAGTGTTGATTCTGAAAATAACGTCGCTGCGAGAATGTGTGGATAACTACAAAAAACAGTTGTGTTACTTTCTCTGCTAGTACTAACTGAAGTCGAGCATTGCTTAGCTCACCATCTTTTGTGACCAACAGCCAAAGGTTACAGTAGGTAGGCCCAGCAAGGAAGAGACGCCTAAATCTAAAAGCCTAGCGGTCTGTTTGAGCAACGATTACCCATTATACCATCTTTTAATGTCAACAAGGCAGTTTCCCAAGTAAATTCATAATCTCGCTCACACACACACACACACACACACACACACACACACACACGCACACACACATACTTGCACAGACACCGTTATTTGGACTTTCCTCAAACGCCACATAAGTTGTGTGGACAATGGGTCGTGCTACGACCCCATTTTTAAGTACTTTTAAGAGTTCTAACTCTAACCCTAACCCTAACGGATCACTAAATATACGTCCCAACAAGGAGGTCTGTCCAAAGAACATATGTAGATGTGCGCTAGTTTGTCCAAAGAACGCCGTGTAAACATGCGAACCCGCACACGCACACGCACACACACACACACACACACCCACACACACACACACACACACACACACACACACCCACACCCACACACCCACACACACACACACACACACACACGCATTATCTTGAATTTCCACCTCCCTCCCCATCTCCAAGGATGGTCCCAGGGCTCCTTTGCCAAAGAAAGAAAGAGAGAGAGAGAGAGAGAGAGAGAGAGAGAGAGAGAGAGAGAGAGAGAGAGAGAGAGAGAGAGAGAGAGAGAGAGTCGTCCGTATCATCTTAGGTTGTCCAAATACAGAGGGACAGACAAATATACTTCGTTTTCCAGGCCAGCGTTGAGTAAAAGGGTAAGGCCTCAAAACACAGACACAGTGACACACAAAGATCAAGTCAGATAGTACAGTGTGACGCAGACACATAGAGCACAGTAACACACACACACACACACACACACACACACACACACACACACACACACACACACACACACACACACGCGCACACCCACACGCGCGCGCACACACACACACACACACTTTCTCTTTCTATCTCTCTCTCGCTCACCCCCAACCTCCCTCCCCAACTCCAAGGGTGATCTCAGGGTCAACCAAGTTCGATTGTTCATTACAACCAAGGCGACAGTACAAGTCATTACAAGCCGTGTCTTCAGAGCACGATCCCAGGTTCGTTGATCGTCACAGTGTGACTACAACACAAAGCCACCATGCAGCATAACTAAGACTGACCAGACCTACTCCCACTATTCAATGCTCTTCAGTACAGGCAGTAGCCCTCAAAATCTCGGGTTTCATGGTAGAGATCTATAATCTAAGCCTTGCTATAGTCAGCAAAATTATCTTTTAACGACGCTTCTTCACATCACACCCAAGTTGAACCAAAATAATGTAGGATATACGCCTATATAATGTGTATTTGATCGATTGTCTGCGTGGTGTGTGTGTACTTGTGTGTGTGTGTGTGTGCATGTGTGTGTGTGTGTGTGTGTGTGTGGTGTTGTATATCTATGTATGTATGTATGCGAGTATGTGTCTGTGTGCGTGCCAGGTATTTTAATATTATTATCAGATCGTGAGACCCACTCACTCCTCACTCTCTCTCTCTCTCTTTCTCTCTGTCACAAAACCCCACACATACACACACATACGCACACACAAACACACACATACGCACACACAAACACACACATACGAACACACAAAAACAGTAGAATACAGATTTATATCACAAGCATTATGGAATCTTCAGACCACGTTCCGATCAAGCTCAGTTCAGGTGTTTTCTATATTCTCAATGTATACAATGCCTTTAGGCTGTTCAAATTAAACTGGTACAGTTATACGGTGCTGTTCAAGTGTGTTACGTCAACCATGTAGTCAGCTAAAAATGATTACTTTATACAGCTGACCCAATAAAACTATTGAAGCAAGCAGTCGATGAAGTCTACGACAATAACCAGACAAAGACCTTAACATACCCTCATTCGTTCATTCTCTCTCTCACTCCTCTTTCACTCTCGTCTCTCACTCACACACACGTACACGCGCACACACACACACACACACACACACACACACAACCACCCCATCCCTCCCCAACACAAACCACCAAGAGGAAGAAAGAAAGAGGAGGAGAATGCAGGAGAAGATGCGTGGTTGAGGGAGGGGAGAGGAGGGGGAGAGAGGAGGAAGTAAGAAACACCGAACACAATCTTTTAACTGAGGTTGACATTGGTTTTGAATCACCAAAGCTGTCCGTCGGAACAAAGGCGGGAAGTAAGAAAGAAAAGTAGGATAGAAAGAAGAAAGGAAGAAAGAAATCCCACCCCTGTAGCTCAGTGGTAGAGCACCCCGATGACCCAAGTTCCAATCCCGCGATGAGCAAGTTTAACAAAGAAAAAAAAAAGGCTTTGATTTCACTGTCATCTTAGCAATGTGAATGGTCTGGTGGTTCAGCGTTTTGATTCAAGTCCCTACCCCTCTTCCCTGGTATGGTTATCCCTGTCCGCCGTAACGCCAATGGTGGGTGCAGACGTTAAACTTCAATGTTCGTACATTTAAAATAAAGAAAGAAAAGAAAGACGAAAAGACAGAACGAAAGAAAGACATACTGAAACAAATCCGATACAGCTTCAGTTCTTTTATTCGTCTATTCCTACAGCTAAACAAAACAACCCATCTCTCCATCCTTACCAACATCCACCAACCCTTAAAAAAAAAAGCTGGCGCACAAAGGAAAAATAAACCAAAACTATAAATTATGTCATTAGGGGGAAATACGAAGCATAACGTTCTATTGCGTAGTGGTGGATAACCTTATTTATTATGCACCGTCATGGGAATGACGTCAGCAAGGCAAGCTGACGCCACACTAGTCCAAATCGAACAAGCAAAAAAGAAAAAGAAAAAAAAAAAAAAGAGAGAGAGAGAGAGAGAGAGATCCCCCCTCCCCCCCCCCCCCCCCAGAAAAAAAGTAAGTCACCGGACAATTACAAAAATTAAAACAAACAAACAAAATCCGAAACAGGATAACAGGAAAATTATTTCCAAGAACAAAGATAACGACAAGCACAACAGGAGAGGATAAAATCACGTGACTACCAAAGTGACGACAATGCAATTTTTCGTGTAAACTCTTTGTTGTCACAACAACAACAAACAAAAACAACATCTTTAATATCCCGATCCTTTAAATCTGTTATTTCATAAAGTATTCGTCTTAAAAAAAAAAAATATTATTATTTTAAAAAATGCCCCTCCACAAAGATTAAGCTGGACACTGACAGGCCAGAATGTTCATGCACGGTCAAAATAAAACAGTTTATTAGAAATATGTATGCTGCGATCTGGATCCACATGCTGCACACACTCTTACTTACACTTAACACTCGTGGCGCAGTGGATTAGTCGCCGGTTTCCTATGCCGAAGGTCGCGGATTTGATTCCCGCAAGGGGCGAACGTATGTGACTTAGGTACGAGACTATTGAGGTCACCGAGGGTTTCCTCCGGGCACTCCGGTTTCCTCCCTCCCTTCAATAATGGTAATGGACGCAGTCAATATAAATATATATTTTTTTTTAAATCGATTTTCTTTTTGTCTTCCAATAGCGATCTCTCTGCCTTTACACCATAAATTTGAGTGATGGATATGTATTTGTTGTGTGCGTGAGGGTGGATGAGACAAGTGAGCGTGTATGTTGGTATAGATCGCCGCGCTTTGAGCCTGATTGATTTGGGGAAAGGCGTGTATATAGCATCCAGTATCTATATATATAAATTGCTTAGCCGGAAGTCCTTCTTCGCTTCTACTATAAAGTTTGTCCGGTATGGACGCTGATCTGGGCAGGTGCTGGCCGCTGGGAATCGGCCTGTTGTGTGCTCAAAACCAGCGAAATCGTTATAGCCGACATTTCCTTACCGAACGTTTAACCGTTTCTGAGATAAATAAATAAACAAAATGTCCACAAACTGCAATAGCCTCATTCCGCGCGCTTCCATTAAAAATCAAATTGAGGTTTCAGCATGTTTTCCCATATAGACCAAAAAATTTATTGTTTTTGTACGAAGCATTGATAGCTCAGTTGGTAACACTTTCGCCTACCGTTTAGGGTGACCCAAGTTCGAATCCGACGCGGGCCATATTTTTTTTTCCCACTACAATATGGATATTTTTCTTTTTAATTTAGGCTTTATACCTTTATTATTATTATTATTATTATTATTATTATTATTATTATTATTATTATTATTATTATTATTTATAATATTATATCTTATATCAAATTTTCTTTTAAAACCTTGGTGTTTATGCTTTCTATTTGTATTATTCTATATTCAATATTATTATTATTATTATTATTATTATTATTATTACCAAGGATCGGGATTGGGTGGTAGGTTATTATTATTATTATTATTATTATTATTATTATTATTATTATTATTATTATTATTATTATTTTTATTATTATTTTTATTATTATTATTATTATTTATAAACTAATAATAATAATTATTATTATTATAATTATAATATCTTATATCAAATTTTATTTTAAAACCTTGGTGTTTTTTATGATTTCTATTTGTATTATTCAATATTATTATTATTATTATTATTATTATTATTATTATTATTATTATTATTATTATTATTATTATTATTATTAAGGATCGGGATGGGGTGGTACGTGTAGGTAAAAGGGGGCTACGGGTAGGTTTAAAGGGGCATGGGTAGGCATAACGGGGATACGGGTATATATAAGGGGGTATGGTGATTCCTTTAAGAGCGTCTTGCTAGTAACCGAAAGGTCGCTGGTTCGAATCCCGGATTGGTCAACGTGTGATCATATTATTTTCCCCTTTACCAACAACTGGCCCGCTGGTGTCAGTATAAATCGGTCCAGTAGTCACCTATATGCGAAAGTGTCGTGTGACTATAATCTACAAACAACTCCTTTCATCCATACCTGCGAAACGATCAACGGGGAAGTATCAAGGAGGGTACAGGTAGGTTACAAGGGGGGTACGAAAGGTATCAAGGGGTTATGGGGAGGTATCAAGTGGGTTCGGGGAGGTATCAAGGGGGTATGATGAGGCATCATGGGGGGGGGGACGGGGAGATATCAGAGGGGGGGGGGTATGGTGAGGTATCAAGGGGGATATGGGGAGGTATCATCGTCCAAATGAAACTCGCAGACAACAGTTGTCTCTCTGTCTACATTTTAAACAACAACCTGTGTACCCTGGCTTGCCAGGGTACAAAAACCACTAGTTATTATATATACACGAACACAAAACACACATTTATCGCTTAAACACGGTGTGTTAAGGCAGGGAGCTCGGTCTTAGAAGACGTGAAAGAATATGAATTGTATTTTGAAATGTTTGAGTAACTGTGCACCTCCAATACCGTTAATAAAAAGCTAAGTGTGTGTAATAATAAGTGGGCGTAAATAATAATAATAATAATAATAATAATAATAATAATAATAATAATAATAATAATAATAATAATAATAATAATAATAATAATAGGTTTATTTAGAGAGCAATTCCCTAAAACTTCAGAGCTCAAGGGGCCTATAGTCTGTTACCTAGGGTGCTGTGTCCGCTGGACCTAAAGCAATAACCATGTAATTTAATGCCGAAGATCGCGCGGTTAGAAGAGATGAACTTACGTGGCTTAGGTACCAGACTTTTCAGGGCACCGAAGGTTTCCTCCCTTCAATAATGATACTGGATGCAGTCAGATGCAGTCAAAAAAAAAAAAAGATTTAACTTCCGCTTTCTGTAATAGCAAACTTTTCAGATCCCTGCACTATTGAATTTGACTGAAGAAAAAGCGCGTGAAAGCATCCTCTATTATTGTTGTTGTTGTTGTTGTTGTTGTTGTTGTTGTTGTTGTTGTTATTACTACTATTATTGTTATTATTATTATTATTATTATTATTATTATTATTATTATTATTATTATTATTATTATTATTATTATTATCTTAACAGCTTTCTTATCTCAACCTATAAAAGATATTTCGCTTTCAAGCGTCAGCCTACCACGTAATCAGCGAGGAATAGGCGGAATAAACTTGCTGTGGTCTGTACAATAATACCCTACATTCCCGTATTATTTACAACCCACAAACAACTAGCTATGACTTTCGTAGTATTGTTCCATTACCGAAACTTCAGGCTATATACATGTAAACGCGGTTCTTAATTGCAAGTAACTTTAGTAGGGATGTTCTTCATGAAGGTCTTTACCCAGTGGCCAAGCTCGGGAAGCCGTAGGTGAAATATCATCCCTTTCCTCCCGTACGGCGTTGCAGATTTAAATCCTGGGTAAACTGCTCCATGAATACCACCCCAAAGTGGAGCCTTTAGTATTAAAGGACCTGGGAATGTGCGTTTATTTTATGTGTGTGTGTGTGTGCGTGTGTGTGTGCGTGTGGGTGTGTGTGAACCTGTAAAGAGGTCACAATGGGTTCCACAACCGTCTTTTGGAATACAAAGTGGGTTTATTTGCTGGGAACCCATTTTGTTTCATGAACCCATTTTGTTCTAAGTGCGCGGGAGTGCTCTTTTAGTGCTTGGGAGTGCAGTTGTAGTGCATGAGAGTGTTTTAAGTACATAGGAGTGCACTATCCGGGACGGAGAAAATACAGTGAATTTTTGGAAAAGTTTGAAGCAAAATTCGACCTATTTCGTCGCCTATAGCAGACGAAATAGGTCAACTTTCTAGAGAAGGGTTAGGGTAAGGGCTAGTTGCAGCGCTGCAACTAACCCTTACCCTAACCCTTTTCCATCAAAAAATGACTTTCTGACTCCTACATTCTTAAATGAACCCACTTTGTATCGAATACAAGTAGGTGTGTGTGTGTGTGTGTGGGTGGGTGTGTGTGGGTGCGTGTGTGTGTGTGTGTGTGTGTGGGTGTGTGTGTGTGTGTTTGTGTGTGTGTGTGTGTGTGTTTGCAAATCCATATTAATAATATTTTCGGAACTGTTGCAAAAAATGTAAATCTTCTTCGCAAGTTGAAATAGTTTGTAGATAATAACATAACGAAATAAAATATTTGTTTACAGCCTCCTGTGTGGTGCTGCCCAAGTCCATATGAAAACAACAACTAAATACCCTACATAGGCGTGGAGTGAAATGAACTTCTAATCATAGCTAAGCTGTCCTCTCTGATAGAGATACTAATAGTATATACAGTTCTGTTCCATGTATTCTGTCCTTACAAAATCAGTTTCACTACAATATTGCTCTTCTTATGTTTAAGTCCCGTCACGGTCTTGCACCAACCTATCTTTCACATCTCTTCACTGCTGCACCAGCTCCATGTAGTTCATGTAATTTCATTTTCCAGCGCACACGTATTGATTTATATGAAACCAGTTTATCATTCTCAGGCTCCGTAGTTTGGAACTCCCTTCCTCTGAACGTGAAGTCGTACAGTTCACTTACCTACATTCAAAGTAATCCTTAAGCAATACGTGTCAAAGCTCTAGCCAATGTATATTTTGAAACCAGTGTTCTTGCTGTTTCCTGACGCATTATTATGTACAGTTGATCCTTTCTTTTAAGCAGCACATGTTACGTCTACTCACTCTGCATGGATTGTGTGACAAGGCGGGCAATAGCATCTCTGAGGCTTGGCTGCTACCATCCATCACCCACGCACAGCCAGCGGCTATCGCCTCAGCCAGCCATCATCTCTCCTTGACCAGCCATCACTAGCAAGCCCGCTCGCCCAGCGCTTAAGCCCCGCCCCCCGGGGTAACCCTGTTTAAAGCCTGACACGCCACAAGACCGGGTGTCAGATGCCAACCTTCCTGCCTTGAAGTCACAACTGTCCGAAAACACGTCTACATCACCGAGTGACCTCTGAGTTTCGACAGTACCCTTGTGCTTCCACCCGTCTTAAGTCAAGGTAAGAGAGGGAACTTACTCTTTGTCATATAGCAGACCCATCACCCGCCGTTCGCCCATCATGTCCATGCGCCCTGTCAATATGTATGTTCATGTTCATAATTTTGCCTTGATGTGTTGCTATGACTTGTATTTCTCCCTTGCACATATTTTCTACCTTGTACATGACCCATGACATGTTTGGATTTATGCTTGTATGCTCCGTTTGCCCCATGTGTAAATACCCCATGCCATGTTGTCCCTACATATAGATTAAAGTCCCCAGTACGGCCCGGACCTACAACCCATTTGCCCTGTACCCTCCATTTGCTTTCCCCCATGCTCCCAATGTATAAATATTTGCCCTGTTGCCAACCCCATCTTAATGCGCCGAATGTATCTTATACTAGTGGCTGCCAATAACCTCCACTTTGGCCCAGTAAATCTAGTAGCATTGTTTGACTGTTGGTATGTGCACTGGCTCAACCCATGACCGGTCACACCAATTTGAATTCTGAGAAGGGCTATCATAACCACAGGCCCTGAATCCACACTATCCCTATCCCCCGCTGATACAGCGTCTGTACACATTGCAGACGGGTCCCTGTACCGGGCGTATCACCCCGGCATTGTATCAACTCCCAGTCACTGACCCGCCGCAGGCCCCTGTCAACCCAGGAGGTCAATGAGAAGCGAGACTTGGGACTTCGCCATTTTCCAGACGGCTAGCCACGAAAGCCGATTTCGATGCCTGTACCATATCACAAGACAGCACTCGTGGTCCATGAGTCATCATCGCGTGACCACTGACCTGCATCTTTCCACCCACGCTACAGACCCACGCTAACAAGCCAACCAGAGTATCCTGGACAAATCGCCGCACTACAGTACAGAGCTAAGTGCCTAAGCCTACGAGAATCCCCCCTCGCCAGATTATCAGAGAGACTCTAAAACCATACAGATACACTCTCGCCCTGTGATGAGATCAGTCTACATTCGCTCTAGTATCCCCAATATTGACTACCCAGAAAATCACCGGACTACTCCTTACTAAAAGACGCTATGCCTATGACTCACGTTAGGAGTATTTGACCTACAGTCTCCATTTCAAGTTAAATAAAGTAGATAGTTATAGAAACCGCAATTACCCGGACTGGCCTTTGAATGTGAATTTCTTAACTAGTGTAGCCTTACTCTCCATCTCGTCTTTACCCTGTCTCTCACTTATTAAGTTGGCCCAGCATTAATCTCTTGAATGTCATCGCACCATTGCCCTATCAAAGGAGGAAATACCGCGCTAGAGATTAAGAGCTTAACCCCCATCCCCCAACCCCTCTCTTCGTGACAGATTGCACACTCTTTTTTTTTTCTTTTCCACTTATTGTATTGCCCTTGATAATGATGCTTATTACATTATTTATACCCCATGTGTTATGTTTGACCATCATGCTTATTTAATGATGCTTATTATATCATGTATTTTTTAATGTTTGACCATTGTGCTTTTTAGGTACTTCTAATAATTGGTTTTATAGCTATATTGCATACTTCTATCATTGTATGAATGTAAGTGTGAATGTGTGCATAAATGCTTGTGTGCGATGGACAGGTTGTTAGAATAAGGCCCTTAGCTTAAAATCTTAATCCTTCATGTCAATAAAATGTTCACTCAGACTCTTTCTCTCTCCTCTCTCTCTCTTTTTCTCTCTCTATCTCTCTCGGTCTTTGTATGTTTTTGTCTGTGTCTCTCTCTCTGTGTCTCTCAATCTCTTCCCTGTTTAGTTCTTTCTTTCTGTCTCTCTGTCTCTCTCTCTCTCTGTCTCTCTCTCTCTCTCTCTCTCTCTCTCCCTTTCTCTTTATGTCTCTCTCTCTCGGTCTCTCTGTCTGTCTCTGAGCTTCTCTGTCTCTCTCAATCTCTGTCTCTCTAACTCTCTCTGTCTGTCTGTCTGTTTGTCTCTTTCTCACTCCAGTGTTTTCGAGGAGATTAAATTTATTATGCATAGGTCTATTTACATGCTTCAAAACCTATCGTTTTAATTTACACAATTTGTCGACACCAACTCTCCTCACCATCCCTCACCCTATAATTTAAAAAAAAGGAATAATAAAAAATAATAATAATAATGACAAACTATAATAATAAATAGATAAATAAATAAATAAAAATAATTACATTAAAGGCTGTTATCATGTAAAATACATAACTTTTATAGTTAATTTAGCTGGTGGTGACATATTTTATATTTTACAAGATATAGTGTGTTGCATCGTTACACTCCAGAGAGAGAGAGAGAGAGAGAGAGAGAGAGAGAGAGAGAGAGAGAGAGAGAGAGAGAGAGAGAGAGAGAGAGAGAGAGGTATATTCTAAACCTCCTGCGCAGATGATGATGATGGAAATGGATGATGATGATGATGATGATGATGATGATGATGATGATGATGATGATGATGATGATGATGATGATGGTGGTGGACACTTGTAAGTTGCTTAATCCATAAGTTCAAGCCAATAACCAGTGTTTCAATACAAGCGAGATAAAGCTTGGAGGTTCTGGCCCATTCTTTAGAAATAAAATAAAGTTTAATTTTTTTAAAGTCCATTAAAAGGCCCCAAGATGACATAAAGGGCAGCGTCACGGAACTTGTTCAAATTTACAGCGAGTATTGCCCCACATGAAACATAAGATAAAAAAAAAATTCAAAAATCTAAAGAGATGGTTTTAATATAAATCGATAAATTCATGTATGTGCCTATTAATACCACCAGGGTTGATGTTTAAAAAAAAAAAGGGTCTGCGGCAAAAGTGGGTTTTGCATGCGCAGTTGTGTGTATATATAACCTGGGAGCGGGTGGACAAAACCGCTTACAATTCAAAGGTTAGCGGTCGCTTTGAGCAACAATCAGCTATTAAATCATCTGTTAATGTGGCAACAAGGCAATTTCGGAAATTGAACTAATTGTATAAAAATAATAAATAAATAAATAAATAAATAAATAAATAAATAAATAAATAAATAAATAAGACAATTTCGGAATTTGATCTAATTGTAAAAAATAAATAAATAATTAAATAAACAAACAAACAAACTAAAGCCAAGGTCTGACGACGAACGTTTTAATTGCAATCATATGGAAAGTCATGATTTGAGTCACTGATTTCGTGAGACTATCACAAAGTCATCTCAGTCAAATCAGTTCGCAACGTGATTTGCGATGATTTTCCACGTTTAGAACATGCCCTAATTTCGACCAACTGATTGCGATTTATTCAGCATGGGAACCAATGAAACTCGCTACTTTGATCACGTGATCTTGCGAAAATAGCTAACTCTAAGAACAGCCCGCTAGGAACGTGTGTGAAAAGTACCTTTCAAGTAATAGAGAGAATTAAGTCACATGCATATGTAAGTCCCCTATACGCTATTGTGTCCGGGGACGGTAATCTACCCAACGAAACGAACGAAACGAAACATGCATATTTATGGGATATTGTCTTTATCTCTGAACTTGGCAAATGAAATGCTACTGTTAATGCAAAAATTATTCGTTGCTGCTTTTCACAAATTTTGACTTTCTGCGCAGCAAGGGCAACAACTCTTGTGTTTTTGTTTATGCGCAGTGACTGTGCTCATGTTTAATAAAAATCAAATGTTCTAGTGTGACTACTAATGACACGCAGCGTCAATTCTTCCATTCAAATCATGACTCGCAAACATTCACTTTCATTGTGATTGCAATCAAAACGTTCGTCGTCAGACATAGGCTTAACTAACTAACTAACAAATAAATAAATAAACATCCTCGATACCCCGGCCTGTTTTAAAAGCAGGGAGATAATGAAATGTAGCCGAGCTAAGTAATGAACTCCCGCCTCTCGGCCACGACCTTGAGAACACAGCCCGACCTGCACTGTTATTTTCATTCTATCCCTTGTAAGAGAGACATATAAATATTTGCCCTGCAAGGCGGAGAAGCGTGTTAATAGTAAACCGGCTACTAGTGCAACGACACTCTCTGCAAAGTCACTGCCACTGACTTGCATAAAATGCCTGCAGACAATGTACATGTAGTCCTGCTCACCACCAAAAGCAGAAGACGAATGGTCAGCCGGGGAGAACAAATGTCATGTCGCCTTGTCCTGCATAACCCAATGGCCACTCCAAAGGATTCTGCACAGCGGGAGCCACCCAAAGCTAGTCTAACCAACTAATGGAAGGTAGACAACCTTTTTCCCAAGCTTGAACCAGTCGCCTTCCATTCCGCCACATAAGTCTAGGACTTTGCGTCCCCTGGCTGATGTCATCTGTATTTTGGGTTTGGCGACAGCCGGTTCGGTTTTTTTTACGCACTTTGGCAAGCTGTAGACATGTGTGGTTTTTATTGCACTATCATTTAGTCCAGCCCCGAGTTGTCTAGAAAAAAAATGGCCACAAAACGTTTGCGATTGCTCCGCACGAACTATTTTTGCTTCTGGGCAACCTTTTGCCATAAGCAAGGGCTTTTACAATGGCGCAGAACATGTTGACTGCAAAACAACCAATCATAGTGAAATTGGCTGAAAGCGAAAGTTACTGTCAATCGCCTTGGCGCCACAACAATACTATCAAATATAAATACTCATTCAAACTGATTGCACATAAAAATAATTATTCCATCAAATAACAAGTACACAGATCTTACCAGACTGTGAGCTATTTCACCTTTGAGCACATCGCCATTCGCAGATCGAAAGCTCAACACTCTTGCCGCCATCTTTTTCTCTTCGCAAACAACCTTTCGAGACTGCTACAGAGCGCCAAAATAGTTACGTAGCGTTACGTAGCGCTCTGCCTAGGGAACTCGGGGCCAGCTTGACAGAGTTTACTGTGCTATCGCTTAGTGTTTTCATTGCAACAACGCAATAAGTTGCACAGAGGCAGGGTCACGAGCTTGCGCGCACAAATCATCAAACCACCCATGTGCACTCACAATTTTTTATATATTGTTTCCTCTGATTGAGTGTATGTGTTTATCTTGCTAGTAGATTAATTATCATCTTTCAGTGTACGTTAGTACCTTCTGGTTTTGGCTTTTGACTGTTTTTAATAAATAAATTTAAAAAAAAAGGAATAGGATGGAAAGAAGAAGAAAGGATAAGGGGGAGTTGGGAGAAGGTGAGAGTGAGGCATAGTTTGAGTGCGTGTGTGGGTATGTGGGCACGACCATGTGTGCATCATTGTGCGTGCCAGTGCATGCGCGCAGCTATGCATTGGATTGCTAGCTCTTACTTTGTTGGCCGACAACACTTCATAGATAGCCACGTAGCTTTGGTTTTTACCAGACCCTTTGATCAGGCACTTTATGACACAGTGTTTGTGACGGAATAGTTCGGCGTTATGTCAAACTCTTACATAATTCATTCCAACATCATACATAGTGCGCCTGTTGTTGGAGCGCGCGCATGTACTGAAGCTTCGCACGTAAATGTCGTGCGCAAGCGCGTAGTGCGTGCACCTGCAATATCGTGGACTATGAAAAACTAAACCGCGCAACGTTCACAGCAAACATCATCAGTCGTTTGCGCATTTGCTGGAACATAGGCCGTTGATGTCGCGCGCCTGTGGTTTTGTATGGTAACATTTGCCAACCTAATATTTTGTTACATTGTCAGGCACCTCACACGTGGTGCACCTGGGCTCTGGTTTAGACCGTTACTGTTTTGCATCTGTACTGCGTGCGCCTGTACTGTCCTCCCCACCCCACTCCAAACCAAAGTCCACTTGTAATGCAGCGCTCATCTTGAGGCCAAAAGAATGTGAAAAAGACAGGATCGCAGCTCAGAGTCTTTGTGTCTAATTTACAGCTTGGGATTATTGCGCTTGACGTTTGATAATGAACCACCTGCGAATTCTTGCCTACGCATTACATCTCTGGAACTAAGCCCATGCGCTAATTATACAGTTAATACCAGACCATCGGGGCAATTTCCATAAGCAATGTTTGTTGTCATTCGGCTGAATAAATTCTGCCTTTGTATTCTGTACTCAGCAGTTTGAGTTAGTGAGCTTTTATTTGCATTTTTACCAGCAATAGAAAACCAGCAGTTAGTACGAATAGAAGAGTTTAAGACCCATTCAGCGTGGTTGAGGCTAGACGCGCGACGATGCCGAGTGAGAAAGCTTTGGCTGGCTTCAGCTATACGGCATGTAGAAGACCCTGAACTTAATTCTTCCCCAGCTGTAAGATGGTAGATTTTCTGATCTTTGATCGTTACGTATGGAGTTGTCGTGTTTTGTGGGAACTGTTAGATGCCATGGCCACGGAAAGTGCTAGACAAGAGCTGGAGAAAAGTGGATGGGGGAAGGGGGAGGAGGTGGGGAGAAAGAGAGAGAGAATATAATAAAATGTTACTTTATTTGAAACGGTCTTGATAAAGAAGATGTAATGCTGTGGTGTTCTCGCTGCTGCTATCGTTGTTGTTGTTGGATCTGTTAGTTGCCATGGTCACAAGAAACGATAGCAGAGTGCCAGAGAAGGAGAGAGAGGGATACGGCGAATGAGGGTGAAATTTAGTCCAATATTTCAACTTTCACAACCTTAAATGATGGTACTGGGAGAAAGTATTATTGCTAATGTTGTTGTTGTCATTCTTGTTTTTGTTTTAAGCCACCAGCGGCGTGAGCGTGTTGGTTTTGGCGCATTTATAGTCACATTGCGGGAAGAGGAATATGAATTATTAATTTTAAGAATTACTGGCATTCATGCATGATAGCTTTCGAACGCAGCTCGCTCGTTTGTGTATGTGTGTGTGTGTGTGCGTGTGTGTGTGTGTGGGTGTGTGTGTGTGTGTGTGTATTTGCGTACGTTCGAACTCTGAGCGCTAATGTGTGTGTGCGTGCGAGCATGCGCGCGTGTTTGTGCAGACTGAGATTGATCGGAACTATTGTGAGTTAAGATTGGCCTTAGTGTACGTTATTGTAAATGGCAGGCGAATTAGCCCACCGACATACAATTTGTATTAATGGCAGAACTATAGCATTGATGTGAACCTGGAAACTGTGTCCTTGTTATTTACACATACCACAAAGCAACACTATAATTATATTGACCTAGGCTATAGGATAGTGTTATCAGTGTATGCACTACGTGTTTACATGTTAGTGTGTAGAATCTGTTGGGATTGGGAAGGAGGATGGGAAAGGGCGAAGTCGTTTTGGAAGTCGGTTGCAGACAGAAGATAGATTCAATTGCCCTCATAGCAAATGTCAGCCATTTCGAAACATAGCTGCACCTAAAAACAGCAGCATCAGGAACCAGAAAAACAACAACAGAACCAACTACAGGAACAACGACAACAACAATAGATGCTGCAATTTATAAATTCGATATTAATACATGTATTGAAAATCAATGAATCAATCAATAAATAAATTAGGATGTGGGTGCTGCTGAAGTGGAGTGGTTGTGAAGGCAGGTAAAGGTCAAGAGGAGAGGTGGTGGGGTGGGCCGTAGGTGGGTGAAAAGATAAAGATTAAACTGCCCTCATTGCAAACTAATATCAGGCAGCAAAAGGAGCAACGTGACCGAGGTAGGAGACTTTTTTAGGACACCGACAGTTTTCTCATGGTACTCCCTTTCCCCCCTCCCTTCAGTAATGGTATTCTATCCTATCCTATCCTATCCTATCCCGTAACTCGGAGGTCGTTGGTGCACCACAGATGATTGTTTAACCAGCGTACTCCATCTTTCTCTGTCCTCAGCAACCTTCATGGCTTCACTCAGTGTCAAGCCAGTCCATTCTCGAATGTTGTCCTCCCACCTCTTTCTCGGTCTCCCTCTTCTTCTACCTCCTTGCACTGTGCCTTGCAGGATGGTCTTTGCAAGACCTGATGATCTGGTGACGTGGCCATACCTCCGGAGTATCCGTTTTTTTCACCACTGTGAGCAGGTCATTGTGTTGTGCAATGGCTTGTGTGATAGTCTGTCGGACTTTGTCGTTGTTGATATGCTGGGTATAGGAAATGCCCAGAAGTCTTCTGTAGCACCTCATCTCCATGCTTTGTATTCTTCATTGTAGATCTGCTGTGAGGGTCCATGTTTCGCAAGCGTATAGGAAGATGGAGATGACAAGGGAGCGCAGCAGCCTTACCTTGGAATGTAGACTGATGGTCCTGTCTTTCCTAATGGGCTCCAACTTTGCCAGGGACGCAGTTGTTTGTCCGATCTTGGAGAGGACGTTCTGTCGGGAACCATTGTCTGATACAATGGCTCCTAAATATTTGAAGCTGTGTTGAGGGAATGGCCTTGGACTTTGATGTCCGTGTTGATGCCATTGGGGTTGTTGGTATTCTCTGCACTTATTTCCATTCCATAGGCTCTGGAGTTGACTCTGGAGGTGGTGTCAACGAGTAATGGTATTGGACGCAGTCAATCTAATTTTTTAAAAGTAACAAATAATTTTTATTCCGAATTCTGTCATAGCGATTTCTTCAGGTCGCCGCGCTTTGAGTTTGATTGAAGAAAAGGCGCGTGACAGCATCCTGTATTATTATTATTATTATTATTATTATTATTATTATTATTATTATTATTATTATTATTATTATTATTATTATTATTAATTGGTGAAGCACTTGCTGTTGGTTTTATTGGAGTATTCCACCACACGTCATAACAATATAATAGGGAAAGACGTAGCGTTATTAGAAAATGAGGATCTAATAATATTATATTTCATTGTTTTAGTTTTGTGTTTGCTTGGGCTGGTTAAGCTGATACGATTGTATCATTAACGAATAAAAAGACGGTACTCTCACACTCTGGGGAAACCTATTTTGCTGATTTACCTGGTGTGTTTGGTTGGAAGTGGCCGAACCCAGCTTATGAATATCAACCGATTGCTAATGAAGATTGATATGAAGAGAAATGAAAACATGGCCTGGTTATGAGTATGGCTGTAACTTTAGTTTTCTCGTCTCTTTGTCTATTTTGTGGGACAGGACCGGCAACATAGTCAGTGTTATACAATTACGAGAGGAAAATACAAATATGGTATCGTTATGAACTCCCACTGCAGCTTTCGTTGTTATAATGTGTGTTCTGCACGGTTCCAGCCCTATGTCAAGCCATTCGATGTAATTTAGACGGTGGGAAGAGGGGGAAGGATGGCATGGAGGTGGGGGGGGAGGAGGAGGGGTGAAGAAATGGAAACGGGTATGTTCCTATCCTATCCTGTCCCATAACCCGAAGGTCGTAGGGGCACCACAGATGATCGCTTAACCAGCATACTCCATCTTTCTCTGTCCTCAGCAGCCCTCATGGCTTCGCTCAGTGTCAAACCAGTCCATTCTCGAATGTTGTCCTCCCACCTCTTTTTCGGTCTCCCCCTTCTTCTACCTCCTTGCACTGTGCCTTGCAGAATGGTCTTTGCAAGGCCTGATGATCTGGTGACGTGGCCATACCATCGGAGTTTCCGTTTCTTCACCACTGTGAGCAGGTCATCGTGTTGTCCAATGGCTTGTGTGATGGTCTGTCGGACTTCAATGTTGGTGATGTGTTGGGTATAGGAAATGCACAGAAGTCTTCTGTAGCACCTCATCTCCATGCTTTGTATTCTTCGTTGGAGATCTGCTGTGAGGGTCCATGCTTCGCAAGCATATAGGAAGATGGAGATGACCAGAGAGCGCAGCAGTCTTACTTTGGAATGTAGACTGATGGTTCTGTCTTTCCAAATGGGCTTCAACCTTGTCAGGGCAGCAGTTGTTTGTGCAATCCTGGAGAGGACTTCCTGTCGAGACCCATTGTCTGACACAATGGCTCCTAAATATTTGAAGCTGTGCACTGTGTTGAGGGATTGGCCTTGTACTTTGATGTCCGTGTTGATGCCATTGGTGTTGTTGGTCATCATTTTGGTCTTCTCTGCACTTATTTCCATTCCATAAGCTCTGGAGGTGGTGTCAAGCCTCTGTACAAGCTGTTCAAGTTCTTGTTCCTCTCCAGCCAATCCATCAATATCATCCGCAAAACGAAGATTGGAGATTGCTCTGCCCCCTATGCTGACTGTGCCTTCGTGATCTGCAAGAGCATCTGACATGATGCGCTCTAGGAAGATGTTGAAGAGTGTTGGAGAGAGTAGGCATCCTTGACGCACACCGATTGTTGTTCTGAACCAGTTCCCGATGACGCTGTTATGGAGGACTGCACTGGTAGCCTTGTCATACAGGCTTTTGATGACTTCTATAATTTTAGGGCTGATGTTGTAAACTTTCATGGTTGCCCATAGAGCTGCATGCCAGACTCGGTCAAATGCCTTCTTGAAGTCTATGAACACATGATATAGATGTTGTTGGTGCTGTAGGTATTTCTCACAGATTATTCTGAGGTTGAAAATCTGTTCAGTGGTACTTCGCCCTGCCATGAATCCTGCTTGTTCTTCAGCTATGATTTGTTCAGCTTGTGGTTTCAACCTGTTGAGTATTATTTTCAGGAGGACCTTGCTGGGATGGCTGATGAGGCTGATGGTGCGGTAATTTTCACACTCCTGAAGGTTACCTTTTTTGGGAAGAGTGATGACAAGCGACTGGGTCCATGGTGTAGGCCATTCCCCACTCTGCCAGATCTTGTTACAGATAATGGTGAGAGCATCAGTCATCGCTTCTCCTCCTGCTTGTAGCAGTTCCGCTGGTATGTTGTCCACTCCCGCTGACTTCCCTTTCTTCAGCGATTGCACTGCTGCCTCAACTTCTTCCCGGAGAATTGGGAGGATTTCTTCTTCTTCTCTGCTCTCGGGACATGCTAGAACTGATGGGTCTCCATTTGGTGTATGGTTGTAAAGGTCAGAGCAGTACTCTGTCCATCTGTCCAAGACTTCTTGTTCTTCTGTAAGGCAAATGCCAGACTTGCTTTGGATAGTGGAGACTTTGGGCTGTTTAACACTTGTCAGCCGCTTCACCGTCTGGTAGGCCTTCTTGCTGTTGTTCTTGTTCAGATTGTTCTCTATTTCCTGGCATTGATCTTCTATCCAGTTCTCCTTTGCTGTGCGCATGCCTTTTCGGATGTCATTGTTGATTTTTCGGTAGACATCAGCTCCCTGTGAGGTGTTCTTTTTCTTTTTTAACTCTCTTCGTTTATCACACAGATCCAAAAGTTCAGGTGTGATCCACGGCTTCTTCTTTGGTCGGTGCTTGCCAAGGATCTCAGTGGCGGCATCTGTTACAGCTGAGTTGAAGGTATTGGTCATGGTGTTGACATCTACTTCGCCTGCCCCCAAAATAAGCAGTGGTGCAAATTTCCCTCCAATTGTGGCCTGAAATATTTTTGCCACCTCCGGGTCTTGCAGTTTGTCCAGGTCGAACTTCAGCCTAGTGCACTTTGCTGTATTTACTCTCTTCAAATGGAGCCGGAAAGACATCATCACGAGATCGTGGTCACTTCCAATGTCTGCTCCTGGAAAAGTGCGTGTCCTGCCAATGTTGATGCTTGATCTGAAGCGTTTCTTGACCATGATGTAGTCGATCTGGTTGTGATGTTCCCCGCCGGGACTGTGCCATGTCCATCGTCTGGATTTTTTGTGGAGACCAAGCGTGTTTGCCAGTACCAGATTGTTGTATCTGGCAAACTCCAATAGCCTCAGACCCCTGTCATTTGTCTCGTTGTTGCAGTGGGGTCCGCATGTGTCTCCCCAGTTGTGGTGCGCATCTTGGCCAACCTTGGCATTCCAGTCGCCTTGCACTATGACTATGTCCTTCTTCGGCATTTGGTCAAGGACCGCCTGTATATTTTCATAAAAATCCTCCACTTCGCTGTCTTCATAGTCTGATGTTGGGGCATAGGCCTGGATGATGGTAATGTTGAAAGGGGTTGCTCTCAGACGGATGGTAATGAGTCTACTGGAGACTGGGCGGCAACCCATGACAGTGGCTAGAATGTTCTTGTGGACCAAGAATCCAACGCCGTGTTCGTGCCTGTCATCTCTACCGCTGAAATAGAGCTTGTGGCCTTTGTCAGTCGTTGTTTCACCTAGGCCTTTCCAGCGCAGTTCGCTGATACCTAGAACGTTCCATCGATAGTGGTCCAGCTCGTGGGCCAGTTCTTCTAATTTTCCTTCCGCAGTTAGGGTCCTGACATTCCAGGTTCCTATGACGATGTTGTTTCTCGTGCGGATCTTGCTAATTTGTCCATCAGTAGCATACTTTTCACCTCCGTCCTGGTGGCCAACGGAAGGCGCGGTCCTTGTGTAGCCGGGCGACGACCGATCCGGCATGGAATTAGTGGATAGCCTCATCATGTGTTGTGTCTTGGGCAAAAAAAGACCTGGCAGGGCCCAATCCTCTCCAGGGTGTTGGCCACAGCCGAAATCCACGAATACAGTGTGGCTCGCCTTGGCCCTGAGCACGTGGTCGTTGAACCTGTAGTAACGTGAGGTTCCTCCGCCCTGGCCGGTGACTTCTGTGTAGAAGACTTTCGCCCAGTGATGCCGTGCTAACATCACCCCTGTTAGTCGCCTCTTACGACACGCCGGGAAACGTTGGGTCTATTCTATTTGCCCGAACCCACAGAGCAAAAACGGGTATGTTATGGGCCAGTAAAACATTTTCGATTGTTTTTGGAGGGCCGAATCAGCAATATGGCAAGCTGTATGTTATGAACTAGTAAAACATTTTGGGGTATGTGTGTGTGTGTGTGTGGCATGTGTGTGTTTGCGTGGGTGTGTGGGTATGTGTGTGCGTGTGTGTGTGTGTGTGAGCCAGCCAAATCAGAAAAATATCCAGCTGTATGTTATGAACCAGTAAAGCATTTTTGATTTTTTTTCTTGGGGAGTAGGAAGTGAAGAAATTGGGGGGTGGGGGTGGGGGGGGGGCGGAGTACGAATTAGCAAAATATCAAGCTGTATAACAGGATAACAGGAATTTATTTCGCCAATTGACACGTAATAGATACAACAATCGGAATATTATTTGGTGTTGGACAATGGCAAAATGTTTTAGATTTAACATCTCTCTCTCTCTTTCTCTCTGTCACTCTTTCTCTCTCTCTTACACACACGCACACATACCTACATAAACAGATGCACACATGTATGTACAACCACACACACTCACACAAGCATACCCAACATTAACAGATAAACAGATAGATATAGTAAAACACAAATGACTAGTCTAAAATGATCACAAATGTTATGAAGTAGTAAAACATTTGCTATTATCGTTTCTGGGCTGAAAAAATATCCAGAGTGTTATGAACCAGTAAAGCATTTTCGATTCTTGTCATTCTTTGGGAGTGGTGAGGGGGTGAGAGGGGAAGAAGAGGGGGCGAATCAGCATAATATCAAGCTGTATGTAATGAAGTAGTTAAGCATTTTCTATCTTTATATTAACATTTTTTATTTAACTAGGGGAACGAAAAATATTGAGCTTTGTGTTATCAACCCGTAAAACATGTTCTAATGTGTTATTGGGTCAGGACCAGCAACGTAACAAGCTTTTATAGAAAGGAGAATTATAGGATGAGAATAAAACATGGCGGACGTAATCCTATACTAGATAAACATGTTCCGTTGTTTTTGCATCGCGTTATTACTGCCTCTACTTGTGTACGGGTAGGTTGGTTGCTTTTAAGGCACTGTTATCAGATCAAAATGAGCACTATTAAGTGTTATACATACCATCAAGAAATAAGATGGCAAGCCATTCAAATGTATTTCCAGACATTCACACACACATTGGCGAAAAATACGCAATTTCAAAAGTGTAAATTTTGGGGCGGTGTTGTGATAAGGCTTTATTGTAACGAAGCAAAATAAACACATGGATTGGTAGCCCACTATCTGAGCTATTTGCAAGCAAAATGAACACATGGATTGGTAGCCCACGATCTGAGTTATCTGCAAGCAAATGAACACATGGATTGTGTCACGAAGAGAGGGGTTGGGGGGATGGGGGTAAGCTCTTAATCTCTAGCGCTGTATTACCTCCTTTGATAGGTTAATGGTGCGATGACATTCAAGAGATTAATGCTAGGCCAACTGACTAAGTGAGATACAGACAGGGAACAGACGAGATGGAGGGAAGACTCTACTAGTTAAGAAATTCAAATTCAAAGGCCAGTCAAAATAAATGCAATTCTTAACTATCTACTTTTATTAATTTGAATTGGGGAGTCTGGTCAAGTTATTCTAACGTGAGTCATTGGCAAAGCGTCTTTCAGTACGGAGTAGTTCGGTGATATTCTGGGTATTCAATATCGGGGGTACTAGAGCTACTGTAGACTGATTTCATCACAGGGCGAGAGTGTATCTGTATGGTTTCAGGGGTCTCTCTGATAATCTGGCGAGTGGGGATTCTCGTAGGCCAATCACTTAGCTCGGTACTGCAGAGCGGCGACTGGTCCTGGATACTCTGGGTGGCTTGTTTACCACGGTCGGTGGCGTGGGTGCGATGATGCAGGTCAGTTGGTCACGCGGTGACGCATCGATCACGAGTGGTAGTCTTGTGATGGTACAGGCCTAGAACTCGGCTTTCGTAGCTAGCCGTCTAGAAAATGGCGAAGTCCCGAGTCACGCTTCTCATTGACCTCCTGGGATGTCAGGGGCCTGCAGCGGGTCAGCGACTGGGAGATGATACAAGGCCGGGGTGATTCGCCCGGTACAGGAACCGTCTGTAATGTAATACAGACTCTGTATCAGCGGGGGATAGGGATAGTGTGGATTCAGGGCCTGTGGTACAGTCGCCCATCTCAGAATTCAAATTGGTTGACCGGTCGAGGGTTGAGCCGGTGCACATACCAACAGTCAAACAGTGCAACTAGATTTACTGGGCCAAAGTGGAGTTTATTGGCAGCCGCTAGTAGTTGATACCTTCGGCGCATTAGGACGGGGTTGGCAACAGGGACGAATATTTATACATGGGGAGCATGGTGGAAAGTAAATGGACTGGGTACAGGGCAAAGGGATTGTAGGCCTGGGCTGTACTGGGGACTTTAATCTATGTGGAGGGACAGCATGGCATGGGGTATTTACACATGGGGCTAACGGAGCATACAAGCATAAATCCAAACATGTCATGGGTCATATACAAGGTAGAAAATATGTGCAAGGGATAAATACAAGTCACAGCAACACATCAAGGCAAAACTATAAACATGAACATACATATCGACAGGACGCATGAACATGATGGGCGAACGACGGGTGATGGGTTTGCTATATGACAAAGAGTAAGTTCCCTCTCTTACCTTGACTTAAGACGGGTGGAAGTACACGGGTACTGTCGAAGCTCAGAGGTCACTCGGTGATGGGGACGTGTCTTCGGACAGGTTGTGACTTCGAGGCAGGAAGGCTGGGGTCTGACACTAATTCAGGTTCTGTGCCAGGCTTTAAGGCGATGCCCCGGGGGGCGGGGCTTAAGCGACTGGGCGAGCGAGCTAGAGGTGGCTGGTTAAGTGGAAATCGTTGTTGGCTGAGTGTGTGGAATGACTGTGGCTAGCCTACGTCAGAGGGTGATTGCACGCCTTGTCACAGAGGCCCCCCCAAGGAAAAAGGCGAGGTCGTAGGCCTCGACTGAGACGCGGCCAATCAGCTCTGAGGTCGGCTGCCGGGTGAGACGATGGTTTGCGATGATCCGGGTGATGCGGGGCGAAGCGGGGTTCCGGGTAGTCGATGGCGGATGCCCAAGGCTGGGGTCCGCGGAGCTGCCGGGTTTCGGCTACGGTTAGTGGGCGGCGGCGGGTATGAAGGCTGGGGCGTCGGCCCTCAGTGGCGACTCGCTGGAGTCGGTTGCGGGGTGACGGCTGAGGAAGTCTGCGCCGTGGTTGTCTTTTCCTGGGATGTGCTCCAGCTGGAAAGAGTATGCTTGGAGCAGCAGAGCCCACCTCATCAGCCGGGCGCTGAGCGATTTAGATGTCGCCAAGAAGGAAAGCGGCTGATGATCCACTTGGACGGTAAAGTGCGAGCCGTAGAGATACAGTTGGAACTTCTGGACTGCCCAGACGAGGGCGAGACACTCCTTCTCCGACGTGGCGTAATTCTGTTCGGCCGGCTTAAGTTTCCGGCTGGCGTACGCGACGGGGAAGAGCGTCGGGGCGTCCGCGGAGTCCCGTTGGAGTAGAACGGCTCCGAGGCCTACGTCGCTGGCGTCCGTGCGCAGGACGAAGGGCTGTCCGTGGTTGGGGAGTCGCAGGACTGGCTGTGACGTCAGCTTGTTCTTGAGCTCCTGGAAGGCAGCTTCACATTGCGGGGTCCAGAGGACTCGGTCCGGTGCGGTTTTCCGGGTTAGGCTGGATAGTGGCGCGGCGATCCCGTTGTATCCGGGTACGAACTTTTGATAGAAGCCACTCAGTCCCAGGAAGGACTGGACATCTTTCTTGGTCTTGGGGCGTGGCGCGTCTCGAAGGCGCTGGACGGTCTTTTCCAGGGGCCGGAGCTGTCCACGGCTGATGGTGTGGCCAAGGAATTCCAGCTCTTGGTAGCCGAACTGGCATTTGGTCGGCCGGGCAGTGAGGCCAGCTTCTTTGAGGCGGCGCAAGAGTTGGCGCACCACTCGCAGGTGCTCCTCCCATGTCTCCGTTGCGACGAGTATGTCGTCCATGAAAGAGTGTAGGGACGGACAGTGGAGGGGGTCCAACAGCTTCCGCATCATCGTGCTGAAAATACTTGGGGCATTGTGTAGACCAAACGGCAGAACGTTAAACTCATAGTGGCCGTCCATCGTGCTGAAGGCCAGGTACTGGCGGGATGAAGGGTGCACGGGAATCTGGTAAAAGCCTTTGCTCAGATCCACTCTGGAGAAGTATCGGGCGGATTGTAGCTTTGCAAACAAGTCTGTGGGGTCGGATAGGGGTCCGGGCACGAACTGGGTTACGAGATTCAACTGCCGGAAGTCGATACAGAGGCGATGTTCTCCGCTGGGCTTCCGTGATAGAACTATTCCTGCGCTGTAGGGGGAACGGGAGGGAGCGATGACTCCGGCTTGTAGCAGAGCCTCTACTTCCGTTCTTACTACTTGCTGCTGGGAAAGTGGGACGGGGTACGGCTTCTGTCGGACGGGAGTGGGGTCCGTCAGGGTTAGTCGAACTTCTTCTAGGTCCGTCCTCCCAGGAATGTCGGTGAGGACTTCCCTGTATTCTGCCACGATGGCGCGTAGTTGGCGTTGCTGGCCGGCGGGGAGTGAGGGGTCCAGAGAGACGTCCCGGAAGGATTCCTTCCCCTTTAGTGGAAATTCGGCGACGCCGGTCTCTGTGCCATCCACTTCGACGGCCAGCGCGACCGTGAGTAGCGAGTGGGAGTCGGGGGCGGGTGCAGGTTGCTCCAGGTACCGCTTGAGCAGATTGATGTGGTGGGTCCTGGGCTTTCCGCCTACCTCGATGCGATAAGTGGTACGTGAGAGCTTCTCAAGCACCGGGTAGGGTCCCTGCCAAGCTATGTCTAGCTTGTTCGTGCCGCTGGGGAGAAGCAGTAGGACTTGGTCTCCTACCTGTAGTTCTCGGTCCCGGGCGCGGCGATTATGATAGCGGGCTTGCCTTTCTCTCGCCTTCTTCAGGTTGGCGGAGGCGGCTTTCCATGTGGCCTTGAGGGTTTCTTGGAGCTTCGTGACGTATTTCGTGGCGTCGACCGGTGCCTCGTCCAGTTTGGCGTCGGTCCAGCTACGTCGCAAGGCGGCTAGAGGTCCGGAAAGGGGTTTTCCAAAAAGCAGCGTGGAAGGCGTGTATCCGGTGGAGGTGTGCGGGGTCTCTCGATACGCGAAGAGCGCTGACGCGACGTATGTGTCCCACGCTTCCGGCTGTTCGTCGGCGATCTTGCGGATAATCGAGATGAGAGTCCCGTTTAGGCGCTCGACCTGTCCGTTGCTAGCGGGGTGGTAGGGTGGAGTCCGGATATGGCGAATGCGGAGTAGTTGGAAAACTTCCTGCATGAGTTTTCCGGTGAACTGGGACCCGTTGTCGGTCAAGATGTTGTCCGGGAATCCGACTCGTGTGAATATGGTGACGAGCGCGTCGGCGACTCGGGCGGCGTCGATCTTCGGTAGAGGAACGGCCTCACACCACATCGAGCAAGCGTCGACAAGGGTTAGTAGGTACTGGTTCCGCTTCTTGGTCCGCGGGAGGGGTCCTACTATGTCGACTGCCACTCGTTGGAAGGGTGTTCCGACAACTACGGTGGGGCTGATAGTGACCGGTACGGTGTGATGGCGGGGCGAGTATCGTTGGCACTGGCGACAGGACTTGACGTAGCGCTTCACGTCTTCGGTCATCCCGGGCCAGTGGTACTGAGCGCTGAGGCGTAGGGTGGTCGCTCCTATGCCCATATGTCCACTTAGGGGCATGCTATGGGCGAGTTCCAGGACTTGGGGGCGAAGGGTCGCAGGTACGACTAGTTGAGAATGGTCGTCCTTCTGACGGAAGAGGAGTCCGTCTTCGACGAAAAAGTCCCCGGACTTGGGTGGAGTGCGTGCGGCGGGAAGCTTTCCGTAGCACTTGCGGAGGGTGACGTCGTTCTCTTGGGCCTTCCGGATCTGTTCCGGCATCTGGTTGGGTATCGGGGGTGGTGTCGCGGCTGTTTTCGCCTGGGCGCGCGTCTGGACGGCGGCCATCGACTCCACAGGCTGGGGTGGCATACCCAGGAACACGTATCGGCATCCTAAAATCAGGTCGTACAGGGGCTGGTCCATCACGGCAGCCTGAATGGTTCCCGTGACGTACCGGCTGGTGACTTGGATCCGGGCTATAGGGAGCGTGGTGCTGGGTTGGGACGCGTCGGCCAACTTCAGGGTGATAGTTTCGCCGGTCAGGTCCTGTTCCCTGATGAGCGAGCGGCGGACGACGGCGTCGAAGGTGAGTCCAGTGTCGTATAGACAGTGGGCTGGGCGATCGTTGACGGTCACTTGCTCGGTGACGGCCGGTCGATCGGTGGGAGTGACGACGGGGGTTACCGGTTTCCCGTCGGGGGTAACTTGGCGTAGGGCCAATACGGTGCCTTGTCTGCGACGCTGGTCGCTGATGCGGCGAAAACATTTCTCCCGGGTGTGTCCTCGGCGCTGGCAGTAGCCGCAGTAGAGCTCTGTGCTCCGCTTCCCTGGCTCTGCTCCGGGGTTCGGGCGTCCTTTGGGCGGTTGTGGGCGGTGGTTCGCTGGCGGGACTGGCCGGCGAGGCTGGTGGCGGGTATCTGGCGACGAGGGTGCGGGGGGATCACGGCGAGGCTGTCTGTCGTCGGGATGGGCGGTGAGGTAGCGGTCCGCGACGATGATAAGATCTTCAAGTCGGGCGGCTCCCTGTTCGGCGGCGAAAGTCCGAAGTTCTGCGGGCATTGTCCCTCGGAGTTGCTCGGCTAGCATCAACTCTAGCTGTCCGGCGTACGTCTTTGGTTCGTCAGTTTGCTCTATCCATTTGTCCCGTAGCGTAGCTAGACGGTCGGCAAACTGCGTAAACTTCTCCCCTTTCTCTCTCCGGGAGTTCCGGAAATTCTTGCGGTAGTGCTCACCTGAGAGCTCAAAACCATGCAGTAGAGCTTTCTTGAGGGCGGGGTAGTCTCCCTCCTCGGAAGTCGGCGTCTTGGCCAGGATTTCATAGGCCTTCCCCTTAAGGCCATGACTGAGCTTGCGATACCAGTACTGGGGGTCAAGACTGTTTTCTCCCGCGACTCGTTCGAATCGGGCGAGATAGACTTCAATCGATTCGTCTCGTTCGACGAATGGGTCCAGGGGAAAGTTCATCCCCGGAATCGGCGGGGGGAGTGCGGGTATTCCGGTGCTGGCGGCGAAGCTGGGGGCGATGAGCGAGAAGTCTTCGCTCGCGGGCGATGCGATGCCTAGCTCGCGGCGATCGCGCTCAAGCTGGAAGAGTGCTTGGCGCCGTTCCAGTTCCTTGTCTTTCCTCTTCTCCTCAAGTGCCGCGACCCTCTCGTCCTCCTCCTTCCTCCTTGCGGCGGCTCTCTCCTCCTCTGCGATCCTCTCTTTCGCCTCCTCTCTTCTCCGCTCGGCGGCTCTCTCCTCCTCAGCTCTCCTCTCCTTCTCCTCCTCTCTCTTCCGGGCGGCGGCCCGTTCTTCCGCGGCGATGCGCTCTTTCTCCTCCTCTTTCTTCAGTGCCGCTGCTCTTTCTTCCTCCTGCCTCTTCGCATCTCGCTCCTTAGCCCTCTCCTCCCTCTTCAACTTTTCCTCGGCCACGTCCGCATCTACGCTAGCCAGGACGTAGTCCTTGAGTTCGGTGCCGGCGAGCCCTAAGCTCTCGCCAATACTCTTGTACTTAAGCGCAAGCTCTCCCCGGTCGGCCATGGTAAGGGAGGTAACTTACCCTGCAAAAGGTCCTAACCGGAATGAGGGGCGCACACAAGGGGGTACACTGACGGAAAACAAGGGGGTGGGCTGGATGAGCTACGATGAAACTGCAAAGGGGCGAATACAACACAACCACAAAGACAAAATGCAATCAATCACAAATACAAAAATGAATGCAAGAAAAAGCCTTTTGAGATACCACCACTCGGGAAAGCCAGTAAGGGACCTATGGGGCTAGGCTATCTACTACTAGGCCTAGAGGGCTGGGTCCTATCTATACTGGGCTGGGGTGGAAATTAAGCTAAGTCCTAAGTCTCGTCAAGTTGGGATGGGAGCCTAAGTCTTTTGTCTCGTTGGGTTGGAATGGAAAACCTAAGTCTGTTAGTCTCGTCGGGGTCGCCAAAGTTAATGTCACGAAGAGAGGGGTTGGGGGGATGGGGGTAAGCTCTTAATCTCTAGCGCTGTATTACCTCCTTTGATAGGTTAATGGTGCGATGACATTCAAGAGATTAATGCTAGGCCAACTGACTAAGTGAGATACAGACAGGGAACAGACGAGATGGAGGGAAGACTCTACTAGTTAAGAAATTCAAATTCAAAGGCCAGTCAAAATAAATGCAATTCTTAACTATCTACTTTTATTAATTTGAATTGGGGAGTCTGGTCAAGTTATTCTAACGTGAGTCATTGGCAAAGCGTCTTTCAGTACGGAGTAGTTCGGTGATATTCTGGGTATTCAATATCGGGGGTACTAGAGCTACTGTAGACTGATTTCATCACAGGGCGAGAGTGTATCTGTATGGTTTCAGGGGTCTCTCTGATAATCTGGCGAGTGGGGATTCTCGTAGGCCAATCACTTAGCTCGGTACTGCAGAGCGGCGACTGGTCCTGGATACTCTGGGTGGCTTGTTTACCACGGTCGGTGGCGTGGGTGCGATGATGCAGGTCAGTTGGTCACGCGGTGACGCATCGATCACGAGTGGTAGTCTTGTGATGGTACAGGCCTAGAACTCGGCTTTCGTAGCTAGCCGTCTAGAAAATGGCGAAGTCCCGAGTCACGCTTCTCATTGACCTCCTGGGATGTCAGGGGCCTGCAGCGGGTCAGCGACTGGGAGATGATACAAGGCCGGGGTGATTCGCCCGGTACAGGAACCGTCTGTAATGTAATACAGACTCTGTATCAGCGGGGGATAGGGATAGTGTGGATTCAGGGCCTGTGGTACAGTCGCCCATCTCAGAATTCAAATTGGTTGACCGGTCGAGGGTTGGGCCGGTGCACATACCAACAGTCAAACAGTGCAACTAGATTTACTGGGCCAAAGTGGAGTTTATTGGCAGCCGCTAGTAGGTGATACCTTCGGCGCATTAGGACGGGGTTGGCAACAGGGACGAATATTTATACATGGGGAGCATGGTGGAAAGTAAATGGACTGGGTACAGGGCAAAGGGATTGTAGGCCTGGGCTGTACTGGGGACTTTAATCTATGTGGAGGGACAGCATGGCATGGGGTATTTACACATGGGGCTAACGGAGCATACAAGCATAAATCCAAACATGTCATGGGTCATATACAAGGTAGAAAATATGTGCAAGGGATAAATACAAGTCACAGCAACACATCAAGGCAAAACTATAAACATGAACATACATATCGACAGGACGCATGAACATGATGGGCGAACGACGGGTGATGGGTTTGCTATATGACAAAGAGTAAGTTCCCTCTCTTACCTTGACTTAAGACGGGTGGAAGTACACGGGTACTGTCGAAGCTCAGAGGTCAATCGGTGATGGGGACGTGTCTTCGGACAGGTTGTGACTTCGAGGCAGGAAGGCTGGGGTCTGACACTAATTCAGGTTCTGTGCCAGGCTTTAAGGCGATGCCCCGGGGGGCGGGGCTTAAGCGACTGGGCGAGCGAGCTAGAGGTGGCTGGTTAAGTGGAAATCGTTGTTGGCTGAGTGTGTGGAATGACTGTGGCTAGCCTACGTCAGAGGGTGATTGCACGCCTTGTCACAGATTGGTAGCCCACGATCTGAGCTATATAATCTAGCAAATGAACACATGGATTGGTAGCCCACAAACTGAGCTATGTGCAAGCAAAAAACAAACAAACAAAAACAACAAAAAATCTAATTCATCTTAGCCTATTTTTAGATACGGCGCAAAACCTGTTTAGAGAATGGTGAAGCCAAATAACCTTGACCTTTGAGAAAGTACAAATAAGAATGACTGAACCTGCTAATTAGCAGTAGTTAAAGTATCGCAAAGTAAATCTGGAAATTAAAAAAAATGGAGGGAGAGGAATGGAAAAGACAGACGTGGATGAATGAATATTCATTTTACGTCTTCAGCCACCATTGGCGATATGCCAGACAGGGGATAACCAACCTAGGAAGAGAAGGGGCTAGGACCTAAATCAACGCTGAACTACCAAAGCAATCATACTGCAAATACGGACAGGGAAAATGGCCACTTTTTTTCTCCCCTTGCTCAGGGTTGCTGAGGACAGAGAAAGATGGAATACGCTGGTTAAACGATCATCTGTGGTGCCCCTACGACCTCCGAGTTACGGGATAAGATAGGATAGGAATATAGGATGCCCTCCAAGGGATTCGAACCTGGGTCATCGGTGTGCCCAGGCGAAAGCTCTTGTTACACTGAACTACGGACAGACAGACCTAAGTTGTAAGTACTTATGATGTGAAAAAGGATTAATGTGGTTGACAGTAGAAGGGTGGAGGGGGAAAGAGGGGAGAGAGAGAGAGTGGTGGGGGAGGAGAGAGAATTTAAGACGCAATACCTTTCTATTAGCAGTTTTGACTTGGCGAAACCAGTGTTTTACTGAGAGGGGGGAGGGAAGGGGGAGGGTGAGAGGAAGGGAGAAGAAACGCACGTACACAAAGAGGAGGAGGAGGAGGGAGGAGGGGGGAATGTTCGGAAGGGGTAGAGGGTTATGGAGAGAATTCATGATAAGCTTACTGGAAAATCGATGCATGCTGGCGGGAGAAGGGAAGATGGTTGAGCGAAAGAATGGTGGCGAGACGGGGAGCGCGTGTAGCCACAGCTGTGACCGAGATCGCAGTGTTATTGTTGTTCCCATGTGATCTCCTCCGTGTGACGCCAACAACATGCTTCCTGCCGTTTCTCAAGAGCCCTTTTGGAATAAGAGCAACCCCATTCTGTACTCGCGCGGTAGTATATGTATGACTCCCAGGGAATAGTCTGCTAAAAGTTTGACACTTGCCACACTCAAACTGGAATAGTCTGCTGACAGTTTGACGACATCCACGCATTCAAAGGGGGAATACTGTAGTCAGCTGACAATTAGACACTCCCCATACTCAAATGGGGAATAGTCTGCTGAAGGTTTGACACTTTCCACACTCAAAACGGGGAATAGTCTGCTGACAGGTTGATGACACCCCGCACTCAAAAGGGGAATAGTGAATCTGCTGACAGTTTGACACTCCCAAACTCAAACGGAGACTAGTCTGCTGAAAGTTTGACGCTCACGCATTGAAACGGGGTGCGTGTATTTGGCTACCACGAATAGCATGCTGAAAAGGGGGATTGTCGTGTGTCATGGGTGTGTAAGGAGTGTATGATCTTTATCATGAGAGTGTTGCTCCGTTTCTTGATACGGCTAGGCTAACGCTATCAATTTCCAGGAAAAGCACTTCCTTACGCGCCTTCCCACAAAGTAGGACTACCAGATAAGCTATAACCCGATCTGCCGAGCTAGGTTTTGTGTAGGGAGACGCAGGGGCGGATTTTGCCATTGTTGTGGGGGGGAGGGGGGGGAGGGTATTTGCACGCTTCCTTGAAACAAAGAGTTTAGTATACAATAAAATAATAAACTCTTTGCCTGAAACCATTAAAGCGAAGTGGCGAAGCCACAGACGGGAGCCTGCGAAACTAGTGAACTAGGAGGGTTCGGGGGCATTCCCCCCACGGAATAAATTGAAAATAATGGTTGAAATCCAAGGAACCTCCTTGTTAAAATCTGTGCAAGCTGGTGCATTCTGCGCAGTATTTTCAGGGCTGAAAACAGTATTGTTTTGTACTAAAAGTCCTCTTTTAGACCACCTCCCTCCCACACACACACACACACACACACACCCACACACATACACATACACATACACATACACACACACACACACACACACACACACACACACACACACACACACACACACTTCTCTGCAAACTCTGATGATAACATTTACAATAGCAGAACATCTTGCATAAAGGTTTATAAAAAGACAGGTAAGGTTACTGCAAATAAAACAAGAAATAGCCACTCACATCAGTTTTATTCAAAACTGACTTGATGCATGTACAAGAAATACCTGTAGATCTAGATCTGATGAAAAAAAACAAAAAAAAAAAACAACTAATTTGGAGGTACATGAAACTGTTTTGTGAGTGAAAATTAGTCTAGTTTTTCTCGTTTTTCTTTTCTTTTTCTCCCTCTTTTTTTTTTTTTTTTTTTTGTGGATTGCTAGGGTGGTGTGCACGTGCACAAGTGCACACCCCCAAAATCCGCACCCTGAGACAGGAGCACGGCTGTTTCCCCCCCCCCCTCCCTCCCCCGAGTCTTTGTTTCCTTCAAGCCTATGGTCCTCCATGAGATCTATGTTACCCCAGGTCTCTGTCCCCACAGGTCTGTGTTCCATGCAAGAACCGATGCAATTTGCTTCCCCGGCAAGTTTCAATGCCAGCCGGCCGACGTTGCTGCAAAGGAAATTTTAATTGATTTAGACTGTATGTGGAAACCCTTGGCTTGGGAAAGAGCATCAACAAAATCTGCAAGGTTGCTATATAGCTGGCACTTTGGCCACTAGTTTTGGTGCTAAACCTAATTAGTACAGGCACACCAAGCGCAGTACGGTCGTACTTATCGGGTGTACGCTCCTTACTTTTAACCTGCTCTTTTTTATTTTTTTTTATTTTTTATCAGACTGGTGCTTTTTGAATTGCCACATAAAAATCCATCTGCACATTCACGCACACACGCACCCAACCCCTACACCTTACCTCTCTGTCTCTCACTCTGTCTCTCACTCTGTCTCTCTCTGTCTCTCACTCTGTCTCTGTCTGTCTGTCTGTCTGTCTCTCTCTCTCTCTCTCTCTCTCTCTCTCTCTCTCTCTCTCTCTCTCTCTCTCTCTCTCTCTCTCTCTCTCTCTCTCTCTAGTTGTGTTAAGGCACCCACCATAATTATTCCCCTGAAACACCCTCTACTTCTTCTTGGGTTGAGCGGCCCCAATCGGTACATTGGTGGTGATGGTGAACAGAAACAACAACAACAACAACAACAACAACAACAACAACAACATATAAAATCTACCCTACTGCGCGATGGTGGACTGCGAGAATTAGAACTTTATGCGCATTTTGCCCACTGTTTTGCCGATGGGAGCTGGTACCGTTAAACCATAGTGGGTTTTTTAAAATGGTTACAAAACACGTATTTAACTCGATCGCCATACCCCACTCCCTCAACCCTCTCCTGCCCGCATCGCCACCACTGTCTCTCCCAACTTTCACAGTGGGGTGTAAGGAATGCAAAACGTGACGTCAGCGTATCGATTTCCAAGCTTGATCACTGAAGTCATGGTTCTTCATGGAAGTAACACTTGACAGATCAAAAGGTCTCACGTATACAGAGAGAGAGAGAGAGAGAGAGAGAGAGAGAGAGAGGGAGAGGGTGGGGGAGGGAGGGAGGGAGAGAGATCTTACAGTGCTAAACATGTGTTGCACTACTGTAGTATTAGAACGACAACGATTGTTTATACAATCATGGTGCGATTTCAAGACCTATGCCACATGTTCCGCACAATAATTATATCAATTTCAGCTGTATCTTCTTTTTCCGTCTTCTTTTTTTTTTAAACAGCAATAACAGTTATTATTAAAATAATTAATTTGTTGTTAGCACTGTTGCAAATCTGCCTTTCCATGCATTAATCGAGTCAAAACCCCAAGTCTGAGACAACAAAAGGCATCGCTTACAAAGCGTTGTTGACCTAGTACTAGTGTTTAATATCTAAGACTGTAGTTGTAGGACCTCTTCATGCTTGAGGCCCCCTGGTGAAGTACCATTTCAGAGTGAACAGTGAGGTATATAATCGTTCTTCTTTTTTTTTTTTTTTAATGGCGTGGTGCAACATTTGGCAAGGGGTATTATTTTGAAGGTTCGTAGTAATTATAGTATACAGGGAATTGGGTATAATTTTGAAGGTTGGTAGTAATGATCGTATCAAGGAAATTGAATGCTGCATACTAATAGTAATTTATAGAGTTGGGGTTTTGAATGCTGGTGTGCTATTGCAGAAAAATGTCAACTGTACACTGCTGTTGAGCCGCCTAAAACGTATTATATAGGTTGGAATATATCGAGTGACATTTAAACACCACTTGTTCTCGCTTTATTTTATTGTAATTGTTTATAATTATGTGGCAGTATGGCGGTGTCTGTCTGTCTGTCCCCTTTCACGCCTTCTCATTTCCTCCTCATTCGCCTACATTTGAACACTGCGTTAACCTGTTAAAAGCGATCTTGGACTTGCATGCAGCGGGCATGGATTGACTGCTTGCTTGGCACGACATAACAAGACATAAAGCTGTCTCCTCCTGTATGTAACGTTCGGGAATTGGACTGGCGTTTTATTATTTCCCCGGAGGTCGTCGACGCCATTGTGGTGCATTAGAGTAACGTAGTGGCTAGAAAACGTTTGGTGAAACGCCGTCGAGCCCGGTTAGTACTGGGATGGGTGTACCAATGCTTGGAAGGCAAACCCAACGCAGGACACAACGAATTAAAAGAATAAGCAAGCGCATGACACACCCCAGCTCATCCAGCTGTGAATGGGTACCTGGTCCTTGTTTGGAACCGGGGAAGGTAAAGCAGCGAGGGAGAGGAGTTCGGCATCGCCTTCTTTAAGAGATCACACACCGCCTCGACTCCCTATGCAACGACGGAAGGGTTACAGGGGCACCTTTAACCGTTAGACGAGGACAACTGAATAATCTAGACAGCAGATCTGAAGGTAATGCCTTGACCAGCGCTTGAGCTTGAAAAGCGCTATAAAAAAGTGATTAAATAAATAGCTTCCACTGTTAGTGGACACAAGGTAGACATCTATATATATAAATTGCTTAGCCGGAAGTCCTTCTTCGCCTCTACTGTAAAGTTTGTCTCCTATGGACGCTGATCTGGGCAGGTGCTGGGTGCCGTGAATCGGCCCTTTGTGTGCTCAAAACCCACGAAATCGTTATAGCCGACATTTCCTTACCGAACGTTTAACCGTTTCTGAGATAAATAAATAAACAAAATGTCCACAAACTGCAATAGCCTCATTCCGCGCGCTTCCTTTAAAAATCAAATTGAGGTTTCAGCATGTTTTCCCATATAGACCAAAAAATTGATTCTTTTTGTACGAAGCGTCGATAGCTTAGTTGGTAACACTTTCTCCTCCCGTTTAGGACGACCCAAGTTCAATCCGACGCGGGCCATATTTTTTTTTTTTATCCCCACTACAATACGGATATTTTTCTGTTTAATCTAGGCTTTTTACCTTTATTATTATTATTATTATTATTACTATTATTATTTTTATTATTACTTATAATATTATATCTTATATCAAATTTTCTTTTAAAACCTTGGTGTTTATGATTTCTATTTGTATTATTCTATATTCAATATTATTATTATTATTATTATTATTATTATTATTATTATTATTATTATTATTATTATTATTATTATTATTACCAAGGATCGGGATGGGGTGGTGCGTTATATTATTATTATTATTATTATTATTATTATTATTATTATTATTATTATTATTATTATTATTTATAAACTAATAATACTTATTATTATTATAATTATAATATCTTATATCAAATTTTATTTTAAAACCTTGGTGTTTTTTATGATTTCTATTTGTATTATTCAATATTATTATTATTATTATTATTATTATTATTATTATTATTATTATTATTATTATTATTATTATTATTATTATTATTATCAAGGATCGGAATGGGGTGGTACGTGTAGGTAAAAGGGGGCTACGGGTAGGTTTAAAGGGGCATGGGTAGGCATAACGGGGATACAGGTATATTTAAGGGGGTATGGTGATGGTCGATTCCTTTCATCCATACCTGCGAAACGATCAACGGGGAAGTATCAAGGAGGGTACGGTACAGGTAGGTTACAAGGGGGGTACGAAAGGTATCAAGGGGTTATGGGGAGGTATCAAGTGGGTTCGGGGAGGTATCAAGGGGGTATGATGAGGCATCATGGGGGGGGGACGGGGAGATATCAGAGGGGGGGGGGTATGGTGAGGTATCAAGGGGGATATGGGGAGGTATCATCGTCCAAATGAAACTCGCAGACAACAGTTGTCTCTCTGTCTACATTTTAAATAGCAACCTGTGTACCCTGGCTTGTCAGGGTACAAAAACCACTAGTACGTAATAAATACGGCAGGGGGAATAGTCGAATCTATGTAAGCTTGTTGTACAACTTATTGCAGCGTGTGACCGGGTAAATCTTATGAGAATCGGTAGGTCTGACTGCGGCTTTAGGGAGAATATTTTTGTTGGCATCCAGCGGGTGCACGACGATACGCCTAACTGTCAATTCGCCTCAGTCAACTCGCCTGAACATTAAGTCAAGCCTGTTAGTAATGTATAGTGGTTAGGGTTACAATATGGCGATATAATACCCGCTAACACAATACAACACAACGATTAAGTTGACTTGAGATGTTGCGAATTGACTGAAAACGAGGTGAGGGCAATCGTCGTTAGGCGAATCGTCATACATCCATCTATCCCATCCAGCACAGAAGTAAGAATTTTGACATTCCGTCGGCTTTATTGTTGTAAATAGCAACAAGAAGACACTTATGTCCTCTGCATTAACCATAGATTTATGAACTGAATCGAAGGCGGCAGGGTCGTGACATGCGGTTCAAACAATGCGGTCGTGCACGTTTGCTTTTGTTCGACGACGAAACAGATAATTAGGTTACGTTTTTATGTGCTATTATTAGCACTTTATAGTAATCATTGTCTAGTATTAAAAATGCGTCTTCATCAATGGTTTCTCGGGTTAGTAGTCTAGAATCTATAAGCTCGTTTTCAATCCATAAGATGGAATTTTTGTTTCTTCTCTTTTACGTTGACAAAGTCGTAAGTAGTCCGTTTAATTATTACTACGACTTTCATATTCCAAGCTTTGCTAGAAAAATTGCCATCTGTGATTGGTCAATTTCCACGCGATATCAGTTTTAGGCACACTCTACTTGGCCACTGAAAATATAAGGCACTTGTGGAAATCGATACATAACTCCTGAGGGCTTCAGATGGGCTGGGTCCCACCGCCGTTGTTTAAGTGGTAGAGCGTTTGCCTGGCACACCGATGACCCAGGTTCGAATCCCGTAAAGGGCGAAATAAAAAGTGGCAATTTGTCACTTTCCATTTTAGCAGTAGGCCTATAATTTCTCTAGTGGTTCGGTGTTGATTTAGGTCCCTACCCCTTGTTTGTTCCTTGGGATGATTATCTCCGTCTGCCATATCGCCAATGGTGGATGTAGACGTTAAAGCTCAATGGTTTATTCAGATAGGCCTCTGCCACAGCCGTGTCGGCTGTGCGGTGTAATCAACCGTTAATAAATAGCAATAAAACTGTTTTGCAGCAGTTATAGGCTAAAGGCAAATTATGTTTTGAATTGTTTATGAGCTCACAAAACCAGTCCCGGCCGCATCCAGCAGATCGCTTTTGTATCGGTATCGGTTACAAAGAGAGGTGGCTAATGGAGAGAGAAAGACAAGGAGTGGGGTGGGGGTGGGAGAGAAAGAGAGAGAGAGAGATAAGCATGCGTTGTGGATGCATATTATTATCATGGATATATTATATATGATGGGAAAGCGAACAGACACAAAGTGTCATAGATAATAATTATTGTTAACAAAGGTTGGTTGACCTGACTTACTGAATTAACAAGTCAAGTCAAAAGCGCTTTATTCCATAAAACCCCTTGGGGCACGTGGACAACTAGTGAGGGATGGGAAATAAGAGAGGGGTGATTTTTTTTTTTAAAGAACTGCAATCATGCATGACCTTGTAATATTGCAGTCGGGAATTATGTTGGAGAGAGAGGAAGGAGAGGGGAGAAGGGAGAGGGGGTTGGGGTGTTGAATTGGGACCGGAGGGGAGTGGATAGGTGGGTGCACGGTGGGGATAGGGGTAAAGGTCGTAAGGATATAAAATGTGAAGAGGATGGGAGAGGTTTTTAGTCCCCTATATGCGATTGTGTCCGATGACGTTAATCTTGCAAATTAGCAAGATCCGCACGAGAAACAACATCGTCATAGGAACCTGGAATGTCAGGACCCTAACTGCGGAAGGAAAATTAGAAGAACTGGCCCACGAGCTGGACCACTATCGATGGAACGTTCTAGGTATCAGCGAACTGCGCTGGAAAGGCCTAGGTGAAACAACGACTGACAAAGGCCACAAGCTCTATTTCAGCGGTAGAGATGACAGGCACGAACACGGCGTTGGATTCTTGGTCCACAAGAACATTCTAGCCACTGTCATGGGTTGCCGCCCAGTCTCCAGTAGACTCATTACCATCCGTCTGAGAGCAACCCCTTTCAACATTACCATCATCCAGGCCTATGCCCCAACATCAGACTATGAAGACAGCGAAGTGGAGGATTTTTATGAAAATATACAGGCGGTCCTTGACCAAGTGCCGAAGAAGGACATAGTCATAGTGCAAGGCGACTGGAATGCCAAGGTTGGCCAAGATGCGCACCACAACTGGGGAGACACATGCGGACCCCACTGCAACAACGAGACAAATGACAGGGGTCTGAGGCTATTGGAGTTTGCCAGATACAACAATCTGGTACTGGCAAACACGCTTGGTCTCCACAAAAAATCCAGACGATGGACATGGCACAGTCCCGGCGGGGAACATCACAACCAGATCGACTACATCATGGTCAAGAAACGCTTCAGATCAAGCATCAACATTGGCAGGACACGCACTTTTCCAGGAGCAGACATTGGAAGTGACCACGATCTCGTGATGATGTCTTTCCGGCTCCATTTGAAGAGAGTAAATACAGCAAAGTGCACTAGGCTGAAGTTCGACCTGGACAAACTGCAAGACCCGGAGGTGGCAAAAATATTTCAGGCCACAATTGGAGGGAAATTTGCACCACTGCTTATTTTGGGGGCAGGCGAAGTAGATGTCAACACCATGACCAATACCTTCAACTCAGCTGTAACAGATGCCGCCACTGAGTACCTTGGCAAGCACCGACCAAAGAAGAAGCCGTGGATCACACCTGAACTTTTGGATCTGTGTGATAAACGAAGAGAGTTAAAAAAGAAAAAGAACACCTCACAGGGAGCTTATGTCTACCGAAAAATCAACAATGACATCCGAAAAGGCATGCGCACAGCAAAGGAGAACTGGATAGAAGATCAATGCCAGGAAATAGAGAACAATCTGAACAAGAACAACAGCAAGAAGGCCTACCAGACTGTGAAGCGGCTGACAAGTGTTAAACAGCCCAAAGTCTCCACTATCCAAAGCAAGTCTGGCATTTGCCTTACAGAAGAACAAGAAGTCTTGGACAGATGGACAGAGTACTGCTCTGACCTTTACAACCATACACCAAATGGAGACCCATCAGTTCTAGCATGTCCCGAGAGCAGAGAAGAAGAAGAAATCCTCCCAATTCTCCGGGAAGAAGTTGAGGCAGCAGTGCAATCGCTGAAGAAAGGGAAGTCAGCGGGAGTGGACAACATACCAGCGGAACTGCTACAAGCAGGAGGAGAAGCGATGACTGATGCTCTCACCATTATCTGTAACAAGATCTGGCAGAGTGGGGAATGGCCTACACCATGGACCCAGTCGCTTGTCATCACTCTTCCCAAAAAAGGTAACCTTCAGGAGTGTGAAAATTACCGCACCATCAGCCTCATCAGCCATCCCAGCAAGGTCCTCCTGAAAATAATACTCAACAGGTTGAAACCACAAGCTGAACTAATCATAGCTGAAGAACAAGCAGGATTCATGGCAGGGCGAAGTACCACTGAACAGATTTTCAATCTCAGAATAATCTGTGAGAAATACCTACAGCACCAACAACATCTATATCATGTGTTCATAGACTTCAAGAAGGCATTTGACCGAGTCTGGCATGCAGCTCTATGGGCAACCATGAAAGTGTACAACATCAGCCCTAAAATTATAGAAGTCATCAAAAGCCTGTATGACAAGGCTACCAGTGCAGTCCTCCATAACAGCGTCATCGGGAACTGGTTCAGAACAACAATCGGTGTGCGTCAAGGATGCCTACTCTCTCCAACACTCTTCAACATCTTCCTAGAGCGCATCATGTCAGATGCTCTTGCAGATCACGAAGGCACAGTCAGCATAGGGGGCAGAGCAATCTCCAATCTTCGTTTTGCGGATGATATTGATGGATTGGCTGGAGAGGAACAAGAACTTGAACAGCTTGTACAGAGGCTTGACACCACCTCCAGAGCTTATGGAATGGAAATAAGTGCAGAGAAGACCAAAATGATGACCAACAACACCAATGGCATCAACACGGACATCAAAGTACAAGGCCAATCCCTCAACACAGTGCACAGCTTCAAATATTTAGGAGCCATTGTGTCAGACAATGGGTCTCGACAGGAAGTCCTCTCCAGGATCGCACAAACAACTGCTGCCCTGACAAGGTTGAAGCCCATTTGGAAAGACAGAACCATCAGTCTACATTCCAAAGTAAGACTGCTGCGCTCTCTGGTCATCTCCATCTTCCTATATGCTTGCGAAGCATGGACCCTCACAGCAGATCTCCAACGAAGAATACAAAGCATGGAGATGAGGTGCTACAGAAGACTTCTGTGCATTTCCTATACCCAACACATCACCAACGTTGAAGTCCGACAGACCATCACACAAGCCATTGGACAACACGATGACCTGCTCACAGTGGTGAAGAAACGGAAACTCCGATGGTATGGCCACGTCACCAAATCATCAGGCCTTGCAAAGACCATTCTGCAAGGCACAGTGCAAGGAGGTAGAAGAAGGGGGAGACCGAAAAAGAGGTGGGAGGACAACATTCGAGAATGGACTGGTTTGACACTGAGCGAAGCCATGAGGGCTGCTGAGGACAGAGAAAGATGGAGTATGCTGGTTAAGCGATCATCTGTGGTGCCCCTACGACCTTCGGGTTATGGGACAGGATAGGATAGGATAGGATAGGACGTTAATCTATCAAGCGAAACGAAACGGAGAAGTTAAATATTTAACGGAGTTTATGCTGCGTGTCCTGATGGGCGTTTTATTTATTTATTTAATTTTTATGTCGCCTGGCATGGTTGATGGTTAGTTAGTCATTGTTTATAGGGTCCAGCGGACTGCAAACAACCGAATCAGGAACACAACTTGGTTGAAAGAGGACTCGCCCCTGATCCGTATAAAAGATCTGCCGAAACAACCCTAATGGTGAGGGGCCGGGTAGCTCAGTTGGTAAGAGCGTCTTGCTAGTAACCGAAAGGTCGCTGGTTCGAATCCCGGATTGGTCAACGTGTGATCATATTATTTTCCCCTTTACCAACAACTGGCCCGCTGGTGTCAGTATAAATCGGTCCAGTAGTCACCTATATGCGAAAGTGTCGTGTGACTATAATCTACAAACAACAACAACAACCCTAATGGTAACACTGAAGGCGCTCCACCAGCCGGTTGGCTTTACAATAAACGCATCCCATGGGGACGCCGAGGCTTTACTCTACTTTATCGAACTCCCGTTTACAAAAATAAAATAGAATATAAACATCATTATAAAATATTAACAAAATACATACATATAAAATGCCTGCATTGCTAAATAATAATACCATACAAAGCCCTACTGACCATTTGGCAGAAAGCGTCCAATATCCCCAAGCTAAACCAACACACCCCATACACAAATGATGAGTTTTGGGAGTTTTCAAGAAAAAAGGCAGTTGACTGATCTAGCGAAGAAGATAGTAGATTGATAGAACAGATTAGGAACGAGAAAGAAGAAACGAGAATGACAGAAACAGTTGTAATTTAAAGCACTAAATTTAAAGTGGGGATACTATTTATAAAGAAACTCCCGGTACCCCAACGGGGGGAGGAGAGGGGAGGGGAGGGAGGCGTTTTATTGCATTGCGGTTGATGTTGTTTTTGTTGTTCATGTTAGTGTTCTCGAAGTTGTAATTGTCGTTGATGTTGTTATTGTTATCAATGTTGTTATTGTTGTTGATGTTTTACTTGTTGTCGATGTAGGTCTTTTTTTTTTTTTAAATTGATTTTTTGACACTTTATTGTCCTTTTTTATCGGGAAATTTTGAGCCGCCTTAGACCACTCGGCCACAACGCTCGCATTGTTGATGATGTTGTAAATGTTGCTCTTGTTGTCGATGTTCTGTTGTAAATGTGGTTCTTGTTGACGATGTTGCAATTGTGGTTGATGTTGCAATTGTTGTTGAAAAAAATTGTTGTCAGTGTTGTAATTGTTCTTGTTGTTATTGTGGTCGATGCCTTTTGCTCCCCTTTTGTTGAGGCCGACATGTAATTACAAGCACCCCTCACCTTTCCCCTCTCCCTCTTCCCCTCTGCTTCGCCACACACTCACCCACTCACATTTGTGAAGGGACCCCATGCAGCCCCACCCGCCATCCAACACCTCATTTCCTTCCCTTAACCCCCCTCCCCCCCATTCTCTCCCCTACCCACTTTGCAACTGTCATTAACAGTGGTAACATTACAGAGGTCATGCACAAGGTTTGTGTGACATTTTTATTTGGGTTGCGTTGTAACAACACCGTTGTGACGCGAATTGAAATAAGTGAATGACATAAAAACGTGTTAAGTACATAAATGTGTGTTTATGTTTATGCACGCCTATGTATATATGATTGAAAGTCTATAATCGTATTATCAATGGTAAGACTTCTAAATAATACATCTCAATCCGAATCTGGTTCTTCAGGGAGGGGAAATGTAGCACTGCCCTAATGAGAACTTGAAACAGGTCGTAAGCATCTCTTCTCCCCTCTCTGACTCCAACCCTACTCTGTCTGTCTGTCTCTGTCTATCTCTGTCTTTCTCTCTTCAGTCTCTCTCTCTCTCTTTCTCTCTCTCTCTCTCTCTCTCTCTCTCTCTCTCTCTCTCTCACCCTCTCTCTCTTGCCCCCTCCTCCCTCACCTTCAGAGACGCACTTTCAATTGAAACACAACGCATTTCCATGTAATTCAAATGTCTATAATAAAATAATACATACGACAACATACATACATATGATACAACAAGATTACAACATTGACAACAAGATCAGTCACAACACTGACTACAAGAACAACAATTACAACATCAACCACAATGGCAACATCGTCAACAAGAACTTCATTTACAGCATCGACAAAAAGAGCAACAAATACAACGTCATCAACAGTCACTGCAAACTACCTACCTATGGGTATGGATCATGAAGTCCGCGTCACACACAAACGTCAGTCAGCTCATAACAGGATGTGCAAGGGAGTGTTTATGTCAAAGGTTCAAAATCAATAATATTTATGATTATGCACTCTGATGCATATTAACAACAGCTCGGGTCACGATTTTACGACTAACTTAAATTTTTTTTTGTATAGTTGATGAGATTTGGGATGAAAATAATGATGGTGATGACAAAAACTACGATGACGATGATAATTGGTGATGACGATGATGATAAATATCATTTATTTAGCACACAACTTCAAAGTTGAACTCATGCGCCTGACAAGCACGCCCCCTCCCCACCCTACCCCCAACACAGGCAAGCGTACACGAGTCTCGCACGAGCTTCCATTTTAGAAACTCTGTAACTTTGTCCTTTTATTAACACAACCACACACAATTCCAAGAATGAAAGGCGCCCCATAGCCCATTGTAGCCAAAAGTAGGAGGAGAAAAGGAAAGGGAGTTGGGGGCGGGGGTGAGGGGTGGGGTGTATTACAGACATTAAAAAACAACAATGAACAGCACCTACCGTGATGATTATGATGGTGATTTTGATGATGATGATGATGATGATTTTGATGATGATGATGATGATGACGGTGACCACGATGGTGGTGGTGGACATGATGTTGATGATGATGTGTGTGCGTGTGTGTGTTCTCGTGTTTGTGTGTTCTGTTTTGTTCTGTTGTATAAAAAAAAAAAAAAAGGTAAAGGTAAAGGTAGTCCCATAGCCTTGTGGCCGTAGGGGAGCGTGATGTTGGAGATCACACTTATCTTGGGCCAGCGTAATGAGGGTGATGCCCAACTCTCTCCCTCGCTGCTTTACCTTCCCCACCCTCAAGAGAGTAGGTACTCAGTCACAGTTGAGTCAACTGGGGGCGTTGTTGTTTGTCGCTTCACACCTTAGCGGTCACCCATCCAAGTGCTAACCGCACCGGACGGTGCTTCACTTTCGACACAGTAGCGAGTGCTCCAACCACTGCACTATCCGACACCCCATATTCTGTTGTATAACAAACTAAATACAAAACAGATGAATTAGCTGCTAACAAGGGCGGATCAGCAGGTTCACGCGGAAGGGTGCACTTTTTTTTTCTTTTTTTTTTTTTTTTTTTTTTTTGGGGGGGGGGGGGGGATAGAGAGAAGTTTTTGTATCTTACCTCAGATTCATAGCAAAGAACAGTTATTCTTTCAAAACGACAGTTTATGGGCAAAACGCCCTGAAATACACTTGTGTTACACTTTCTTTTGTTGTTGAGTTGCTACCTAATTGTACTTAGATCAAGCTGTTGCTATAACTGCTGTAAATATACATTTTAAGAAAATGACACAAAGCTTTTACCTGAAAATGACTTCTTCTTCTTCTTCTTCTTCTTCTTCTTCTTCTTCTTCTTCTTCTTCTTCTTCTTCTTCTTCTTCTTCTTCTTCTTCTTCTTATTGTTCTTTATTATTATTATTATTATTATTATTATTATTATTATTATTATTATTATTATTATTATTATTATTATTATTATTATTATTATTATTATTGTCCTCTATTCTTCTTCTTCTTCTTCTTTTTATTATTATTATTATTATTATTATTATTATTATTATTATTATTATTATTATTATTATTATTATTATTATTATTATTATTATCATTATGCTGCTGCTGCTGCTGATGCTGCTGATGCTGCTGCTGATGATGATTAGCATGATGATTATTATGAATATTATGGATATTCTGAATATTCTTCTTCCTCTTCTTTTTCTTTTTTCTCTTCTTTCTTCTTCTTCTTCTTCTTTTTTTTTGTCGTCCGTGGGGAAAGGGGGGGGGTGTGCACGTGCACCCGTTGCACCCCCCCCCCCCAAGATCCGCCCTTGTGCTTGATGTGTGCAGCCTCCAAACGACATTTAAACATTCTATCCATGCTATCTATGCATTTGGGAAAAAGACAGATTCAGTAGAGTAGCTTTGAAATAGGATTTACCTGTTGCTGGGTTCGCCAAGTTTGTGTCCTTGGGGATTAGAATATGCACAGGATGAATGGTATCTAGCTGTGTTTTGTTATTGCGTCTATAACCTCATTTACCGGGGTGAGGTTGGTCTGGAGAGCTCGGTACACACTTGATTAAAGGGATAGGAGAAGATGCTAGTTCCAAGATTTACACTTTCATAGATTCATTTGTTTTAAATATGACGACAGATATTCATAAGCATTGTATTTGTGTGAGTGTGTGTGTGTGTGTGTGTGTGTGTGTGTGTGTGGGTGTGTGTGTGTGTGTGTGTGTGTGTGTGGGTGTGTGTGTGTGTGTGTGTGTGTGTGTGTGAGTGGACTTTTGCACAATACAAGCGAACCTCCATCACAACGTTCGTCCCAAGGAATGAACGACATTTGAATGGGGGATGATCGTGTGAAGGTTTTAACACTATAATGTACCCTAGTATAACGACAGCTAAAACGGTGGTAGCAAAAATGCCCGTGATGAATGTTATCTGCCTGTGTGGTTTTTTTTGGCTAGCGTTGCCTAGTCCCGTTGGTGTGGAAAGTTCATAGATTAACTGATAACGCGACGAACCGAAAATAGAAACGTCAAAATGACGTGAACTCGCCTTACCTCACTCCCCCACCCCCTAACCCCCACCTCTCTCTCTCTCTCTCTCTCTCTCTCTCTCTCTCTCTCTCTCTCGCACCCCTGCAAGTCATTCTTCTCCCTTTCTCCCCCCGTGGGGGTGCCGAGGGTTTCTGTATAAACAGTATCCCCACTTTCTGGAAAGTTAGTGCTTTAAATTCCCACTGTCACTGTCTTTCTCCTACTGTCACTGTCTTTCTCCTTTGTTCTTTCTCATTCCTACTCTGTTCTATCAATCAACTACACGTGGTCCTGATTCGGCTCTTGGCAGTCCGCTGGACCCTATAAACATTGAATATCTATCTATCTACTATATTATCTTCTTCGCTAGATCAGTCAACTGTCTTTTTTCTTGAAATCTCTTCCAAAACTCCTCATTTGTGTATGAGGTTTATTGGGTCAGCTTGGGAATATTGGACGTTTTCTCCCAAACGGGTCACTGGGGCTTCCGATGATATTATTATTTAGCAATGTAGGCATTTCATATGTATGTGTTTTGTTGATATTTTACAATGATGTTTATATTCTATTTTGTTTTTTTGTAAACTGGGGTTCGATAAATTAGAGTATAGCATCAGTGTCCCCTGCGTGGGATGTCTTTATTGTAAAGTGACCGGCTGGTGGAGTGCCTTCAGTGTTACCACTAGGATTGTTTTAGGAGAAATTTTTATACGGATCAGGGGCGAGTCCTCTTTCAACTAAGTTGTGGTCCTGATTTTGTGGTCCTGATTCGGCTCTTTGCAGTCCGCTGGACCCTGTAAGCAATGAATAACTAATTTCTCCCTTCCAACCTCTCTCCCCCTCTCTCACCTGCTTCCCACCCACCCACTCCCACCCCCAGCTATTTTTATCCAGAGTAGTATCTTGCTTTAGATCCAGTCAATACAAACTTCTATCCATCATCGTAGTCGTCATCATCATCCTCATCATCATCTTCTCCTTTTTTTTCTTCATCACCATCGCCACTGTCAGTCATCAACACCATCATCCTTTTCATCATCCTTTTCATCATCATCATCATTAACATTAGCATCACCATTATCCTCATCGTTTCATCATCATCAGTTAATTAAGCAGCAAGTTGGTGTGCTGGGCAGCTTGAGTTAGATCCTTTTTTGGACCCTGCCTTGAGCATCTTTTTGAGCTGTGTAAAGCGCTCTATGCACACCAACTATTCCCAATCATAATTGTGATCATAACAATGTTTGGTTATCACTTTTCTGACAAGGTGTGAGTATTGCACCTCATGGTACAACGTGACACATGTTTGCACTCGGTATCTCCTACAGCACAGGTGATAACGCTATCTACCACAAAGGTTAGCACGTATTATGACTGGCTAGAAATCAGTGCAGAGAAGACCAAAATGATGACCAACAATACCAATGGCATCAACACAGACATCAAAGTCCAAGGCCAATCCCTCAACACAGTGCATAGCTTCAAATATTTAGGAGCCATTGTATCAGACAGTGGATCCCGATAGGAAGTCCTTTCCATGATCTCGCAAACAACTGCGGCCCTGACAAGGTTGAAGCCCATTTTGGAAAGACAGGACCATCAGCCTCCTTCCAAGGTAAAGCTGCTGCACTCCCTTGTCACCTCCATCTTCCTATACGCTTGCGAAACATGGACAGTCACAGCAGATCTACAACGAAGAATACAAAGCATGGAGATGAGGTGCCACAGAAGACTTCTGGGCATTTCCTATATCCAGCACATCATCAATAACGAAGTCAGACAGACCATCACACAAGCCATTGGACAACATGAGAACATGGTCACAGTGGTGAAAAAACGGAAACTCCGATGGTATAACCACGTCACCAGATCATCAGGCCTTGCAAAGACCATCCTGCAAGCACGGTGCAAGGAGGCAGAAGAAGAGGAAGAAAGAAAAAGAGGATGGAAGACGATATTCGAGAATGGACTGGCTTGACACTGAGCGAAGCCATGGGGGTTGGTGAGGACAGAGAAAGATGGAGTACGCTGGTTAAACAATCATCGGTGGTGTCCCAACGACCTTCGAGTTACGGGATATGATAGGATAGGATAGAAAATCAAATGACTAATTTGAGTTGTGACACAGCAGTTGACCACGCAATGACTGGATCTTATGGTCTGTCTTTATTTGAAGGTTCGGGTTAGGTTCAAAACCTGTTTTTCGAGGTCCTCAGATCCCGAACGTAGGCTTCTGAGCGTTTTTTTTTGTTTGTTTTTTTTGGTTGGTGGTGGGGTGGGTTGGGGGAAGGGGGTATTTTTGTAGAAAAGGTTCAGCGACTTAGGTTAAGGATCTGAGAAGTCCGAGAAAAAAGTATGTGAACCTCCTTGAACCTTCCAATTAAGATAAACCATTACACGGCAAGCAATGGTCGTTGTTTTGGTAACTCCAATTTGTTATCCATGCAACCCGACCACTCAGCAACAAAGCAGGCGTCGTCTTTTAGATTGTTGTCCAACTGTATTCAGTAAACTGCATGTGTGTGTGTGTGTGTGTGTGTGTGTGTGTGTGTGTGTGTGCGTTTGTCTCATCGTCTTTGATGGGAAAAATATAAAGAAACAAATAAAATAAATCACAGCTACCTATTGAATAGAACTCGTCCTATGCAGGAACTCTTGGGAAGTCCTCGAGTCAAATGAAGCAATTTTTTTAGACAATGACTTTCTTTGTGATCTTGAACTTGAACTTGATCTAAATCTTAATCTTGAACTTGATCTTGATCGTGGTCTAGAATTTGATCTTGATAATTCCTAGCAGTGATCCAATATTGGCATGTGACCGGTCGTGGGATCTTTTGAGCTTGTGTCAGTTTGGTACCAAATTTAGACGCTGTGATAAAAGTATTGAGATAACACATGTGTATCAAGGATTCCGAATACAATAATTGATCAAAATCTTATCAGGGGTGGGGAATTTTTGTTATAATGATGCACGTGGTATAATTTATTATTGCCGGTATCAGTCAGCTATTGTAAGATAGCAGCAAGGGCAGCAGCAAGATGGAAACAAGAAATTATTCAGTTTGGTTACGTGCCAATTTGGCAATGCTGATGTTTGCTTTCATAGCGTTTTATGGCATCAATTAATTTGGGTATTATGTAAAGGATAAGAAAAAAGAAGTAGAAAAAGACAAAGACTGCTTATAAAACGCCGTATATGTAAAGGAGAAGAAAAAAGAAGAAGAAAATGACTTCTTATAATGCGTTGTATCGCCATGCTTTGTACAGGGTGCTTGGCACTGGTTTACTGCAGTAACATTGATATATAAGTAAAAAAATCTATATGTAGAATAAGAATTAATGAAGGTGGAGTTTAATATGTACACACCGACTGGACGACCCACTAAATATATGAAAAACAAACATTAAGTAGCAGGTGAAGTTTAAACACAAACAGGCATGCATGGTCACTAACACACACACACAAACCCACCCACGCGCGTGTACACACACACACACACATGTTTAGCCCCTCTTGCACTTCATATATAATCATTCAGTGTGTGTTTCGGCATTGTAGTGTTCAACTTGTATGTTTCATTGGCCATTATACCAAAACATATTCCTAGTGTTCATAATGTATACTTGGCAATAAATTCATCTTGAACTTAAGTGTTTTTTGTTGTTGCATTTTTTAATGACTGAATTTAGTTCTAATTATTTTAATATTCCTGCCTTTTACTTGGATCTGTTAATTTTTTTAAAATTAAAAAAAAATGTTTTTGTTGTAATGTTGGTATGTGTGTGAGTGGGAACATTCAGTCAAAAACAACATTTGTATTTTAACAACACAAAAAACAATGCCCAGAGAAACATATAAAGAGAAAAAGAGAAAAGGTGAAAGAAAAGGAAAATAAGAAGAAATTTAAAAAAACACAAAAAAAACCCACACGCAACTCAAAACCAAACTAAAGTTTGCGTTAAGTGCTCACATGCATACACACACACACATACATTCACAATAATAGATATTTAAACTATATAAACATCATTATGCTAAAATGATGGTAGAGAATGTGATGAGAAAGACAGGAAAAGGTGGGAGAAAAGGAGAGAATGTTGGAGAGTGAGGTTCTTTGCATCATGTTCAAGATAAATGTGCACAACAAAGTTCAACCAACTATGGAATGAATGTGGCGAGATGAATTTTAATATAATTATCAACAAAAGCAAAAGTACTTAATAATTATTCATTATACAATATACAATTCGTTCAAGTGATCTCAAACTAAGCTGTTTTAGGCTTGCATAGAATTGACATTTTCCAAGATATTTTTGTATGAGTTTGTGCTTTGCTACATTTTGGATCACAAACACCATCCTGTGGTGTTTTGGGGAAAGCTGCGTGAAGTAGCAACATATCAATTTTTATATGTATTTTTTTTAACAAATCTGACCATTTTTGTTTTAACAAATCACAACAGAAAGGAATTTTTAAAACTGTCAAAGGAGTTAATCCACTTTTTTTTTCTTGTGTGCACAGATACAATATTTTGCAAATAGCATGAGATTATACATAATTATAATCAGACATAACTTGATTAGTCAAGCGGATAATGAAATAAAAAGTTCTCTTTGCAACTGAAAGTGTACACATTGTTGCGGTGCCACACAGTGATTCTCTCCTGCTCTGCACTTCACTTTCACAGCCACCACTATCACCCCTAATCAACCCATTTTCAAGGGATGCAACTGTTGTAAAAGGCAACCCAAAATGACGGGAGTTTTTCATCTGGGTATAGTCTGTGGTGACCTGCAGAGAGTGTTGTAGCGCTAGAGCCCGCGACCTTGTTAGGTTTGATCATTCAATGGGTCCTTTAATGCTCATGCAATAATAGGAAGTTCAACCTTCTGCTTCCTCTTAGCACGCGTCCCGCCTTGATTTATTTATTTAATTTAATGACTTTTTTAATATAGCCTTGCATTTATTTATTCATATTATTTATGAGTGTTTGTATGTGTGTGTGTGTTTGTGTGTGTGCAGGTCATTACCATGCCAAACCACTGCCATCAGCAGGTCTAGTGTCCTTACTTCAGATGTTCTGTGAAGGAGGCGAGAGAGATCAATACGGCTTCATGAACTTTTCCAACTCACGGTAAGTCTTGTCAGAGTTGCTGGCATAACGATCCACTGCGCTGTTTGTTACGATATGGTGGGACTGACAAAGTTTATCTCCCGTCCAATGGTCGGGCAATATTGTGGTAAACTTAAGATGCAGTTATGTCCATTGGCGGCCCTTTTTTTTAACTCCAACACCTACATTAGTGTGGAACTTGGACTGGATTATTTCCCTTTCAAATGTTGCTCTTTAGTTCTCAAGTGATAGCTGGGGAACTATTGATTTGGGCTAATCACTTTTGAGCACTTTTCTCTGGAACTAACAAATGGATTTCTTTGAAACTTGGTATACAGTTAGGCAGGTGACAGGAATTTAGGCATACATGGTGATATTGCCATTTGTTTTGTTTTTGTGATTGCATGTTTGCTTTAGTACGTTTGCGTCCACAGGTCAACACAGACGTTCTTGAACCAGCTGCAGGTGGTGGCAGAGAACCACAACTTCTTCAACCCTGGATTCTCACCCCAGGACCTGGACGAGCTGCCTGAGCTGTACCGTGATGTCATCAACGATCCCGCCTTCCTGCACGACACGTTTAGAAACGCTCACGGTATGAACCAACAAAGGAGTAAACGAGATACCCAAGACAGAGGATTACCACCATCCCAGGGAAGAGGGGGGTAAGGGAACTAACTCAGCACTGAACCACCCCAGCAATCATGCTGCTAAGAAGGACAGTGACATGTTGGCGTTGTTATCTTGCCCAGCTGCAGGATTGTGAAACCTGGGTCATCTGTGTGTATGTGAGGGGGTATTAAAGGGGTTGATTTGAATTGACGCTGTCAGATTGACGGGCATTGTCGGTGCTGATGTATTTATTGATGTCTTTTATTTGTTGTTGCAGATGAGAACTTGGACAGTTTGCTGACCAGCCACAATGAAACGTTAGATTTCCTGGTTCACAGGCTGGACATCCCCGATGAAGAAGCTCAGGCTTTGCTCCATTCCTCCATACACCTGCAGAATGTCAGTCATATACCGTACCATACTTTACTTTCTCACTACAAGGCTATCTTTGTTTTTTTACCACTTTAGCCCATGCTTCCTAAAGCACATGACGCTTCTAATGTGTGACTAAAATCTCTCTGCACTAAGTCAAGATTCCTATAAACCTTTTTATTGTGGTGCTGGTGGTGGTGTTGTTGTTTGTGTGTCGCCCCAACGACCTTCGAGTTATAGGATAGAATAGGAAAACTAGGAAATAAGTTTACGTGTGTATGTGTGTGTGAGGATGTTTACACGGCGTTATTGGGACAAACTAGTGCAAGTTTACATACGTTCTTTGGACAGACCTCCTTGTTGGGACGTCCATTTAATGATCCGTGAGGGTTAGGGTAAGGGTTAGGGTTAGGGTTAGAACACTTTGAAGTACTTAAAAAGGGGGTCGTAGCACGACCCATTGTCCACAGAACGTATGTGGCGATAGAGGAAAGTCCAAATAACGGTGTTTGCGCAAGTATGTGTGTGTGTGTATGACTTATAATATGCTGTGCCTTATGTATGGATGAAATTGGATTGTTTGTAAATGATCAGTTTGTATTTGTAGTTTATAATATGTAGTAGGTAAAATATGGGCCTCAAAGTGTACTAGTCAGGAGAGAGAGAGGACAATATAAGAAAGAAAGAAAATAAGAAAAGAAAGAAAATAAGAAAAAAAACCTAAAGAAAACAAGAAAAGAAGAAAGCAAATAACTAATAACAAAGAAAGAAAATGAGGAAGAAGAAGAAAGAAAGACGATAAGAAAAGAAGAAAAAAATAATTAAAGAAAGAAAATAGAAAAAGAAAATAAGTTAAACGGATATATCAGAAAGAAAGAAAATTAGAAAGAAGAAAAGAAAGAAAAGAAGAAGACCTTGTGCGCATTGTTTGCTATTGTATTTTTGCTTGTTTGCTTGCAGCTGTACAGCTTCCTGTTTGGCAGTGACTTGGAGTCGGCCGCCACAGCTCTGCCGATGTTGCGACTGCGGAGGAGTGCGGATGATGGCCAGGGTTTGTCGTCAGACATTCTCCACTCCGTTACACAGAACCTCCTTGGCCCGTTCCTGTCGCACTCCACCTCCCTGCCGCAAAGCAACGGGATGGAATCCATCACTGGAGCAGAGTTTGCAGGTGTGAAGTTTAACTTTTTTGGGGGGTCAAAATGTTGTATTTTGATGTTTTGTTGTAGATGGGTATATGTAGTTACTGACGTGAAGAATTTAACCAGACACATGTACTGAAAAAAGTTTCAAGTCTACTGGGTTTTGTTTTGTTTTTATCTCGTCTTCTGGTAGTAGTCGTCCAACCACAATTATTTTGCTGCAGTGTTGATGCTTCCCTCTTTTAGGCCTACTGTCACAAGAAAAGAAGATGGCTTGATAGATTGCTATACAAATGTCCATAGAATACTCGATGCGCTCAGGTAGAGCGTTCTTTCCACAATACCTCTGTAGTATTTTCATGGTGGTTTCCTCATTGCCTTCAATAATGGTATTGGATGCCGTCAATCTACATTTAAAAGATAAACGCTTGCAGTATTATTATTATTATCATTGTTATTGTTGTTATTATTATTGTTTTTTTTTTTTAATTATTACTTTTGGTAGTTGTTTAGCAGCAATTAAGAAAATAAACCAATTATGGATTCTATGTGCACTTTTTTCCCTGATTACCATAAGGCTCAGAGCTCATTTGTCTGTACCAACACACACGCTCACATGTTTCACACACTGTCACATTCACAACAAACACACACCTACCACTCAAACATGTGGTGTAAAGTCTATGAAAATGCTATTAGAAGACCTAAAGGAATTCAAATTTTATTTTTTGGAATTTTAGATTGACTGCATTTGATACCATAATGAAGAGGGAGAGGAAACCGGAGTACCCAGAGAAAATCCTTGGTGACCTGATTAGTCTGACCTCTAAGTCACATAAGTTCTCCCATTGCCCCCATATTAACCATGAATTTGATTTTTTTAATTTTTTGGTCTTTATAGGCATACTGCAAACTCTGGGCAAGTCGGTGTCGCAGCAGGCGTCCTCAGAGGAGCTGACAGAGTCTGTGGTACGTACTCTTCTGGAGCACAAGGACTCTGTGGGACAGGGCGACATGCTAACCCTCATCAAACTGCTGCTCAAGACAGTGGAGGACAGAGGGGAGTCTGTTATCCTGCAGCCTACTGACTTTGCTACTTTGCTCAAGGTAAAGCCAGCTTTGGCTCAGCAGTCACCACTCTGAAAACAGCATAAGGGCATGTAGCAATGCCAGATGCCAGAATTGTCCATTTGTATTTGCATTCTTCTGTTCAGCTGTGATAGATGCTGCCACTGAGATTGATTGATTGATTGATTGTTGCTTTAGGTCCAGCGGACTCTTCCGAGCCAAATCAGGACCGGACAACCCCCGATCCGCATAAAAGATCTGCTGAAACAACCCTAGTGGGAAAATTAAAGCCCTCCACCGGCCAGTCACTTTACAATAAAGACATCCCACGCAGGGGACGGCTGAGGCTTTACCCCAACTACTCGAACCCCCGGTTACAAAAACAAAATAGAATACAAACATCATTATAAATTATCAACAAAACATATACATACAAAATGCCTATATTGCTAAAGAATAACATCATAGGAAGCCCTAGTGACCACCCGGCAGAAAGCGTCCAACACTCCCAAGCTGATCCAACAGACCTCATACACAAACAAGGAGTCTTGTCCAGGAAGAGTTTTCAAGAAAAAAGGTAGGTCATTGATCTAGCGAAGAAGAAGATAGTATAACAGAGTGATAGGACAGAGCAGGAATGGGAAAGAGTAAATGAGGAAGACAGCGACAGTGGGAATTTAAAGCACTAAATTTCCAGAAAGTGGGGATACTATTTATACTGAAACCCCCGGCACCCCAATGGGGGTACTGTTGCCGCAGTGAATTGGTCATGCCTACAAAGTCAAGACAGGTTTTCAACTGGGGCTTTCACTTTTCCCTTTATAGGTTAGAACAATCTACAGTGGCAAGATTGCTCATGACCCCAAGGGGTCCACGGAGATTACTGGCAATCACCGCCCAAAGAAGAAACGTTGGATCACACCTGAACTTTTGGACCTGTATGACAAGCGAAGAGAGATGAAACAGAAAAAGAAAACCTCACAGGGAGCTGATGCTTACCGAAAATTCAACAATGACATCCGAAAAGGCATACACCAGGATTGTGCTCAGTTTGTCAGAGGCGTCAGACGATGCGCTTAAGGCTGTAAGTGGGTGCGTGCCTCAAGCAGCTCTTAGCCTGGATAAACGCTGTATAAAAACAATGAAATAAATAAATACTCTTTATCATGATAATGTACTCTGCGGTCGCTAGATTGAGCTGACTGCATGTTCATATTGTGCCTTACTTTTGATTGATTGATTAATTGATTGATATTTTGTTTTGTTGCGGTAGATGGTGCTACTTTCTCCCCAAGTGCTCAAGGCCATATCCTGTGATAGGCAAACCTTCAACAGCCTTATCGTGCCAACCCCGCCTTTCAACATTACAGACCAACAAATGGTAAGCTATTGTTGTTTGCGGTTTCTTTCAGTCAAATGAATAATGTGCAATAAAAAGTGAGGGAGAAAGAGAGAGAGATTTCCGATATTAGAAGCTTGTTCTCTGTGATATGTGTTACTGTTCAGGCTCCAAAGCGCGGCAATCTGTACTAACACACATGCTCACATGTTTGATCCACCCTCTCGCACACAGCAACACACATCTGTCACTCAAACATGGAGTGTAAAGGCAGGGAGATCGCTATTACAAAATGGAAAGGAAATCGAATTTTCAGTTTTGAAAGTTTTAGATTGACTGCATCCAATACCATTATTGAAGGGAGGGAGGGAACCGGAGTACCTGAAAAAACCCTTGGTGACCTGAATAGTCTTGTACCCAAGTTACATAATTTCGACCCTTGCAGGAAGCAAACCCGCCACCTTCAGCATAGGAATCCAGCTCGCCACCAACTGAGCTACAATACATTTATTTATTAACTGTGACTGGTCCTCCTATGTATGTAATGTGATATTTTAATGTGCTAATGCTGCCACTGTAATAGGCATTATCCCTAAATAAACCGAAAGTAGAGTTGCTTCCCCTGAAATGCGGTACACAATACATGTTGACAGCTATCCTAAATAAACCGAAAGTAGGTCAATGAGAGTTGCTTCCCCTGAAAAGCGGTACAAAATACATGTTGACAGCTACATATTTAGGAAGTACTCCTATTGCTCATTTTGAGATGAAAAAAGTTGTTATGTATTGTATTGTGTCTTGCAAATTATTATTGGCTGAACTGTCGATGTCATTGCAGGATGACCTCCAGGAGAGGCTGTGCAATCTAAGTTCTGCCCAGTACACTGACCTGTCTTCCAACCTCTCTTCTAAAGTCTCCAACCAAGAAATCATCCACATTGTGAGTAGGACGTTTCTCTTCATTATTGTGTAAACGATAGTCAGTACAGAGGCAAAAATATATATAGAAGACAAAAGGGCAACTATGAGTTAATGCATCACTTAGGGGAGTACTATGGCTTTCAGAGTTGGATTGATGCTGCGACATACTGTCATCCCATTCCGTTTGTCCCGCTTGAGTGGTCAGATGAAACACAACTTGTATGCATCGCATGTGGAACGTACTGGTGTTGGTTGGTGAAGAAGGGGGGAGAGGGAAGAGAGGTAGGTGGGAGAAGAGGGAAGGGAAGGAGGTGGGGAAAGGGAGGAAGAGTGAATTTGCTTGGTCTTTAGATAAGATAAGATAAGATAAGATAAGATAAGATAAGATAAGAATATTTATTAACCAAGTAAAAACGTTACAAGGATTTTGGTGTGGCATGGCGACAATGAAATACGTCCTTTCTTGCACAGTCACACATGCATTCATCGCGTCATACACTTCATTGGCATACAACATATATACATCACTAAAGGATAGGTAAACACATTGTTAAACATACATCACTCATCAGTCATATAAAGTTATGGAGTCAAACACACACTGCAAGTAAAACAAAATACAGCATTAAAACAATTTAACAGCATTAAATAAAATGAGAATTATTAAGAATGTTAGGCTTCACATCCAGATCTACATACACCACAACATAACACACCACACACACACCCACGCGCACACACACATACACAGCATAGCATACTCCTATTTCACAAAGGTACAAATCAAGCAATGGTAATGAGTTTTCAGTTTATACAGATCATTCTATGTTTGGTGATGTACTGAGGACAGCGTCTGGGAAGAAACTGTTTCTGAATCGAGAAGTTCTGGCTCTTAAAGCACGGAACCGACGGCCAGAGGGCAGAAGCTCGAAGAGACTGTTGGCTGGGTGTGATGGATCGCAGACTGTCTTTTCCGTTTTCCGTTTCATTCGCGTTGTGAAAATGGAGGCGACAGATGGAAAGTCGCAGCCAGCTATTTTAGAGGCAGTCTTAACAATGCGCTCGAGCTGTTTCTTTTCTATCGCGGTTGTGCTGCCGTACCAGACAGTGATAGAGAAGCACAAAATGCTCTCTATCACCGCGCGATAGAACTGTGCCATAATTTTACTAGACATACCGAACTTTCGCAGCTGTCTCATAAAGTGGAGACGCTGTTGGCACTTTTTTACAATAGACGTGGTGTTATTATTCCAAGTCAGGTCGCTCGAGATGATGGAACCGAGAAATTTGAACGAGTCGACCTGCTCAACGGTTTCCCCATTGATGACAAGGGGCAATACCGGGACCTTTATTCGGCGAAAGTCGATCACGACTTCTTTTGTCTTCGAGACGTTTAGTTCCAGGTCGTTGTCCGAGCACCAGCCAACCATTCTTCGAACCTCTTCCCGATACGCAGTCTCGTCCGTATCGGAGATCAGACCTTCGAGGGTAGTGTCATCGGAAAATTTCAACATTTTCACAAACGGGGTTGCAGATACACAGTCATTTGTAAACAGAGTGAAGAGTAGTGGAGAGAGAACGCATCCTTGTGGAGCGCCAGTGTTCAGTGTTACCGAGGCAGAGAATAAGTTGTTGAGTCTGACGACCTGAGGACGGTCTAGAAGAAAGTCAAGAATCCAGTGACAGATAGAGGGGTGAACATTGAGTTGGGAGAGTTTGTCAAAAAGCTTGTGAGGGATGATCGTGTTAAAAGCACTGGAGTAGTCAATAAACAAAACTCTGGCATAGGTACGTGGGGTCTCCAAATGCTGCAGGATGAAGTGCAGGCCAAGAGCGACTGCATCATTAACTGACCTGTTCGCTTGGTAGGCAAACTGGAGTGGGTCAAGCAAGTGACCCGTGGAGGCCTTCAGGTAGCGAAGAACAAGCTGCTCCAAAACCTTCATGACAACAGACGTCAGCGCCACGGGGCGGTAGTCGTTCAGCTGGGTGACCTTGGATTTCTTAGGAACAGGGACGATCACAGACGACTTGAAGCACCGCGGCACCGACATCTGCTGTAGGGAGCTGTTGAAGATGTCGGTGAAGACAGGAGCGAGCTGGTCAGCACAGGACCTCAAGGCAGCCGTAGACACGTGGTCGGGACCAGAAGCTTTCCTGGGATTCTGCCTCTGGAAGAGACGCTTCACCTCCACCTCCTGAACGCTGAAGGGCGGCGTCACAGCCGCCGCGTCTTCAGGAAGCAGAGGACGGTAGCCAGGAGAGGGGTTCTTCTGGTCAAACCTGCTGTAAAACAGGTTTAACCTATCCGGGAGCTCCGGGTCTGGGTCGTCGTGGGTTGATGCCCTCTGCTTGTAGCCAGTGGCCCGCTGCAGTTGTGTGTGTGTTGTGTCAGTAGTTATTTGCCTTTAGCATGCTGACTTTTCGTCGCGTTTCTTTCCCCTGCCACAGTCTTTTTTGTAGTGACGTATATTTTTAGCATGACTAGCTTCACTTGTTGCCCTATTGCTCAGCCAAATGAAGTCCTATCTTTGAGAAATTGTGTGTTTGGGTGGACGAATATTTTGTGTATCATTTCCTATGATTATGTTTGTCTAATTTTGAATATATTTTGTGGGGAAAAAAATAAAATGACGAAGAAAAAAATCTTGTAGCCATTCGTGGCCACATGCGTCTGGTACATCTTCATCACCAGAAGAAACAGAAGAAACCTATTCACTTCAACATCACTCAAACTCCACATTTAATGGTGCATCCCCCTTTTTATCCCAATTTCGTCTTCACTAAAGCCTAAAAACTCTTCTTCAGAGTCTGAAGCCTTAATGATTTCAAGGATAACATCCTCGTCAGCCATTTTGCAAAATCCGATCTTAAACTTCTCAGACTTAAAAAAAAAAATTCTCTGCAAAAAGTAAGCCCAAAACTCCCGATACATGCAATAAAAGATTCGGCTGCCATTTGCTAACAGGAAGTGAAGTTGTGAGGATGCCCATATGTGCTAGTTAGTTATTCATTGCTTACAGGGTCCAGCGGACTGCAAAGATCCCCCCAAATGTGTGTAGGTGTGGTTGCAATATATATATATATATATATATATCAAGAACATATTATTAATAAATGGCAAATCAATATAAATTAAACATACACATATCAAAACTACTAATGTTATCTTACTTCCAGACTCTGAGATCCGTGAAACCGTCTCTAGTCTATCTTGATGATAAGGCTGAGGATAAGCGTTCACTGCAGTTTGTTCCCTGGTTAGACCCTCGCAGCTTCGTATTTCGTATGCGACTGATGAGCTGAAGTTGGGTCTACAAGGGCCTGCAGGCGGTCCTTAGTCTTCTTGACCAATCGTTTAACTCTCGTCTTAGTTAATCTCGCACATACGGGATTATGCGTTTTTATTAGGAATATTTTCGACACATTGTCCTAGTTACCAGACACGTATAATTATCCTGAAATAGGAGTGTCAGAAGTAGAGTGGAGAATATATGCAATAACGATTACGCGGAGCCTAGGCTACTTAGTGTCTCAGTGACTCTGGTCACCGTGAAGTAGGCTATTTAACGGGGACGAGGTTATGGTCAGTTTTGACTTAAGTATGCTATTTAGTCTTGGATCGCTAAGTCTGTTAGATGGTATCTGGAGTGGCTGTCGGTGTGACTGTCTCAAGGAAGTTAATTTGACATGTGTGTGCTGCTTTTTAGATAACTGTTGAATTAACGTCCAGTTTCATTCGATGGTATCTATTTTGCGCTAAGCTAATTTCCTACATTTTGTCGTCACTATTTCTGCTGTTACAAGGCTGAATAGTTAGTTATTGACCTTTGATTGTCTTGTGCAGCTTCAGCTTCAGCCTCTGAACTTGTCAGCTACAGCTACCAAAGTGGACAAGTTTGTCACAGAGGTGAGTAAACAGTGAATGAATTACCTGTAGTAAGTATCTCCACTCCGAAAGGCATGATATTAGCCCTAATAAGAGAGAGATAGGAGAAGCATATGCACTCAGGGAGGGAGTACCTAATGCTATAACACTTTTTCATCTACAATCGCACTCTTGTACATCCTTTTGCAAACTGACTAGACCACTCACACTTCATACCGTACTGTCTTTACACACAATGACTTGTGGTACATACACAAAATCTCAGAAGAAGTCGTTGGTTTTTTTTAATCAAAGGTTTAGGAAGGAAAATAAAAACCACAAGATTATAATGCAACATATTTTAAAATAACTAAAGTAACTAATCAAATTGAGAGAAAGCATAAGATTGTTTAACAAACTAATGGCCCGGTCACACCGCCCGCACTTTGTTGGAGCGTTCCTTGAACGGTAGGGAGGGGGGACCGAATTTCGACAACGCTCGTCACCGCGCACAAAATGGGAAAAAAATCGAAAACACGGGCGTTGCCTTAGCGATGCACCGCTGAAGCCGGCGTTGCTATAGCGTTGGCTTAACGGTAGCGAGCGTTGGTTTAGCGGTGACGCGAGCGTTGATAGAGCGGCGTTCTGCGCATGCGGGCGTTGGCTCGGCGGGGGTTTAAAGTTGTTTTAGCGGCATACCGCTTTTGACTACGGAGCTGAACGGATCATCATGCCACGTGGACAAAAGAAGAGGAAGGCTGGAGAAGGAAAGGCAGCAGCACGGTGTTCAGTTGATAGCCACCATTCTCTCCTGCCAATCCACTGATCCTGATGGGGAGTTGCACCAATGCTTGAGTAGGTTTCGCTGCCTCTTCCCATCACGTGAGGCTGTGTTGGGGCCTTGCACAACGATAGTGTCCTCCAAGTTCCGTCCTTCTCTCCATGCCCCAGGCTGCAGGTTCCCATCTGGTTGTGCATGGTCAACAAGTCTGTTCTGGACCACTAGTAAGCGGGTGCGCATCAGGTTGTGGAGGATGCAGCAAGCTTCCACGATGGTTCTGACAGTTTCATGGTGATGTTGCATGGTGGTGAGCAGAATCTGGAACCTGTTGGCCAGGATGCCGAAGGCGTTCTCCATGACCCGTCTTGCCCTGGAAAGCCGATATTTGAAGATGTGCTCTTCATTGGTGAGGTTTCTGTACGGCTTCATGAGGTAGGTCCGCAGTGAGAAGGCGTCATCCCCGATGATGAAGTAAGGCACATCCTGATTGTCATTGGGTAGGGGGATCTGGCTGAGGAAAGGCATGAATCCTGTTCTGGTCCAGCCCACGATGGAGATCACTTTCGTTGTAGATCTGAGCGTCTGAGGATGAGCCATTGCCTGATAGGTCAATGTAAGTGAACTTGTAGTCAGCATCCACCATGGCAAACAGGATCACGCTGTAAAAGCCTTTGTAGTTGTAGAATTCTGAGCCAGAGTTACGAGGAGCTTTACAGGCCACGTGCTTGCCATCAATGACACCAACTGTGTGGGGAAAGTTCCATCTCTGGTACCATTGGTCAGCCAGGTCTCTCCATCCTTGTTCAGTTGTTGGGAAAAACACGAGTTCATCTGTGTACTCCTTAATGATGGCCTTTACTACTTCTCTGACTACCACACTGATGGTGTTGTGGGGTACCCTCCAGGCGTATTGCATGTTTCTGTAGGTGTTAACAGAGGCCAGGTGCCGTAGGGTGCTTGCCACTTTAAGACCAGGTTCCAGGCTTGCTCGGTAATTAATGTCTTGCTTGGTCAATCTGGGGGTCAGCCTCTGTACAACTTCATCAAACATGGCTGGTGGCATCCTCATGGAGTGATGGAAGGCTCGTGGATCCTCATTCCTCAGCTCCACCATCAGCTTGTCATACAGTCCATGTTCAGGCCTTCTCAGAATCCACTGTCTGACCCACACAATTCTGTCTCTCCTTCTTCTCTCTCTTCTCCTTCTGTCAACAGCTTGTTGCAATCTGAGGAGGTTCTGATTCTGCTGCTGGATTAGTGCACCAATCATAGCAAGTCTCTCAGCATCCATGGTAGTACAGTTTTACTGTAACTTTGAGCAAATTCGATGTAAATGAGGTCTGCACTCAATTACAGCAGCTCGATTCCAAATGGGCTCCAGGGTAACTGTAGATTATAGTCACACGACACCGAAGCGTATAGGCCACTACTGGTCACATTATTCTGACACCAGCGAACCAGTTGATGGTAAGGGGAAAATAATATGGTCACACATTGGCCAATCCGGGATTCGAACCAGGTACCTTTCGGTTACTAGTAAGACGCTCTACCAACTGAGCTACCCAGCCCCTCTAAGGCTCCAGGTCCATTTCTCCCCGTATTTATAGCCAAATTCTGATCCCCCTCCGACACCTCCATATCAACGCTAAACCAAAGTTCATCACCGCAATGGATCGCTGCTTCAACGCCAGACACAGTTACAGCAATCCCGTGTCCGCTCGTAAAACGCTTACAACCGCTCCACCAAAGTTTGTGCAACGTTTAATCACCGCCCGGGCAAAGCTGGCGAAGCAGCGGTGGTCCAGCGTTCAAGATTTCTGCGTTGGCCTAGCGGAACCAAGCGTTCACGAACTTGCGTCTAGCGGTGCCAAACTTTGACTGGGCGTTGTTGGAGCGGTGGTGAACTTTGCCGGAGCGGAAATTTGCCCACTCCTCACCGCTCGCAATATTTTGTGCAGCTCAAAACTTTCGGAGCGGTAGGAGGGACCATAAGCGGTGGCTGAGCGTATACGGCGTTGCCTTAACGGGGGCCAACTTCTGGTGAACGGTAACGAGCGGTGATGATTTTTTTTCACCGCTCCAGGAACGCTCCAGCAAAGTTCTTGCGGTGTGACCGGGCCTTAATTAACATTTGGAGACAAAGCAGCAGATTTAAAAAAACAACAAAAAAAACTGCTAACAATTTGTGAGAAAGCAGAAGATTTTAAAACTAAAAAGTTATTCACAATTGTAGAGAAAGTAGAAGATTTTTAAAAAGTAACTAATAAACTAACTTTTTGAGAGAAAGCAGAATATATTTTTTTAATAAATAATTAATATTAACTCTTTCCCTGCCAATCGACGATATATCGTCGGCTCAGATCGACGATATATCGTCGATTTCAGTATTCCGTTTCGTTCCGGTTTTTTGCGCAGTCCAATCCAAGTTTTATTTTAACCAAAGAGTAATAACTCTTGCTACTTTCGTTCTCGATCGACAGGCGCGTTTTTTCTTCAAATTGATTCGTTTTTAAAGTGTTTATTGTGCATTTTACTAAGCATAGTGATGGGCACAATCGACAGTGTGTCAAACTCTGTGCTAATAATCAATATAATTTCAAACTGTAAAGTGTATTTTGATCCTAAATAAATTTTCTTTCTGGTGTGTGAAGCTGATTCAGTGATTGGAATTATTCCTCCAGATTTGTTTTATCACTGTGGTATGTAGAAATATTTTTATTTTATTTTATCATTTCAAAAAGATCAACATGCTTTCAAAACATATATTTCAATAACATAATCAAATTAACATTTTTGTGGTTTTTTTTCTTATTCTTCACTCTTTTACCTTTAATTTGATATGAAATATGTCTATTTAACAACTATTATTGAAAGAACAGTAGCTTAAATGCCTAAGGTACTGAACTTTCTTTCCGGTGCCAGAGAAATGTCTGGCACAAACGTGGAAACATGCCTGGCAGGGAAAGAGTTAATAACAATTCTAAGAATTTGAGAGAAAGCAGAAGATTTTTTTTTAAAAGTAATGAAAGTATAACAGAAATGTACAAGTTCCGAAAAGGCAGGAGATTGTTTTAAAATTGAAAGTCAGTGTGACTTAAGGTCTGTGCCGTTGTTGTTTGACAGGTGGAACGGTTCATAGTGTTTCAACGAGAGCTGGAGGAGCTGGGAAAATTTGTGGAGATGCTTCCATTTGACGAAAACATCACGCATGGGGCTAACAGGACCACCGACAGCCCCCTTACCAACGCCACCATCCCCCTCACCCCGGACAGCCTCCAGCCCACCCCCTCCACCGACCCTGAAGGGAAACAGTGGAAACCGAGTTTCCTGCGCATTCTCACCTTCATGCAGAACGCGGTGTGTGGCAAGGAGCCCAAGAAGAAGAAGACGGGGGAGGCTGCCGCCGCTGCAGGCACGGCCAACTCTGCATCCACAGGAAGCAGCGATCCGGTGGAGGAGGACGAAGACATTGATATTGGTGAGACGTTGCTGTGTGACTTTGACCTTTTGCTGTAGCGAAATTGTGTTGGGAGGACTGAAGTGGAAGGGTTTACAGCTGGCAAAATGTAGACAGTTTTATTGGGTTTTCACTGGTCCTTCCATCCCACCTCCCATGCAAGAGGTGAACAATACTCACTGAACACTTTCACCGTGTGAACACTACTGACTGAACACTACTCACTGGTGAATACGACTCAGTAAATACTACTCAGCACTTGAAAACCGCTGTTCACTTGGTGAACGTTTTTCCGCGGTGGTTTAATGACGAATTTGTGAACACGATGTATTTCTGAGGACAGTATCGTCTTGAAAGCTGTTCCAATTTTAGCATTAATTGTGATGGTGGTGGTGGATAAATTGATGATGATGATGAATGGTGACAGAGAGAAAGGAAGAAGAGAGAGATCACTTCGCGATATCGCCTCTATGAGAAGTGATGTACGGTGGAGGAGTTACGTCCCTTCAACCTCACATGGGCTTGCTTTCGGTTCTTAGTCTCTTGTCTATATATGGGGGTTTTTAATTATATTTAAAAAAAATGTTTTAGACCGCGATTTTCACCTTTTGCTGTTGAAAATGTTTGAAATAAGGCTTTTCAAATTTGAGAAATTTTTTTTATGCACATCTGTTTATTTTTTCATGACTTGCTGCCTCTTGACCGTAAGGGTGTTATGAGCGCTTCCTAAACTGTAACCCGTGATATAGGTGGCTTTTGCATTGTTTTGTTGCTTGAAATAAACAGTATGTATAAGATAAATTGAGTTAAAATAAAAATAATAATAATATTTTAAAAAAAAACACCACTAGTCTAGAATATGTGTCATACATGCGTAATTTATTTTTTGTTCCGTATGGGGGTTATACAGCATACGGATTGATTGGCAGTTTTAGTGTGTATAATTTGTGTGTGTGTGTGTGTGTGTGTGTGTGTGATAAAGAAAGAGATGGAGATCGAAATATAAATAAAGATATTGACTAATTCGAAACGTAAATCTAGTTGTGAACACGGAAATTCATTTATTTACAAAAATATGCTTCGATTGATTTCAACATAATAATTAGGGTACGTAATAATTATACTCTCTCTCTCTCAGTCAGTCTTCTCTCTCTCTCTCTCTCTCTCTCTCTCTCTCTCTCTCTCTCTCTCTCTCTCTCTCTCTCTCTCTCGTATTTAAAAAAAGGTGAACAAGGCAACTTTCTGTGATCACAAATGAAACCATCCTGCAATCAACCCTATATATTTCATTCAAATTGACAATACATTCAGTGAGTCTTGTGACAAAATAAAAGGTTGGCATCTGTATTTTATTTTAGAATATTCTGCCACAACCTCATTTAATTATAACAGGATACGAAGTTGAGGAATTACAGACACAGTTCGGTGGACAGCAAATAACAAGCCGCTGAAATTTTGCTTTTCTCATACTGTCTTTACAATCTCTTTTTTTTTTTTTTTTTAAGTAGCCTTGGAGTTAACAATTGCAGAGAACATGACAATAGTGAGCTAATTAGTACGGCAAATCAAGTTGGGTTACTTAACAAACATCACATTAATCACGTTTATACCAAGACTTTGCAGTGCACCAGAATCGTTTTAAATCTAGATCTAGACAGAAGATGATACATGACAGCAAACGGCCAGAGGGCACCCCTTTTTAGTTCTACTGTGGCTTATTGACACTGACAATGACAGTAGTGAGTAGGCGTACTTTTTATTGATACTGAACTAAATTCAAGTTAATTATCCCTAAGTACTAACCCTACACACAACCTTTATTAATTCCTTGGGCTAATCCAAACCGTTTCTTACACGAAACATCACCTTAGTTCCAATCCGTCTTGTATCATTGACAACCATTCATTGACAGGTCTTGGTCATCATAATTCATTCATATCATGATTCTTGTCTGTCAGAATAGATCTACAATTTCTTCAAGAACTTAACCGTTCTTCTTCCTTTGGGAAACGAAAAAAACTCTTCCCCTTGCATGCAGCCTTTAATCGTGCATTTGTGCAGTTCAAAGTTGCACAGTGGTCACCGTAACTGCTCCTGCGATTTTTTTTCCCCCTCTCCATCAGATCTTCGCTCTGTGAAGCAGGCCTTTTCACACATGTTACAATCAAGTCGCATAACTCTTGACGCGTCATCACACCAATGGCGTCACTGCGCGGTCTATATATTCCTGGTCTATGATGGTGATCATGTGGATGATGATGACGGCTGTAAAGGTGACAATGATGATGAAATTAATTACCATGATGTTGGAGATCATGACGATGATGATGATGATGACAAGGACAAGGATGATGTTTCAGAGGCGCTGAGGATGTCGTCGCAGCAGAGAGAGATGCTGAAGATCATCACCCACTACCTGTACAGCAATCCCAAGATCCTGTACGCTCCCAACAACACTGCAGCCGACATCGTGGTGCAGAAGGTGAACTACAAGTTTTGAGTAACAATGGTCGTGTGAGACAAATAAGTAATATTGTGTTGTATCGTATTTTATGGTCGATTTGACTGCAGTTTTATTGATCAAGGTGGTGCTGGTGGGATCGTTTAACAGGATCATTTCGCTGTGATGTTGCTGATCAGCTGCAGTTATATTCCTTCACCCCTTCTCTCTTCCCCTTTTCCTCCCCTCCCTCCCCCATTCAGTGGCACTGACTACAGCAGTACAAAACTTTGGCAGGATTATCTGCCGTCCCAAAGTGGCTCATTGTAAGTTGTTGATGGAAACAAGGGAGACACAAAGTTGGTGTAGAACAGCAGCGGTAGGTGTCTCGCCTTTCTAGGTGTCACGCCTTTCTAAACAAATCTCATTCATTGAAAAAACAACAATTTGCGACCACTTTTGATTGTTGTCTTATTTCGTTGCGTTGTCTTTACGATAATCAAAACCTGTGATGTGTTTGTACTTGGTTTTTTTTTTTACTTTGTCAGGCCAACACAACGTTCAAGTTTATCGATGGTATTGGCGACTATGCTCGCAAGTGGCTCAACATCTCCCAAAACCTTCAGGAGTTTCTTGGGCAGTCCCAGACAGAACACAACCTGGACGCCATCAGAGAGGTCACAACTAAGGCTATTGTACCGATTGGCATGAATGAAACAAATCTGCAATCTTATAGTTTGTGTGTATATGTGTGTGTGTGTGAAAGCACGCATGCGTGCGTGCAAGTGAGCGAGTGAGTGTGTTTGTTGGAGAGATGTTAGTTTTTATGTAAGTTAACTGCTAATAGTTGGTAAAGTTTCTTCGTTTTGTTTCATAGTTCAAGTTGTTCTGTATTCATGTAAATGCCTAGAGCTAAGTCTAGATTAGGTGGATAAATAATAATAATAATAATAATAATAATAATAATAATAATGGTATCTATGTCTTTGGCTTCTGTCTACAAATACCTTTATTTCATGTAAATATGTGTACACAATTTGATTTTAGACCATTGTTTTTACTAGGAAGCTTAGTTAAGAGAAACCCCGAAGCTTTACACAATAACAATGTTGACAACTCCCTGTTGCTGATAGCTTGTGTAAATAGTAGTAGTTTTGCATTTGTATGAAACAAAATGCATTTGTGATCTTTACAGGTGTAGATTGGCATTGCTGGTCTGTGATTTTATCTTACAGTGACAGAGCAGACCATAGTAGCCCATAGCCTGACAGTGCTGTATGAACGAGTTCAAGAAATAAGAAGACAAAATCAAGCGTTGGGTGATGGGCAATTATGGGCTGTACTGGTCATTGTGGGATGAAACCAGAGATCAGCAATTCAAGTCTACCACTGTAAGGATCACATGCAATGTTCAATAGGGAGTAACTTTCAAACCGCTCGGTAAATGACTACTTTCATTCCTTGACAGCGACGACACCGCTACTTGGCTTTTACCTGTTACAGATGCAGTCGGATCTTAGCTCTCACAAGGGCGTCCTATGGCCGCTGTTCTCCATCCCCAAGCTGAGCCTCTTTGTGTCCAAACCCGTGCAGAACGCATCGCATTACCTCCACATCATCCACATGATCGACAGGGCCGCACACGAGTGGCTAGACCTCATCCAGGGCATCTCGCTCAACGTGTTCCAAGGGTTCGAGTCCGAGAAGGAGATGGTCACCTTCTTCCTCAACAAGGCCTACGCCCAGAACATCAGCGTTATTGCGGGTGCTTATTTTGACAAAAATTTATTTCATCTTTCTTGTATGACACTTTTCCACTTCAAGAGCTGCTCAAGGCGCTGGCCGATACAGGGTCTCACTCAAGCTGCCTAAGGCGCCCATGTGTGTTGTGTTTTGACTGAAGGATTGTGACGGCGAGTTTACTTGGAAAAGTGCATTGTTGCCACGTTAAAAGATGATACAATGGGTAATCGTTGTTCCAGTCGACCACTAAGCTTTCAATTGTGGGCAACCCTTCCTTGTTGTGGTAACAAAAACTGTGCCTTACTGTACACACGTTGGCAGCTGTGCTATGTTTAGAATCAACCATGATGATATCAAAAGGCCCATAAACACATGAATTTATTGATGTATTTTAAAAACTAGTTTTGAAAGAGGTTGTTATTTTGGGAGCTTAATCTTGTTTGTTTGTTGTTTTTCTTGTGGTGGGGCAACACTGACTGTGAATTGGAAAAGGATGTGTTAGCTGAAATTTGTGATCTGTAAGCTTTTCAACAGACGAGTGCTCAATATTTCATTTAAAAAAAGTTAGCCCGTTGTTGGCACAGTCATCAAGATGGTGATATCAGTGATGAGGGGTTTCTGTTCTGCCAGCTTACTTGTAAACTCTTTCTCTGCTTGCTCCCAGGTGTGGCCTTTGAAAACGTCATTGGAAAGGAGCTGCCTCCACACGTGCTGTATAAGATCCGGCAGAACGCAACCTTCGTCTACACCACCAAGAATGTCCGCAAGCAGACGTGGACCCCTGGGCCTGGTTACGGCGATCACAGATACTACCAGTTTGGATTTGTCTGGGTTCAGGTCAGGAGTAAATCTAAATGAGTTTTGAGTTGATGTTTAGCTTAGGTTTTGATATTGTCACCTCATCTCCCGTCCTGTTCCTTCAGGCGAGAGTATAAACCAAGGCCTAATCTGCGCACACACGCATTCTATGGCAAGGGATTTTAAAGGTCCTGACGCTTTTAGTACTTCTCTCGTGATGTTTGCCTCCCTTGGGTTGGGCTGTATTTTATACTGAATGGTTTCCCTTTGCTATGATTGCGCTATTTTAGTAACTGATGTATCGTTTTAATATTTTGTTTGTGCAATAATTACTGTATTTCTGATATTGTATTTTAATGAATTGATTAGTAGTGAAGTTTGTTTTTAATGTTTTTATTATGGCACAGCTGTGTGATAGTGGTGTGTGAGGTGTGTGTGGGTCACAAAAATGGATTAATCTCTAAATGTAATGTGTTTTTTTTAAATAGAAGTATTAGTTTTTAAGAACTGTTGTTTATTTTGTATGCTGTTATCCATTGAAATGCCACACAAATGGCTGGACACAATTCCTTTGATGGTAATAAACGTTTGTTGAATTGAATTGAATAATGGGTGTCCCAGTGACAGCCAGCAAGTGCTTGGTCCTATTTCCCCCAGGCTCAGTTGTCTCGGACGTTAGAGAGTGCACATAAAGCAGCAAGTTGGTGCTTGAGGCCAATTGGGTTAGTGCCTGTTTCAGGCCAGTGCCTTTTGCAGCTCTTTGAACCAGTAGAAGAACGATTATAACAAACGTAAACACCTTCCAAAGATGAAATTGGCAAAACCAGAGTTGCCTTAGTCATGCTCACTGCAACTATCAGCTTTATGTTCACTGATCAGCTGTGTACCACTTTCAGTCAGTCAGTCAGTCAGCTGTTTATAACCACTCATTCATCTGATCAGCTGGGAATGGATACCTGGGCCTATTTAGAAGCGAGGAAGATAAAGCAGCAAGGGTCTGGAGTTGGGGTGGCACCACCTTCTGAGAAAAATGTTCGAGATCCCAAATCTCCCCCCCCCCCCTCTCCCTATCCCCACTGCCTATCTCTCTCTCTCGCTGTATGAAATGGGCCCAGAGTCAATTCATTCAAACGTATCGTATCTCTCTCTGTATGAAATGGGCCCAGAGTCAATTCATTCAAACGTATCATATCTCTCTCTCTCTGTGTATGAAATGGGCCCAGAGTCAATTCATTCAAAAGTATCGTATCTCTCTCTCGCTGTATAAAATGGGCCCAGAGTCAATTCATTCAAACGTATCGTATCTCTCTCTCTCTGTGTATGAAATGGGCCCAGAGTCAATTCATTCAAACGTATCGTATATCTCTCTCACTGTATGAAATGGGCCCAGAGTCAATTCATTCAAACGTATCGTATATCTCTCTCACTGTATGAAATGGGCCCAGAGTCAATTCATTCAAACGTATCGTATATCTCTCTCACTGTATGAAATGGGCCCAGAGTCAATTCATTCAAACGTATCGTATCTCTCTCTCACTGTATGAAATGGGCCCAGAGTCAATTCATTCAAACGTATCGTATATCTCTCTCACTGTATGAAATGGGCCCAGAGTCAATTCATTCAAACGTATCGTATCTCTCTCTCTGTATGAAATGGGCCCAGAGTCAATTCATTCAAATGTATCATACCTCTCTCTCTGTATGAAATGGGCCCAGAGTCAATTCATTCAAACGTATCGTATCTCTCTCTCACTGTATGAAATGGGCCCAGAGTCAATTCATTCAAACGTATCGTATCTCTCACTGTATGAAATGGGCCCAGAGTCAATTCATTCAAACGTATCGTATCTCTCTCTCTGTATGAAATGGGCCCAGAGTCAATTCATTCAAATGTATCATACCTCTCTCTCTGTATGAAATGGGCCCAGAGTCAATTCATTCAAACGTATCGTATCTCTCTCTCACTGTATGAAATGGGCCCCAGAGTCAATTCATTCAAACGTATCGTATCTCTCACTGTATGAAATGGGCCCAGAGTCAATTCATTCAAACGTATCGTATCTCTCTCTCTGTATGAAATGGGCCCAGAGTCAATTCATTCAAATGTATCATACCTCTCTCTCTCGCTGTATGAAATGGGCCCAGAGTCAATTCATTCAAATGTATCATATCTCTCTCTCGCTGTATGAAATGGGCCCAGAGTCAATTCATTCAAACTTATCATCTCTCTCTCTCTCTCTTTTATATTACAGTGGAACCTCCGGTATACGACCGTCTTATACTGGAAACAAGGAGTGCGGGGCGGGGGGGGGGGGGGGGGGGGGGGGGGGTGTCTGGCTTGGAGGGGTATGTAGTCATAATTTTCACACTTACCAGCATGTATTTTCTCTGACAAAGGAAAGTGTAAAACATGTTTCATTTTTAGTTTTGTCTTTTATTCACAACTTCAAAAATAACGGAATGTTTCTTATTCTTGTCTCAACGAACCACTTCCAGACGCGTTCATCCAAGTCTGTCAGTGCAGAAGCTCTCAGTTTCGATGTTTTCCTTTCGCCACTTTCTCCACTCTCCCATCGTAGTTTCACAGATTCCTTATCCTTTATGTTTAGCTGAATTTGGGGCTTCCCAACATCTAAACTTCTTGCAATAGACAAACAACTCTCCTATTTTCACTTCTTTCAATCACTTTCATTCTCTCTGCCAAACTCAAAACTTTCCTCTTGCGCGACGCCATTTTGACAAGCCAGTATAGGCAAGTAATGTCCCTTACTTGCGAACCGGAAATAGCAGACAACAGCAGGCGTACACTAACATGAGAGAAAAAAAACGAAAAGTACAGACAATAAATTAACTGATATCTCTTTTAAATTGCCTAAGACGGTCGTATAAAGGGCTTAAGACACGGTCGCTGGTCGCATAAACGAGGTTGTCGCATACCAGAGGTCATTTATTATTGGAAGTGAATCCGTCAGAAGTTTTCAGGTCAGAGGGAGTCGTATACCAGAGAGACGGATACCGGAGGTTCCACTGTACCAACAAGGGTTTACCTTTACCCATGGGCCCTTTATTAAATGCAATCTAGTCATACATGTCCATGCTTGCACCTTATTTAATCCATATTGTTCCACGTTTCAGGACATGATAGAGAGAGCTATTGTGGACATCCAGTCAGGGAGGAAAGTGGTGGAACCAGGCACCTACATCCAGCAGTTCCCTTACCCATGCTATGTCTACGACCAGTAAGTCACGGTTACATTTCTGTGCACAACTATCATCACCATCATCATCTCCATCATCATCATCTGAAGGAATTGTGGTTAATGCACCGTTTGTCTGCCAGAGATGTAAGGAGACACGTTGTGTTATGTTTCAGGTTTGTGTTCATGATAGAACATGTGATGCCCCTGTGTCTGACCATCTCCTGGGTGTACAGTGTGGCCATGCTGGTCCAGAGCATTGTCTATGAGAAAGAGCATCGGCTGAAGGAGGTACATCCCTTGTTTCCCAATATGCAACCGCAAATAACCTGTGTAGGAATTCCAGAATTTTAATCTTGCCCACTAGGCTACTTTGAAGCCAGTTGCCCATTCATTTTTGTTTTGTTTTGTGTTTATATGAAGATGTTATTGGATCTCATAAAATCCTTCTAGCATAATAGCAGATACTGCACGATTCTTTGAAACATGACAAAAAGTATTGTGAAAAAAAAAAGGAACTGGTGAGTCAACATTTTAAAAAAATCAACACAAAAATTTATAGAACGAATGGACTGCAAGGTTAGTGTTCGCAAAAGGGTTGACTTAGTTACTCCCACATGGTGGTGCTCGCTACATTAGTGGTAAACTTTTAGGTGATTATCTCCTATCTAAATATTTCTCATAGTTTACTGAAAAAACAGAGAGAGAGAGAGAGAGTGAAAGAGAGAAAGAGAGATTTCATGTGGTTTCTCCTACATGCTGTGAGTGGGCCACATTGTCCTGCTTCAGGTGATGAAGATGATGGGTCTGAGTAATGCCGTCCATTGGTGCGCCTGGTTTTTGACCACCATACTCCAGATGACCGCCACCACCGCCATGCTGACTGCTATGCTGAAAGTGGGCAAGGTCCTGCCCCACAGCGACCCCTCCATCATCTTCATCGTCCTTCAAGTGTACGCCATCGCCATCATTTGCTTCTCGTGAGTGGGCAGGCTTTTCACTGTAGTGAGGAGGATTGTTATCCTTTAATATTACCCGCTGATTTGGAGTTTGATGGCACACAGTTTTCCACCTCACAGTCACATAATCAAACGATATGTTCGGACATCACAATAATGAAATTGTATTATGTTAACAAGAGAAATTGACAATTTGCAGTCGGTTAAAAAGTTACAAATAACAACCTATGCTCAAAACATCATTTACTGATTCACTCAATTGGAATTTACAATGGCATCAGTCATTCTACAGTCACAAACCAAATTCAGTTCGTAGTACAGTAATAACATACACTATACACATAGCACATACAATTTTAGAAACGTCACTGCATGGCACTGCGTTCATCCGCTGATATCATTGTCACTAGTCAAGTATTTTGCACAAATTTTAATACTTCTGTTGACTGTTCCACAATTCTGCACTCCCCCTTCCCCCCCATCCCCCTCATTATTTGCTTATGGTTTCATTTTTGAATTGTTGAAAAACAGAAAAAACAAACAAAAAAACTCCATCCTCTTGCAGGTTCCTGATCAGTGTGCTGTACTCCAAAGCGAAGGTAGCGGCGGCCTGCGCTGGTATCATCTACTTCCTGTCCTATGTGCCCTACATGTATCTCGCCATCAAGGAAGACATCGCCAACGACAAGATTCCTGCCGTCTACAAAACGGTGGCTGTGAGTAGACGTTTCTTCAATTCAGTTGAGACAAAAACGTTTTTTGCTAGTAACAATCTTCAATGTAACTGTATTCAGTTTAACTCAATTCAGTTCAATTGATTGAACACTGCAAATGTTGAAACTACTGGCTTCAAAATTAATGTTATTACTTCATAGTGTGGCCTAGTAGCATAGTGGGTAGGTGACTGGTTTCCTGTACTGAAGGTCGCGGGTTCCAACCCCACAGGGGACGAGCTTGCGTGACTTAGGTACGAGGCTTTTCAGGATGCACACTGAGGGTTTTCTTCAGGTACTCCGGTTTTCTTCCTCCCTTCAATAATGGTATTGGATGCCGTCCATCCAAAGGGCACAAAATAAAAACTCGATTTCTTTTCCGCCTTCTGTAATGGCTGTCTCTTTAGGCTGCCATAACTTTGAGTTCCATTGAAGGAAAAGCCTGTGATGGCATCCATGCAGTTTTATTATTATTATTATTATTATTATTATTCTTATTATTATTCTTATTATTATTATTAACATTCTATGCTTCAGTTCTTTTGCTGTTGCTTTCACCTCTGAAAGAGAGAGACTGAGAAAGATGGAGTAAACAATCATCCATGGTGCCCCAACAACCTTCAGGTTACGGGATAGGATTGGATAGGATTAATCTCTGAAAGCTTGCTTGCGAATGGCGTAGTGTGGCGTGTCTGTGGAAGTAAAAGTGTGCGTGATTTTAGGATGTAATTGCTGAGTAATAATGTGATAGATGCAGAATGTTTCTGTTATATCGGTTTGGTGTGTACTGTTGTCGTCCTTGTTTACGGAATGATCACACCCCACACCAAAGCTTTCCTTGTAATTTATGGGGACAGAGTGTGGAACCAGCTTAATGATGACGCACTCAGTGCTTGCACTCTGTCAGCATTAGGCTGAGGACTTACTAGAAGCCTGTGACTGTCAGATCTTGTGCAACAATTTTAAAAACTTTAAAATAGTGCCGCACTGGTTCATCCAGTCAAGAAAGACTTTTTTCTAAGGGTGTGGTCAGCCATGTCACGTGCAGCATCATGAAATTGTGGAGTTGTTTGTTCATCCCGGCGGAGTATACACAATATCTTGAAGAAAGAGAAGGTGAAGAGAGGAAGAAGAAGATGATGAAGATGAAGAAGAAGATGAAGAAGGAGAAGAAGACGTGGAAGTAGATGTATAATAGGTAGAGGACACCAGAGACAGCTAATCATCTAAACTACAGCTGTGGTAGTCCTTGACCAGTTTAATCCTACTTCAAATCTACAGTAAAATCGCGAAACTCCTTAACAACTACAGGAGCCAGAATGATCGACGCATTGATCGTGGACTCTCAACATCAAGATTATATTAGATATTCAATGTTTATAGGGTCCAGCAGACAGCCAAGAGCCGAATCAGGACCAATACAAAACTGTTCAAAATCAGACTAGAATATTAACATTAAAAAATTATTAAAGATGAACATAAAACTGGCATTACTGATGAAATTTAACCAAGTATACCAACAAGATGATTTGACCTATATGCGATAAAATAAACCAACATCACTTAAAAATGTAAACAGGTTCAACATCAAGAAGAAGAATGAGAAGAAGAAGAGGGATGAGAAGAAGACAAAATAGAAGGAGAAGAAGAAGGAGGAAGAGAAGAAGAAGGAGAGGAAGAGGAAGAAACAGTGGAAGAAGAGGAAGAAAAGGAAGAAGAAGATGGAAAAAAGAAGAAGACAATAAATATATGTTGAATTTTGAGCCACCGCACCCATCGTTTAAGGATTTGTCTGTCCTTGTCTCTGTGTTTTCAGTCCCTGTTCTCCACCACTGCATTCGGCCTGGGGGCCAAGTACTTTGCCTACTACGAGGAGATGGGAGTGGGTGTGCAGTACAACAACATCAACATTTCCCCGGTAGAGGGCGATGAGTACAACCTGTTCATGGTCCTGCTGATGATGGTCCTCGATTGCATCATCTACTCCCTCCTTGTCTGGTACATCGAGCATGTCCACCCTGGTCAGTACTTAAGGGAGGGAGTGGGTGGTGTTTTGTGTAGGGGAAGGATGGAAATGGGTGGGGGGGGGGGGTGTTATGATTGAAGAAGAGGTGGATGGCTGATGTGATGAAGAAAAGCAGGTGATGAAAATAAAAAATTTTAAAATTGCGTGTTGGGGATTTTAATGGATGGGGTGGTCATGTGGCGTAGAGGGTTGTTCGCCGGTTTCCTATGCCGAAGGTCGCAGGTTCGATTCCCTCAAGGGGCAAACTTATGCAGCTTAGGTGCGAGACTATTGAGGTCACAGAGGGTTTTCTCCGGATACTTTGGTTCCCTCCCTCCCTTCAATAATGGTATTGGATGCAGTCAATCTAAAATTTCACAAATAAAATTTTGATTTCCTTTCCGTCTGCTAATAGTGACTTGCCTTTACACCACAGGTTTGAGTGATGAATTTTTTGTTGTTGTTGTGTATGTAGGAGTGTCTGTAACATGTGGGCATGTATGTTGGTTACGGATCGCCGTGCTTTGAATCTAATTTAGGAATAAGGTGCATGCATATAGCATTTATTATTATTATTATTATTATTATTATTATTATTATTATTATTATTATTATTATTATCATCATTATTATGCCTTTCCTTAAATTTTGATCCTGAACCTTTGTATCTTCCAACCACAGTCACAGCCATTGTGTGTGAGTGCAAGCATGTGTGTGTGTGTTTTTATTAGGTATTTTAATGTTTTTGCTATGAGATCTAGTGAGGAAGGGCACGTACAAATGTTATTTATTATATTATTATATTTTTAATAGTACTAGTAGTAGTTTATTATTATTAATAGTAGTAGAAGTATTAATATAATACTTGTCACGCTTGCAAATGAAATTCGGGTTGCCTTCTCCGTGAAAGAATAGCCCTACCTAGGGTAATTGGGGTAGGGAAATAGGATGCAGCACTCGCTTGCTGGGTGGGGCTTTGTATCAGGTACCCACCCGCGTAGGACATAAGTGCCAGGATGTTTCTGAGCGATAGACTGCATGTTTCACAGAGTAGAGAACATGGGCTGTGCTCTCACCTGAAAGTATAATTATGGGAATGCAGAGCACTTACCTCGGTATCAGGGTCATGTGTCGTGCATCAGTATTTCAGAATGTACTATTTATTGTATTATTTATTGTACTGTTCTGATATAGCGCTTGTTCAGCTCAAGAACTGCTCAAGGCGCTGGCCGATACTGGGCCTAGCGGCAACTGCCCCAGGCTCTGAGGACACCAAAGGCACCCACGGTCCTGACCTCTTGTAACGATTGTTTTGCTGTTGTGTGTCCTTCAGGCATGTACGGTCTGCCCAAGCCCTGGTATTTCCCCTTCACCCGCAGCTACTGGTGCGGAGGCTCTATGCGCTCGGTGGAGGAGTGCCCCAACCCCCTCACCCTCTGTCGCCACGGCAACACTGGCTTCCTCTCCCTCATCGAGGAGGACCAGGCCTGCGCCATGGCCCAGCAGGACCCTGGTAAGAATGGGTTTGTGTATGAGAGGGGTTAATGTAGAGAGGGCTCATTGATGAGGGGGTTCATTTTATAAATGTGTTCATTTATGAGAGGGGTTGATTTATGAATTGGGTTAATTTACAAATGAGTTAATTTATGAGTTGGCTAATTTATTGTGCTCGTTTTAGTGTCCCTAATATTTTAGTCTCATTTTCTTTTGTAAACAAGAAGATGGCACTTAAAACTACGACTTGGGATTAGGGTTTTGAGGCATGGACTATGTGATAGGTCATCCATCGTGTATAGGTTAAATATTTTTATATTAACTTTATGCATTGAATCTCTGTCACCCCTAGAGGTAGGCACATTATAAATCAATAGTAATCATTGACAGTGTAATATCTTTGTCTATTGAAAACAGAATTCAGTTCAGTGGAGTTAATTGTTCTAGAAATGTATATCCAGGCTGCAACTGGGCGTGTACATTGACAGCTTGAGAGGCAACTTCTCTCTTGTATTTTGTCTTGTCCCAAAATGTTTTCCAGATTTTCGCAAGATGAGTCCTAAATAGTCAAAAAAATGATATTAAGAAAAAAAAAAAGTCAGCCCATCCGTCCATCTGTCCGCCGTCAGCTGTCTGTGCAAAAACTTTAAAGTGGCTTAGTACTCAGAACCTATTTCAACTATCAAAACCAAACTTGGTAAGATGGTGTTTACCCATAAATGATCAGTGAGTGAATGACTTCACTTCATAGTATGCAACAACATTGGGTTATTTGATGAGACATGCATGAGAGATCACTTGAAGGTCAATGGCATCACAATGTCAAGGTCACTGAAGGTCAAGGTCATCCCAAGGTCACCTTTTTGGTTTTGGTATAATACGTTGGTTGTACTTTTTTTTTGATAGTACAAGAGTATTTGAAGCCGAAGGTCGGTGTCATCTCAAGGTCAAGAGCATAGAAAGATAAAAGTCAGTATTTGTATTTTAATTGCCACTGTTTCATTTTGTTTTTTCTGGGCACTAATTTTCATGTTAAATATTGCAAGGTCCATAAGGAGCATGTGAGTCATATGGGCTTTGCCCTTCTAGTTTAAATATATATTTTTGGGGGCCTGTGTGTATTTCACAGAGCATGGTTGTGAACTGTAGTAGTACGCCATCAATTTGTGGGTTTACCTATTTGTAGGTGTGCTGCATCCACAACCTGAGCAAAGTTTAGCAGCTGGGAAAAAAAGGTTTTAGATCTAAATGTTTCTCTGTGCTCTCTATGTTTCTCTCCCTTTCCAGAGTATGCACGCAAGTTTGAGCCCGAGCCAGTTCACATGCGTCTGGGCGTGTGCATCGACAACCTAAGCAAAGTCTTCAAACTGGGAAAGAAGGTTGCCGTCAAGCGCCTGTCTCTGAATCTGTACGAAGGGCAGATCACCTCTTTCCTGGGTCACAACGGCGCGGGGAAGACTACCACCATGTGAGTTTTGCTTTGTTTCATAACCTTGGCAGCTTCCCTGTATGGACAGGGGACGGGCCCATTGTGGGGAACTCTCGTCAATGAGGTATGAAATCAGAGATCAGCAATTCCATTGTACCAATGTAAGGATCACAATGGATGTTGTTTCCTGCAAAGGCAGTACTAAGCACACAAGTTACAAACAATTGTTGAATAGGGAGTTACTTTCCAACCACCTTGTACAGTGGAACCTGCGGTATCCGGCTCTCTGGTATACGACTCCCTCCGTTATGTGACCTGAAAACTTCTGACGGATTCACTTCCAATAATAAATTACCTCTGGTATGCGACAACCTCGTTTATGCGACCAGCGACCGTGTCTTAAGCCCTTTATACGACCGTTCTTAGGGCAATTTAAAAGAGATATCAGTTCATTTGCTGTCTGTACCTTTCGTTTTTTCTCTCATGTTAGTGTACGCCTGCTGTTGTCTGCTATTTCCGGTTCGCAAATAAGGGACATTACTCGCCTACACTGGCTGTCAAAATGGCGTCGCGCAAGAGGAACGTTTTGAGTTTGGCAGAGAGAATGAAAGTGATTGAAAGAAGTGAAAATGGGGAGTTATTTGTCTATTGCAAGAAGTTTAGATGTTGGGAAGACCCAAATTGAGCTCATCATAAAGGATAAGGAATCTGTGAAACTACGATGGGAGAGTGGAGAAAGTGGCGAAAGGGAAACATCGAAACTGAGAGCTTCTGCACTGACAGACTTGGATGAACGCGTCTGGCAGTGGTTCGACTGTTTTCTATTTTTGAAGTTGTGAATAAAAGACAAAGCTAAAAATGAAACATGTTTTACAGTTTCCTTTGTCAGAGAATACATGCTGGTGAGTGTGAAAATTATGACTACATACCTTCCGAGCCTGACCCCTCTCCCTCCCCCCACCTTACCCCTTGTTTCCGGTATAAGACCACCTCTATTTTAAGACCGTTTTTTCTCAGATTTTGGACGGTCGTATACCGGAGGTTTCACTGTACAACTGTGTTGACTTTCAGATCATGGTGGAAATGACAAATGACTGCGTTTAAGTGGTAGGTGGGTAGGAAAGGTTTTGAACCGCCGTGATGTTTTCTTCTTAAGTGGCGGAAACTGTCCATGACAGCATCCTTCATGTGTCCTTCAAATGGTTAAACAAGCTGAGGTATTAGATTGATAGATAGATAGCTAGGATGATGTTGTGTTTTTTGATTTGCAGGTCTATGCTGTCAGGGTTGATCCCCCCAAGCAGTGGTTACGCCACGGTGTACGGCATGGACATCCGCACCGATATGGACATCATACGCCAGAGTCTTGGCATGTGTCCACAGCACAACGTCCTTTTTGACAAGTACGTGAATTAAGTCATTCCTGGCATTATTTAATTCGTCATTTACTTTAGACACAGGCCCCTTCCCTTCAAACCCACCCTCCTCCTCCCCATTTTTGGGGGGCAAAAGGGAGAGAAAAAAATTAAAGTCCAAGCACAATGAATACATTATGAAATTCTAATATCATTCATGGATCCATTCGTACTGTAATAAAAAAAAAAAGAAGACAAAATGTGTGGTGTTGCTATCCATATTAATTTAAATTGTAATGGTGCAATGCGTGAACTTTATGTTGTATTCTGTTGTGTACAGGTTCACAGTGGAGGAGCACTTGTGGTTCTATGCTCAGCTCAAAGGCATGAAAGACGAGGATATCCAGTTTGAAACTAACAAGTTGGTATTTATTTTACTTTCATCCATGCAGTTCTTTGGGTTGGTCGATTGTTCAGTTTTTGTGTTTTTTGCAGATGCTTTGTTTTAGTTTAACTTTCAGTCATTGCATTGTCGTGATTATGGAAAATGTCCTGACTATGTAAAATGTCGTGACTATGGAAAATGTCCTGACAAGGGCAGTGAAATAGTTTTGTATTTTGTTGTCTTCACACTGAGCTTGTTGGAGGGGTGAGTTCAGAAGGTGGGGGGTGGGTGTCAGGATTCACTGCAGGATAATCCCTAATTTCACCCAGTGCATTAAGCAGTGTTTTGTGGGTTTTCTCTTAAAGGCCCGACACCCTCCCCTTTCCCCAGGTGAAAATGCTAAAATTGCTTCAAAAATGGATTTTCAGTTGTTTTGTTGTTTTCATTTTTGGCATTTTCAAACCTTGTACAATCACCCTGTAATAAGATTTTGCCAATGTTGCTCTGTTTTGGGTTACTTTTTCTTGTTTAGTGCACAAAGCCAATTCTAACTTAATAGCTGTTGGGTCTTACAGTACAAAAAAGAAAACTGCTTGTTGAAAACCAGTGACAACATTTGTTGACTATTGTATTGGCTGCTCTCAGGATGATTGAAGACTTAGGTCTGCCGGACAAGCGGCACTGTAGGGTGGACTGTCTGTCTGGTGGCATGCAGCGCAAACTGTCCGTAGCCATCGCCTTTGTGGGTGGCTCTCGCACAGTCATTCTGGACGAGCCCACAGCCGGCGTGGACCCCTACGCCAGGCGAGCCATCTGGGACTTGCTAGTCAAGTTCAAACCAGGTGAGCGACCAGAGGAAATGTTTGTGTTTTTAGCTAATAGTCAGAAAATGAACACTTTGTGTTTGTTTTTTTTCAAAAATGCTTTTTTTTCAGTTGTGTGTGAGTATGGAAATACATTTGAATACCTTGCCATCTTGTTTCGTTGAAGTTGCTTTATTTTATTGCATGTTTTTTAAAAGTTCTTGAAGTTTGTGTGTGACTGTGGTGTTTTGTTGTTGTTGTTTGTGTGTGACTGCGGTGTTTTGTTGTTGTTGTTTGTGTGTGACTGTGGTGTTTTGTTGTTGTTTGTGTGTGACTGTGGTGTTTTGTTGTTGTTTGTGTGTGACTGTGGTGTTTTGTTGTTGTTTGTGTGTGACTGTGTTGTTTTGTTGTTGTTTGTGTGTGACTGTGGTGTTTTGTTGTTGTTTTTGTGTGACTGTGATGTTTTGTTGTTGTTTGTGTGTGACTGTGGTGTTTTGTTGTTTGTGTGTGACTGTGGTGTTTTGTTGTTGTTGTTTGTGTGTGACTGTGGTGTTTTGTTGTTGATGTTTGTTTGAGACTGTGGTGTTTTGTTGTCGTTGACTCTAGGCGTTTGTTTAGGATTTTTCAAGTTTGGATAATATTCGTTTGTACTGATTCTGGCAACAGCTTCTAAGAATTTCAAAATATCCTTGGGGCACTTATCCTTAGCACTTTGGGCTGTGAGCTGCTCATTTGTGTGTGTGTGTGAGCTCGCGCGCGTTCTCCTTACAAGGGCATGGTTTGGGATGTGTTATTTAACTTCTATAAAAAGCATTTTTAGTTTTAGATGTTTCTGTAGTAACTTATTTTCTATTGGTAATTACTGTGATTGTTGGGCTGTGATACTGTGCTGATTGTGATATTGATTTGGCAGCGGTTGTGTGCGTGAAGGGGATGTGTACCTGATGCACTCTTGTTTATGACAATGGCTTTTATGTTACATAGTGTCAGTTTTATTATGTACAATGAAATGTGTGTGTAAGGGGGAGTGACCAATGTGTTAGATTTAAAGAGTGTTATGTATGCATGAATGTTTACATTTTATATGTTTCTTTTTTTTTTTTCAAGCCTGAATGTCTTTTATTTATTGGAGCAATGTTTAACTACTTTCATCATTCCTTGTAAGAGGTCATGGAGATTTATTGAATTGAAATGACCTTGCCAAACCTGCGTGTGCAGGCCGCACCATCCTCCTCTCCACTCACCACATGGACGAGGCAGACATCTTGGGCGACCGCATCGCCATCATCTCCAACGGCCAGCTCAAATGCTGCGGGTCCTCCATGTTTCTGAAGAACAACATCGGCGACGGCTATCACCTCAGCATGGTGAAGGCTGAACCGGAGGAAAGCTCGCCGGAGGATGAGGACAATGAGCACGATGGTGAGGGGTTCATTTTCTTACATTTCCAATGAAGCATGGTCTTCTTTCTTTCTAAACTTTACTGTGTTCTTATTGTGCTCTTCTTTGTGATTGTCAGTATCTCATGGCAGGGCTGAATTAATAACGTGTGTTAACGATCAGCATTAAGAGCCTTTGCAGCAGCGAAGAGCCTTGATGATCAGTCCATTAATTAATTGATTATTCAGTACAACTTCTGTTAATCTGATGAATAAAAATTGATGCAACAACAACAACAACAGTCTTGTTTCCTTACTGTACAAACGTGGTGTGTGAAGGGATGCTTTTCTTTTTTGAGGGCAGCAGAACAAGAAGTTGTTTTGATCAGTAACTGGGAAGGAAAAGTGAGAAAATATGTATGACTATTTATGTAATAATAATAATAATGATAATAATAATAATAATAATAATAATAATAATAATAAGAAGAAGAAGAAGAAGAAGAAGAAGAAGAAGAAGAAGAATAGTAGATGCTTTATACACGCTTTTCCCCAAATCACCAATGAGGCTCAAGAGTGCGGCAATCTGTACCAACATAGCCTCACATGTTTCACCCACTCCCTCATACTCAGCAAACACACATCTATCTCTCAAACATTTGGTGTAAAGGCAGGGAGATCACTATTACAAGACTGAAATGTGCTTCTGTACAAGAAAATGTTTGAAAGTAACTAACAAATTCACAGATTCCTATAAAGATACCACTAGTTCAAGATAATAAGTCTTCAATACAATACAATACAATTCAACTGAATTCATATTTATTGTCCAACATTGATATTACCTACACAGAAGTGTAAAATTGCCTTTGGCATGGGCGCAAATTTTTGCATAAAATAAAGAAATGAACAATAATACAATTTTCTTCAGAGTTTCAATTATAATTTACCCTCGGGGTAACCTAGAGAATACCCCCAGGACACATGTAGCAGCTAGGATTTCTTTAGGGTAAATGTAGATTTCCATGCATGTAGGTTTGTGCCGTGTGACAATATATATATTGCTGGATTGTTTTGTTTCTTCTGTGAAGTACTTAGTTTTGTTTAGTTCCTTTTCTGTATACTTTCTGTTCACAACAGGAGTGAAGGAGCAGAGCAGAGACAAGCCGATACGCCAGTCACCGTGCAGTGTGGAGGACGTGGGCCACTTCATACAGAAGCATGTGCCGTCTGCATACATGGTGGGCGAGACGCCGAGAGAGCTGCACTACATCCTACCGTTCGAGGAGGGCAAGAAAGGAAACTTCAAAAAACTGTTCCAGGTATGTCCCAGTTCTATTTTGTTAGCCATCCTAAACAGACAGTTGCTTCTAGTCTGGGAGAGTCTTCAGTGGTAGCAGGAGTTCATGAGATGCTGAAAACTTGGCTCGTGGGTGCCACCACCAAAATGGATTTTTTGGTATGGAGATGGACACTGCACGCAAATTTCCTTGTGAATGTTTATGGGGAAAAAAAAAGGATGTTGTATTCTGTGTTCTGTCAGTACATTTTTATGGGTTGCAACCTTGACTTCTGTGCAGGCATTGGACAACTCGCTGCCAGAGCTGAAAGTGAACAGTTACGGGGTGATGGACACCAACCTGGAAGAAATCTTCCTCAAAGTGACGGAGGCCGCTTGCCAGGAGGAGGACAGCAACACCGAGACGCCCAAACCCGCAGATGCCCTGTCGCTTGACTCAGTCCCTGCTGTGGCCGTCACTTCCACTTCCGCTGCTTCTAGCGGTATGGTATTATGTTGTTGTTGTTGTCATTGATGTTGTGGTTGTTGTTGCTGTTCTTCATCTTCTTCTTTTTTTCTTCTTCTTTTCTTCCTCCTATTTCTTTTCCTCCTCCTGGGGCTCTTTGTGGTTTCCTTTTGTATCTTCTGTCGTCTCATGTTCTGTGTCTCTCTATCTCTGCCTTCCAGAGCGTCCAGGCTGCGATGGATCTTCCTCGCTAGACAGCATCCTCGATCCGTCAGAAAACGCAGAGCGTGGCCAGACCGAAATGGGAGCCACTGGGGGGCAGCTGGGGACACAAATGGCAGAACTCAACATTTTGCGTCTTAACAACCTCTCCGAAAATGGCCACCGGTATTGTACCTTTTTTTTCTGTAAAAAAAAAAATCAAAATAATTTTCCTCAGAAAAATAGCAATAAGGTCCCTCAACAGGGTGGTTTGAGTTTTATTGGCCAGTGCCTTGAGCAGCTCTTGAACTGGAAAAAGTGCTCTATAAAAACGATGAAACAATGCTTTTGCTGATGTTGGCATAAACTGGGATACCTGACTCTTTAGTTCTAATCAGAGACAGGACAGAAGAGAGGGAAAGGAGATGGACTCAATGCTGGCCCAGTAAAAAGGAAGGTTATTTCACTTTTAACTTTACATCGTGAGAACCTCTCTGCATTTGTAACATTTATTTCACATTTAATTTTAATTACTAATGTGGTAGAGATTATAATCTCGGTAGCGCCTGATAGTGAGATGGCAGGAAGAACAAGCAATCAAGCGATCGATCTGGGGGGAGTCATGCAGAATTGCAGCACCCTCCCCTCTGGGTTATGTTTCCAGACGATATTACGTCATCCACAGATGTGAATTCTTTTTGCTGGAAGCTCATTGACTTAGCATACCTCAACTTTTTTTTTCATATTATTTATTGCCAAATAAACTTTTCATTATTTAGACACAGATGATGTTGTTATTACTAGAAGTAGGAGGAATAGCAAGGCACGGTGCAAGGAGGCAGAAGAAGAGGGAGACAGAAAAAGAGGTGGGAAGACAACATTCGAGAATGGGTGAAGCCATGAAGACTGCTGAGGCCGGGACAGAGAAAGATGGAGTACACTGCCTAAACGATCATCTGTGGTTTCCTAATGACTTTCAAGTTAAAGGATAGGATAGGATAGGTAGATAGGAGAAATAGTAGTAGTAGCAGTTATGTTGGACTTAGTAGCAGGTATCCCACACCGTGGCGCTCGCTATATTAGTGTGAAACTTTCAACAGGATTATCTCCCTTCCAAATGTTGCTTATAATTGGTTGACTTAGCTGCAGTTTGCCCTGTTCCCCCCCCCCTCTCTCTCTCTCTCTCTCTCTCTCTCACAAACACACACACACACACACAGTGACACTCACTACATTAGTTTACTTTCATTTCACTGCATTAGTTCCCTATCCAAATGTCACCTCCTTTGTTGCCCCCCGTGGGGGTGCCGGGGCTTTTTGTATAGTTTCCCCACTTTCTGAAAATGTAGTGCTTTAAATTCCCACTGCCGCTGTCTTCCTCCTTTGTTCTTTTTCATTGCCACTCTGTTCTATCAATCTGCTATACTATTTTCTTTGCCAGACCAATCACCTACCTTTTTTCTTGAAAACTCTTCCCAAACTCCTCATTTGTGTATGAGGTCTGTTGGGTCAGCTTGGGAATATTAGACGCTTTCTGCCAAATGTACGTGTTTTGTTGATATTTTATAATGATGTATATATTCTATTTTGTTTTTGTAAATGGGGGTTCGATAAATTAGAGTATAGCCTCAGTGTTCGCTGCGTGGGATGCCTTTATTGTAAAGTGACCAGCTGGTGGAGTGCCTTCAGCGTTACCACTATGGTTGTTTCAGCAGATATTTTATACGGATCAGGAGTGAGTCCTCTTTCAACCAAGTTGTAGTCTTGATTTTGTGGTCCTGATTCGGCTCTTTGCAGTCCATTGGACCCTGTAAGCAATGATTATGAATAACTAACTAACTAACCTCCTTGTTGCTGAAACAGTGTTATTACCTCATCCTCATCATCGATAACAATTACAACAATTGTTGTTTCCGTTATTACAGAACCAGCCTAAGCAGTTCCAGAAGCAGTGAACAAAAGAGAAGAAGCGGCGACAGCAGAAGAAGCAGCAGTGATAGGAGCACCGGTGACCGGAGGAGCAGCAGTGACTCTCAGCAAGGCAGCAGTGACATAGGCGTAGGCAGGAGAGGCAGCGGTGACACCAGGAGGCAGCCCAACAACATGACGTCTTTCCACTTTGTCCATGGTCAGCACCGTTTATGCTTTACAATAAAAATGCTGTCTTTTTAGTGGCCAGAACTCTCCATGACATCAGCCCTCATGTCTCCCCAACAGCCTCACAGGCTGAGGGATTAGATGGTGGTCTTTTTTTATTGTTGAGTTTAATTATTATTATTATTATTTTTTTTTTTAAGTGATGGTTATGGTGGTTACTCTCTTCCTTCTCTTCTTTTTCTTCTTCTTCTTCTTTTTCTTTTTCTTTTTCTTCTTCTTCTTTTTTTTCTTCTTCTTTTTCTTCTTCTTCTTTTTCTTCTTTTTCTTCTTCTTCTTTTTCTTCTTTTTCTTCTTCTTCTTCTTCTTCTTCTTCTTCTTCTTTTCACCCGATACACATTGGTCGAACGCTACCAGAAGCATGCGTTATTAGTCGCCTCAACAGGCGATAGAGCATGCTCCCATGCTTCAGAGCACTGCTTTCTATACGCTTCAAGCTCTATAGTCACGGAAAAAGCGCAATTTCACTGCAGTCAACTCATGAAAATAGAAAAATGTAAGTTTCGTCTCCCCTAGGGGACGAATTAGGTCAAACTGTATTAGTTTCTAGGTCAACTGTCTTTTACGAACCGTTTGACAATGTTTTTGAACCGTTTGTTGACGCCGGATAGTGTCCTCACTTGGTTTCATGCAATTTAAGAATCCAACAAGGCAATTGGGTTTTTGAGATGGAAAGAGCAGAATGTTGTAGAGCAGCATTCTGTATATATTTACAGTGAAATTGCGCTTTTTCCGTCACTATAGCGCTTGAAGCGTGTAGGAAGCAGTGCTATGAAGCATGAGAGCATGCTTTATCGCCTGTTGAGGCGACTAGTAAAACATGCTTCTGGCAGCCTTCGACCAATGTGTACCGAGTGTTCTTCTTCTTCTTCTTCTTCTTCTTCTTCTTCTTCTTCTTCTTCTTCTTCTTCTTCTTCTTCTTCTTCTTCTTCTTCTTCTTCAGATTTTTGCAAATCTATGCAACATGAATCCTAAATAATCCAAAAATGACATTTAAAAAAAAAAAGTCTTTCCGTTGTCTGCTGTCTGTCTGTGCAAAATGCAAAACTTCCAAATGGATTAATATCGCAGAACCTATTTGAACTATCATAACCAAACTTTGTAAGATGGTGTATACCCATGAGACCTCATAAATGATCTGTAAATGAATTACTTCACTTCAAGATCAAGATCACAGGGTCATTAAATGTTTTTCACAAAATTTCACTTTTTTTTCTAGGTTATTAATATTGAACTTATGATTCTTTGATGCATGATAGGTATCAATGAGACACACATACTATACAAATGTGGTTAACCTTGCTCACATTCACTGGAGCTGTCCCAATTAAGTTTTTATAGGTTCCTTAAAGTGACCTTGACCCTAAACTATGAGAGATATAAAGTCCAAACTTGTTGTATTTAGAAATGATAGATTGATCTTTCATATATGATCCATTTTTGCGTTGCTCTTAAATGTCAAGGTCATTTTAGACCTTGCAAAAAAAGGTCATCGTGCCAGGAAATTGCTGTTTATTTAACCCATAGTATGCAACAACATTGGATTATTTGATCAGACATGCATGAGAGGTCACTGAAGGTCAAGGTCATTCTAAGGTCACCATTGTGTTGCCATAATATAACTTTTGCTATAGTTTATTTGATATTACATGAGTGTATTTGGAGCCAGAGGTCATTTAAGTTAATCTCAAGATCATGAGCATAGAAAGATCAAAGTCAGTATTACTTTGCATTTTAATGCCACCGTTTGTTTTTCGTTTTTCTGGCCACTCATTTTCATGTTAAATATTGCCAGTTTTATAAGGAGCATGTGAGTCATATGGGCTTTGCCCTTCTCCTTCTTCTCGTCCTCCTCCTCCTCCTCCTCCTTCTTCTTCTTCTTCTTGTGCTTGTCACATTCTTTCATAATAGATGCCTTTATAAGTAGCATTATTATTATTATTATTATTATTATTATTATTATTATTATTATTATTATTATTATTATTATATAAATTCTTAAGGATTAATTTTTTTTGTACAGATGCGTCAGACTCTCCACGCATTTTGCTGGAGGGTCGTGGCAGTCATGTGCTGAAACCTCACTTGTTGTTGCTGAACCATTTTAAGGCTGTGATCATCAAACGGTTCCACTACATCACCCGCAACTGGCGATCCCTCTTTTCTCAGATCATCCTACCCGCCATCTTTGTGGCCATTGCCATGACGGTAAGCTCCAGCAAGGAGGCAGTCTTTAAAAAAAACTGTTTGTATTATCTGGAAACTAATTTAAAGCAGCCGAGAATTTGAACGAATCAAACGTTGGTCTGTCAGTTGGTCAATCCGTCTGTTTGTTGCTTGCCACACCTCAAGAACAAGTCAAGTTGTCTGAAAGCTAGACTATGCTGCAAGGGGGTGACTCAGGCGGCTAAAGTTAGATCCTGTGTCAACCAGCGCCTTGAGCAGCTCTTGAGCTAGAAAAGTGCTTTATAAGAATGATTAAAAAAATATATATATATATTCTTTTGAGTTTATTTTAGTAATGCAAGTTAAAATTCTTCTTGATTTTTATGTTTAAAAAAAATCTACTGGGAAATGTCTGGTGTAGTTGAAGGACGGCTACATGCGTAAAAATAAAATAAAAATAAATAAATACTGACATACAGGGGACACAATTCTAGCTCAACAAGCAAACAGTCATTGATTGATCAACACCAATGGCTCTATGTAATTCTTGTAATTAGTAAAAATTAGTACAAAAAATGTGTTGTATTGTTGCATTTGAGGAAGAGTGTTGGTTTGACACACAAAAAAAATAACAAAAGAAAGAGAATTGAATTGCTCCTGCCACAACCTTCATTGTTGGCCACATCAATCTTTTCAGGGTAATCACAGAAGCAACATAATGCCTCTGCTCTATACTTCTGTGGAGGAAAATAATTCCATGTGGAACTTTACAGCCAAAATCTTTCTTTCAAAACCATAGTGTAAGAGAGTGGTACAGTGAAAGCTGTAGTTTTGAATGCTGCAGAACATGTTCATTTTTACATAACAGTCGTTCTGCCTGAACCCTTGTCGTATGTCAGGATCCTTCTGGTGACTTTTGTAATCACCAGTTGTTTTCCTTTCACGCAATTTATTTGTTGAAATCACTTTTTGTCTTTCGCTAGGTGGCTCTGGCGGCCCCCAACGTTGATGACTTGCCTCCCTTGGAACTGTCCACACTGCAGTACTACAACTTGACACAGCCACGCGGCCACTTCGTGCCCTTCACCAACGAAAGGATGAGCTCTGCATCCAAGGCGAGGAAATCTTGTCCTGTCTGTCTTGCTGTGCCATGTCTCCGGGGGCAGTTTTGTGCCAGTATAGGGCATGAGCATCGCATTCAAAGTATTGTACTGTACAGACTGCGAGGCGATTCTACAATATAAGCCGCACCACCCTATTCCTCATCCCCCACCAAAACATGTACATTACAGCTGAACAAGCCAAGAAGTTACGTATCTTGTTATTACAAGGGTATGGCAGGGCACCTGTTGACTGGATAGTAATACCTGATATTAACAAGTAAACAAAATGACAGTCAAGCGTCGCATTTATCATTACTATGGATGCAAATGTGAGTTGTTGAAAATGAATCAGAAAAATGGAATTACCAAATATCCACAACTATTTTCAAATCGTTGATGTTGTTTGTTATTTTTCTTTCTGTTTTCTTGTCTTCAGGTCAATCCACAAGACGCACAAGCATTGCGGCTGATCGACACGCTGAGTCTAGCCTCCGGGATCGGCGCCAGCTGCGTCCGCCAGCCTGAAGGAGCTTTGGACGTTGGGGGACGGTACAACTACAACCCAGAGTGCTGGTGGCTGAGGGACAAAGGAAACATTAAGCACAGCACTTCACTGCCCAGCAGAAATGTGTCCTTGGACAGCCTGGTGCCTGGAAGTGATGGAGATGATGGCATCTGTGAGTGGCAGTGGGACTATCTGATACAGGGAGTGATGGAGATGATGGCAGTGTTAATGTCTTATAAATGGGTTAATGACATCTATAAGTGGCAGTGGGACTATCTTATACAGGGAGTGATGGAAATGATGGCAGTGTTACTGTCTTATAAATGGATTAATGACATCTATAAGTGGCAGTGGGACTATCTTATACAGGGAGTGATGGAGATGATGGCAGTGTTAATGTCTTATAAATGGGTTAATGACATCTATAAGTGGCAGTGGGACTATCTTATACAGGGAGTGATGGAGATGATGGCAGTGTTCATGTCTTATAAATGGGTTAATGACATCTATAAGTGGCAGTGGGACTATCTGATACAGGGAATGATGGAGATGATGGCAGTGTTCATGTCTTATAAATGGGTTAATGACATCTATAAGTGGCAGTGGGACTTTCTTATACAGGGAGCGATAGAGATGATGGTAGTGTTTGTATCATATACAGGGAGTGACAGAAATGATGGTAGTGTTTGTTTCATATATACAAAGAGTGACGGAGATGATGGTAGTGTTTGTATCATATATACAGGGAGTGAAGGAGATGATGGTAGTGTTTGTATTGTATACAGGGAGTGACAGAGATGATGGTAGTGTTTGTATCGTATGCAGGGAGTGACAGGGATGATGGTAGTGTTTGTATCGTATACAGGGAGTGATGGAGATGATGGTAGTGTTTGTATTGTATATGTGGAGTGACGGAGATGATGGTAGTGTTTGTATCGCATACAGGGAGTGACAGAGATGATGGTAGTGTTTGTATCGTATACGGGGAGTGACGGGGCTGATGGTAGTGTTCGTATTGTTTACAGCGAGTGACGGAGATGATGGTAGTATTTATATTTTATACAGGGAGTGACAGAGATGATGGTAGTGCTAGTATGTTATAAAAGTAATGATAAGTGTTGGTGATCGTGTTGGTGATTGTGGTGGATTCTACTTGCCTCGTCAACAGTGATACTAAGCACATGGTGAATACTAACAGAATCCCGCTCACCCAATTCACTGAACACTACTCTCCTAGTGAACACTAGCCACATATGAATGTTTCTGGCTGAACACTTGCCTTTGGAGTGAAGTGTGCATAGAATCATAAGGGGAACGGAAATCAGCAGTGAAAGTTGTGCCGTAAAATAGTATAGTCATATTATATTGACAATTATTTTATATCTTCTTTTTTTTGTTTCTTTCATATCCGGATAATATTGGTAGTATAATATTATTATTCAAAGAGAAGCAAAACATAGATTCGTTTCGATCCAAGCTTGAAAGCATACATCTTCTGATTTCTGTCCTTTTGTGAACTATCCGCCGGATCTGAGACAGCACTGTTATTGTGTTTTTGGGTGGGTAGGTGCGTTGTGTATGATATTATGACGTTAACATTTGTTGAGGTCATTGGGTGTTTCTTCTCCATGTTTGCAAGTGTTCTCGTAAATTCCTCTTATTGTTGTACACATTTTCTTGTCTTGATTTTGTTTTTGTTGTTCAAACGCTTGTTATTTCTATATCCGTTTCCTTCCCCCACCCACCCCTCCTCTCCACACTTCTGCCTCTTCCCCCAAAAGCGCTGTGAGCACACCTTATGTTGTGAAGTTTTTATATATGTTGTATCATTCATTCATTCATTGATTCACTGTTTAGTACAAACTTTCATTTTCCTCTTCTTTTTTTTTCAGATCCAGAGTATTCCAAACAGCAGTACTATCCAGATTGCAGTTGTGCCAAAGATTTCTCTGGCTACACTTGCACCTCCCAGGGGCACCCAGAGCCCCAGACATTCCGAGTGATCACTCAGGACTGGCTGGTCAACATCACAGGGCAACATACTGAGGACTACATTCTGTACACCACTTACGACAAGCAACTTCATAGGTATGCACAGCACAACACTTCTTTAGTGCCTCAAACAAGGAATTGGCACTAGCATTTGGCATCAAAAGGAAAGTACATTTTAAAGCCATAGGTGTTAAATTGACAAGGAATTACAATCACCCCTTAATAATCTAACAAAAACATATGCTATATCCACTTGTGGCCGTGTGGCATAAGGCTGGACTAACTTGCCTTTTCCACAGGCTAGAAACCATTGGTGCCCGACAGATGTGTGATCGATTCTGCATCTGGGCGTTGTGTTTCTTTGAATATTTATTTTACTTTTGACTTGGGCAATCTCTTGGTGGGTTTTCTCCGGGTACTCTGGTTTACTCCCCCAGCAAAATTTCAAAACACAACTAATATTAGGTAGTTTGGCTTTGGGCGTGCCACAGGCGAGTCGTCTACGCCTTCTCCATGGGGAGGGGCCCAGAATTTCCCAATAAAATGGACAATAAACTATACAGTGTCAAGTGTAATAAATACATTTGTGCAGGCAATTATCACAGTTCATCAATACAACAGTCATACTACTACTATCACAGTTCATCAATACAACACAGTCACACTGTCTACTATCACAGTTCATCAATACAACACAGTCATACTATACTATTCAAAATAATACAAGGGCCACTTGGACATATGGGTCTCTCTTATATATATCAGAAACACGAATTCAATTTATTAGTTCATCATATTTTATTGCAATCATTCTGCATCAATAACAAAAAAGATTTTAGACATCAGTCGCTTAAAATTCGAGTAAATTCAATTTAACTGGACATACCCCCCATTTACAAAATCAAAACTTTAGAAACCAAAAATCTATAGAGTCAGTATCGGGTGTGGCCACCGTTTGCATCAATGCAGTCTTGGCATCGTTGTCTCATGGACCGTATAAGGTTATGGAGGCTGTTTCCTGGGATGGCCAACCACTCTTGCTGGAGAACTTGGGCCAGAACTTCTAGGTTAGCTCCTGGAGGGAGGTTTGCCCGTGTCTGTCGACCCAAGACATCCCACAGATGTTCTATGGGGTTCAAATCGGGTGATCGAGCCGGCCAATCCATTCTTATGACGTGCTGTTGCTGCAGGAAGTCATTTACGATACACGCTCGGTGGGGTCTGGCATTATCGTCCTGTAGTATGGCATCTTCCCCAATGGCCCGCAGAGCTGGGAGAACCCTAGGTTGTAGGACGTCATCCCTGTAGCCAATACCGTTTAAGTTGCCATGAATTTGGAGCAGGGGTGTTCTGAAGTTTAATGCGAAGCAACCCCACATCATGACAGATCCACCACCAAAGCGTTCATGCTCGCGCACCGTTGCATCAGCAAAACGCTCCCGTGGACGCTTCCAAACATTCACTCGACGGTCGTTGAAAGACAAGGAGAACCGAGACTCGTCTGTAAAGAGCACCCTTGACCAATGTTGCCTAGTCCACACCAAATGACGCCGAGCCCAGGCCAAACGCTCTGCAAGGTGAGCTGGGGTGAGCAAAGGCCGTACTGCTGGTTGTCTTGATCGCAGGTTTGCCTCGTGTAGATGGTTGCGAATTGTCTGGTCGCTGACGTTAACATTGCTGGCTGCTTGAAGCTGTCTTCTGATGGTGTTTGCTGTAGCGGACTTCATTCTCAGAGCTGACAGGGTGATGAAATGGTCTTGTCTTGCAGTGGTAACGCGGGGGCGTCCGGACCTTCTTGGTTCTTGGATGCTTCCAGTGTTGTTAAAGCGCTCCCGCAGCCTTTGGACAACGGAGTTGGACACTCCCAGCCGCCTGCCAACTTCTCTCACCCCCACCTCTTCCTGAAGCCATACAATAGCTCTGCCTCTATCCGCATCAGTCATTCATCGCCTTGGGGGCATGGTTAGAAAAGGAGCAAAAGCGCTGCCATTTATACCCAGAAAAAAGCGCCGATTGTTGAACTGAACTCAGAAAACGCAAGCCTTTCGCGTGCAAATCACTTTTTAATGTTTAAAATTTTGCTTTATTAGCAAGACAACAGTAAATTAGGATCATTTTTTTGTAAAAATTGGGTTTGTTTTTTAACTCAGTGCAGAAAGTTCAAAACTCACACATGTGATTACTTGTCAGAATAAGATTGTCTTGAATGTTACTGTGCAGGATAAGTTTTGTAATAAGCAATGTAAGCGATATTATTGATAGCAGCAAAAAATAATTAAACTAAATGAAATATGAGAGTGGCCCTTCAATTATTTTGAGTAGTATACTACTATCACAGTTCATCAATGTAACACAGTCACACTACTACTATCACAGTTCATCAATACAACACAGTCACACTACTACTATCACAGTTCATCAATACAAAACAGTCATACTACTACTATCACAGTTCATCAATACAACACAGTCACACTACTACTATCACAGTTCATCAATACAACACAGTCATACTATTGCTATCACAGTTCATCAATACAACACAGTCATACTATTACTATCACAGTTCATCAATACAACACAGTCACAATACTACTATCACAGTTCATCAATACAACACAGTCATACTACTATCACAGTTCATCAATACAACACAGTCATACTACTACTATCACAGTTCCATATCACAATTACATCTCATCAATTCACATTCACAAGTTAGACATATATACAAATCACCCTATAAGAGTGTATCACTTTTCATAAACTTATTACATTCATGCAAGTCACTATGAGGGAACCTACAAATGATAAGATGTTATGGGCGGTGCATTGGGTTGGGCGCTGTAATTAGTGACTTCCAAAGCAATTGAAGCTTGGCATGTTCAACGGTAAGATTGCAGGCAGGTTCAAAACCGGCTGACAGCCTGAAATGCCCCTCTGCTCTTCCACCCTCTCACTTCCCACCCATCACCCCTCTGCTCCTCCACCCTCTCACTTCCCACCCATCACCCCCCTGCTCCTCCACCCTCTCACTTCCCACCCATCACCCCTCTCCCCCAACTAAAAAACAAAATCCCAAAAAACATGACCTTGATGCTCAGGCAAGCTCTCCTTAAACCAAGGTCTGGTCTGTGAATGGAAACCTTCCATCACATGGATTAAAGATCCTGACACCCATGCCTTAGACCGGTAAGCGCCAGCTATGTAAATACACCCAGCAAGCACTAGGGACCTTCTCTCCCCATCCCCGGTGCAAGAACGTGCTCAGTTGTCTGGGGGCAAACGCGCCTTGAGCAACAAGTGGGCGCCTCAGCTGGCTTGAGTTAGGCAGCACTTGAGTTGGAGTGAGCCGTATAACCAGAGCCATAAAACAATAATAATAATAATATACTACTCAAAATAATTGAAGGGCCACTCTCATATTTCATTTAGTTTAATTATTTTTTGCTGCTATCAATAATATCGCTTATATTGCTTATTTCAAAACTTATCCTGTACAGTAACATTCAAGACAATCTTATTCTGACAAGTAATCACATGTGTGAGTTTTGAACTTTCTGCACTGAGTTAAAAAACAAACCCAATTTTTACAAAAAAAAATGACCCTAATTTACTGTTGTCTTGCTAATAAAGCAAAATTTTCAACATTAAAAAGTGATTTGCACGCGAAAGGCTTGCATTTTCTGAGTTCAGTTCAACAATCGGCGCTTTTTTCTGGGTATAAATGACAGCGCTTTTGCTGCTTTTCTAACCATGCCCCCTGATTTAAAGAGAGACCCATATGTCCAAGTGGCCCTTGTATTATTTTGAGTAGTATATTTGCAGATACGGAACTGTCTCCTTTTTCACTCTGTGCAGAAAGGTTGTGCCATAGACCGTTGTATATATTTATTACACACCAGCTCAATGCCTGTGTGAGCTGCACTGTTTAGTGCCTCCACATTTTGCTGGCTGTGGGCTATTTATAGCTTGCCTCAACACTTGCCTGCACCCTCCCTTCCAGAGTGATGAGTGTTATACTGTATATGCCTTTGTTAATACTTATTGCGATGTTGCTTTCAGGTATGGCGCCTTGTCCTTTGGCTTGGTGCAGAAAGATGTGCCAGTTAATTTTGGCTTCAACGCTCCGCCACTGTTCAAAGGACTTGCTGTCAGAAATGTTGCTAAGGTAGGGTGTAAATCTTAACAAAGCATGCGTAAGATGTTATAAAACAGCATAATATGTAAAATAGCATTAGGCGTTCTAAAACAGCCCAAGATGTTCTAATAGTGTAATATACTCTAAAACAAAAGTAGAATAAGATGTTCTAAATATATATGTCCTAAATGAGTAAAAGATGTTCTCATAAAACAGCAAATGTGAACTAGCAACCTGTCATGTTATAAGACACATATACACTAGAGAAACACAATTGTTTGCTGTTAACATGATTTGTGTGTGTATATAATAAACAAAATAATAAAAACAAAGGGGATAAAAAAGTATTCTTTACTTTTGTCACAAAGTTGTACATTTGAGGTGTTTGTTCTACGCTGTGGACAGATGTGGTTTAACAACAAGGGCTACCACTCCGTACCCACTTTCCTCAACGTCATCAACAATGCCATTCTCAGAGCCAACCTGCCTGATCAGATCGGCGATAAGGTTGTTGATCCAGCTATGTATGGTGAGTTCCTGTGGGATCATACGATGGGGCAATGATGATGTGGATGATGATGATTGATGATTGTGATGATGATGAAGGTGGTGATGATGATGGTGAAAAAATGGACGGTGAACCAAAGGTAAATTTCTGGTGGTTAGTGCACAATACATTTGTTTTCTATTGTATTGTATTATATTGTGTTGTATTGTATTTAGACAAAATTGTAATCTGTACAATTTTGAAAGTAATGACGTGGCAGTCAGAATGTCGGATGTTGTGAGATGAAGAGTTGCAAACAGGTAAATAAATGCTTGCTAAATGTTAACAAGTTGCCGTTTTGCAGGCATCACTGTGATCAGCCACCCATGGAATGACACCAACAATGTGCTCAACACTATGGACTTTGTGTAAGTTAGTGATACATCCATGGTTGACTTAGCTGTAGTAAGTTAATGAAGAATGGACATTATCCGTAAATAAACCGAAAGTAGGTTGCTTCCCCTGAAATGCGGAACAAAATACATATGTTGACAGCTAGTTAGGAAGTACTCCTAAATAAACCGAGAGTAGGTTGCTTCCCCTGAAATGCGGAACAAAATACATGTTGACAGCTATTTACGAAGTAGCTCTATTATTGGTTGACTTAGGTGTAGTAAGTTAGTGATACATCATTGGTTGACTTAGCTGTAGTAAGTTAGTGATACATCATTGGTTGACTTAGGTGTAGTAAGTTAGTCATACATCATTGGTTGACTTAGTTGTAGTAAGTTAGTGATACAACATTGGTTGACATAGCTGTAGTGAGTTAGTGATACATCCATGGTTGCCTTAGCTGTAGTAAGTTAGTAATACATCATTGGTTGACTTAGCTGTAGTAAGTGATACATTATTGGTTGACTTAGCTGTAGTAAGTTAGTGATACATCCATGGTTGACTTAACTATAGTGAGTTATTGATACATCAGCTGTAGTAAGTTAGTGATACATTATTAATATGTTAATGGTTGACTTAGCTGTATTAAGTTATTGATGGTTGACCTAGCTGTAGTAAGTTATTGATGATTGACTTTACTATAATTATCCTCATGGTAGCGATGGCTACCTGTGGGCGAAACTTTTATAAGATTATTTCTCGCTCGACTGTTCTCATTATTGGTCGATTTAGTGAAGTCAGCAAATCTTCATTCCACAAAACAAGGAAAAATTTGGTGTGTCACAGTGTTAACGAAAACGTGGCAGAAGAGATGAAATATATAACGAGACAATAGAACACGTCCACATTCATATCCTCGCACATACATACAATATGACACTGACACTTTTTAAAAATTTTAATTGGGCATTATTTTTGCCGCTAACAACTCTTTCACTTTTAGTAGTCCCCCCTTTCTCTCCTCCACACCCCTTCCTGTCCTCGCCCCCAACAGTATAACACAAGAGTTAAGTACAATCTCTTTCTCTCTCTCTCTCTCTCTCACTCACTCACACACACACACCTACACACACGTACACATCCATTCAGTTAAGTCTCTTCGCTCTTGTTAGCATTCCACCCTGTGGCACTGGCTATGTAAGGGTGAAACTTTGACATGATTAGATATCTCCCTTCCAAGAGTCGCTCATTCTCCTTTTTGTTCTCTTCTATCTCACATCCCCCCCTCACTACCCACCTCCACCCTCACTGCCTCCACCCTACACCTTCTTCAGGCTCTTTTGTTTCTTTCCTGTCATCAAAACACTATCCATACCTAAAACACATTCTGTGACAGGCTGGAAGGATCAGACGTGCTCATCTCCATCTTCATTATCGTGGCCATGTCTTTTGTGCCGGCCAGCTTTGTGGTGTTTTTGGTGTACGAAAGGTCCACCAAGGCCAAGCACTTGCAGTTTGTCACTGGCATCAACCCAGTCATCTACTGGATCGGAAACTATGTCTGGGATATGGTAAGAAAATAAAATAGCTCCCTTTTCTTTGTCTGGGATATGGTAAGAAAATAAAATTGCTCGCTTTTCTTTGTCTGGGATATGGTAAGAAAATAAAATATTTCACTTTTCATTCCTCCGTGAGGGTGCCAGGGGTTTCAGTATAAATACTATCCCCACTTTCTGAAAATTTCGTACTTTACATTCCACTGTCGCTGTCGTTCTCCTTTGTTCTTTCTCATTCCTACTCTGTTCTATCAATCTACTATACTATTTTCTTCTTCGGGTGAGGGGGAGGAGGGGAGAAGACTTTGTCTAGTGGTGCTTCTACAATGCGGGAAAATGTATTCAACAATATTTACAAAACAAAAATATAGTGAAATAATATTGTGGAAGCCAGAATTGACAGTAGTGTTGATCTCTGGCTGTAATAATTTTGTTTTTTCAGGCCAACTATGTGATCCCAGCATTCATGTGTGTGATGATTCTGTTGATCTTCCAAATCCCTGCCTATGTCTCCACTGACAATTTGCCTGCTGTAGTGGCTCTCTTCCTGATGTATGGGTACGTCAACATAATTATTCATTAAGTTACTTTATTTATCTGCTTTTTTTAAATTCCTTATTTGTTAATTTATCTATCTCATTTTTAGTCGGTACTCAAGACTCAAGACACTTTGTTACCCAATGAATTCAAAATGCATAGGATTTTGTTTTGGTGATGTGGTAAAACATTAAATCAGTCACTGTGCAACAACAAACATCCTTCCATTAGACATTAAGATATTGAATAATCTATTTTTTAACAAGTTGTTTAAAGAAGTAAACACGCACACACACACATGGATGAACGCACTCCCCATTCTCGGTCATCCAGGATTGTGCTCAGTCATCTGGGCGTCAGACAGTGCGCCCACATTTTGCAAGTGGGCGTCTTGGGCAGCTTGAGTTAGATCCTGTATCGACCAGCGCCTTGAGCAGCTCTTGGGCTTGAAAAGAGCTATATAAAAGTGATAAAATACATTTTTTAAATCAATCAATCAATTATCATTAAGCTGCTGATGTTGCATTTGTGCAGGTGGTCGATTACTCCAGTGATGTACCCAGCGTCATTCTGGTTCAACGAGCCCAGCACGGCCTACATCTGTCTGATCGTCATCAACCTGTTCACCGGCATCACTTGCATCGTCTCCAGTTTCCTCCTGGAAATTTTCTCTTACGACAAGGTACGCTGTTGTGGATATGGAGTTTGTAGCTTCAAATATAATGCAGCATATCAAATTATTATTATTATTATTATTATTATTATTATTATTATTATTATTATTATTATTATTATTAGTATTATTAGTATTATTATTATTATTATTATTATTATTATTATTATTATTATTATTATTATTTACTCATATTATTGTTATTATTATTTTTAATTAGTATAATAAATTAAAAAAAAAAATGTCTTACATGCATATCAGTGTGAGCTTATGTCCCCCCTCCCACCTTCCCCTCTTCTTTTCCCCTTCACTCTCTCCTTAAAAATAAGAAATACACACATTTTTGCTAATCTGTGCAAGATGAGCCCTACATAGTCCATGGGGGTCCATCTGTCTGTGTCTGCTGTTTGTGCAAAACTGGCAAGTGGATTAATATCTCAGAACCTATTTGAACTATCACAACTAAACTTGGTAAGATGGTGTTTATCCATGAGACCTCGTACATGATCAATTGATCAGTGCCTTCATTTCAAGGTCAAGGTCACAGGGTCAACAAATAATAGTAAAAAAATGACATTTTTCCACAAAATTTCCCTTTTTTTTCTAGGTTATTAATAATAAACTTAGATTCTTTGATGCATGATAGATATAAATGAGAAACACATTCTGTACAAATTGGGCTGAATACAAATTGGGTCAACCTCACTCCAAAGTCAAGCTCACTGGAGTTGTCTAAAGTAAGTTAGTGTAGGTACTTTGAAGTGACCTTGACACTAAACTATGAGAGATATAAAGTCCAAAGTTGTTGTATTTAGAGATAATTGTGTTCTGATTTTGCGTTTATCTTGAAGGTCATAGTTATTTTAGGACTTGCAAAATATATGCAATGACATTGAGTTATTTCATCAGATATGCATGAGAAGTCACGTCAAGGTCAAGGTCATCCGAAGGTCAAGTCACTGAATGTCAAGGTTATCCCAAGGTCACCAGTTTTTGTTTTGCATACTACAACTTTTGCTGTAGTTTGAGTCAGAGGTAAAGGTCATCTCAGGGTCAAAAGCATAAGAAGATTAAGTCGGTTTTACTTTGCATTTTAATGCCAGCATTTCATTTTGTTTATTTAACGCTTGGCAAGGCAACAATTAAGATTAAATAAGAATGTTTATTTTTAAAAATTATAATACAATTTAAAAAGTAATAATAATAATTATAATAATAGTAAAGGCTTAATAATAATAATAATAATAATAATAATAAAGGCTTAATAATAATAATTATAATAAAATAAATTATTATTATTATTATTATTATTATTATTATTATTATTATTATTATTATTATTATTATTATTATTATTAAGGCTTTATTATTATTATTATTATTTTTCTTTTTTTATTTTTTAAAATATTTTTTCATATTTTTATTTAACCTTGGTTGTTGCCATGCTGAGTGTATCTGAAAGCCAGTTTGAGTGTCGATGAAATGTTTGGGTTGCGTATGTGCATTTTGCAGGTCATATATTGTCTTTTTGCAGGATTTGGAAAGAGTGCACAGCGTATTGAAGATCGTGTTCATGATGTTCCCCAACTACTGCTTGGGTAGAGGCCTGATAGAACTGGCTTTTAATGAATACAAGAACGAATACTACTTCAAAACAGGTCAGATATTAAAGTTTTTGTGTTAAAAAAAAAAGTGTTTGGTATAAAAACTGATAATTAAGATGATGAAGGAGAGGTATGAAGTATTTCAAAGTAGGTCAGATGAATACTACTTCAAAACAAGTAACATATAGAAGTTGGTGGGAGTCATCATGTGTTTGGTGAAAAACTGATAATTAAGATGATCAAGGAGAGGTAACAAGTATTTCCAGGCAGCAAACAGATTGGACGTTACATTTCACCCTTGTACGCAACGTCGGAAAGGATCTCAAACGTTACATCAAGGTTACTGACTGGAAGAAGAGGAGGAGAAGAACAAAATCAAGTGTAATTTCTATTAAGAGCTAGATTGCTATTTTTGTCATGTCTGAAGCAGTTTGGAGCAGTAATTGTGTTTTTGAATAGTTAACCTGTTTTAAAAGCGTAATGTGCATTGTCTAATATGATCAAAACATGCGATCAATGAAAGACTGATAGATTGATCAGTTTGGAAAGAGGACAAGTAAAAAACAAAGAGAGAGAGAGAGAGAGAGAGAGAGAGAGAGAGAGAGAGAGAGAGAGAGAGAGAGAGAGAGAGAGAGAGAGAGAGAGAGAGAGAGAAAGAGAGAGAGAGAGAGAGAGAGAGAGAGAGAGAGAGAGAGAGAGAGAGAGAGAGAGAGAGAGATGGCTTGTTGGAAAAGAAAGAATTTTGGAGGTTCTAAGTGCTGTCACTTCTAAAGCTGAAACCAATTTCTTTTTAAATGTAAAGTAGTGGGATTTGAAATGGCTCAGTTGGTAAAGATCCCAGGTGTTCTTATAAAGCGCTTTTCCATTTCAAGAGCTTCTCAAGGTGGTGGATGATACAGGACCTCACTTGAGATCCCAGTTCACCCTACAGAGGCAGCAAGCCTGATTTTTGGGCGCCCAAGCCTGACACTTATTTATGTCCATCATGTTGCTTCAGTTCCAAATTTAGAAATCCGTGAATTAGGTTCGGTTATCAATTATATCGTATCGGTTGGGAGCTATCTAAGGAAAAAGTACAATTTGATAGCCCTATTTATGGACCTTTAATCAGTTGAATAAAATAAATAACTAGTAAATACTAATAATATGGGTGCTATGTACACGCTGTTCACAGATCCCCAAATGGGACTGAAAGCGCAGTAATCTGTGCCAATGTGCAGGCTGTGACACGTTTGACCCACTTTAACACACACACAGCAAACACATACATCTGGTGATCAACTGTTGGTAATGTTTATTTTCAGGTGACTATGACAAGATGATGTCACCCATGGAGTGGGAGCTGATTCCTCGCCTTCTGGTTGCCATGGCGTCCATTGGCTTGTTCTTCTTCCTGCTGACTCTCCTCTGTGAATACCGCTTTTTCTTCAGCCACAAGTAAGTCAACGTCAATGGCGTTTGTTTCTTGCTGCTGTTGTAGTTGATTATTTGTGTTTGCAATAACAAACACCTTTTTTTTTTTTCCTTTCATCTCTTGCAAGTTGACTCCTTCCTTGTAAGGTACCGTTGCTGGGCCCTCCCCCTCTCTCCTCTCCCATTCCCTCCCTCCCCCACCCTGCACCTACCTCTCCTCCCTCCCCCCCCCCCCAACCTCCATCATACTCTCGAGACCATGTGACATGTGATTGGGGTAAGTAGATTTGCATGCAGAATATTTCATGCCGATTCATTTACACTACCTGTCCCAATTCTCTCCTGATTCCGTCACGTCCAGACTGAGCCATTCAAACTTGTCACGAATTAAGCTTTTAGCATCCACCCTCCCCTTCCCCCTCCCCCCCAACCGATGGGCGATACGGCAGATGACCCGAAAGTGATATGCTGCTGTTCTTCCAAGTGTAAAAACATCAACAGGCGGTTTAGCTCACAAGGTTAAAAGCCGCAACAGAATGTTGATAGCTGTAGTTCAGGAGCTTGTTCTAGCGGACCCAAATTACTCACCACAAGACCAGAGTAATATGAAGCATGTCCTGGGTGTTGTAGAGGTTCATTGATGATAAGTAAGGAAGGATAAGCAGAAAGGGGTCGGAATAGGGAAAAAGGGAAATAATTACTATTGAAGGGAGAGGAGTGGGAGAAGAAAAGAGTTTGTGCGCTAATTGTCTCCCTTTTTTTTTCTTTTTAAAACTAGGACGTCGGCAGCCCCGCTGTCCACACTACAGGACGAGGATTGTGATGTGGCGGCAGAACGCAAGCGAGTACTCAGAGGCAACGGCAAATACGATGTCCTGTGCCTGGAGAACCTCACCAAGGTACGGCCCCAGATCTCATCACTTTTTATATTGTTACAATAGACATTACAATACCTAGGCTGATTAAAAACAAAACAAGCTTTACAAATAATAATAATAATAATAATAATAATGATAATGATGATAATAATAATAATAAACTGATAATAATACTGATAATCATAATAGTGATAATCATAATAGTGATAATAATAATAATAATAACCAACAACAATAATAAGAAGAACAACAACAACAATGACAACAACAACAGCAGCAGCAGCAACAGCAGCAATAATATGTTGATTTACATTGCACACATCTTTCGCCATGACAGCGATTCAAGACGGGGAAAAAAAATATTAAAAAGGAAAAGCAAACACAAAATTAAAAAAAAAGAAAATATAACCCCAGACTTGTGTTCATGCCTACATTGGCTCTAGGACACATACAGAGGTGCCAACCAGTACGGATTGACCGTATTTAATTCCGGCGAAGTGAATTAAATACGGAAATACGGTAGCTTTTATAAAAATACGGAGGAAAAGTTGCCGATCGTTTATCTTTGCCAGCGGTGCTTCTGTACCGGTTTCTGGTCTCATAATAGTACTCCTGCACTCACTGAACGTCGCTGTGTCCAACAAGCTGATTTTCATGGTGATTTTAGAGTAAAACAAGTGTGGTGTTCAACAAGCTGATTTTTATCATGATTTTAGAGGATTGAAAATAGCCTTCTGTTTCAGAGGGAAGCCTGTCGTTACTTTATAGTGTCATAGGCTAGGTTTTGCGAGAGAAAAAAAAATACTGGCAAGTGTTAAAAAATACTGACAAACGGGTCCGGAAATACTGACAAGAAGATTAGGGGGTTGGCACCTCTGCACATACAAACTCCCATGCCAGCAAATCCTTTTTTTGGATTTTTGTACAAGCCTGTTGAATGTAATCCCTGGAAGCAGCCAATTCTTGTGTGGTGTATTTCAGGTGTACAAGACCAGAAAACTTGGCAAACATCTAGCCGTTGACAGACTGTGTCTAGGGGTGCCTCCAGGAGAGGTAAATATTCTTATATTTCTCTGCGTATTAGCGTCAATTTTGAATGCTTTTGTGGTATCATTTATTTCCCTGTTAGTTTTAGTAGTTTTTGAATGTGCGTGGGAGGGAGTGTGTGTTTGTGTCTTGTGGTGATGGACATCCCATAATAACCGTTCCTTTGGTATTTACCCATCTAACATTTTGCCTCAGTGTTTTGGACTGCTGGGAGTGAACGGAGCAGGGAAGACAACCACCTTCAAAATGCTGACTGGGGATATTGTGCCGTCGTCCGGTGGTGCCTACCTTAATGGTTACAGGTAAACTACAATAATCAATCAATGTACAAATGAACTAACTAAATAAATAGACCTTTCCTTGGTGTTTTACAATGGTTGATGGTAATGTTTTACCACATTGTTTAGATATTTATACTGGAGCATGTTTGTGTGTGTGTACGCATGCCACAGCTTAAAGCAAGTTTTAAGTTTGGTTTTGCGCTATAAAAAATGAATTATTATTATTATTATGTTGTCTGCATTGTCGTGTGGTGGTTGGAAAGTAACTCCCTATTACAGACATGCCTACCCGTACGGAATTTCCGTATTTTTTCCGGAAATTTGAAAACTCGGCAAGAAAATACGGATATTTGTTTTACGGTACGGAAATTTAAAAAAATGATAAAGAAAAAAAATCGAAATCGTTGGCCTGTGGTAATGCACCGCGTGACCTTTTTCCGAAGGTTTAATGCCGCAATGCGCAGTCGCAGTGGAGACCTGTGACATCGAAGTTTCCGGTAGAGGCACAGAAGTTTGCCGAACCCGTTTTTGCACAGTCGCAGTAAAGATCGGTGCTCGTGAATTTTTGGCGTTCAAACGAATGGCTAAGCAAAGTGATTGTGAATCTGAATCTTTAAAAAAAAAAAAACGCGCAAGGGGCAGACATTTCTTGCCTCGTATTCGGAAAAGTGTCCTTTCGTTATTCGCGGCAGCACTGACTCAAAAGTACGATATTTTCTGCCAACCAGTTTGGCATCTCCGCCGGTGATATGAACGACATCAAGCGGCACGCGGAAGACCCACAGTATATGAAGAATTACGAGGCTTTGGAGAAGAAAAAGATCATTGTGGCAGCAAATCAATCTATCACTGGATTCTTCGCATAATATCAAAAAGGATGAGTGCAAAAACAAGGTAGTAAAAGTAAATACGGAAATCGTAATAGTGATACTGAAATTTGAAAAAGCTAATACGGAAACTTCAAATTGAGGGTAGGCATGTCTGCTATTAAAAACGGCAGATAACTGTTGTAAACAGCACTGCATATGCCATCAAACAACGTGTATTTTGATCCTTACAGTGGTAGGAGGTGATTGCTGATATGTGATTTTATCTGACAGTGGCAATAGCAGACCATAATAGTCCATCACCCGACACTTTCTGGCGACAAGCTATTGTGAGCTGTGAGATAAAATGAGCGATCAGAAATTAGATTCTACCACTGTATGGAGCGCAATTCATTTCGGTTTGATGCAAAACGTAGTACTATTATAAGCAATTTGCAATTGGGCGTTGCTCTTCAATCATTTTTGAGGCTGTTGAAACTGTTCCATCATTGGAATGATTAACCTGTGTCTCAGCGTGCTGAAGGACATCAAGAAAGTTCAGCACAGCATCGGCTACTGCCCTCAGTTTGACTCCCTGTACGACGAGCTGACAGCCAGAGAGCACTTGCAGCTATACTGCCGGCTGAGGGGCGTGCCTCCCAAGGATGAGAAACAGGTCAGTGTCTGTACACTACATAAGCCTGCAAACCAGAGCTGTGACGTTGGCTATGGAAGAACAAGGTTAGCTTATTAGTAACGTGATGTAAGTATTTTGATACAGCGCTTCTCTGGCTCAAGAGCTACTCAAGGCGCTGGCCGATACAGGATCTCACCAACCCGCACTAGGCGCCCACTCGCTGCCCTTGGCACATCTTCTGACGCCTCAGACAACTCAGCGCAAATCCTGGATGACTGGTGATGGGGGAGAAGGGATGTAGTGCTTGCTGGGCGTATGTATGACAATAGCTGGCACTCGGTCACCCAGAACATGAGTGTCTAGATGTCCCAAAGTCCATAGGATGGAACGAATGATCCAGGGAATTATGAGTGAAAAACGTGTTGATTTTGGGTTGATTTTTGTCTGCAGGTTGTGGAGTGGGCGCTAAGCAAGCTGGGCCTGACCAAGTATGCTGACAAACTGTCAGGCACGTACAGCGGGGGCAACAAGCGTAAACTGTCCACCGCCATCGCTCTCATCGGTCATCCACCTCTCATCTTCATGGTCGGTAGTATTGGTCTATTTGTTTGTTTATTTATTTCGTTGTTTTGGTTTGCTTATTTAAATGGCTCGTAATATTCAATATCCAAATTGCTAGTCAGTGTCCTGTAATAATAATAATATTGGAAGCTATAGACGCGCCTTTCCTCAAATCAATCAGGCTCAAAGCGCAGCGATTTTTACCAACATACACGCTTACCTGTCTCATCCACCCTCACACACACACACACACACACACACACAACAAATACACATCCATCACTCAAACAGGTGGTGTAAAGGCAGGGAGATCGCTATTGGAAGAAGGTTGTTGGTGGTTGAAAAGTCACGCCCTATTGAACATTGCTAACTGTTAAAACTGCTCTGCCTTTGCATCAAACAGAAATACAGTGGAACCTCCGGTATACGACCGTCCAAAATCTGAGAAAAAATGGTCTTATAATAGAGGTGGTCTTATACCGGAAACAAGGGGTGAGGGGGTGAGGGGAGAGTCAGGCTCGGAGGGGTATGTAGTCATAATTTTCACACTCACCAGCATGTATTCTCAGACAAAGAAAACTGTAAAACATGTTTTATTTTTAGCTTTGTCTTTTATTCACATCTTCAAAAATAGAAAACAGTCGTGTCTTCAAACACTTTTAACAGGGAAAAACTTTCTCTCTGCCAAACTCAAAACTTTCCTCTTGCACGAAGCCATTTTGACAAGCCAGTGTATGCGAGTAATGTCCCTTACTTGCGAACCGGAAATAGCAGACAACAGCAGGCGTACACTAACATGAGAGAAAAAACGAAAGTTACAAACAATAAATTAACTGATATCTCTTTTAAATTGCCTAAGACGGTCGTATAAAGGGCTTAAGACACTGTCGCTGGTCGCATAAACGAGGTTGTCGCATACCAGAGGTCATTTATTATTGGAAGTGAATCCGTCAGAAGTTTTCAGGTCACATATCGGAGGGAGTCGTATACCAGAGAGACGGATACCAGAGGTTCCACTGTATATAACAAGATTTACACTTTGAATTGCTGACCTCTGATTTCCTCTCACAATGATAAGAGTCAGGCCATAAGGACCCCTCGCCTGACATTGAATGAGCAAGTCACCAAGACCAAGTCACAGTACATGTAGTTTCATGCCAGTGCTGTACTACATGGAGTCAGCCTCACCGACTGTCTTTATAACCTTAGTAGGTGTTACACTCGGTTTGATGTTGGTGTTTTCTATCAGTATTTGATTCAGCCCCGATGCTTGAATTCCTGATAGGTGTGTAACTCAGATTCGTTTATCCACGCAGCCTGCTCAATCAGCATACAAGTCACAGAGTCGACGTATAAAGTTTTCCACTTTTATTCAGCACACATCAACAACTGCATACCATCACCTTTTCACTCTCCAATTTTACTTTCCAACTCACTATCAACAACTTCAACTTCACAAAACAGTGCGGCGCATAAAATATATAGCCTCCCTCTCTCTTTTCCAGAACAATTTAGAACACGGTAGGCTAGAATGACGCACTACAGCCAATCAAATAAAAGATCGTCATCACTGACTTACGTCATACATCTCTCTACACATACCCGGAACGTTCTCTTACTTCGACATTCATTAGGGAAATTTCTATCGAGAGTAAACACGCAGATCCAGAGAATTCTCCAATAATATCGACTAACGCAAATTATCAACGTTATACAAAGCCTCTCCTAACAACAATGCAAACTCAAATCAAAGGTAAATAAACTCCATTATTGAATACTTTGCAAAACGAAACGATTAGATCTACCGTGCGCGTTTCAGACATACTTTCGTTCGCGTTTCAACGTAACATATAACCCCCCACTCAAGAAGAAATTTACCCAATTTCTTTCAACAACGTTGAAACGTAATGCACAAATAAAGTCTTAATTCTGGACTTTCTGAATACTGTCATTGTGCTCAGTTCATTCTCACAGAGTCAATGTTCTTCCATCCGCAAGTCTATCTGGATATTGTCAATGTTCACACTTTATATACACAGAGTCCATGTTTTTCATCTGCAAGACTGTCTGGATATTGTCAATGTTCTCAGTTCATTCACACAAGGTCAATGTTTCTCCACACAGTCAATGTTCTTTCATCCGCCAGGAAACGACGCCCTCGTCCGTCACGGTTGTCATCGGCCCAGGGTCAAAGACAGTGATTTCATGGTCTTTCCTGGAGTCAGTGCATCCTCCGTTGCTCCCGTCCTTCTTCTTCACGACCACGACAGGGGACGCGTAGGGGGAACTGGACTCCCTGATGATGCCCATCTTCAGCATCTCATCGATGTCTTCCTTCAAGTATTCGCGGGCCTTGAAAGGGATCGGGAAGGGTTTTGATCGAACGGGAATATTTGAAGTGAGGTGGACTTCATGTTCGACCAAAGTCGTAGAGCCTGGGACATCGCTGAAGCTATGGGGAAACTCGCCCATAAGGTCCTTGAGCTCTATCTTTTGACCTTCCGTCAAGCTCGGTCCTAGCTTAACATCATTGATGCCTTCTTTGCTGCGGAAGTCTCCCAGTTCCAACAGTTCTTCGCTGTCAAAGCTGTCGTCGGTCACAGCTGCTGTGGCTGCGTGCACAGTCTCTGGTAGCCTTTCCATGTACAGTTTAAGGAGGTTGGCGTGGTATATCTTGGAATGCTGGCCGACCTTCACCTTGTAGTCGTTGATTCCCACCACGGTCTCCACTTCGTACGGGCCTTTCCACTGCATCAGCAACTTATTATGATCGGTAGGTAGCAGCACCAGCACTTTGTTGCCAGGTTTGAACTTCCTGTTCACAGCCCTACGATCGTAGTAGTGCTTTCCACAGTCCTGGGACTTCTTCAGGTTTTCTCTGGCTATTTCGAGAGTCTTCTCCAGCTTCTCCCATAGCTCAAACACGTACTGGTAGCTGTTCTTCACCTCTGGGGTCTCTACTTCTTTCGTCCACAGTTCTTTCAGGATGTGCATCGGTCCTCTGATGGTTCTTCCGTACAGCAGCTCGAACGGAGAAAAGCCGGTGGACTCCTGCGGTACTTCTCTGTAGGCGAAAAGTAGGGCGTTGATGTAGCGATGCCATTGTCTGGGCTGCTCGCTGCACAGTTTCTTCAGGGTGGACTTCAGTGTAGCATTGAACTTTTCGACAAGCCCGTTGCACATTGGATGGTAGGGTGTCGTAGTTAAATACCGGATGCTCAGCAGTCTGTTGACCTCTGTTACACTCTGTTTGATGTTGGTGTTTTCTATCAGTATCTGATTCAGCCCCGATGCTTGAATTCCTGATAGTTGTGTAACTCAGATTCGTTTATTCACACAGCCCGTCCAAACAGCATACAAGTCACAAAGTCGACGTATGAAGTTTTCCACTTTTATTCAGCATACATCAACAACTGCATACAATTCTCAATTCAACTCAACAACTTTCACAGCAACTTTCCAAATCACTATCAACAACTTTTTCTATCTCCCAACAGCAATTCGGCACACGATTAAATAACCTCTCTCTTTTCCGGAAAGATTTCGAATACCGTAGAAATGACGCACTGCCACCAATCGAATAAAAGATCGTCATCACTGACTTACGTCATTACACATTTCTTCTCCTTCCGGATCGTTCCTTCAAATTTCTACAATTATTCCGAATCTTCGATCGATAGTAAACAAGCCGATCCAGAAGATTCTACAACAATATCGACTAACGGAAATTATCAACGTTATACAAAACCACTCCTAACAACAATGCAAACTCAAATCAAAGGTAAATAAACTCCATTATTGAACACTTTGCAAAACGAAACGATTAGATCTATCGTGCGCGCTTTAGACACACTTTCGTTCGTTTCAACGTAACATAACCCCCCACTCAAGAAGAAATTTACCCAATTTCTTTCAACAACGTTGAAACGTAATGCACAAACAAAGTCCACAATTGAAACTAATTTAAGACTTTCTAAATACTGTAATTGCGCTCGGCTTATCTACACAGAGTCAATGGTTTTCATCTTCAAATCTGCCTGGATAATGTCAATGTTCACAGTTCATTCACACAGAGTCAAAGTTTCTCATCTGCAAGTTTTTCTGGATACTGTCAATGTTCACAGATCATTTACCCAGTCAAAGTTTTTCATTTTCAAGTCTGTCATTACCAATATTCTTAGTTCGTCCACACAGTCAATGTTCTTTCGCTCGCAAGGAATCGACGCCCTCGTCAGTTGCGGTCGTCATCGGCCCAGGGTCAAAGACGACGATCACGTGGGCTTTCCTGGAGTCAGTGCATCCTCCGTTGTCTTTTTCTTCCGTCGGATGTCCGACGCAGTCGACGTTGTCAGCTCCCAGAATGCATTCGCTGGGTCTCACGGTCGGGTTGGCTTCTGCGGGACGGTGGAACTGCTCCCTCAAGGTCTGCAGATGCTCCTTCCAGGTCTGGGTGTGGACTTCATGTTCGACCAAAGTCGTAGAGCCTGGGACATCATTGAAGTTAGGGGGAAACTCGCCCATAAGGTCCTCGAGCTCCAACGTTTGACCTTCCGTCAAGCTCGGTCCTAGCTTAACATCATCGATGCCTTCTTTGCTGTGGAAGTCTCCCAGTTCCAACAGTTCTTCGTTGTCAAAGCTGTCGTCGGTCACAGCTGCTGTTGCTGCATGTACAGTCTCTGGCGGCCTCTCCACGTACAGCTTAAGGAGGTTGGCGTGGTATATCTTGGAATGCTGGCCGACCTTCACCTTATAATCGTTGATCCCCACCACGGTCTCCACTTCGTACGGGCCTTTCCACTGCATCAGCAACTTATTATGATCAGTAGGTAGCAGCACCAGCACTTTGTTGCCAGGTTTGAACTTCCTGTTCACAGCCCTACGATCATAGTAGTGCTTTCCACAGTCTTGGGACTTCTTCAGGTTTTCTCTGGCTATCTCGAGAGTCTGCTCCAGCTTCTCCCGTAGCTCAAACACGTACTGGTAGCTGTTCTTCACCTCTGGGGTGTCCACTTCTTTCGTCCACAGTTCTTTTAGGATGTGCATCGGCCCTCGGATGGTTCTTCCGTACAGCAGCTCGAACGGAGAAAAGCCGGTGGACTCCTGCAGTACTTCTCTGTAGGCGAAAAGTAGGGCGTTGATGTAGCGATGCCATTGTCTGGGCTGCTCGCTGCACAGTTTCTTCAGGGTGGACTTCAACGTAGCATTGAACTTTTCGACAAGCCCGTTGCACATCGGATGGTAGGGTGTCGTAGTCAAATGCCGGATGCTCAGCAGTCTGTTCACCTCCTTCATGCAGTCGGAGACGAACTGCGTCCCGAGGTCTGTCAGGATCTCTTCAGGCACTCCAAGTCTACTGAACATGTCCACTAGCGCCTCTGCGACAGTTTCAGTGTCAATCTTCTTCAGAGGCACTGCTTCTGGGTACCGAGTCGCATAGTCCACTAAAGTCAGTACCCATCGATGACCTTCTTCACTCGGAGGTCTTATTTCGCCGATTAAGTCTAAGGCCACCCTCTTGAAAGGTCGGTCGATCAGAGGCATCCTCTGCATAGGCACTTTCGGGACCCTTCCTCGAGGTATGGTCTTCTGGCAAATGTCACATGATCGGCAGAAACGGCTGACGTCCGCATGAAGTCCTGGCCAGTAGAACACCGCCTGGATTCTGTCCGACGTCTTCTTGATGCCTAGGTGACCTCCCATAATTGAGTCATGGGCTACTTCCATCACCTGGCGCCTTAAGGGTAATGGTACCAGTACTTGACGTAGTGGTTTACCTCCGTTGACCCTCGGGTGCTGGAAGATTCTGTACAGGATCTTGGCCTTCACCTCAAAATAGACCGTGCCACTGCCCTTGGTCACGTGGTCTTGGCGGTTCCTGTACTTGTTTAAAGTGCTATCAGCTCCCTGGAGCTGGATAAGCTTATCTCTGTCCACGATGGCAGCTTTAGAGTTGTCGGCGACCTTCAGTGGCGTAGATGTCTTGTCTCTCTTGGCCTGGGCCCTGGTAGTAACGGCACCGACGATCTCTGGTCGGCAGGGCTGAGCCGGAGTAACCACATTGTCCCGTAGCAGCTCTGTAAGGTCTCCATCGGGAAATGGCAATGGATCCTCCTCCACAACTTCGACGTGTTGAGTTGAGGCAGGACTCCACTCTGGATCGGGGTCGTCGGGTCGTCTCGCGCCGTCGATATTCCCGATCATCAAATCATACAGCGGCTTCTTCAGGCAAACCGCTTCGACTTCGCCTATGTAGAAAGGGGTGTTGACATGAATCTTCGCAACTGGCGCTCTCACACATTTGCTATCGGCCATAAGTGTCCATTTTGAATCGCCAGTGAACTGTTCTTTAGCGATTAGGTCTTCTCTGACGATGACCCCACTGCAGCCAGAGTCTCTTAAAACAGTCACTTCATGATTTCCGACGCGTCCCTTGGAAACAGGCATGTTCTGTACGGTCACAGCTGCGCTGGCGACGACGGGGATGGATTTCCCGTTGGCAAGGAGGAGTTGGCCATCAGTCATGCACTCTTGCACGTCCGCGGGAGTAGCTGCGCGCTTGGTCTCACTCGGAAGAATGACGCTCCCGCCGCACACTTGATGGTCAGATCTACTGGTTTGCCGTAGATTGGAGAAACGTCTCTGTCGGTTGCCCGCCGCTGCGTTGTCCGTACTGCTCCGCTGTCCGCTACTTTTGTTTTGAGGGCAGTTAGCTGCTCTGTGGTCTGTAGCGTTGCAAGTGAAACAGCCTCTTGAATGCCCTTCCCTGGGAGGAGGCGTGGAGTCAGTGTGTCTCTGGCTCGTCTGGCTCCCCTGGATCTGGTTCCCATGTCTTGCCGTCTTCTGAATGTGTTTCATCGCGCTGGGTGGCCCCAACGTTTTCTCATGAGCGATGAGATATCTTTCAGCAGCCTCAGCAACGTCTTTTAGCGTCTGCAACTTTTGTATTTCCAAGTGGATCGCGAGGTCCTTAGGGCAGGCGTTGAGTAATTGTTCCCTCACGATCAGCTCATGGAGACTCTCGTAAGTCTTCCCTTTGCCTGATAATTCCACCCACTTGTGTAGATATGATGACAGCCGCTCCACAAATTGCTTTGGTGTCTCGTCTGACAAAGGCCGGCATTCACGAAAGCGTTGACGGTAGCCCTTTTCTGTAAAGTTGTAGCACTGCAATAGGGCCGCTTTCAAAACGTCGTAGTCTTTGGCGTCATTATTCGACAGTCTACTGTAGACATCGAGCGCCTTCCCCGTCAGTAGTGCGCTGAGTATGATCGCCCAGTCTTGACGTTGCCATTTAGCGCTTTCGGCGAACCTTTCAAACCTCGCTAGATAGCTGTCGATCTGGTCCTTTTCGTCGACGAACACTGGCAATTTTGGAGCCTTGAAGTCACTGATAACTTGTGGCGCACGCTGCTGTTGCTGGATGCGCGCCAACTCTAGTTGGAACTGACGATCAGCTTCTCTTTCCTCACGCCTGCGCTCATCTTCTCTTTCTTGCCGCTGCTGTTCAATTTCCAGACGCTTCAGTTCAAATTCTCTTTCTCGTATTCTCTCCTGAGACTTGACGTACTCCGTCAGCTGCTTGCCTTTTAGATTCAGTTCAACCCCTTTCTGCCAGAAGTCAGTCATCTTGATGCTTCTGGAAAGTTCTTGACTGTGCTGTACCTTACTAGACTGTTCTAGAACAGCACGCTTTCTGCAGTAGCGCTGATGCTTGTCACTAGTCGTCTTCGCTGACGCAGGTCCCGCTGTCCTCGTCGTATGCGACGCTGCACCACGCTGGTGTTGATGTACACGCTCCTGTGCTGAAGTAGACGCGACGTCCGCTCGACGCTCGCTGTAACACTGGCGATGTAGCTCCGAGACTGTCCCTCGACGTAGTCCTGCGGCAGCCACGTAGTCCCGCTCTGTTGTTCGCTCACGAAGCAACTCTTCGGCGACTACACGCCCTTGCAGTCAACCCGAACCTATCGGTGATGTAGTCCCAGTATGTTGGCCCCTCTCGACGCAACTCGTTGGCGGCTACCCTCGATGACTGCCTCTCGTAACGTTGACTCGCTTGTTGTAGCAGTTGAACCCTTGGCTATGGCGTGAATCGCGGCTTGACCCCCAAAAATGTTACACTCTGTTTGATGTTGGTGTTTTCTATCAGTATCTGATTCAGCCCCGATGCTTGAATTCCTGATAGTTGTGTAACTCAGATTCGTTTATTCACACAGCCCGTCCAAACAGCATACAAGTCACAAAGTCGACGTATGAAGTTTTCCACTTTTATTCAGCATACATCAACAACTGCATACAATTCTCAATTCAACTCAACAACTTTCACAGCAACTTTCCAAATCACTATCAACAACTTTTTCTATCTCCCAACAGCAATTCGGCACACGATTAAATAACCTCTCTCTTTTCCGGAAAGATTTCGAATACCGTAGAAATGACGCACTGCCACCAATCGAATAAAAGATCGTCATCACTGACTTACGTCATTACACATTTCTTCTCCTTCCGGATCGTTCCTTCAAATTTCTACAATTATTCCGAATCTTCGATCGATAGTAAACAAGCCGATCCAGAAGATTCTACAACAATATCGACTAACGGAAATTATCAACGTTATACAAAACCACTCCTAACAACAATGCAAACTCAAATCAAAGGTAAATAAACTCCATTATTGAACACTTTGCAAAACGAAACGATTAGATCTATCGTGCGCGCTTTAGACACACTTTCGTTCGTTTCAACGTAACAACCTCCTTCATGCAGTCAGAGACGAACTGCGTCCCGGAGGTCTGTCAGAATTTCTTCAGGCACTCCAAGTCTACTGAACATGTCCACCAGTGCCTCTGCAACAGTTTCAGTGTCAATCTTCTTCAGTGGCACTGCTTCTGGGTACCGAGTCGCATAGTCCACTAAAGTCAGTACCCATCGATGACCTTCTTCACTCGGAGGTCTTATTTCGCCGATTAAGTCTAAGGCCACCCTCTTGAAAGGTTGGTCGATCAGAGGCATCCTCTGCATAGGCACTTTCGGGACCCTTCTCGAGGTATGGTCTTCTGGCAAATGTCACATGATCGGCAGAAACGGCTGACGTCCGCATGAAGTCCTGGCCAGTAGAACACCGCCTGGATTCTATCCGACGTCTTCTTGATACCCAGGTGACCTCCCATGATTGAGTCATGCGCTACTTCCATCACCTGGCGCCTTAGGGGTAACGGTACCAAGACTTGACGTAGTGGTTTCCCTCCGTTGACCCTCGGGTGCTGGAAGATTCGGTACAGGATCTTGGCCTTCACCTCAAAATAGACCGTACCACTGCCTTTGGTCACGTGATCTTGGCGGTTCCTGTACTTGTTTAAAGTACTATCAGCTTCCTGGAGCTGGATCAGCTTATCTCTGTCCACGATGGCAGCTTTAGAGTTGTCGGCGACCTTCAGTGGCGTAGACGTCTTGTCTCTCTTGGCCTGGGCCCTGGTAGTAACGGCACCGACGATCTCTGGTCGGCAGGGCTGAGCCTGAGTAACCACATTGTACCGTAGCAGCTCTGTAAGGTCTCCATCGGGAAACGGCAATGGATCCTCCTCCACAACTTCGACGTGTTGAGTTGAGGCAGGACTCCACTCTGGATCGGGGTCGTCTCGCGCCGTCGATGTTCCCGATCATCAAATCGTATAGCGGCTTCTTCAGGCAAACCGCTTCTACTTCGCCTATGTAGAAAGGGGTGTTGACATGAATCTTCGCAACTGGCGCTTTCACACATTTGCTGTCAGCCATAAATGTCCATTTTGAATCACCGGTGAACTGTTCTTTAGCGATTAGGTCTTCTCTGATTATGACCCCACTGCAGCCAGAGTCTCTTAAGACAGTCACTTCATGATTTCCGATGCGTCCCTTGGAAACAGGCATGTTCTGGACGGTCATCGCTGCGCTGGCGACGACGGGGATGGATTTCCCGTTGGCAAGGAGAAGCTGGCCATCAGTTATGCACTCTTGCACATCCGCATGAGTAGCTGTGCGCTCGGTCTCACTCGGAAGAATGACGCTCCCGCCGCACACTTGATGGTCAGATCTACTGTTTTGCCGTTGATTGGAGAAACGTCTCTGTCGGTTGCCCACCGCTGCATTGTCCGTACTGCCCCGCTGTCCGCTACTTTTGTTTTGAGGACAGTTAGCCGCTCTGTGGTCTGTAGCGTTGCAGGTGAAACAGCCTCTTGAATGCCCTTCCCTGGGAGGAGGCGTGGAGTCTGTCTGTTTCTGGTTCGTCTGGCTCCCCTGGATCTGGTTCACATGGTTTCCAGTCTTCTGAAAATGTTTCGTCGCGCTGGGTGGCCCCAGGGTCTTCCCATGAGCGATGAGATATCTTTCAGCAGCCTCAGTCACATCTTTAAGCGTCTGCAGCTTTTGTTCTTCTAAGTGGGTCGCTAGGTCCTTGTGACAGGCATTGAGAAATTGTTCCTTCACGATCAGGTCATGGAGACTGTCGTAAGACTTCCTTTCGCCTGATAACTCCACCCACTTGTGTAGATATGACGACAGGCGCTCCACAAACTGCTTTGGCGTCTCGTCTGACTTAGGCCGGCATTCACGGAAGCGTTTACGGTAGCCCTTCTCTGTAAAGTTGTAGCACTGCAATAGGGCCTCTTTCAAGACGTTGTAGTCTTTAGCGTCATTGTCCGACAATCTGGTGTAGACGTCGAGTGCTTGCCCCGTCAGAAGTGCACTTAGTCGAATCGCCCAGTCTTGAGGTTGCCAGTTAGAGCTTTTGGCAAACCTTTAAAATCTCGCCAAATAACTGTCGATCTGGTCCTTCCCGTCGACAAACGCTGGCAACTTTGGAGCTTTGTTGTCACTGATAACTTGTGGCGCATGCTGATTGTTTTGGATACGCGCCAACTCTAGCTGGTATTGACGCTCACCTTCAAGACGCTTCAGCTCGAACTCTCTTTCTCCTTGGCGACGTTGCTCTTCTCTTTCTTCCCGTTGACGCTGTTCTTCCTTTTCTTCTTGGCGTCGTTGCTCTTCAAATTCTCTTTCTTCACGGCGGCGTTGCTCTTCTAATTCTCGTTCTTGTATTCTCTCCTGGGACTTGACGTACTCCGTCAACTGTTTCCCTTTTAGATTCAGTTGAATCCCTTTCTGCCAGAAGTCAGCCATCTTGATGCTTCCGGAAAGTTCTGGAAAGTTCTTTTCTGGAAAGTTCTTTTCTGGAAAGTTCTTGACTGTGCTGTATCTTTCTAGACTGTTCTAGAACAGCACGCTTTCTGCAGTAGCGCTGATGCTTGCCACTAGTTGCCTTCGCTGACGCAGGCCCCGCTGTCCTCGTCGTATGCGACGCTGCACCACGCTGGTGTTGATGTACACGCTCCTGTGCTGAAGTAGACGCGACGTCCGCTCGTCGCTCCCTCTAATACTGGCGATGTAGCTCCGAGACTGTCCCTCGACGTAGTCTTGCGGCAGCCACGTAGTCCCGATCTGTTGTTCGCTCACGAAGCAACTCTTCAGCGACTACACGCCCTTGCAGTCAACCCGAATCTATCGGTGATGTAGTCCCAGTATGTTGGCCCCTCTCGACGCAACTCGTTGGCGGCTACCCTCGATGACTGCCTCTCGTAACGTTGACTCGCTTGTTGTAGCAGTTGAACCCTTGGCTATGGCGTGAATCGCGGCTTGACCCCCAAAATGTTACACTCGGTTTGATGTTGGTGTTTTCTATCAGTATTTGATTCAGCCCCGATGCTTGAATTCCTGATAGGTGTGTAACTCAGATTCGTTTATCCACGCAGCCTGCTCAATCAGCATACAAGTCACAGAGTCGACGTATAAAGTTTTCCACTTTTATTCAGCACACATCAACAACTGCATACCATCACCTTTTCACTCTCCAATTTTACTTTCCAACTCACTATCAACAACTTCAACTTCACAAAACAGTGCGGCGCATAAAATATATAGCCTCCCTCTCTCTTTTACCGAACAATTTAGAACACGGTAGGCTAGAATGACGCACTACAGCCAATCAAATAAAAGATCGTCATCACTGACTTACGTCATACATCTCTCTACACATACCCGGAACGTTCTCTTACTTCGACATTCATCGGGAAATTTCTATCGAGAGTAAACACGCAGATCCAGAGAATTCTCCAATAATATCGACTAACGCAAATTATCAACGTTATACAAAGCCTCTCCTAACAACAATGCAAACTCAAATCAAAGGTAAATAAACTCCATTATTGAATACTTTGCAAAACGAAACGATTAGATCTACCGTGCGCGTTTCAGACATACTTTCGTTCGCGTTTCAACGTAACAGTAGGAAAATGTATGATATTATTATCACTGGCTGAATTTCTTTCTTTTTTTTTGAGGAGGGAGAGGGCAGATAAGAACTGAAACTTCGCATGAAGAGAACATTTTCTAAGTTTTTGGTGTGATATTATTTTTCTGTAACGAAATAAAATAAAAGGTTGAATGTTGGTACTTCAGGATGAGCCCACCACAGGGATGGACCCTCACTCACGGCGGTTCCTGTGGAACCTGATCCTCAGCTTGATTCAGGACGGCCGTTCTGTCATTCTCACTTCACATAGGTCAGTTGCATTTTTTCTATTATTATTATTATTATTATTATTATTATTATTATTATTATGGCTATTGACGCCTAATCTAAACAAAGCCCTAGGCGTTTACAAAGTCAAAAATTTACAACTAATCAAAAAGAAAACATACAAAACAAGAAAAGAAGATAATTTTTTCACTGATAACCACCTTCTGCAAAACACACACACACAGACACACACAGACACACACGCACGCACACATAATCACTTCTATAATAAAGAAAACAAAAAATCAATTAAATTAGTCACTGCGAGAAACTAAGCACACCAAACATACTCAAAGACAATCAAAATTAAAGAATATGATGGAAATAAATAAGTTTTGAGATGTTTTTTGAAGGTTGGCAGGGAGGGTGAATGACGGATGAAGTGGGGGAGCTGGTTCCAGGTAACAGGGGCTTGATAAGAGAAAGACCTTTGGCCAAAAGTTTTTGTCCTGACAGTGGGGATCGTAAAGATACAAGAGTCTGCAGAAGAGCGAAGCTGACGGGATGGGGTGTAGAGATGGAGTAGGTCAGATATATATTGTGGGCCAGAAGCATCAAGGGACTTATAGCAGAGTGTGGCGGTCTTGTGAGAGATTCTCTGTTGAACAGGAAGCCAGTGGAGAGAGTGTAGGAGAGGGGAGATGTGGTCAAATTTAGAAGAGCTAAAGACAAGCCTAGCAGCATGGTTTTGGACCCTTTGGAGTTTAGAAATAAGATATATAATATAATGATTTTTTGCTGGTAACTCTGTTATTCCTTTCTCTGACTCAGCCAAAAACTTTGACTCTATCTCACTTTGCATCCTCATATTCTCAACCTCCTCCACACTGTGAACTTTGAATTGCATCGCATCAGCTTTATCAGTCTGTCAGTGCTACTCAGACTGTGGTCTGTGCATTTATCCTGTCTAAGCTTGACCATTGTAATGCCCTTTTTCTGTGGTTGCCCTCAGTATCTGCTGCACAAGCTGCAGAAGATAAAAAACATTGCTGCTTGCCTTATTTTGCTTGTTCCAAAATCAGACCATGGCACTTTCTCATTTTGAAATCATTGCAGGGGCTTCCCATGAAGAACAGAATACAGTATAAATTTGCAAGCCTTTGCTTCAAAGTCGTTACTTGGTCTGGTCCACTGTATCACTCCCGAGTATATAATATTATATTCTCATGTACTCCTTTGGATGAGAGTGTAAACTGAGGTCTAGTCTGTGCAAGCAGGCATTCCATCACACAAACTTTAAAGATCCTAATGCTCATGTTCTAGATGGGCGAGTGCCGGTTACACTCTTCTCCCCATCCCCGGTCGCCCAGGATTGTGTTCAGGCTTGAGTTAGATCCTTTATCAGCCAGCGCCTTGAGCAGCTCTTGAGCTGGAAAAGCGCCATATTAAAAAAACGATTGAATAAAATCCAAATTTTTGCCCCAAATATAGGGCTTTATCAGGGATGCTATATATTTGTTGCGAGATAGATCTAAAATCTTCCGCCGGTGGTGAACAAGCAATTCCAGAAAGGTCTCAACATTGCTACAATAATATCAACCAAAGAAAACAAAGGAACAATGTGCAGTGCTTTTCTAGCCACAACACAGAACCAAAACAAAGGTAAATCAACGCTAGCATTGTATGCTGAGCAAAACCAAAATGTGCGTGTCTCCAAGTTCACAACTAGGAAGAGGGTTGACGGATTGTAGCTTGGTGTGTTTGGTCTTGCAGCATGGAGGAATGCGAGGTGCTGTGCACAAGGCTGGCCATCATGGTCAACGGACGTTTCCAGTGCTTGGGCAGCACCCAGCACCTCAAAAACAAGTTTGGAGAGGGCTACACCTTCAGCATCAGAGTCACGGGCCCTGACTACGAGCGCAACATGCGTGACATCCTCCGGTTTATCCAGCGGAACATTCCGGAGGCCAAACAGAAGGTGAGGATATACAGTCAGTCTAAATTCCATAAAGTGAAAAAGCTTTTTTTTTTTTTTGCTGCTTCTATAACAGCAACCTCTTCAGAGCACCGTTCTTTGAGTTTGAATGAAGAGACAGCTCATGATAGCATTCTGTATTATTCTTCTTATTTTGTTATTTTTGATTGGCATGCATAGTAATGTAAGTTTATGTACTCACAGCCCCTCCCACCTACCCCCCAAAAAAATTTCCAAATTTAAAAATGATTTTAAAATTATTATTACTATTATTTTTATTTTTTATTTTTTTGTATATATTTTGTTTTGTTTTGTTATTAAGGGTGTGTTTTGTCCCTTCCATTGTAGGTTTATCTCCTGTCCAAATGTGGCTTATTGTTGTGTTCAGGAATGTCACTACAACCTGGTGCAGTATGAGCTGAAGACCCAGCCGGTCAGCCTGTCCCATCTGTTTGAGCAGCTGGAGAAGGCTCAACAAGATCTGCACATTGAGGACTTCTCTGTCTCACAGAACACTCTGGATAACGTAAGTGTCTCTCTCCGTGAAGGTCTCTGTCCCTCTTCTGAGTCCCTTCAACCAGACTTCTGCTGGTTCCCACTCTTTCTGTGCGTTCTGGACTGTCTGGTGGGAATCCACACACTCTCTCTCTCTCTCTCTCTCTGCAGCAAACCCCACAATCACCTCCTTCAAACAGAGCCTGAAGACTCGCCTCTTCTCACCTTTCCATGCTGACTAATCTTTTTTCCAAACACAGTGGCCTGTTCCGCACAGTCTGTTCTTTAAACTTTCACATCTTTAGCATGTTCTGTATAGTGTGCCGATAGCTTTTTCATATTGTTCTCTTTTCATTTCCTTTTTCTGTTAATGTAATTGTCAGTGTTTTTAGCCATTGATGCATGGTGTGTGGTTGGGGAAGAATTGTGCTTTGAGCAGAATCTTTTCGCGAAGAAGCGCTATATGAATGCTATTATTATTAGCTGCATATTCATCTCACTCTCTTTCTCTCTCTCTTCCTCTCTTTTTCTCTCTCTTTCTCTCTCTCTCCCTCACAGTGGCCCTGGCTACTTTAGTGTGAAACTATTGGCGGATTATTTCCTGTCCAAAGGGCATTTATTGTCATGGGCTTTTCACATTGCACCTGGTGCGAAAACAGGCTATAGTAGTCACTGTTTGACCAGGTGGTTCTTATTCACACACACACACGTACACTTGTTTTAAAAGCCGTTGTTATGATTTTCATAAAATGCCACATATGTTGTATTGACACTTTAAAACAGTTGTCCTTTTTTTTTTTTTAGGTAACCCTAACCCAAACCCTAACCTTTAACCTAACCCTAAACCTAACACAGTCCTAACACTAAAGGAACACTGTTTTGATGTCAAAATAGCGGGGCCATCAAAAGAACATAGGTAGAGTATAAAGAGTATGTATAATACTATAAATAACAGCGTTTCTACATTGCTACACACAAACACACACACACACCCAAATATACACACACACATTTCCTCATTAACAACCTTTGCAATATTTCATTATGAATAACGTTTAATGTTTTTTCATGGCAGGTGTTCATCAACTTTGTCAAGCAACAGGTGGAGATAGTCAGGGACACTGGGGATCAATCCCCCAAACCTCGCCGGACCAGGTCCTGGCTCTCTACCCGCTCTGCCCAGTCGCGCACCGTGCTGGAATCCTTCGCCAACCGAGGTTTGAACCGCCACGCTCAGGAAGAGGATGATCCGCCCATCTCCGTCAACACCTCGTCGGACAGTTTTGATCTCACCGACGATGATGATGACGCCATGATCCGACTCGACCGGGCGGACGGGGTGAGTTGTTTGTCCGCTTGTGACAGGGATGGGAGCAGTGAAGGAGGTGGTGACTGTGATAGAGAGGGAAGGCAGAGAAGAAGAGTATGGAGTGAATACGGCGCTATTGAAATTGTTTGATGCCCATTGTTCACATTTATTTGATTAATTTGTTGTTTGTTTGAGATGGTGCAGTGTGCCGGATGTTAAAACTGACTCTAATGAATTTTTCCAAGAATTGTTACTTCTGCGCTTTTTCAGATGACTATTATTGGTATTATTATTGTGGTTATGATGATGATGATGATCATTATTATTATTATTATATTTTTATTTATTTATGTTAATTTCATGAATATTTTGAGGTATTCATGACAAATTTCTGTACCAGCTTTTATGATCAAGTGAATCATAATAACCCTCAGCATCGTTTTATATATATAGTGCTATTGTTACGCCCAATTTACCTAATAAATTTGGGCAACAGCATCAAAAGGCATGTTCGGGTAAGTAACCTGGTTTGCAAAACCTTGTTGTCACGTTGGCATCATTATTGTAATATACATACATATTCACATATTTGAAAAGTAACTTCATATTGAAAATTGCCTACACCGTTTGTTAACAGTACTGTATTTACAGAAAACAAAACATTTTGTGATCCTTACAGTAATAGAATGTCATTGCTGATCTCATCTAACTGTGACCAAAGCAGTCCATAATAGCCCTGTCGCCTGACACTTGATCTTTTGTTGTCTGATGCCAGCTGACCTCGCTCACACAGTGTTGTAATAATAATCATAATTATAAATTGAATATTTCTATAGTGCGGTATCTTGTCTGTTTTTGCAGGCGAGCTCACCGCGCTTGACATGCACTCACACAAACACGCAAAAACACACACACACAGTTATATGCAGAAAACCTCTAGAGCCTAAAATACCAAGTACACGGGTATACAGAGTTAAGCCATAGGACCAACATTTACAGCAAAACTAGACTGAAGGACATATTTACATACATGCATAAGGGTCACAAAAGGCTCAGAACATACAGGAACAATAAATAACAATGGTAAGTCCAATAGGCAAGACAATTAAAACACGTGTACACTATCAAGAAATAAAACTGCAAGATCCCGGAAACAAAGGGCGATGAAGGTGCAGAACAACGGGAGATGTCAGGTGACGGGCCGTTAGGGGCTCCTGTCGTCACTGCAAGGTGACATCAGAGATCAGCAATCAAATTCTACCACTGTAAGGATCACAGTATGTTTACAAACGGTGTAGGCAATTTCCAATCGGGAGTTACATTTTTCAACAGCCAAGTACGTGTAATCCTGTCCACAGTATTTATGCATGGAAGTTCCACTTGTTTATGTTGTAGTCTTTGTGATGTTGCAGACCCGGCTTACCTTGATGCCTTTGTGAAGAGGGCGATGGTGTAGCATGGAGCCTGCCTTTTAGCCCTGCTGTTATCTCCAACTGCCTCATTCCCCTCTCTCCGTGTATCCAGTGCATGAATTCCACTAAACTGTATATAGCATACTCTCCGCTTGCTTCCTTACAGAGAGACCTGAGCATAAAAGACTTGGGCTTTGTGGTACTGTTTTGCTGATGTTAATTATAAACTTAACCTTTGTTTGGCTGCCCCTTTGCCATGAGTGAAAAGCCCGTTCTGTAGTATGACTGCCATAAAGGTTGAGTGACAAAAAGGGCTTTTGAAATGTGCAATGGAAGACAATTTAGCTATAAACCATGTATGAGCGGAGGAACTGGTGTGGTGTGATGCCGTGGCAGCATATGAGCCAAAAACACTGGGTTGGTTACCATAGAGAAGAGCAAGCACAGGCTTTGAAGCTGCATGACAGGTTTTTGACTTATAAAACTGCTGTGCAGTGTGCTGACCTGCAGGTGAGATCACAGACACCTGTCCTGTATTTCTGCTGTACCTTAAAATAGCGCTTAAAAAGGCCTTCTGGAACAGTGACCGCAGTGTTCAGTATCTGCAAGTGCTCATTCTTCATTACAGTGGATACTCTTTCCATCTGTTGGAAGGTGGCATGTTGAACCCTAGCACCAAACCCAGCATCTTCAGCTTAGGTGTGGATTTGAACTTGCGTCACACAAGGTGCAATGCCGACCACTGACCAACCCTTTACCACTGATTCTTCTTGTTTTAAAAAAAAAAAAGGTGAAAAAGCAGCTCTTGTTGTCATGGGAATTTTTAAAGCAGTTTTAGGAGAAGAGAAGTGCACTTCAATATGCAAAAACCAGGTTGTAACAGTGAAAAGAACATTGAAAGTAGTTGTCAACTTGATTTTGGAGTCCTGCGCATGCAGCATGGGAATCTGTATATTCACCCAAACCCCTCCTCATTAAAAAAGCAACAATATTTTCAGCTGTTTTGGAGAAGTGAGGCACACTATTTGCAAACAGCAGGTGTTAACTTTGCAAAAGAATATTAATGACGGTTATTGTTCGTGTCTTTTGTGTCGAGATCTACCACAATCTTGAGCTGCTTTCTGGAACGGATAAGCATGCTGTGTACAGAAGCGACGTTTATCTTGATGGAAGAAGAAAAATCGCACTTGCACTGTTGTTGGAGGGGGAAAGCGCGCTGTTCAACAGAGGGAAGAAAAATGGTGTTGCCCAACACAATGGTGTTATTGCACGGTACAAAACGCTGCAGACCAAGTAGTGTGGAGTTGTGTTGTGGGGCATGGTTGAAATGTGCAGGAAGAAGCTCGCTATGCAACCAAATGGTGTCTGTATCCACGGAATGGGATAGTTGGGCAAAGTCCTACTGTCGAACTAAAGGTATAATAAGCCACAGTGGAGACAAGAGAAATGTGCCCTGTACAAACAGGATGGAGTATCTGTTCCAGTAAACAGGGCTGTTCATATCCAACCCTTGTACTGCACTTGCTTTTTAACAGGCTCTCTGGTCACAAGCTCACAACATTGGAAGCCAAAACACTGACCTGAAGCTAACTAGAAAATACAATGAATGAAGGAAGTGCTCCGGACATGACAAGACGGCACCTCTGTTGGGATAACCATTCTATGACGAAAGACCTTTGGACTGTTAGTAAGGTTATACCGACAGTGGGCCCAAAAGCGACCCTGACCCCAATCTGAGCGTCAGAGACTGTTGAGAGCATATGCTTAATAGATCTCTGACACAGCTAGCATCAAGGTCACCTGTGTTGGAACTTTACTGGACTGATCTGATGCCTTGTTATCCAGTGGAGAGCTTTACTATTTTAAACAACGCCGTATTACAATTCAGATTAATGAAAATGAAATTCACATTGAGCTGTTTGTAAATGGGAGAATTTGCTATTTTTGCGATGCAAGGATGTAAACTTGTGTCAGCAATGAAAACGGTTGGCGTTAACATTGAGATGAGCGTTGTTGAAGCAAGGTCATGTGGGGTTGTTCTTGAATGGGCAGCTTCACTATTCCAAAGTTGTCGTGCCTGTTCAGAGAACGAATTATTTGAAGCAAAACGCGTGCTGAGCTGTTTTTGGAGAAGAAGCGTTTTGGTGCAGAGTGTAAGAACTGTCATCAGAGCGTTTGTTTGGAGTGGAACAGTTATAGTCTTTGCTGCAAATACAAGTGACTTAAAAGTGCTGATACCTTTGGAAAATTGTGATGCATTTGCATGGAACAAAATGTATTGCCATCCTTGCAATGGTAGAATGTAACTGTTGATTTCTGATTTCATCTATCAATGACGAGAATAGACCATAACTGCCTGTCGTCCGAAACGGTGCGAGGGACCTCAACTGCCATGAAGAGATAATAAGACTAACGACTTGTCAGGTGATGGGCCATTATGGGCTGTCCTCACCACTGTGAGATGCAATCGGAGATCAGCAAGGACATTGTACCACCATAAGGATCACTAGGCATGTTGTTTCATGCACATGCAGCCCTGTCCACAACAGTTGTCAGCAAAGTTCAATAGGGAGTTACTTTTCAACCACCTTGCACAATGTCAGCTCTGTCAATATTTAGAAAAGTCAGACTTGTGGTGATCATAGTCTAACTTATGTCCCTTGTGTGTGCGTGGGTCATGCTACCACTCTTCTTATTTGTGGCCCTGTATTCAGGCATTTGTCACCGTTATTTCAGCCTTTTCTGATTTCCATACTAACGTGCAGGCATATGTTAAAATGGCGTAAAAATGTTTGCCTCCGAGGGTGCGGAAAACAGATACTAGCAACGTTTTTGCATTACATGCAATCTTTTTGTGTAAATGGTTATGTGTAAATGGTTATGTTTTACAACTATTGCAAAAATTCTGTCTTTTCTTTTTCCTTGCCTTCCCCCCCCCCCCTCTCTTCCCCCCACCTCCTCCCTCCCAAATGTTATTGTGAATGCTTTCTCATACATTTTCTTCTTCTGTTTTTTTCTTCATTGGAAATTGTTGTTTTAATTTCCTTAACATCATATTGTGCTCCACTATGCTCGGTTACATTCTTTATGTGTATATAGCAAATGCCGTGAAATGGCTTAATTACTGGATTGCCATGTTTTTGAAAGCAGATTCACGCTAATTGTAAATATTCTTTGCGTGCGATGAATGTCACAATTGTATAGTTGTTTTTTTTCTGGCATCATGTGCTAGTTTTGTACACATTTAGTTTGTGGAAGGAATTAAGAGAGGGGAGGAGAAGAGAGTTGAAGTGGGGTGTGTGAAAGGGGGGCAGGTGTTGGTTGTGGGTTTATGTGGGGAGGTTGGGGAGTGGCTCATCTTTGCAGTTTCTTCCGGAATATATCTCACTGCTGTTTATCCGATAGCTGTATAACTGAACAGTAATGTCCAAACCTAGCACCTGACTAATCTTTAAAAATATGACAGAAATATCCTTTGCTTGGGTAAACTTATTATTTATTTATTTTTATTTAATGGTTCCAGCTGGAGAGACAATAGGAACCCTGTCTATAGAAAGGAAGGGAAAAAAGGGAGCTAATTGCTGTTGGTTTCTTTTTTGGCTTTTTTGCTTTATTATAAACTTCTTTTCTTTTTTTCTTTTGAAATGATGTAATTGTTGTTATGCATCTCTTTACAAGCTCAAGAGCTGCTCAAGGCGCTGGCTGATGCAGGGTCTAACTCAAGCTACCTAAGGTGCCAACCTGCACCCATAGGTGCATTGTTCTATCGCTCCAAACAACTGAGCACAATCCAAGTATTTTTTCTTTATTAAAAAAACCCAACAAACTAGCAAACTTGAATGTAGAGTTATTGAACTTTGTTGACGCCATCATAGTGATTGGAGAATTTGTTTCAATACTTAACACAGTCAATGTCATGTGCAATGTCTTTTTGTTTTCTTTCTGAATGCAAAGTAAATCCATAATTAATTACCTCTTTTGCCTACTTAAATATAATAATAATAGTATTAATAGTCATAATAATAATAATAAGGGTATTTATGTAGCGCTTTTTTTTCCCCGTAATAACATCAGTTCAAAGCGCAGTTCTCACGCATTTATACTTAACGTTAAAATCGAAATCCATACGAAAAGAAGTGAAACAAAACCAAGACACTGATAAACTATGCAAAGAAACGGCACAAACGTGAAAAAGAATATTTACAAGTAAAATATAAAAGACGAGGGAGGGAGTGTGGAGAGGAGAGCAACAAAGGAGTGAGGGGGGTAGGGGCGTGCGGTGTGACGCAGTGGTCTGAATCACAAAAGAAGGAATGATGCTGGTGATGGGAAATGTGATCAGACATTTTTTAAAGGAAAGAGATGAGTTTTTAAGGTGGAATTGAAAATGGCTGTGCTGGAGAACTGAGAAGAGGGAGAGGAAGAGAGCTCCAAGTTGAAAGACCAAGCACTAATTAAGAAAAATCGACAGCTTGCAGAGGAGAGTTTGTAGCAGGGTATATGATCTGAGACTGAGAGTGTCGGAGAAAGAACAAAGATTTCTAGATGGCTTGTAGGAGTGAATGTTCTGGTTGAGGTAGAAAGGCCGGGCAATGCACTTGTAACAGAAAGTACAGATTTTGTAGGTAATCCTCGGATATACAGGAAGCCAATGGAGAGAATGTAGAAAGGGTCTGATATGATCAGACTTTTTTTTCTTTTGGAGAAGCAGACGAGCAGCTGAGTTCTGAACATGTTGGAGCAGATGAACAGAAGAGGAAGGAAGTCCAGCCAGAAGAGAGTTAAATAGTCTAAGCAAATATTAATGACGGCACCTGCTAATGAAAAGGGATATCATACCCAACTAGAATGGAATTGTGTTGCCCACCATTTAAATATACTGAGAAAAAACAACGTCTCGATGATAATGACGAGATACGAAGTAATTGGATAAAAAGCTATTGCGTGACGACTTATCTTATCATAAGCAGTCAATGGGTTAATAATAATGATAATAATAATGATAATAATAATGATAATAATAATAATAATAATAATAATAATAATAATAATAATAATAATAATAATAATGGATGCTATCAATATACTTGAAGTGCATTGACATATTTCGCCACACTATTGTATGACGACTTATTTCGTCATTAGCTATCAAACGGTTAATAATAATGATAATAACAATAATAATATGAACGGCAGATTTTTTTTTCAGATTTATTTTGCTTATATACAATTTATTGAAGAAATACTTTTTACAGTGGTAAATAATAATTTCTATGTTTGGCAGAGAAGGTTTACAAATTTTGTTTAAATTTACTTAGATTTGACAAATACATCAAAAGGTAAACAACTTGTTTTTTTAAGTCACATTTTATTTTTTTAATTTTCCTCTTTTACGACTTTGTTTTTTAGAAACGATGATTTACTTAGTGTTTTTTGTGCTGCTTTTTATCTGTTATTCTTCTTCCTTCTTTTTTTTTCTGCTTCCTTTTTCTTTCTTCTTCTCTTTCTGTATAATATGCATTACTCTGAAACTGAGATACTGTATACATTCTATAATTGTATGCACTAGTCTTTAAAAAAAAAATCGTTTATGATCACTGGTAAGGAATTTTGACAGGCATAATTAACCCTATTACCCCCCCCCCCCTCCATGTGGTATTAATGTGACCTGTAGGGAGAGGGTTAGAGGCTGGAGTGTTCAGTCTGCGACGATACTACCCAGGGGAGATAACACATACTCCAGTCGCTAGTGGCTCAGTTATCTCCCATGGGTCGCCTGGCGCAGAAATGCGACTTCAGTGCTTGTGAGACTTGATGTTGTGTTGTGAGTAGGTACACAAACACTGTCTTCGGTTTTGGACTGTCAGAGGGTTAACCAGCACTGCTCAGATAACTAATAAAAGACTATTTCTGTTGTAGTAGAATGTATATACAGTAAACAGAAAATAAAAAATAAAAAACAGAAAATGCCATTCTTTATGTAATGGATTTTGTCATTGGCTATTGAAATTTGAAACGAATTTCATGTTTGTTGCACTATTATTCACAATAGTTTGCAAAATACAAATTTTTTGGGGAAGGTGGGAAGGGGGGAGCAGAGTTATCACTTTGTATTCTCTCTTTGTGAACTTAAATTATAATTATTATTGTGGCTCTTGTTCTTATGTTTGGATGTAGTCAAGTGTATATTTTAACAATTAGAACTCATGTTCCAGTCTGTTTTGTAACACTATGATAACTATCTCCTTAGGTTGTCTGGCATTGATCACGGGAGTGTATAGCTTACGGCTTGTTGTAGTATATTGTCATTTCTACATTTGTGCTGGCACATATATTCCTCTGGAATACAAAGACAAAATTCAGGTTTTCAGCTAATTCAGTTTTGTTAATGTTTTCTCGTAGCGAATTCATTTTTTGTGATTGTTTTTCCCAGCAATTTTTTTTCTTTCTTTATTTTTGTGATCCTCCCTCCCCCCTCTGCCCAAATTCATCCTTGTGGATTTTTTTGGGTCCATAAATTAAATGATTAAGTTGTGGTTTTTCAGTTGGCAAAACATTTCTTGTTGTTGTTGTATTGTGATTTAGTTTTTTTTGTTGTTTTGTTGTTGTTGTTTTAAAATTGTTATTGCAGTATGTTTTGTGTGGTGGAAGTTGAATATGGATATTTTGCTTCAATATCGTGAGTGCGAGAGACTATAGGCCATGCCAGGAATCCGGAATTCCGGCTTTTTTTTTTTTTTTTTTTTTTAATCCTTTTCCCTACTGTCCACAGGAATGGAGCCAAAGGGAAATACAGTTGTGAACAGATAATTGATGGTAGCTGTACATACTACATGCCTTGAAAAACATCTTTGAGACCCCCCCTCCTACACACATGCAATTTTAGGTGGGGGTGAGGACGGGGAGTAGGGTGTGGCTGGGGTTAGGTGTGTGGAAGGGGGAAAGGGAGGGAAGGGGTTTGAGGAGATTTATCTCCCTGCCAGGAAGTAAGGATTTATTGTGATATCACAATTAAAAGTGCCAGAATGTTAATCTTTTTGTGATAAAAGCCAAAATAATTTGACATTTCATTTTTTTTTGTAAAAACAAAAAACAACATTGAGCTGTGAAGCAAACGCGGATATTATTTATTAAACTGTTGGAAAATGTATATGCAATTGAAAAATATTTTAAATGTTAAAAATTAACACAGTGAATGCCCAAATATTATTGATTTTAAATTATATTTCGATCATTACTGTGATTGAAACCTTTGTAATTTGTGAAGGTTGTAAATGTGATATATTTATAAACATAAACAGATCCATAACTAAAGACAAAAGAGTTTGTGGAGAGAATAAAGTTCTCTGTTCATACTGATTATAATACATAACAAGAAGAAAAAGAAACCTCAATGTTTTGGCTTTGTTCAAAATTAAATATTTTATATTTATTTAACCATTATTTAACCATAGCGCGTTTTGATCTCAAATAGCTGCTGAAGGCGCCGACTGATACAGGTTCTAACTCAAGCCGCCTGGGTTGCCCACCAACAGCCTTTGGGGGCATTGTCTGACGCCCAGACAACTGAATACAATTTGTATTCAATCTCCTGATCTTCCAGCAAAAGTAGGACAAATGGCTGGGTTCACAGATGACTCCTGCTCATTCAGTGGCATTTAGCTCTCCCTACTGTCGCAAATGAGCTGGTCTATACTGCATCAGCTGGTCTCATACCGCTCCAGCTGGTCTAATACTGCTCCAGCTGGACTAGTACTGCTCCAGCTGGTCTAATACGGCAGCAGGTGGTCTAAAACGGCAGCAGCTGATCTAACACTGCAGCAGGTGGTCTATACCGCACCACATTTGGTAGATCTATACAATTTTGTTGTGAAGCGTACTGTCCAAGAGTCCACTATGAAAGCTATATATAGGGATAGCATATGAAGTGCAGCATCGTCTTTCAGTGTGTAGAAGTGGGCTGCTTATACTGTATTATCAAAGAAGAATATAAGGATGTGTTACCTTTGTCAAACTCTTCTTGGAATCCTTTCAACTCCAGTGTGGGCTGGAACTGTTGAAGGGCTTATAATGATGGTGCTCAAAAGATCTTTCAAAATACATTGTGCCAAGTGGAACCATTGCTTTGATCTCTTCATGTTTTTTCAGGAGGGGAGGAAGGGGAAAGGAGGGGGTGGAGGTTGGGAAGCAATAGGGGAAGGGGGGTGGGAGAGGGTTAGGTGTCCTGTCCTCTGGGTGGTTTGAAAAGTAACTCCCTACTGTGTTTTGCATCAAACACATTGTATTGTGATCCTGACAACGGCAGACTTTCATGGCTGATCTGTAATTTCATCTCACAGAAAGAGTCCATCACGGCCCGACATCAGCTGAACTTGTTCACTCAGTGTCAGGTGATGGGCCACTATGGGCTGCTCTGTTTACTGTGAGGTGACAGGAGAGACGAGCGTTTAAATTGTACCACCGGAAGGATCACAATACGTTTTGTTTCAGGCCAATGCAGTGCCACTTACTGTTACAGTGGTTATAAGCGATGTTTAGTAGAGAGGTACATTTCAACCACCTGTCGTTTGCAAAATTGTGCAGCTTGTTATGATAACAGTTTGTCCAGTTTCATCATTTGAAATGCGTCAGGGAAGCAATTCATAAATCCATGGGGAGTCGCACGTCAGGCTGTGTGGTGACATGAAAATGAATGAATATATAAATAATTGAGTAAATAAATGATTACATAAATGATTTTTTTTTCTAAACTGAAGAAATAAAGCTTGTAGAACTGGAAAAGTCGGAGTTGTGAATTGAAAATGATGGAAGGAAAGACTGTATTTGTGCGCATGAAGGTTGGTGAATTATGTCCATGTTTTGTGTCTGTCAAATGGATGTGTGTGCAAGTCAACATAATGATTCATGTGTATGTGTGTGCATTCTGTCCGTGTGGTCCCTCTCTGATAGAGAAAATGTTGACTGTCATTTGTGCCAAGTGATTGTTTAATTCCTGTTTAATAGTTGACAGCTTTTTTGTTTGTTTGTTGCCGTTTTATTATTGTTTTTTCGTATATATGTCTAGTTGAACTATCCGAGTTGTGTATAGTTAATATGGTCCCAAAAACCACAGGCAGGGAATGTTTCAGTCACAAAATAGGCAGTAGGGTGGGGGTGGAGGTAATAAGGGGTGGGAGGAGAGGGTTGGGGGAGGGTAAAGAGGATGGGAATGTGTGGGGTGGGGAGGGTGGAGGGCGGGGGTTCAGTGGTTGGCATCCATGACACAATTTGGATCTGGGATTAAGGTTTCGCCCGTCAAGCTATTTGTTGTCTGCTTGTCATTATTATTTTGCCACTAGCGTTTGTATATTTAATTTATTGTACCACGAGGGTTGTTTTCAAAAAAATAAATAAATAAAAGAAATTAAGAAAATATTTTTGCAAATTATATTTGTAAGTAATTAGTTTATTGCACTGTGCAAGGTTGTGTTTGAGATATTTGCAAGTTATGCTTTGTATGTGACTCGTCTTGGTGGTTTTTATTTGTTATCTTTTTTTATTTGTTTAGGAGTGTAAAATGTCTACAGGCTGGTTTCTGTTTTGGAATTGATGCTTCGTGCTTGTTGTGTTAGGAAAAAAAATTGTATTAGGTTGTTATATTTTACTACTGTATTTCGTTTCTGAGTGAATCAAGGGAACTTGTTAATTTGGTTATAATTATATGTATTTTTGTCATATATATTTTAAAACAAAACTTGTTTTAAGTTTATGTCTTTTTTTATTTACTGTTTTGTTGTATACCTGCATGTCATTGATGTATTTGCTATGATCGCTTTGACATGAGGTGTTTGCGGTTAGGAGAGAACATGCATGGTGTTATAAGAAATTTGATTTTTTTTTCATGTCATTCTTGTTATGGATAGAGGTGTGTGTATTGTTGGTTATTGACCGCAATGAATTGTTTGCCATTTTATGTGGAATTTGATATAATTATACATATTTTAGTTCTTTCATATTTTCTGCCAGATCTGTTGATAAATGAAATTATTAAAAAGTTTTGAGTTTTCTTATTTTTTTGGTTTGGATGTGAAATGTACTTGGGATGTGTGTGTGTGTGTGCTCACGCGAGTGAATATAAGTTGTGTGTGTGAATATGTATGTGTGTGTTTTGAGTTTGGGTGTGTTGTGTATGAGAGAGAGAAGAGAGAGAGAGGATCGAGAGATGAGAGAGAGAGAGAGAGAGAGAGAGAGAGAGAGAGAGAACAAAATACATTTACATTTATGGTATTTGTAATTAAAAGTGACAGCAGGCGAGAATTGGACAAAGGAGACAAAAAGTGTGTGTACAACTCAAATAGTGTGGAAAATCAGTCACACATAATTTTCAGCAAGCCCAGCTCTGATACACTGACGAGGTCATCTTCTATGACACAAACACCACATGAGAAGTTTTGTCTCTTGTGACTGGTTGGTTGGTTAGATTTTTAACAAAAATGGGAGATTCTCTGCCTTGATTATTGGTCACTCTACTAGTTATAGAATATAACTATAATATATAGAATAGAATGATTTTCTCCCTTGATTATTGGCCGCTATACTAGTTGCAGAAAAAGAAAAAAAAAGGGGGGAGATTCTCTCCCTTGATCATTGGTCCCTCGAAAACAAATAAAAATTTAAATCTTGGTTTTTGGCTAATTAATTTTTTTTTAAAATCTATCAAGCATGACTTTTGCTTACTGAATCGGTATACAAACTTCCAGTAAATTTGGAGTCTTGATGCATATTTCTTGCGGTTGATTTGTATTCCTTGTTGAAAACCTTTTGTTTGCAATAATTATGAATTTCTCCTCTTTGTTGATTCATATTGTGTGAACAAGAGAGGATAGACGTGTATAATGTATATCTATCCTCTCTCGTTCACCAAATATGAATGCATACATATTATGTGTGCGTGTTTGATCTAAGACTTTTTTTCTTCATTTGGTCAGCACTTCTATTTAATTGTATAGGTATTAGTTTATTGTTTAAGCCGTGTGACAGAATAATAATAAACTTAAAAAGACTATTGCTTTTTCTGTGCCCTGTTCATTTTATTAGAACATGTGTGCAATCCACGATCTGAGTGCCTGTATCAATACACTATGTATTCCGTACGTACACGCTATCAGATACAAGCACCTAAATTGTGTAGATACTGGAACTCAAACTGTAGGTAATGCCCTTGTGATCAGAACAAGGCGTTTGTTATTCACACACACACACACACGCATATTTGCAATACATCAGAACTGGGTTTCTTTAAGAATGTAGGAATCGGAAAGTTATTTTTTTGACGGAAAGAGAGCAAACTTCTTCTAGAAATGTAGGAATCTAATGCAAAATTGGCTCTTTCTGTCTAAAAAGTTGACTAGTTCGTCTCCTATAGGTGACGAAATAGGTCAAACTTTCTTCAAAATTTCTCCGAAAATTCACTGTATTTTCTCCATCCCAGATAGAGCACTCCCTTGTACTTAAATCTCATGCACTACAACTGCACTCCCATGCACTAAAAGAGCACTCCCGTGCACTTAGAAATAAGTGGGTTCCTGGAAAAAAAGTGGGTTCCAAGCAAATAAACCCATTTGTTACTAAGAAAGACAAGGTCTGCTACCCATTTGTGCCTTTATTCAAGTGCACACACACACACACACACACACACACACTGAAAATAAGTTTATAGAATTGTTATTTATTATTAAATCAGTAGGCAGACCAATTGACTTAGTAATGGACAGTGTCGATCATTTTACAACTTCAAAATATCGGGGAAGTTCGCTTCAAACATAACACACCAAACTTATGGCAAGAAGATCTGTCAGTTTTGATGGACACTGCCATCGTGAGATATCGGTTAGCTAATGTTTGTTCCTGTTGTGGCATATGGTGAGTTATCGATACTGTTCGCTGGTGTGGGATACGTCATCACACTGCCGGCCTGTGTCAGTCAGCATGAATGAGGAGACCCGTGAAAGACGTGAGGTAGGAACACCAAATTGTGGGTGCATATTCATAGAACTGCGCGTTGACTTTCTGGCCTTTGGATAGGTGGACGACGGCAGTGCCGGAGCCTTGGTCGTCTCTGTCAATATGTGCGCCCTTAGCGTGGGCCGCCGCCAGAAAAGTCCCTTCCATCGTGATACTGACGGACGTGCCGTAGCCCTTGTGCAAACCGCCGATGATGTGCAGCTGGAAGGTGTATAGGCCGGACACCGGAGCAGTGAAGACGCCGGTGGCGTGATTGTAGGCATTGCCCACGTTGGTCAGCACGCGGCTGAACAGCACCGGCTCGCCGACCTTCAGTTCTAGATCGTGAAACGGTTTTGTCCCGCAATCAGCGTAAAACCCTACGGCCAGCTCTGCACAGACAGCCACACAGTAGACAACAATTCAGTGTGTGCACAACACAAGTGATACAGACACCCACACAGTAGACAACAATTCAGTGTGTGCACAACACAAGTGATACAGACACCCACACAGTAGACAACAATTCAGTGTGTGCACAACACAAGTGATACAGACACCCACACAGTAGACAACAATTCAGTGTGTGCACAACACAAGTGATACACACACCCACACAGTAGACAACAATTCAGTGTGTGCACAACACAAGTGATACACACACCCACACAGTAGACAACAATTCAGTGTGTGCACAACACAAGTGATACAGACACCCACACAGTAGACAACAATTCAGTGTGTGCACAACACAAGTGATACAGACACCCACACAGTAGACAACAATTCAGTGTGTGCACAACACAAGTGATACAGACACCCACACAGTAGACAACAATTCAGTGTGTGCACAACACAAGTGATACAGACACCCACACAGTAGACAACAATTCAGTGTGTGCACAACACAAGTGATACAGACACCCACACAGAAGACAACAATTCAGTGTGTGCACAACACAAGTGATACACACACCCACACAGTAGACAACAATTCAGTGTGTGCACAACACAAGTGATACAGACAGCCACACAGTAGACAAAAATTCAGTGTGTGCACAACACAAGTGATACAGACACCCACACAGTAGACAACAATTCAGTGTGTGCACAACACAAGTGATACACACACCCACACAGTAGACAACAATTCAGTGTGTGCACAACACAAGTGATACACACACCCACACAGTAGACAACAATTCAGTGTGTGCACAACACAAGTGATACACACACCCACACAGTAGACAACAATTCAGTGTGTGCACAACACAAGTGATACAGACACCCACACAGTAGACAACAATTCAGTGTGTGCACAACACAAGTGATACAGACAGCCACACAGTAGACAAAAATTCAGTGTGTGCACAACACAAGTGATACAGACAGCCACACAGTAGACAAAAATTCAGTGTGTGCACAACACAAGTGATACAGACAGCCACACAGTAGACAACCAGTGTGTGCACAACACAAGTGATACAGACACCCACACAGTAGACAACAATTCAGTGTGTGCACAACACAAGTGATACAGACACCCACACAGTAGACAACCAGTGTGTGCACAACACAAGTGATACAGACACCCACACAGTAGACAACAATTCAGTGTGTGCACAACACAAGTGATACAGACACCCACACAGTAGACAACCAGTGTGCACAACACAAGTGATACAGACACCCACACAGTAGACAACAATTCAGTGTGTGCACAACACAAGTGATACAGACACCCACACAGTAGACAACCAGTGTGTGCACAACACAAGTGATACAGACACCCACACAGTAGACAACAATTCAGTGTGTGCACAACACAAGTGATACAGACACCCACACAGTAGACAACCAGTGTGTGCACAACACAAGTGATACAGACACCCACACAGTAGACAACAATTCAGTGTGTGCACAACACAAGTGATACAGACACCCACACAGTAGACAACCAGTGTGTGCACAACACAAGTGATACAGACACCCACACAGTAGACAACAATTCAGTGTGTGCACAACACAAGTGATAAAGGTGTGTCGCCTAAAGAGAGCTAGGGACTGGAGTTTACTGATTACATTATTATTGCTTTAGGTCCAGCGGACTCTTCCGAGCCAAATCAGGACTAGACAACCCCTGATCCGCATAAAAGATCTGCTGAAACAACCCTAGTGGTAAAACTGAAGGCACTCCACCAGCCAGTCACTTTACAATAAAGACATCCCCCGCAGGGGACGCTGAGGCTATACTCTAATTTATCGAACCCTCGTTTCCAAAAACAAAATAGAATACAAACATGATAAAATATCAACAAAACACATACATACAAAATGCCTACATTGCCAAATAATAACATCATAGGAAACCCTAGTGCATGACCACCTGGCAGAAAGCGTCCAATATTCCCAAGCTGATCCAACAGACCTCACACACAAATGAGGAGCGTTGTCCCTGAAGAGTTTTTAAGAAAATAGGTAGATGACTGGTCTAGCGAAGAAGAAGATAGTATAGCAGATTGATAGAACAGAGCAGGAATGAGAAAGAACAAAGGAGAAAGACAGCGACAGAGGGAATTTAAAGCACTAAATTTCCAGAAAGTGGGGATACTATTTGTACTGAAACCCCCGGCACCCCAACGGGGGTGGAGTTTATTGATAGTACCTTGTTGGATGCTGCCCTCCGTGGAATGAGGGAATGATAGGAAAGATCTCCCAATGGTTTGCATTAGTGGATTTGGGCCATAGATGCAGGTCACAGGCGCTGGTATCTGGACACGCGAGCGCCTATGCCTGTGACGCGTCACCCGTTATAATATAGATAACCAAAGGGAGACGCGTCACAGGCATAGGCGCTCGCGTGTCCAGATACAAGTGCCTGTGATGCAGATTGTCATTTCGCTGTGTTCACAGATCGTCAGTGTATCAGCTGGGCTTGCTGAAAATCGAAGGACTGATTTTCCAAAGCACAAGAAGACGTCTGAATGAAGTCCTCAGGAAACCCATCTTCATGTAAACAGAAATGGGAAGCAAACTAACTTTTTGAAAAGAAAATTCATTGGCAGAACTATTTAGCGGGGTGCTGATGCTCAAAGACACGATACAGCTCGCAGTCACGCTTTTGATGGATCAGGATGATCCAGCGCCTTTATGCAAAGTAGCGCTCCACATTTCTGGGTTCAGTTATGTTATGTTATTAGTTTATAGTCCCCTCTCTTCCCAAAAAGGATTTTCAGAGAGGAGACTCTTTTTATACTGGGTTCAGAATCTGAGGTTTCGTTTTATAGTTCCTAGCCTACGAATGAACTAAACCCGACAACAAACACATTGCTGCCATCGATCTGTACTATCCTATGTAATTTCTTGTAAAAGATAATAAAGTTGTCTTATCTTATCTTATCTTACGATTGCAATGCCGTTAATACATGGTAATGAGCTTCGTTGGTTAGGCCTATATCTTCCCACTGGTGCTGTGCGTGTGATTTTCCCTATACGCTCAATGTGTCCGGGGACACAAATTTAATAAAGAAGAAGCGTGTGATTCACGAAGCTCCCATGAAATGCGCAGTCGCTGAAATTCTGTCGCTTGACAATAGTTTTGCGTGAGATATTGTTTCTGCAGCACGCCTTTACTTGAACAAGACGGTGACGCACATAAGCCACAGTGAGTTTTAATTACAGTTAAATAATTGTTACAGCAGCGTTGCTAAGAGCGACTGATTTAATTTACTGTAATTTAATTTCATTCAATTCGAGCACTGTTATTTTCGGAAACAAGAGATACTGCAGTACACTCAAAAACAAATTCTGGAAGCTACTGTATGTCTAACTAAATTAGGTGCTTATCGGCCTTAGCTTTTTCAACAAAAAGGTAAGTTCCAAGATGGTTATTTATGTTCTACATACAATTTTAGGCCTATTCTCGTATTTGACCAATTTAGTTAGAAGAGGCATCAAACCATCAAATAGTTTCAATACCAAATCGTGAACATGTCCATATTATTTGTGGAAACACACAAAACATGGTCAAGTGACACGCACTGCCTGAACGGGTGATGTGGAAAAATCACATAACCCTTTACCTTTGTGAGTGCTGAACTGTTGGACACTGGTCTGCAGCATGCTGATGGCCGACTCTTGCTGCTGAGCCAGTTGTTCATGGTACTGCAACGTGGCCTGGAGGCCGTCAATGGTGTTGTTCTGCAAGTCCTCCCGTGCCTGCGGGGGCACAATATATTTGCTGGGAAATGAGGTCGTAGTGTTATATTAGTTCATAGACAATGGGTCTGCCGATACAACAGAGTGTAGTTTATTTTATTTTAATTTATTTTTGGTTGGTTCCCGAGCTTAAAGCTCCAGCTCGGGAGCAATGGTTTTTGACTTTGTCCGTTCGTTAGGCGTCCGGCATCCGGCGGTGACATTTGGGTACTTTTCTTTGAAACTAATGCACGGATTTCTTTAAAACGTGGTATTTAGTTAGGAAACCCTATCAGATGACCAAAAAAATTAGGCACATTGGGTGAGGCCATCATGATGATGTCATAATTTGTTGTGTTTTTATATTTTTTATATTCTTCCAAACTACCGATGGTATTTGGTTAGTTAGATAGGTTTTCATTGCTTACACGGTCCAGCGGAATGCAAAGAGCCGAATTAGGACCACAAAATCAAGACCCCAACTTCGCTGAAAGAGGACTCACCCCTGATCCGCATAAAAGATCTGTCGAAACAACCCTAGTGGTAACACTGAAGGCACTCCACCAGCCGGTCACTTTACAATAAAGGAATCCCACGCAGGGACCTGAGGCTATATTCTAATTTATCGAAATCCCATTTACAAAAACAAAATAGAATACAAACATCATTATAAACTATCAACAAAACACATACAAATAAAATGCCTACATTGCCAAATAATAACATCATAGGAAGCCCCAGTGACCACCTGGCAGAAAGCGTCCAATATTCCCAAGCTGATCACATACAAATGAGGAGTTTTGTCCCAGAAGAGTTTTCAAGAGAAAAGGTAGGTGATTAGTCTAGCGAAGAAGAAGATATTATAGTAGATTGATTGAACAGAGAAGGAATGAGAAAGAACAAAGGAGATAGTGGGACAGTGGGAATTTAAAGCACTGAAACCCCCGGCACCCCGAAGGGGGGTGATGGCATTTGGCTGGAGTTTGGAAAGTAATTAGAATTTACCTGTACCTCCAAGGGAAAACCAAACTGATTCAAATCGAATGACGTAATCTTCGTGACGTCATATGTAAAAATAAAATTTTGAAATTGTTTACTTTGTTAAAACTTTGTATAATTGGGAGTGTACAGATGCCCGACTCTTTATATGAAACTATCGTGCATTGAGTGACGTTATCGTGTGACGTCATCATGGTGACGTCATAAATTGTATTTTTCAATCCAATTTTCTCCCAAACTACTGGAGGCATTGGTCCAAGTTTGGTATATACGTAGATGTTATTTATGCCGACAACGTAAAACCAAAATTATCCAAATCGTTTAGATCTAATGTTTTTATAATAATGTCACCTTTTAATTCTTTATTTTAAAAAAACAAACTAAACTTCCTTTAAACTTTATATGTAAAGAGAGTGCACAGATGCGTTGAGCCTTAATCAAAACTGATGTATATCGTTTGACTAGCCCACAAATGAAAGGTAGGCAATCTCTCTCCCAAGCGTGAACCGGTCGACTCCCATTCCGCCACAAATTCCACAGCTCAAATCGAACCATGTCCTCATGGTTTGCCGCAGGTATGTCTGGAACCACCATTGACTAAGCCCAGTTAGTCTCCATTCACTGACTTAACAGTGAAAACTGCCTTCAACAGTTATCGCGGACCAGCATCATCCTGTTCCCGGTCGCTGTGCACCACTTGCAGCCGAGAGGATTATTTGACTCCCGTCTCTCGGCCACCACCTTGAGAACACGACCCGACCCGACCCGACCCGACCCGAACTGCGAATTTCGTTTATCTCTCGTAAGAGGGACATAAAAATTGTTGCCTTGCAAGGCGTGGAAGCGTGTTGAGAGTAAACCGGTTTGCCGGCTACTAACGACACTCTCTTCAAGTCACTGCCACTGGCCTGCATAAAATGCCTGCCGACAATGCAGTCCTGCTCGCCAATAAAAACAGAAGACTAATAGTCAGGCGGGGAGAACATGTCGCCTTGCTCTGCATAACCCCATAGCCACACCAAAAGATTCTGCACAGCAGGAGCCACCCACGGCTAGACTAACCAACAAATGGAAGGTAGACAATCTCTCTCCCAAGCGTGAACCGGTCGCCTCGCATTCCACCACATCTATAATTATTAAGCCATGCTTACCTAGACATACACTTGTCAGTACTACTGTTAGTATGTGTGTGTATGGGATGGGGGGGGAGGGACAAGAAGAACGAGAGAGAAGGAGAAAGAAAAGAGAGGTATTCATTCATTCATTCACTCACTGAAACAAAAGTAATTGACTTGTGCTGTAATGGAATACCCTATAAATAATGACTAATTGTAATGGAATAAATTGCCACAGAACTGTCCATACAGTTTAGCTAATAATCCATCTGCCCATATTCATTATCCAAGGAACAAAAATGTTTACTTTTTCATTTCTTCATGTGCCTGTTGGTTTCAATGTTATATCTCAATCAGAGGACGACACTTTGTATAATAATGCTCTGGCAAAAATTCTGAATAAATTATCAAAATGTGTGAGAAAGCACTCGAGGGAATTCTGCACCCTTTAGGGTCCAGCACTTGTTTAATTTTAAACTGTCCCACTGCCGTAGCACAGTGGTAGAGCGTTTGCCTGATACACCGATGACCCAAGTTCGAATCCCCAAAGAAAAAGTGGCAATTTTTTTCACTTTCCATCTTAGCAGCATGATTGCTCAGGTAGTTCAGTGTTGATTTACATGTAGGTCGATGCGCCTGTTTTCTGATACGGTTACCTTCGTCTGCCATATCGTCAATGTTGGGTGTGGACATTAAGCATCCATTCACATTACACTTTGTGTTAGAAGGCCAATAATAGGGCAGTTTCTACTTAACAGGTAACCTTGACGCTAGCTGAGTGTCAGAGATCTATCAAACCCATGCAGTGTGTAGGCGAACTCCCTCCACAGCCTCTGAGTGAGGTCAGCGTGACTTTCGTACCGACTGCTCGCGTAACCTTCGTAACAGCCCGGCAGCGGCAACAGTTTTATTCACGAAGCGTTGTGGCCAAGCGGGCTTATGGCGGGACTAACTTGCCTTGTCCACAGGCCAGAAACCAATGGGGCCAGCCTGACAGGTGTCGGATCGATCCAGCATCTGGTAGTTTCCCCGAATATTATTTACTGTCGACTCGGGCAACGTCTCGGGGGTTTTCTCCGGGTACTCCGGTTTGCTCCCCCAGCAAAATTTCAAAAACACAACTAATATTGGGTAGATTGGGTTAGGGCGCGCCACCAGCTGAATTTCCCGATAAAAATGGACACACAAAATTTTCTTTTTTTTTTAAAAAAAAATAACGAATCGTAAAACACTTCTGCCAGAAATACTGTCATTGTTAAACGAAATCGTTAGCTATACTTTTTAGATCATGCTCACAAATAAGAGGGAAAACAACTTTGGCCGGCTTGCCCGCATGTTGCGCTAGAGTTGTCTAACGTTGAGGCGGACATCCTTTGCAAAAACGAACACAGGTTCTCGCCTACAATTTCTCCGAGTCATCCATCAAACCTTCCGGATCAAGCGAAGTGTTGATTTCAGTTGCAATCCTAGCTAGCTCCGCTAGTTCGGCCTTGCACTGCCAGGCAACCACCACCCCCTTTCCTTTAAAAAAAAAAATTAAATTAAATAAAGCTTGTAACTTTTATAGTGTTCTGAGACGAAATGTCCGACTGGATAACTCTAGGTAACTAAAAACAAAACAAAGAGACAATGATAAATTATCTCTCATTTCGAAGATTGTCTATCACTGTGTAACCGCGATATAACTCGAGTGACAAGCGAACGAGTTCATCATACCCAACACACCGTATACTGTATACACACTACAGTGTGTCAAAATGGTACAAGTGTTCCCGTAACCTTCCGTTCTTTAGAGAACGAGGCGTTTGGGACCTATCTTTGTTCGAAGCCTTACTGAGTCAACGTAAAGATCTTTCAGTCCAAGACTTGATGATACTGGCGTTGCTGCCGCTGCGGTCTAAATTATTCAGTATTTCCCTTCAAAGATTAAAGATGTTCCTGTAAACTTTCGGTCGTTGGATAGAGAGGCGCTGTTATCTCTTTTTTTTCTAGGCCAGCTTAATGAGGGTGGCGCCCACCTCTTCTCCCTTGCTGCTTTACCTTCCCGGTCCTAAACAGACCCAGGTACCCATTGACAGCTGGGTGGACAGGGGTATTGTTTTGTTTGGTGGTGGGCATGCAGCATGCAGTCTTTGCTATACCTCTATGTTCCTTATAGCGGCCGTCATCTGCTGGAGACTGGCCTGCAGATCCTGGTTCATCTTTTCCTCTTTGTCCAGCCGTGTCTGCAGGGACTGGATTGTGTCCCCTTCTTGTTGGATAGCTGCCCCTTGCTGCTGGACTGTGGCCGCTAAAAGCAAGATGGTGTCCTGGTTTATTTTATCTTCTGTGTCCAGCCGTGTCTGCAAAGACTTCACTGTGTCCTGTTCTTCCTTGATAGCAGCCCCTTGCTGTTGGACTGCCGCCCCTAAAAGCAAGATGGTGTCCTGGTTCACCCTCTCATCTGCGTCCAGACGTGTCTGTAGAGATTGGATTGTGTCCTCTTGTTTCTGGATAGCTTCCCCTTGTCGTTGGATTGTGGCCCCTAAAAGCAAGATGGCGTCCTGGTTCATCTTCTCGTCTGCGTCCAGCCGTGCCTGCAAAGACTTCAACGTGTCCTCTTGTTTCTGGACGGTGTCCCCTTGATGTTGGATTGTGGTCCCTAATAACAGGAGGGTGTCCTGGTTCATCCTCTCGTCTGAGTCCAGACGTATCTGCAAAGACTGGAGTGTGTCCTCTTGTCTCTTGATAGCGGCCTCTTGTTGTTGGATGGTGGCCCCTTGCTGCTGGATGGTGACGTCTAGCTGATGCAGCATTGTGTGCAAGTGCTGGTTGGCGGTGTCCAGCGAGTCTATTTGGGATTGGAGACTCTGGATGGTGGCTGCCTGGTTTTGCACCAGAATCTTCAAGGCGTCAAGACTGTCGGCGAAATCAGATTGCATCTCTTGAGCCGCCGCAGAAGTGGCGACCACCAAGCAGACGACAAAGCTGACCAGCCGACGCATGTTTCCCCGACAGCCAGCTGCGTGGCACAAGACATGCACGCAAAGTGCAAAATGAGGTTTGCAGAGAATGATGACAACAAGATGGCAAGACATTCAAATATGCAATTTCAGTTATATTAAGTACTTAGGTCTCATTGAAAAATAGGGATAACGAGAAGAAGAAAGATAATGATAATTGTAATCATCATCACCATCATAGAAGACGGAAGGAAAATCGATTCAAAATTTTGATGTATACGTTGCATCCAATAACATTATTATCACACGTGTAGAAGAAGAGCTATTAGGAGGACGAGGAAAAAAAAGAAGATGGCGAATATTAAATCGTGTTCCAATAGTTATGGAAAATGTGCACACAAGTTTTACATTCTTATAAGGATAATTATAGGCTAGGTGAAGTTAATTTACAAGTGTTAAACAGCCAAAGGTCTCCACGATCCAAAGCAAGTCTGGCATATGCCTTACAGAAGAACAAGAAGTCTTGGACAGATGGACAAAGTATTGCTCTGACCTTTACAACCACACACCAAACGGAGACCCATCAGTTCTAGCATGTCCAGAGAACAAAGAAGAATTCTCCCAGAAAAAGTTGAGGCAGCAGTGCAATCGCTGAAGAAGGGGAAGTCAGCGGGAGTAGACTACATACCCGCGGATCTGCTTCAAGCAGGGGGAGAAGCGATGATTGACGCGATCAAAATTATCTGTAACAAGATCTGGCAGAGTGGGGAGTTGCCTACACCATGTACCCAGTCGCTTAATTAATTGTCATCACTCTTCCCGAAAAAGGTAACCTTCAGCAATGTGAAAATTACCGCACCATCAGCCTCATCAGCCATCCCAGCAAGGTCCTCCTGAAAATAATACTCAACAGGTTGAAACCCCAAGCAAAAGACTTCTGGGCATTTCCTATACCCAGCACATCACCAACGAGGAAGTCTGACAGACCATCACACAAGTCATTGGACAACACGATGACTTGCTCACAGTGGTGAAAAAACGGAAACTCCGATGGCCACGTCACCAGATCATCAGGTCTTGCAAAGACCATCCTGCAAGGCACAGTGCAAGGAGGTATAAGAAGAGGGAAACCGAAAAAGAGGTGGGAGGACAGCATTCGAGAATGGACTGGTTTGACACTGAGCGAAACAATCAGGGTGGCTGAGGACATAGAAAGATGGAGTACGCTGGTTAAACGATCATCTGTGGTGCCCCTACTACCTCCGAGTTACGGGATAGGATAGGATAGGATGTTAACTTAATGTAAAGAAATGTCTCAACATCCTTTCTTCCCCCGTGCCTTTGCTGTCAAAACTGTTTTAAAATAAGTTAGGTTTTTAGAGTTACTGAACTATACATAGATGAACGAGTACTGCTCTGACCTTTACAACCACACACCAAACGGAGACACATCAGTTCTAGCTTGTTCCCGGAACAGAGAAGAAGAAATCCTCCCAATTCTCCAAGAAGTTGAGGCAGCAGTGCAATCGCTGAAGAAAGGGAAGTCAGCGGGAGTGGACAACATACCCGCGGAACTGCTTCAAGCAGAAGGAGAAGCGATGATTGACGCCATCACCATTATTTGTAACAAGATCTGGCAGAGTGGGGAGTGGCCTACACCATGGACCCAGTCGCTTGTTATCGCTCTTACCCAAAAAAGGTAACCTTCAGGAGTGAGAAAATTACTGCACCATTAGCCTCATCAGCCATCCCAGCAAGGTCCTCCTGAAAATAATACTCAACAGGTTGAAGCCCCAAGCTGAACAAATCATAGCTGAAGAACAAGCAGGATTGAGGGCAGGGCAAAGTACTAATGAACAGATATTCTACCTCAGAATAATCTGCGAGAAATACCTACAGCACTAACAGCATCTATATGATGTGTTCGTAGACTTCAAGAAGGCGTTTGACCGAGTCTGGCATGCAGCTCAGTGGGCAACCATGAGAGTGTACAACATCAGCCCTAAAATTATTGAAGTCATCATAAACCTGTATGACAAGGCTACCAGTGCATTCCTCCATAACAGCGCCATCTGAAACCAGAACAACAATCAGTGTGCGTCAAGGATGCCTACTCTCTCCAACACTCTTCAACATCTTCCTAGAGCGCATCATGTCAGATGCTCTTGCAGATCATGAAGGCACCGTCAGCATATGGGGTAAGGCAATCTCCAACCTTCTTTTTGTGGTTGACATTGATGGATTGGCTGGAGAGGAATAAGAACTTGAACAGCTTGTACAGAGGCATGACACCACCCCCAGAGCCTATGGAATGAAATAAGTGCAGAGAAGACTAAAGTGATGACCAACAACACCAATGGCATCAACACGGACATCAAAGTCCAAGGCCAATCCCTCAACACAGTGCATAGCTTCAAATATTTAGGAGCCATTGTATCAGACAATGGGTCCCGACAGGAAGTCCTCTCCAGGATCGCACAAACAACTGCTGCTATGGCAAGGTTGAAGCCCATTTGGAAAGACAAGACTATCAGTCTACATTCCAAGGCTTGCGAAACATGGACCCTCACAGCAGATTTACAACGAAGAATACAAAGCATGGAGATGAGGTGCTCCGACAGACCAACACACAAGCCATTGGACAACACGATGACATGCTCACAGTGTTGAAGAACCCGAAACTCCGATGGTATGGCAACATCACCAGATCAGCAGGTCTTGCAAAGACCATCCTGCAAGGCATGGTGCAAGGAGGTAGAAGAGGGAGACCGAAGAAGAGGTGGCAGGACAACATTCGAGAATGGGCGGCTTGACACGAGCGAAGCCATCAGGGTTGCTGAGGACAGGGAAAGATGAAGTACGCTGGTTAAACGATCATCTGTGGTGCCCAACGACCTCAGAGTTACGGGATAGGATAGGACAGGAACTATATTATAATCTGTAATTCTCTCCTTTTGTAATTAGATGGCGATTGGAACATGCTCCAATAGTTGCTATCTTGAAGACGGGATCGGTTTACAAAGGGAATGAGAGAGATTGGACACTTTGGCATAGTGGCCATACAACTAGGTGCCTAACCTCCTTTATTTTCTTTGTGTGATAGTATTAGATCTACCTGACTGATTTTTAGAACTATTTCAAGGTTTAGATCTGCATGCATCGCCATGATATGATACGAGAAATTAGGAAACCTACAATGTGAAACAAACGTTAGTTCTGATTGTAATTAATTTCAACAAAATGAAGCCTAAGACAAAGATTACTAACCTGCTGCTGCTTCTTGGTTTTCCCTCCACTAGGACCGCCATTACTGACGAAATCACAGTTATGACGTAAAATCGTAATTATTTTTTATTGCCCGTGCGTTTGGAATTATATTTTCAACCATTTTGCCACCAGAACTGAACCCATGTTAGTGAGAACAAACAGAACACCCAGTGATGCTCTTCCCACATTTATCAAAAATTGGCATCGCTGATGTTGAGCTTGCTGCCGCTTCTGTTAAGAATCTCGAAATCAAATTGACATCAACTGCAGCCTGACCATTTTCAAAACGACTGCAAACCCGTTTAATTTATTTATAAATTGATTTATTCTTTCTAATGCCAGTTTATAGATTGTCAAAACTAATCCTGTCAGTGTTTATGTAGGATCTGTGCGCGCTAAGTGCCTTTGTATCATTACATTCTAGATATATGGAGCATGATAAATTGAATTATTATTATTATTATTATTATTATTATTATTATTATTATTATTATTATTATTATTATTATTAACGGATAAAGACCATGTTTGCCTCCCATTCTTCAAGTGTGCATGGTCTTTCATTTTAAAAAAGAAAGAAAAGAAAATAATAATGATAATAATAATCGACGCTGTATGCGGGCTTTTCCCAATACACGCTCACGTGTTTCACATAAACAACAAACACACATCTATCAAACATGTGGTGTAAAGGCAGGGAGATCGCTAATAGACGACGGAAAATAAACTGAACGTTAGTTTTGACATTTTAGATTGACTGCATCCAATACAGTTATTGAAGAGAGGGAGGAAACCGGAGTACCCAGAGAAAACATTCGGTGACCTGAAAGCCTCGTACCTTCGGTTTTATGCCACTGGCTGATTCCAAGACGTTTGTGGTGAATTGCGGTACGAAAGCCAATTAGCTAAAGCTAGTAGAACAGCATACTAGGCAAAGACTGCTCGCTCTGCTGCAGCTCGTTCCTCTGTGGATCTCATTTCCATACCGGGTAGAAGCACATTACCGAAAGCTGAAGGTTCTTATCTTTTCTTTCTTTCTTTTTTTTTTTTAAACATGGAGGCATTTCCAGGCATGTTGCCTTATGTATTTACCTCTCTACTTCTATAACTATATTACTACTGTTCGTTTTGGGTGTGGCAAAATTCTTCCCCCTACCCTACTCCCCGTGTACATGGTACATTTGTAACTACTTATATTCTGCCGCCATTGTAATTACACCATAGGAGACAAATAGAGTCGTATTGTTTTGTATTGTGTCGATGGGAAATATTCATAATCAGCAACTGACAACGAGCACGAGTTGTTTTTTCAACGCAAGAATTTTCAACATTCATTACCGAGCAGGTATACTAATGAAAATCCGTCCAGTGGTACTTCGCCCTGCCCTGAATCCTGCTTGTTCTTCAGCTATGATCTGTCCAGCTTGGGGTCTCAACCTGTTGAGCACTATTTTCAGGAGGACCCTGCCGGGATGGCCGATGAGGATGACGGTGCGGCAACCCTCACACTCTTGAAGGTTACCTTTTTTGGAAAAAGTGATGACAAGCGACTGGGTCCATGGTGCAGGCCACCCCCGACTCCGCCAGACCTTAATTGTTACATATAATTGGTGAGGGAGTCAATCATCGCTTCTCCTCCCGCGTGAAACAGTTCCGCGGCAAGTTGCTCACTCCCGCTGACTTCCCTTTCTTCAGCGATCGCACTACTGCCTGAACTTCCTCTCGGAGAACTGGGAGGATCTCCTCTTCCTCTCTGCTCCCGGGACACGCCAGAACTGATGGGGGTCCGTTTGGTGTGTGGCGTAAAGGTCAGAGCAGTACTCTGTCCATCTATCCAAGACTTCCTGTTCTTCTGTAAGGCATATGCCAGACTTGCTTTGGATCGTGGAGACCTTGGGCTGTTTAACACTTGTCAGCCGCTTCACAGTTTGGTAGGCCCTCTTGCTGCTGTTCTTGTTCAGACTGTTCTCTATTTCCTGGCATCGATCTTCCATCCAGGCCTCCTTTGCTGTGCGCATGCCTTTTTGGATCTCATTGTTTATTTTTCGGTAGGCATCAACTCGATCCCTGTGAGGTGTGTTTTTTTTGCTTTTTCATCTCTCTTCGCCAATCACACAGGTCCAAAAGTTCAGGTGTGATCCACGGCTTCGCCATCAGTGTCATGTGTTCGTGGACTTCCGGAGGGGTGTGGGGTTGGAGGGGTGGGTGGGAGGGGGCGTTTGGCCGACTCTGGCATGCGGCTGTGGGCGGCCGTGGGAATGTGCAGCATCAGCCCTAAAATTATTGAGGTCATCGGGGGCCTGTATGGCCAGTGCAGTCCTCAATAAAAGCGCCATCGGAAACTGTTTCGGAACAACGGTCGGTGTGCGTCAGGGATGCCTACTCTCTCCGACACTTTTCGACATCTTCCTGGAGCGCATCATGTCAGATGCCCTTGCGAATCACGAGGGCACTGTCAGCGTGAGGGGTGGGGAGGGTACGGTGGGAGGGGAGGGGAGCAATCTTCGACCTCCGTTTTGCGGATCACGTTAATGGATTGGCTGGAGAGGAACAAGGGCATGAACAGCTGGTACTGAGGCTTGGCACCACCTCCAGAGCCTATGGAATGAAAATGGGTGCAGAGGGGACCGGAATGATGACCAACAGCACCAATGGCGTCAGCACGGACATCAAAGTCCAAGACCAATCCCCCAACACAGTGCGTGGCTTCAGATATTTAGGAGCCACTGTATCAGACAATGGGTCCAGACAGGAAGTCCTCTCCAGGATCGCACAAACAACTGCTGCCCTGGCAGGGTTGAAGCCCATTTGGAAAGACAGGACCATCAGTATACATTCCAAGGTAAGGCTGCTGCGCTCCCTTGTCATCTCCATCTTCCTATACGCTTGCGAAACATGGACCCTCACAGCAGATCTTAAACGAAGAATACAAAGCATGGAGATGAGGTGCTACATAAGACTTCTGGGCATTTCCTATACCCAGCACATCACCAACGACGAAGTCCGACAGACCATCACACAAGTTATTGGACAACATGAAAGCATGCTCACAGTGATGAAGAAACGGAAACTCCGATGGTATGGCCACGTCACCAGATCATCAGGCCTTGCAAACACCATCCTGCAAGGCACAGTGCAAGGAAGTAGAAGAAGAGGGATACAGAAAAAGAGGTGGGAGGACAACATTCGTGAATGGACTGGCTTGACACTGAGTGACACCATGAGGTCAGAGAACGATGGTGTACGATGGTTAAAATAAACGATCAACTGTGGTGCCCCAACGACCTCTGAGGTACGGGATAGGATAGGATAGGATACTAATGAAGTCTGTAGTTATCAAATAATACTTGTTATTATTTAATTTTTTAAAAGTTAATTTCTGTCTAATATCATTGTGATGTGTACAGATTTTACAATTAAAGATCCAGTAATTTTCTGTAACATAACGCTCCTTTGCATCCAAATTATTGTCATTATTATTCCTCTTTTAAAAACTAGAAGGGCAAAGCCCATATGACTCACATGCCCCTTATGAAACTTGCAATGTTTAACATGAAAATAACTACCCAAAAGAAAAAAAAAGAAACAGTGGCATTAAAATGCAAAGTAATACCGACGTTCATCTTTCTATGCTCTTGACCTTGACCTCTTCAAATACACTTATGTAATATCATATAAACTACAGCAAAAGTTGTATTATGCCCAAAATCAGTGATGACCTTCACTTCAGTGACCTTGAACTTGGAATGACCTTGACCTTCATGTGACCTCTCAAGCTTATTTATGATCAAACAACCCAATGTTGTTGCATACTATGAGTGAAATATACAGCCATTCCACTGTACCATGACCTATTTTTTATGTTGTTGCAAGGCCTAAAATGACCTTAACCTTCAAGATCAATGCAAAACGGAACATATATGAAAGATCAATCTATCATCTCTAAATACAAGTTTGAACTTTATACCTCTCATAATTTTGGGTCAAGGTCAAGGTACATATAGGTGACCTTGACCTTGGAGTGAGGTTGGCCAAATGTGCATAGAATTAGTAAGAATCATAAGTTCACTATTACTTATTTAGAAAAAAAATAATTTTTTGAATAACATTTGTCGACCCTGACCTTGAAATAAAGTTATTCATTTTCTAATCATTTATGAGGTCTAAGATACCAAGTTTGGTTGTGATTGTTGAAATAGGTTCTGAGATATTAATCCACTGTGCACGTTTTTCACGTCCAGACGGCAAACATCTGACAGACAGACGGACAGAAGGACATTTTTTTAAAGGTAATTAACTATTTAGGACTCATTTCGCACAGATTTTTAAAAATCTAGAAAAACATTTTGGAAGGGAGGGGGGGGGGGGGGGGGGGAGAGGGGGGGTGGATAGTGAGGGGGAGGGGGTGGGGAGAGTGGATGAATACATAGAATCACACTGCTATGCATGTGAGTCAAACAAAAAAAAAAAAAAAGAAAGAAATAACAAACGAAACTAAAGAGAAAATATGAGTTAGAAATCAGACAGATTTAAAAAAACAAAACAAACAACAACCACTAACCAGACAGCAAATATAAAAAATCACACCAAATATAATGCACCTGGAATGTGTTACAATTTCATCATCAAACAAAAACCAGTTCCTTCAACAACAACAACAATAACAAAAAATAGCAACTTGTGAAATGGTCAAGTTAACACCAACGAACCGTCCACAATGTTGAACTAAAACAATGATAATTTCACACTCGTTTTCTAAATCAACATTATTATTTATCGAAAAATAAATGTCGATAAAATAACAACCCGCCTATAAAACATCACCTGTAATCACCTACTCTTCTCAATGTCTCAAACTATTAAATAATAATAATACTATTTTTAAAAAGGGTCCAGTTTGAAGGAACTTATAAATAATTAAATTTATTATGTTACAATAATTGTGAAAGGCTACTTAAATACTGTGCTTTCTGGGCAGCAAGTTGCTACTTCTTACAGACCTCACTGACCCCTAGTCGACCAGTGCCACTTTTAGGTATATTTTCTTCCAGTTTTGCTGGCAGTTATTATCTTCCTTTTCCCCTTGGATTGGGCTCAGTTGTCATCAGACAGTGCACATAAAGCAGCAAGTTGAGCCTTGGTTGGCTTGAGTTGGATCCTGTCATCGGCCAGTACTTTTAGCTAATAAAGCACTATACGCCAATGACATACTGTTACCATTGAGACCTGCACTATTCGTTTCCAATAATTAGTATGTTTAGGCTCAAGTTCTGCAATTACGGGTTTTAGTTTTCCTTCTTTTTATTTTTTTGCTGGAGGGGTCTTATGTAAAGTTTATTGATGGAAGATTTGAGAACCATTTAGTAACAGAGGATTATATTCTTGAAGCCTGTTGAATGTTCCATGACGTAAGAACTCCGGCGACGAGTGTTATTGTGATTGGTTGATTGCGTCATTCTGGAACGATCTGTATTTTTCTAGTTTTTTTTTTATAAGACTATATATTTCAGTAGCGTGGTCCGCAGGAGAGAAGTGATATTTTGGAAAGAGATATGAAATGTAGTTGATGATGCTGTTTGCTGAATACATTTGGAAAACTTCTTAACAACGACTCCTGCCTTGTTAATATTCTTTGGATGAGGGGTGCGGTTGATGCAGCTTAGAACCCAGACAGTACAGCAACAGAAGTAGCATTATGCATGCAAAGTAAGCAGTTGTAGAGATCTTGGCTGCAAAATGTTCACACATAAACACATACACACACCTGTAATGCAGCCAAAGTGGGGACCTTTCGCAAATGCACACACACACACACACTATTGAAGTGATTCAACAATGCAATGCTTAGTAATGATAAGGCAGGAGCATTGTACATAGTGAAAACAAAGAACCAAAGGCAAGCAAAATTATGAACATTGGATTTGAAATAAAGAATCTACGATAAGAATCATTGATGATTTTACCATCTTAATCTTTGTGATCCGAATCGTTAATGATTTTACTATATTTGATTCTATTTTTTCACCGCAGCACTTCTGTCTCATCATTACGTCAAAACACAGCAGTCATTGTCTCAAACAGCAATTTCCACTTGGCATGCAAAAGGTAGCATTGATATAAATACAACATACTGCATGTAAACCTCCGACATTCAAATTTGAACCCCAATACCTAGTCCACAAGACGACATGCCACAATAGAATGTTCTGTCAAGTTTAGCATCTGACAATCAAGCAATTCAAGTTATTTCAAAGAAATTATCAGAGAAAAATACTGTAATAAACCAACAACAACAAAATCAAAAATCCCCCAAAACTGTGAACTGTCTCGGATCACAGATTTTGTTTGCTGTGGTCAATATTATGTAGATCTATCACCTGAACTAATCAGGATTTTTGTCTTCATTTCTTTTTTAATTTTAATTTTAAACTACTTATATTTCTTTCTCCTCCTCTCTCACTGCATTCCCTCGACTCTCCTGGTTGTCAGGGGCAGATGAGGTCATCTCTCATCACCATGTAAACCATTCAGCGGTCATCATAATTCTTCATCCATGTTTCAAAAGTTACTTACAAACAAACACCCTAATGCGCACATATCTGAATGCGTTTGTGTTAGGAATAGTCTAAAGCTTATTGCATGGCTCAGCCTTAAACAAATAGTCCAAGAATAATAACAGATAGCCACAGATATCTCTTTATCTCAAGTCATACAACATAGTACGGATTCATAAACATTGACGCACGCTTCTTCACAAGTTGATGACCGAAAAACCATGCAGTTCAAATCATAAACATAATAAACCCACAAAAAATATATATATATATATCCATAATCAATATAAATTAAATTCATCTCCATATAGACATGACATGCAGTTGAAATTTACCAAATGTTTCCAAAGTTAGTTATTTATCAGAATCCTGGAGCCCACAAAATACACACACACTAAAGCATAATAAAATAATCTCATAAATATACAATCAATCCATACAATTTTCCAGTTAAATTCACAACTATAGTCACTCACAGAGAAAGATTAAAACTCTTGATGAACAAATATCTAATTATATTCAGGCTGAATTAATATCCAGTAGGCGTAATCACAAACAACGAACACCCACTGTTTCTCAAAAGTTAATGATTAAAATCCTGGAGCACAAAATCACAAACACCTTAAAAAGAACAATCCCACAACTATTTACCACATGGAACAAATGTTGTTATAAGTCTGGTTCACAACGACGGACTCCAACTTTCTCAAAGTGGTAATTGGTTAACACTATAAACATCATACACTTAGTTACACTGTAACCAAACCATTGTTAATTACACACTGTAAATCGGTTAGTAACACTGACGTGAAACACTGTTAGTTACACTGTAAACACTGTAAGCAGTAGATACACCAAACCCTGTTAGTTATATTCAAGCGTTTAATAAGCACTGCCCGTTAAAATGTTGATTACCAACGCCATAAGCACTGTAAGAAAAGCACTGTTAGTAGCACTCGTAAGCGACACTGCAGAGAAACACTTGTTAGTTAACACTGTAAAGTGCTGAAGTGTAAAAACACAGGTACACTGTAAACCGTCTTTAACAGTTGGTAACAGTGCTGTGAAAGTACTGTTAGATGCACTGCTGCTAAGACTGTAAAATATGAACAATACATTAGAAATCATGGATAATTACACTGTAAACACTGGACAGGCTAACACCTGTTAGTACAACTGTCAGCGTACATTGTTAGTATAGGGCTGTAAAATGCTGTCAGTAGACATTGTTAGTATAGGACTGTAAACTCTGTAAGTAGACTTATTAGTAGGACTACGAGTATTATAAAATGCCATCAGCACATATTGTTACTAGAACTGTAAAAACGTTGTCAAGTAGAATGTAAAACGCTTTCAAGCAGATTGTAAAACACTGTCAAATCAACTGTAAAATGCCATCAGTAGACATTGCTAGAAGGACTGTGAAACGTTGTCAGTGGAAGATGTAGCTGACAAGCAAAGAAAGTGTTAGTGGCAAGGTTTTGTAGCAATGGCGGTGCATACAGTCGCACAATCATTTCTTGATTGCAATCTGTGTTTCCACTGGCAACAATGCTCAAGGAGTTACCCCAGCTTTTAGAGGTAGGTGAATGACTAGTCGGAATGGTGCACTCAGAAATAGGATTGGTCACATTCTAGTGTTACACGTGTTCACCAAGATCTAGAAGAGCCTCCCAGCTGGGAAAGAAGGAAGGAGGAAGAAGAGATTACTCCGAACAGCACATTCAGAAATGGGATGGATAAAATTCTGTTCTTTGATGAGCCGCCATCCAAGACAAAGTGTCTTCAGCTACAAGACACTTGCTAGAAGACACTTGCTACACGACTAGGAGAAACAGCACACTCACAAAGTGGATTTATTAAAAATGCGTCGATTTGCTATTATCCAGAAGTACTTTCCAGCTTCAGAGAGCTGTACGACTTAGCCATAAAAGCACCACTGGAACGTAGATTGATAAAAATAGTTCGCTACCTCGTCCATAAAGACGCAGGAGTTATCCCAGCTGTAGGATTCAGTCCGAATGGCAAATTCAGAAACTGGGCTGGGAAGAGTGTGAACTAAACATTGTCTATGTAAAAGCCGCTGACTGTGAAAACGCCAATGTTAGTAGCACAGTCAGTTGTCAGTTAGAAACGCGGTGATAAGAGCCAGCACAGACTCGCTGTAAACGCGGTCAACAATCTGTTAGAAATACTTTGAAAACAATCTGCTAGAAACACTGTTAAAAATAAGTCACCAAACTGTTAGAAGCACTGTTAAAAACATTCGGCATGATAAACACACAAACACTGTTAAAACAATCAGCATGATAGAGACACGGTCAAAAAAAAAAAAAAACAAACTTTTAAAAAAAATCAATATTTATTTATTAGCTTAACATAAGTTGTACGGATAAAAGAAAAAAGAGTGAGTAATATGCAAGAAACATTGTTAAACCAGTCAATACAATAAACACCCTGTAAAACTGGTAAATAATTTGTTAGAAACGCTATAAAAACAATCCATCAACATTTTAGAAACGCTGTAAAAACAATCAACATGTAAGAAACGCTGTAAAAACAGTCAATCAACATGTTAGAAATGCTGTAAAAACAGTCAGCATGTTAAAATAACTGTGTCAATATGCTAGAAACACCAACCAACTGAAGCACATGACAAACTCGCAATGTATAAATTAATAAATAATTCCAAGGTATATATTTGACAAGAGGTGACTAGAAATCCATTCCCTTTTTATCGTCTTTCAGTTGAGGACCCACAATCAACTTGTCAACATTATTCTGACCGGATTACAAGTCAACTAATAAATAAATAAATAAATAAAAAGGGCAAAGCCCATATGACTCACATGCTCCTTATGGAATTTGCAAAATTTAACATAAAAATGAGTGCCCAGAAAAAACAAAATGAAACAGTGGCATTAAAATGCAAAGTAATATCGACTTTGATCTTTCTATGTTTTTGGACTTGAGATGGGCTTGACCTCCGGCTCAAAAAACACTCATGTTCTATCAAATAAAGTACAGTAAAAGTTGTATTATGCAAAAAAAACCTGTGATATTGGGATGACCTTGACCTTCACATGACCTCTCATGCATTTCTGATCAAATAACCCAATGCTGATGAATATTATAGGTTAAATAAACAGCCATTCCACTCTATGATAACCAATTTTTAGAATGTTTATGCAAGGCCTAAAATGACCATGACCTTGACCTTCAAGATCAACGCAAAAATGAAAGATATATGAAAGATCAATCTATCATCTCTAAATACAAAAAGTTTGGGCTTTATATATATCTCATAGTTTAGAGTTATGTTCACTTCAAAGTACCTACACTAACTGACTTTGCACAGCTCCAGTAACCTTGACCTTAGAGTGAGGTTGACCAAATTTGTATAGTATGTGTGTCTCCTTGATATATATCCTGCATCAAAGAATCATAAGTTAAATATTAATAACCTAAAAAAAAAAGTTAAACGTGAAAAATTGTCATTTTTTAAAAATTAACATTTGTTGATCCTGTGACCCTGACCTCGAAATGAAGTCATTCATTCATTGATCATTTATGAGGTCTTATTGGTACACACCATCTTACCAAGTTTGTTTGTGATACTTGAAATAGGTTCTGAGATATTAATCCACTTGCAAGTTTTGCACAGATGGTGGAAAGACGGGCAAAATTTTTTATTTTTTTTAAATGTCATTTTTGGACTATTGCAAGTGCTATTTACTCGCATAGATATGCAAAAATCTTGAATTTGTTCATTTTTATTGATTTATTTTATTTTTAATTTGGGGGAGGAGGAAAAAGAGGGTGGGTGGGTGGAGGGGTGAGTAGACATGTATACATGTATGTATGCATGGGAGTCAATCTAATGCGCTAAACAGTACCATGCACCACAAGAATTTATGATAAAAACAAAATGAATAATTTATGCCCTTTGAATTTACATTTCAGTAGAAAGGTGCTTACATTCCCTTGTCTTGTTTATATTTTACATCTTATATTTTATTTTCCTGAGGGTATGTGCCTGTGATTTTCAACTGTACATAGATGTGATGTCTATGGCTCTGTGTAGGTATTGATCTCGCAACAAGATATTTCCCACTTTAGGTCGCTCGGCGCTACAGTCTAAAACATGTGCTAGTCGTAAATCTAAGCAACAAAATCTGTAAAAGTATATTTTGAAAACAAATTGTTTGTTATAGGATGAGCAGGAGAAATAAATTATGGTGATAGATAAATTGGCAAATGAAACAGTTAATGACAATGGAACGTCTGTCATCGCTCAACGTCGGTATCGAATGGCCAAACAACAGCGGCAGACATGTGTTCCTCCGCACTGAACGATGATGTGTCCAATAATTTGATGGCGCTCTTCTTCTCCTTGCAGAAGTTTTTATGTACGGTCCAGTCCCTTGCTTGGCACTGCACTCCGCAGTACCTGAAAGCACAGCAACAACCACCAACATGCCTTTATACCCAAAGTAACAACAGTGACCATGAAAACTGATCAATAAAGACTGATGATGATGATGATGATGGTGATGATGATGACAAATACTTGAAAGGCACTTAATCCATGAAAAAGAGTTAACAACAACAACAACAACAATAATAATAATAACAACAATAATTATAACAACAATAACATACGATGTCTTTGTTTTTGTCTTAAATTTGAGGCTGCAGTTTACATAGAGATGTGCCTGGCATGCCCCAAGCATATTCAAAATGCCCCGCAATCCAAAGAAATAGTTATTGCAAAAAAACAGAAAGTAAATCAAGTTCCCAGATGGCTAGAGCAGAGTTCACAAGCACCCATGATAATTACAGCAGTTGTAGCCATGTTTTTATCATTGCTAACTCATTATCATCGCTACTGCGCGCCAAAGAGCATAGCCTCAAAGGACATGAGGCTTTTCATTAGTGTGCTATGCGTGAACATCATCATGTCATCAGGCAAGTCACAATCAGATTTCGGCGTTCAATGGGAGTTTCTATTAACAAACTGAACTATTTGGTGTGAGGGTAATTTTTTTTAAAACTCACATTTGCGGCCCCCATGACCTTTATCTTTGAGTGAGGTCACTTACTCACTGATAATTTTCGAGCTCTCCCGGCCATACACAATCTTACCAGGTTTGATTGTGACGGATAAAAATATATTCAAATTAGCCACGTTCAAGTTTTGCACAGACGGACAGACAATTTTTTGATATCCTGTGTGGACCACTTAATACTGGACTCATGCCTATCCTATCCTATCCCATAACTCGGAGGTCGTAGGGGCACCACAGATGATCTGTATGGACTCATGCAGATTTGCAAAATCTGAAAACTGTTTATTTTGGGGTGGGTACAGAGACTGACATTGTGGAGTCCGAACTTGTGTCACAAGAACTAGAAACCTTGTTGTCCATACCTGACAAACTGACATCGACCGCAGATGCTGAACTCCCGTAGCTCTCGCTCCATCCTTGTGCAAGGTCCGTAGTGACACTCGTAAAACGCATAGGCGTCATCTGTATGCACACACACACACACACGCACACGCACAAAACACAAGGCAAAGAACTTTATAATAATCCAAGTTGTAAAGATATAACCAATACAATGCATGTTCAAGACTTGATGAATCACATCATTATGACTGAGATGTGCATGATAGTTACGGACATTTTGTTTTGCAAAGCGTGCAATGATAGCATGTATTCACCTTTGACTTTATTCCATGCCGTTGCTAGAAAAGCTTTGCATAATGTTGTTGGCTTTCATCGGTCGATATTGTTGTAGCAGTGCTGGGAACTTTCTGGAATTACTTGGTTATCATCCACGGAAGATTCAAGATAGACCTAGCAATTGCTCCTCGAGTCTTATAAGTTCATAAAACATTCTATGACATAAGACAGTGCACAATGCCGGTGAGGAGTGTTGTTCCGATTGGTTGTTGATCGCGTCATTCTGGAACTTTCTGCATTTTTCCACATTGTAGACAGACTAGTGTTGTCTGATTATCTGTGTAGAGGTGTTTTTTTTCGGAAAGAGATTGTGTATGCAGTTGTTGAAGTTTGCTGAATAAAGTTGGAAAACTGTATAACTACTATTCTTGCCTTGTTACAGAGTGAACAGGTTGCGTGGATAATGAATTCCAGTTACACAAGATTCAAGCATCGGGGTGAATACGCCCTTGCCTGGGTGCACACACTGTGGCCATTGCGTGGCTATTTCAGAGCACAGTAGGTGGGATCTGCAAGGTTCAAATTTGAAATAGTCTGTGGGTCCCATTCCCCCTTTTTCTCTTGGGTAGCACCACACTGTGCTTGCCATGCTTTCACTGAGAACTGCATTCGCTGTGGTGATACATACTGTTGTCCAACGACAAGGTAAACTTAGCACTGCTATACCTAAACTGGGACTATCCAACCAGCTCAAAACACAGGGAACACGATACAGTACTCCTCGCTTAAGGTGACCCCCCACGGGACCAAATTTTTGTTTGATCTTATCCGAGGGGCACCATAAACAGTCCTCTAATAAGATCAACTACCAGTAAAAAACGTGATCTTATACGAGGTGCTAAATTTTTTTGTCGTGTGACAGTGTGTGTGTGTGCGTGCGTGTGTGTGTGTACATGTGTGCACGTTGGTGCGCGCGTATGCATGCATGCATTACTGTATATCTATTTTTTGTGCGTGTGTATGATGCATAAGCACACACTCAAACACTCAAACGAACGGATGCAAGCATGCATACACACTCTCTCACACACACACAAACACATTGACGCGCACGCACGCAAATGAGAATAAAAAATAAAAAGTATGCACCAAGACAGTTACTGGGTGTATTTGCAGAAAACCTTACACAAGTTTAACAAATTGTTCATTTTGTCTACGCCACGGCACATGCTTTATCGCTAGTGAATGAAGTCAATTCAGGGTAAGGTCCACTGTGGCAATACGTCCCGCTAGGAGGGGACACGGCAGATCACAGTTACACCTGTCTACACCGCCCATGGGTCGCACTCTGCCAAAGTGGTTCCCGTGTGTATTGCAGAGTGTCGCATAACGCGGATGCTGGCTGGACGTGACAGGTGTTCTGGGATGGAATTCCATCTCAAATCAGGAAGTGACCTCATAAATGACGTCATCTGTGACATCAATTTCTCTTAAGCAGTAGTCTCCTCCATTTGGGAACCAAAACGGGGTTGACGTTATCCGAGGGTTTCCCTTATGCGAGGTGACGCTAAGCGAGGAATTCTAAATGGTACAAAGAAGGTGTTTGGCCGGGATCAACAACCTGATTGATCTTATCCGCCTTGTGACCTTAAACGGTAGTGACGTTAAAAGAGGAGTACTGTATTTCCAGATATGACACATACATTCATTCACCCACGTCTGCTCACATGAACATGCACACGCAGACACTCGCACAGGCACACACGCCTAAACCAACACATCCTCGCATACATACACACACGCCTAAACCAACATGTCCTCGCACGAACACGCACACTCGCATCCATGCACTCATACACACTCAAACACAAAGAAGAAATGTTACCTCCACTTTCTATAACTAATCCATCAGAATCATAGTACCGAGCACCACAGCCCTCCGGGTACCTCTGAAAATGCACAAAGTTAATAACAGTACGCCCCTAGTCTAAGAGATCAGCTCCATGGAATATATTATATACTAACATACTACACATAAGAATTCAGACATTTATTCGTCCAAAGATTCACATTGGAAAAGTTGCAAACGGAGATTATAACAATTTATACAACCCACAAGCCCACCACCTGTTTCACATATTCCAGTAACTTAAAATGATATTTTAAAAATATATAAATAATATATAATATATAACAATATATAATTTATTTGAAAAAAATCAATCGCTCTCTCTCTATATATTTTTAAAAAGTGATGAAATGGGAAGCAAATCTTCCTATTACCATGTAATAGAAAATATTGTCTCCCTTTTTATCATGCTCTCGCCATTTTTACAAAAGTTTTTGACAGAGTGAATTACTCTCTCTATTTATCAATTTATTTTTTTAGAATAACAAATACTCAAATGGGAAGCCACTCTTCCTATTACCACGTCGTTAGAAAATATTGTCTCTCTTTATACCCTACCTCACTAGCCATTTTAAAAATGAAGTTTTTGATAAGAGTGGATTGCTCCCTCTGTCAACATGCACTGTTTCACAGACTGCTTTTTATCCAGCTCACCCACCAGAGCTGCTCAAGAAGCCAGTAATAAACTATAAGCAGCACAAAATTCTTCAAATTCTCCCATCGTAACAACACAATTCTTCAAATTTTTCTGTCGTAACACAAAATTCTTCCAACATACCCATTCATTGGGATCGCTCATGAGTTGCAGTATGGTGGTCCAGTAGACGCCGTTCTGCTCCTGCTTCTTGTTGGGCGGGTATGCCGTTTCAATGACAAGAGGGGGCACACGCAGGTCCTGCTTGGCGAGGTATAGGTTCTCCTGCCTGTTGTCCGTGGTGATGCAGTTCCTGTGCGCCACTTTGTACCCGTCCGCCACTCCACCCCGCCGTTCCTCCCTGTGAACAAATCGTAGGTGGGTCAACCAGATATGTCCACTCCATAATGCAATCATTTTGGCTTTATGGTGAAAGTGACAGAGAAATAACTGAAGCATTTATTTGTGTCTTTTCCATCGAAGTGATAAGGCAAAACTCACACATGCACAAACACCCACGTACTAGCACTACACAGTGTAGCATTGAAAGCTATGACCCTGATGCAGAGGCAAATGTCCTCAACTTTTTCTGATACGAGTATACATTTCTGTATAGGCATGCCTTCAATCATGCACACTTCAAACATACTGACACTTACGCGGTATGGGCGAGTGCCATCTAAATGAGTATGATACAAGAATACGTCATGCTGCCTCATCTGGCGTCACGATCCAATTTCCTAATAAAGACAAAGGGCAGTATTCAATAATAATTTCATGGTTGTGATACCAACTCCATGCGTGATTGGGGACTCTGTACTCACCACAACAACTCCTGCAGCTTTCGACTGGTGCGACGACCCTTGCGACAGTCAAAGCAGTAGACGAAGATGGCTGCTCCATCGCCGTTCCTATCAATCTCCACTCGGGCCTAGAGATAACAAGAAAGGGGATGACAATGCATCCCTTGATGAAGTAGAAGAAGAAGCAGGAATGAGTTATTGCCAATATCTGAAGCATTATTGCATGTCAGTGCAGAGATAGAAGCAGGAACAGCATAGACAGCACAGAGATCTTTCGAAGCCTTCATGAATCTGGCTTCGTTTAATGGAGCCAGCTAGCAGTGTAGGCGGGTTCCTATGTGTGCAGGATGGATGTACTGGGCAGACTTAATCTACTGCTGCTACCTCGCTTCAAACTGCATTTAGGTCTCAGAATGAGTGCAGATCCCTATTTTCACACCCAGCATGGATGAGTAAGATCCTGTGCACAAAATTACATCATTTTGGGAAGTCATACAACGAATGTAGTTTACCAAAAAACCAAAAAAAAAAACCACAACAACACGAAGTTTGAAAGCCTGTTTCAAATAAACCACAGGGAGTATGATTGACAAAGTGCGTGACCTTTCACCATTGCATACTAATGAGCCACAAACACTGTTGACAGCACAACAAAAATGAAGTCACAATCACAGACTTTTAAAGGTCCTTACTGTTGATGACCATGAATGATGAAGAGAAGAGGATGAAATGGGATAAGACTATAGAAAATTATGGGTATGTGTAAACATGGACAAACTCAAACCAGCATGTTGCTTGTATATATGAATGCAAGAAGATATCAGCTACGTTTGTCATTTTATCACTTATACTGCCCTCTACTGCTAAAAAATCAACTTTAAATATCAATAAATAATTACTGTCATTAAAACCACTGCAACACAAACACAAAACAAACTAATACCTCAACGGCCAGATCTTCGACAAGAGGGATATCGTCCGGATCTATCAGCGCATATTTGACCTGAAACACATGAAAATAAACATTAACATTTAAAAACTTGATGGTAATAATAATAATAATAATAATAATAATAATAATAATAATAATAATAAATTATATAACTCTTATTGACTCTCACCAACACTGCAACACTGATTACATATTCCCAAATACTAATTCTAAATGTTCCCTTGAACAATGTGAGTGTATATATAATTATTTTCCTTTTTTACCCCGACATTGTTTGTCCCGACTTTGTCATTTTTGACGAAGTGAGATAACAATCCTGAAAGCTCCAATAAGGTCAAAACGGCAACCTCACAGTTGTAACTAAAGGCACAGGCAACTGGGATGCCGAATTACACTCGAGGCAATATCTAATGGCTGACTGGTAGGCAGGGACTGAAGGCTATCGCCACGATCACAATGCTTTGAACATTCATCAAAGTAGATACATAACCCCACTCCTCCACACTCAAACTCTAAACCCCTACCTTACTTCTCTCTCTCTCTCTCTCTCTCTCTCTCTCTCTCTCTCTCTCTCTCTCTCTCTGTACAAAGGGGAGACAATCTTTTCAGTTTCCTACCCTAACTTGGTGCACTACATTCAAACACATGAATAATATTATATTTATATACACACACGTGCACCATTTTCTGATCTGCAATCCTGACTCAAGATAACACGCACAGGCAGTATCACACACACACACACACACAAAATTTGACTTCCATGTACTCTCTCTCTCTCTCTCTCTCTCTCTCTCTCTCTCTCTCTCTCTCTTACACACACATGCTGATTC
>CM072527.1:31260726-31425726 GCA_036898135.1 Oncomelania hupensis | reverse complement strand
AACAACAATGCAAACTCAAATCAAAGGTAAATAAACTCCATTATTGAATACTTTGCAAATCGAAACGATTAGATCTATCGTGCGCGTTTCCGACGTACTACCATTCGCGTTTCAACGTAACATAACCCCCCACTCAAGAAGAAATTTACCTAATTTCTTTCAACAAAGTTGAAACGTAATGCACAAACAAAGTACAGAATTAAGACTTATTTCAGTCTGTCTGAACACTATCAACGTTCTCAGTTCATTCACACAGAGTCAATGGTTTTCATCTTCAAATCTGTCTGGATATTGTCAATGTTCACAGTTCATTCACACAGAGTCAATGTTTCTCATCTGCAAGTCTTTCTGGGTTCTGTCAATGTTCACAGTTTATCTACACGGTCAATGTTTTTTCATCCGCAAGGAAACGACGCCCTCGTCAGTTGCGGTTGTCATCGGCCCAGGGTCAAAGACGACGATCACGTGGGCTTTCCTGTAGTCGGTGCATCCTCCGTTGTCTTTTTCTTCCGTCGGATGTCCGACGCAGTCGACGTTGTCAGCTCCCAGAATGCATTCGCTGGGTCTCACGGTCAGATTGGCTTCTGCGGGACGGTGGAACAGCTCCCTCAAGGTCTGCAGATGCTCCTTCCAGGTCTGGGTGTGGACTTCATGTTCGACCAAAGTTGTAGAACCAGGGACATCGCTGAAGTTGTGGGGAAACTCGCCCATAAGGTCCTTGAGCTCCAACTTTTGATCTTCCGTCAAGCTTGGTCCTAGCTTAACATCATCGATGCCTTCTTTGCTGTGGAAGTATCCCAGTTCCAACAGTTCTTCGCTGTCAAAGCTGTTGTCGGTCACAGCTGCTGTGGCTGCGTGCACAGTCTCTGATGGCCTTTCCACGTACAGCTTAAGGAGGTTGGCGTGGTATATCTTGGAATGTTGGCCGACCTTCACCTTGTAGTCGTTGATCCCCACCACGGTCTCCACTTCGTACGGGCCTTTCCACTGCATCAGCAACTTATTATGATCAGTAGGTAGCAGCACCAGCACTTTGTTGCCAGGTTAAAACTTCCTGTTCACAGCCCTACGATCATAGTAGTGCTTTCCACAGTCCTGGGACTTCTTCAGGTTTTCTCTGGCTATCTCGAGAGTCTGCTCCAGCTTCTCCCGTAGCTCAAACACGTACCGGTAACTGTTCTTCACCTCTGGGGTGTCTACTTCTTTCGTCCACAGTTCTTTCAGGATGTGCATCGGCCCTCGGATGGTTCTTCCGTACAACAGCTCGAACGGAGAAAAGCCGGTGGACTCCTGCGGTACTTCTCTGTAGGCGAAAAGTAAGGCGTTGATGTAGCGATGCCATTGTCTGGGCTGCTCGCTGCACAGTTTCTTCAGGGTGGACTTCAGCGTAGCATTGAACTTTTCGACAAGCCCGTTGCACATCGGATGGTAGGGTGTCGTAGTCAAATGCCGGATGCTCAGCAGTCTGTTGACCTCCTTCATGCAGTCAGAGACGAACTGCGTCCCGAGGTATGTCAGAATTTCTTCATGCACTCCAAGTCTACTGAACATGTCCACTAGTGCCTCTGCTACAGTCTCAGTGTCAATCTTCTTCAGTGGCACTGCTTCTGGGTACCGAGTCGCATAGTCCACTAAAGTCAGTACCCATCGATGACCTTCTTCACTCGGAGGTCTTATTTCGCCGATTAAGTCTAAGGCCACCCTCTTGAAAGGTCGGTCGATCAGAGGCATTCTCGGCATATAGGCACTTTCGGGACCCTTCCTCGAGGTATGGTCTTCTGGCAAATGTCACATGATCGGCAGAAACGGCTGACGTCCACATGAAGTCCTGGCCAGTAGAACACCGCCTGGATTCTGTCTGACGTCTTCTTGATACCCAGGTGACCTCCCATGATTGAGTCATGCGCTACTTCCATCACCTGGCGCCTTAGGGGTAACGGTACCAATACTTGACGTAGTGATTTCCCTCCGTTGACCCTTGGGTGCTGGAAGATTCGATACAGGATCTTGGCCTTCACTTCAAAATAGACCGTACCACTGCCTTTGGTCACGTGGTCTTGGCGGTTCCTGTACTTGTTTAAAGTGCTATCAGCTTCCTGGAGCTGGATCAGCTTATCTCTGTCCACGATGGCAGCTTTAGAGTTGTCGGCGACCTTCAGTGGCGTAGACGTCTTGTCTCTCTTGGCCTGGGCCCTGGTAGTAACAGCACCGACAATCTCTGGTCGGCAGGGCTGAGCCGGAGTAGCCACATTGTCCCGTAGCAGCTCTGTAAGGTCTCCATCGGGAAACGGCAGTGGATCATCCTCCACAACTTCGACGCGTTGGGTTGAGGCAGGACTCCACTCTGGATCGGGGTCGTCGGGTCGTCTCGCGCCGTCGATATTCCCGATCATCAAATCGTAAAGCGGCTTCTTCAGGCAAACCGCTTCGACTTCGCCTATGTAGAAAGGAGTGCTGACTTGAATCTTCGCAACTGGCGCTCTCACACATTTGCTGTCGGCCATAAGTGTCCATTTTGAATCACCAGTGAACTGTTCTTTAGCGATTAGGTCTTCTCTGACGATGACCCCACTGCAGCCAGAGTCTCTTAAAACAGTCACTTCATGATTTCCGACGCGTCCCTTGGAAACTGGCATGTTCTGGACGGTCACAGCTGCGCTGGCGACGACGGGGATGGATTTTCCGTTGGCAAGGAGAAGTTGGCCATCGGTCATGCACTCTTGCACGTCGGCAGGAGTAGCTGTGCGCTCGGTCTCACTCGGAAGAATGACGCTCCCGCTGCACACTTGATGGTCAGATCTACTGTTTTGCCGTTGATTGGAGAAACGTCTCTGTCGGTTGCCCATCGCTGCATTGTCCGTACTGCCCCGCTGTCCGCTACTTTTGTTTTGAGGACAGTTAGCCGCTCTGTGGTCTGTAGCGTTGCAGGTGAAACAGCCTCTTGAATGCCCTTCCCTGGGAGGAGGCGTGGAGTCCGTCTGTTTCTGGTTCGTCTGGCTCCCCTGTATCTGGTTCACATGGTTTCCAGTCTTCTGAAAATGTTTCGTCGCGCTGGGTGGCCCCAGGGTCTTCCCATGAGCGATGAGATATCTTTCAGCAGCCTCAGTCACATCTTTAAGCGTCTGCAGCTTTTGTTCTTCTAAGTGGGTCGCTAGGTCCTTGTGACAGGCATTGAGAAATTGTTCCTTCACGATCAGGTCATGGAGACTGTCGTAAGACTTCCTTTCGCCTGATAACTCCACCACTTGTGTAGATATGACGACAGGCGCTCCACAAACTGCTTTGGCGTCTCGTCTGACTTAGGCCGGCATTCACGGAAGCGTTTACGGTAGCCCTTCTCTGTAAAGTTGTAGCACTGCAACAGGGCCTCTTTCAAGACGTCGTAGTTTTTGGCGTCATCGTTCGACAGTCTGGTGTAAACTTCGAGAGCTTGCCCCGTCAGAAGTGCACTCAGTCGAATTGCCCAGTCTTGAGGTTGCCAGTTAGAGCTTTCAGCGAACCTTTCGAATCTCGCCAGATAACTGTCAATCTGGTCCTTCCCGTCGACGAAAGCTGGCAATTTTGGAGCCGTGTTGTCACTGATAACTTGTGGCGCATGCTGCTGTTGCTGGATGCGCGCCAACTCTAGTTGGTGCTGACGCTCAGCTTCTCTTTCTTGCCGCTGCTCTTCTCTTTCTTGACGCCGCTCTTCTCTTTCTTCTCGGCGACGCTGCTCTTCTTTTTCTAGACGCTTCTCTTCTAATTCTCTTTCTCTTTCTTCGCGCCATATTCTCTCTTGAGACTTGACGTACTCCGTCAGCTGTTTGCCTTTTAGATTTAGTTCAAGTCAAAGTCAAATAATTTTATTGCCAAGATAAAACACCAGGAATATGTCTCAGAATCGAGATAACACGCACGCACACACATACCAACCTACACACACACACACACACACACACACACACCCGCGCACACATGTAGCAAGCTGAGACAGGCAGTGGGCTACAGAATTACAGTTCAAGTGACTATGTTACTATACAACTTTTCTAAAAATTATACGAGCTTTCCTTAAAACGCACATCTATAATAGGCCAGAACCCAAAAGCTTTCGCGCACACACGCACGCGCACACACACACACACACATAGTTCGCACACGAGCCAACATACTGCATGCAAGCACGACAGACAGAACCACACCCATGAGCCACCGCGAAAACCGTATGCAGAGGTTGAGGTCGAGGGGTCAAGGCCAAAGGTCGCTCTGTCCATGGCTAGCAGTACACACAAACACACGCGTAACGCGGTGTAGTTCGATGTAAAACCGAAGAATTTGTTCTGTGCGAGATATAGACTTTAAGAAACTGTGAAATTGAAAACAGAAAGGATTATTTGAAGAGGGAGCGTACTAATAGAGTAATGGAGACTCAGAGAAAGGGTCGCAGGGCAAGAACCAGAAGGTACGTGTTGCATGATAGGGCATAATAATTAAAACAGTGAAATGTACCACACACATTTATAAATTTATAAGCAAATTTATCACAGCTACAAAGTCTATATTCTAGCTATCAATAATATCATCATAATAAATAATAAAATAAATAGTAAAAGTAAAAATTAGACTACAAGCAGCACAAAAAATAATTTCAAGTGGTTGTTGTGAAACATGGCTAACCTAGCAAAAAATAGCACAACATTGATCATATTAGGCATGGTAGTCTTCAAACATTTACATTTTCCACAACTGAAAGTGTGTAAAACTAGACTAGGCTACTTGTCAGAATATAATATATGAAAAGTCAATTAAAAGCAGGTTAGCCCATCAGTGGTTGGTATGTTTACATCTGGTGCATGTACACCATGTAACTTAGATTAGAAATTGGGCTCATATCCACACTAAAATACTTATCTCTCTCCCCCCCACCCCTTGTAAACACTAATTTACACTCTCCTACACACACATATTATACTTCATGCATAATAATACAAGCTATAAAAAAGCAAGGAAAACACACAAACACAGACACCCATACATATACACACATACACACACCTTAGCATAGAAGCCTAGGACTGCACATTGCATGTATAAAATACTGACACACAGAATATTTATTTATTATTTAATCACTTTTATATAGCCTAACTCATTAACTTCCCCATATCTCACCACCCACCCACTTTGCCTAGTCAACAACAACAACAAATGGAGACAGCATACTAGACAGCATAATATTAGCATTAAATTGTTGGGATTAGAATTTGATGTGAAACTTAAAACTGAAAATTAAAAGTTCAGCTTAGTCATGTAATCACACAGTCACAAAGCTTCCTCAGCATGATATGGCAGCGCGTTGAGGTGACTGGACAGGGCACGGACTGCGGAGGGGAAGAAGCTGTCAGCAAACCGGACCGTTCTGCTTCTAAAGTGCCTCAACCTTCTGCCAGATGGGAGTAAGACAAACATCTGTGATGCTGGATGAGACTCATCCTCTGCAATGCCGCTAGCCCTCTTCAGCAGTCGCTTGTTATAGATGTCATCTATTGATGGCAGCTTGCACCCGATGATCTTGGATGCTGTCTTCACTATGGACTGCAGCCTCTTTTTGTCTGCATCCGTGCAGCCACCATACCACACTGTGATAGAGAATGTGAGGGTGCTCTCTATCACTGCCCTGTAGAACTGTGTCATGATTGTCTGGCTCATACCAAATTTCCGCAGCAGACGGAGGAAATACATTCTCTGCTGACCCTTCTTGATGATTGAGAGCGAGTTCTCATTCCAACCCAGGCCTCTCTCAATGGTTGTGCCCAGGAACCTGAAGGAGTCGACCACGTCCACCATTTCGCCCCCTATGGTCAGCGGTGTTATGGGTGAGGGTTGGCGCCTGAAGTCAATGACCATCTCCTTTGTCTTTGAGACATTGAGTTCAAGGTCATTACTGCTACACCAAGAGACCAGGTGTTCAACTTCAGCTCGGTAGGCCGATTCATCGCCCCTTGAGATCAGACCCTCTAGTGTTGTGTCGTCGGAGAACTTAAGGATCAGCGCTGAGTTATTATGGGACCTGCAGTCATTTGTAAACAGGGTGAAAAGCAGGGGGGATAAAACACAACCTTGAGGTGTACCGGTGCTCACTGAGATGGAACTTGATGTCAGCGACCTCACCCTCACTGTCTGTGGTCTGTCCAGCATGAAGTTCAGGACCCAATGACACATCTGCGGGCAGATGTTCATAATGCTCAGCTTGTCGAACAGCTTCTGCGGGATGATTGTATTGAACGCACTGCTAAAATCAATGAAGAGTATGCGTGCGTAGGTGTTGGGCGACTCCAGATGTTGCAAAATGTGGTGTAGGCCCATAGCAACAGCGTCGTCGACAGACCTGTTCACTCTGTAGGCGAACTGATGAGGGTCCATGAGGAGTTCCGTGGCCGATTTAAGATGGCGGAGAACAAGGCGTTCCAGCACCTTCATGGCTATGGGGGTCAAGGCCACTGGTCTATAGTCATTCAAGGATGCCACCTGGGATTTTTTTGGCACTGGCACTATAGTGGAGGTCTTAAAAATGGAGGGTACCTGGCATAAGGACAGAGATTCATTGAAGATTTCACAGTAGATGGGCGCAAGCTCAGCAGCGCAGTGTTTGAGGGTAGATGGGGACACAGAGTCAGGGCCGGCTGCCTTCCTCACATTGAGCTGGACAAAGAGCTTCTTCACCTCTTGGGGAAGTACAGTAAAAAGAGGACCTGCTGCCAGTACCTCTGGAGGGACAGTTCTGTCAGGGCATGTGTGGTTCTTCTCGTCGAACCTGCCGTAGAAGGCATTTAAGCGGTCGGGGAGGCTGGGATCCGGGTCGGCCACCGAAGACTTCTGCTTATACTGTGTGATGTTTTGAAGACCTTGCCACACAGCGCGGGTGTTGGAGGATGAAAATTGGTCCTCAAGCTTCTTCCTGTACTCCGCCTTCGCTCTTCTGATGGCCTTCTCTGCAGTGTACTTAGCAGCCTTATACTGTTCTTTGTCACCAGTCTTGAAAGCTTCAAGCTTTGCCTTTAGCTTGTGTTTGACGTCACTGGAGAACCAAGGCTTATCATTGGCATAGATGGTCACAGATTTGGTGGGGATGCAGACTTCTTCACAGAAGCTGATGTAAGCAGAGACAGTGCTAACGTACTCATCATAGTCTTGAGCAGCATCTCTGAAGACCGACCAATCCGTACAAGCCAGGCAGCCTTGGAGACACGCTATCGCATCCAGTGTCCACCTCTTCACCAGTCTTCTCTCCGGTTTCTTCGCTCGCAGTCGTTGTCTGTATTGAGGTATCAGCAGAATCATGTTGTGGTCAGAACGACCAAGGTGTGGGCGTTTGAGGGATCTGTATGCCTTGGGGATGGTGGAGTAACAGTGATCCAGTGTGGCATCCTCTCTAGTAGTACAGGCAATCAGCTGCTTATATCTAGGCAGGGTTTTAGATAGATTGCTGTGGTTGAAGTCACCCAGAGCCAGAACAATACTGTCCGGGTTGTCATTCTCCAGCTCTGTGATAATGGCAGCCAGACCACTTATTGCAGCAGATTCATTGGCTTCAGGCACAATGTAGACGCCAACAAGAATGATGGACGAGAACTCTCTTGGATTGTAGAAGGGCCTACACTTGATCACCAGAGTCTCAAGGAAAGGAGAACAGGATTTTGAGAGCTGGATGCAACCCCTTTCTGCCAGAAGTCAGCCATTTTGATGCTTTTCTGGAAAGTTCTATTCTGGAAAGTTCTTTTCTGGAAAGTTCTTTTCTGGAAAGTTCTTCTTCTAGAAAGTTCTTGACTGTGCTGTACTTTTCTAGACTGTTCTAGAACAGCACGCTTTCTGCAGTAGCGCTGATGCTTGTCACTAGTCGCCTTCGCTGACGCAGGCCCCGCTGTCCTCGTCGTATGCGACGCTGCACCACGCTGGTGTTGATGTATACGCTCCTGTACTGAAGTAGACGCGACGTCCGCTCGTCGCTCTCTCTAATACTGGCGATGTAGCTCCGAGACTGTCCCTCGACGTAGTCTTACGGCAGCCACGTAGTCCCGATCTGTTGTTCGCTCACGAAGCAACTCTTCAGCGACTACACGCCCTTGCAGTCAACCCGAACCTATCGGTGATGTAGTCCCAGTATGTTGGCCCCTCTCGACGCAACTCGTTGGCGGCTACCCTCGATGACTGCCTCTCGTAACGTTGACTCGCTTGTTGTAGCAGTTGAACCCTTGGCTATGGCGTGAATCGCGGCTTGACCCCCAAAATGTTACACTCAATTCGATGTTGGTGTTTTCTATCAGTATCTGATTCAGCCCCAATGCTGAATTCCTGATAGGGTGTAACTCAGATTCGTTTATCCACACAGCCTGCTCAAGCAGCATACAAGTCACAAAGTCGACGTATGAAGTTTTCCACTTTTATTCAGCACACATCAACAACTGCATACAATCGCTCAATCGCCTTTCCACTCTCAAATTTACTTTCCAACTTCACTATCAACAACTTCACTATCTCCCAACAACAGTGCGGCACACAATTTTATAATCTCTCTCTCTTCCCGAACAATTTCGAACAAAGTAGAAATGACGCACTACCACCAATCGAATAAAAGATCGTCATCACTGACTTACGTCATACATTATTATTTCTCCTTCTGGAACGTCCTCTTGCTTCGACATGTATCGGGAAATTTCTATCGAGAAAAAACACGCAGATCCAAAAAATTCTCCAGTAATATCGACTAACGCAAATCATCAACGTTATACAAAGCCTCTCCTAACAACAATGCAAACTCAAATCAAAGGTAAATAAACTCCATTATTGAATACTTTGCAAATCGAAACGATTAGATCTATCGTGCGCGTTTCCGACGTACTACCATTCGCGTTTCAACGTAACATTGGCTGAAGACATCTAAGTGGATGTAAAAATTCGAAACACCATCGTAGGCTGCGATGATGTCACTACTGTGCTTGTATCAAGCTACAACTGTGTTGCGCATGATCACCATGATGATGATGGTGACGATGAAGAAGAAGAAGAAGAAGAAGAAGAAGAAGAAGAAGAAGAAGAAGAAGAAGAAGGAAGAAGAAGGAAGAAGAAGAAGAAGAAGAAGAAGAAGAATATGATGAAGATGAGGATGATGTAGAGGTTCAAGTTATTGTTTCAGTTTTAAAAAAAAAAATACATTGCCTTAATATAATAGAGGACTATGATGATAATGGTGAAGATGGCGGTATTGAAGATGATGGTGAAGAGAAGACAGAAATCTTGCGATGATGACGGCATGGTGATTGTGCTGGTACTGGTAGTGGTGGAGGTGATGATGAGAATGATGATGATTATGAGAGGAAGAAGAAGAACAAGAAGAAGAACAAGAAGAAGAAGAATAGGTGCTATATACGCTCCTTTCCCCAAATCTCCAATCAGGCTCAAAGCGCGGCGATCTGTACCAACACACACGCTCACTTGTTTCATTCACTCTCACATACACACACAACAAATACACATCTATAATTCAAACAGGTGGTGTAAAGGCAGGGAGATCGCTATTGGAAGACGGAAAGAAAATCGAATTTTTATTTTTTAAACTTTTATATTGACTGCTTCCAGTACCGTTACTGGAAGGGGAGGAAGGAAACCGGAGCTCCCGGAGAAAACCCTCGGTGGAGTCAACAGTCTCATACCTAAGTCACATACGTTCGCTCTTTGCGGGAATCGAACCGCGACCTTCGGCATAGGAAACCGGCGACTAATCCACTGCGCCACGAGGCCACCCCGAAGAAGAAGAAGAAGAAGAAGAAGAAGAAGAAGAAGAAGAAGAAGAAGAAGAAGAAGAAGACAGAAAAGACACTCAAATTTTTGTTTCATTAAAAAAAAAATTACAGGGCCTTAATATAATAGAGGACGATGTCGGGGGATGATGATGGTCATGAAGGTGGCTGTGAGGACGATGATGGTGAGGAGGAGGAGGAGAACGAGGAAGGGCAGGATGACCAATAGAAAAAAAGAATAAATAGAAGACAAAAATCTGTCAATGATGATGGGGACTACGATGGTGGTTGTGCTGGTACTGGTAGTGGTGGAGGTGGTGATGATGATGATGTTGATGATGATGATGATGATGATGATGATAATGATGATGATGATCATGATGATGATGATGATGAAGAAGATCATGATGATAATGATGATGATGATGACGAAGACGACGATGATGGTGAGGAGGAGGAGGAGGAGGAGGAGGAGGAGGAGGAGGAAGAGGGACAGGATGACGAATAGAAGAAAGAATAAACAGAAGACAAAAAACTGAGGATGATGACGAGGACAACGATGGTGGTTGTGCTGGTACTGGTGGTGGTGGAGGTGGTGATGATAATGATGATGATGATGATGATGATGATGATGATGATGATGATGATGATGATGATGATGATGATGATGACGCCCATTTATACACCGCTGGGAATCCACAATTATTTTTGGCACTGTCAGATACCAATTTGATGTTATCTTTAATTTAAAACTAGGAAATGCATGGCGTCTTATGTCAAAAGGCATAATTATATAAGTCAACTTAAAAAAAGAAAATACAAATAAAAAAGAAAGCCATTTGTAACAAGCATGAAACTCAGAGCATACACTGGTACGCCTCTCGACAAACTCCAACGGAACGGTGTTGTTTGTACAAGACCAAATCTTAGCTGTGCTAGCCATTGTAACCAGTATTGAAAAAGAGAGGTAGCGTACGCAAAAGGTTTTATCAGATAGAGGCAGGGTGGAGCTCGGTCGCCTGTCTCCGGTTTCCGCATCTGTAGGGATGGGAAGTGGGGAGGAAAGGAAGGAAGAAGAAGGCCGGGAGGGACGAGGGGAGAGGGACGGGGAAATTAGGGGAGGGAGGACAGGAAGAGAAGGGATGGGGGGGAGGAGAGAAAGAGAGAGAGAGAGAGAGAGAGAGAGAGAGAGAGAGAGAGAGAGAGAGAGAAGGTCCCGGGTTCGAGCCCTGTCCGGGCCATTGTGTTGTGTCCCTGTCCCTGGGAAAGACACTTTACTCCCGTTTCCTACTCCTTCGGATGAGAGTATAAACCGATGTCTAGTCTGTGTGTCGCATACATTCCATCACAACGGACTTTAAAGATACTGACGCTCATGTCCTAGACGGGTGAGTGCCGGTAACAAGAACACACCCAGAAGGCACTTGGTCCTTCTCCCCCATCCCTGGCTGGCCAGGATAGTGCTCAGTTGTCCGGGCGTCATACCATGCGCCCAAAGGCTGCGGGTGGGCGTCTCGGGCGGTGTGAGTTAGATCCTGTATCGGCCAGCGCCTAGAGTCTTGTCAAGTACGGCGAGATAAGTGCGCTATAAAAATCCTCAATAATAATAATAATAATAATAATAATAATAATAATAATAATAATAATAATAATAATAATAATAATAGTGAGAGAGACAGAAAGGTTGGGGAGGGAGGCAGAGAGAGAGAGAGAGAGAGAGAGAGGGAAGCAGAGAGAAAGATAGGAAGACAGATAGAGGATGGGACGGAGTGCGAACAATACAAAGAAAAGGTTCGACATCAACCTAAATCTATAATATTAGCAGCGATTGAAGCTGACATGATACATAAGGTTATTCACAACACAGCCGTTGAAATCGAGAAGACCCTGGTTTACATCATGAGCCATTGTTATGTAAACACAAGAAAGACACCATACGTAGTACTATTAAACGAGACAGCACAATTGACGTGCCGTAGTATTTGGCGTTGATATGTAACTAACGTTGCCAGAACAAATAATTGGATTAGCGAACAATGTCTTTCTTGTACAAAGAGAACAGCCACGGCATTTTGTGGGAACAATGGAATTGTTATACTGTCTAGAACAGGAGGCAGAAATGGTACAAAGTTGTAGATGACTTAATCTTTGTAATGATTGTTGTTCAAGTTCAGCGATAATGCTAACAACGGTACACCTTTTCCTTCAAGCCAGGTGAGATGGTGTCCCAGAGTGGGGAGGTGGGAGGTTGATAGAGAAAGAGGGGTGGAGACAGAGAGAGAGAGAGAGAGAGAGAGAGAGAGAGAGAGAGAGAGAGAGAGAGAGAGAGAGAGAGAGAGAGAGAGAGAGAGAGAGAGAGAGAGAGAGAGAGAGAGAGAGCGTGGAAAAGAGAGAGGGGGAGGGAAGAGAGAGTTTGAAAGAGAGAATTGGGCGGAGGAGGTGGGGACAGAGAGAGGCGGGACTGTGAGAGAGAGAGAGAGAGAGAGAGAGAGAGAGAGAGAGAGAGAGAGAGAGAGTGAGTGAGATAACTATTGCTTCTTGGTACAAAAAGCAAACATCGGACCACGTAGCCCATGGCACAATGTCATCATCATGCCAGATACAAAACACCTTCATGGGATTTCATGTATGACGCAATCCAGAAGAGGCAAAAACATACCCCTCTCTCTTGATTCCACCAAAGAGCTTATTACGGAAAGAGAGGGAACTTCCATTATGTCCTATACAAAAATGCGAGACGCTCTCACGGATTATTTCCCTTTGCTCGGGCTGGCTATATTTCACCATCTGCTATATGAATGATCTGTGCGTGGTAACTTATTGAGCCTATGCCATTGCAAAAGAACATTTTTATGGCAACGTTTGCAAAAAACCAAACTTTTAACCATCATTATTATTAACATTCCGCCACTGCTGTCTTTTTTTTTGTTTTGTTTTGTTTATGTTTACTTATTGACATTTATTAGGTGCTTTAATGCTGCTTATGTGTGTATGTCATAGGTTCGTTTTCTGCCCTGGAATTTATTATTTTTTGATCAACGACAGATATTTTAAAATTAAAATATGCATGACAGACTGTTTCATTTATCCGAAACTGTAAATCCGTAATCGTGAGAGAGAGAGAGAGAGAGAGAGAGAGAGAGAGAGAGAGAGAGAGAGAGAGAGAGAGAGAGAGTGCTCTGTCATTCAATCAATTAATCACAATAAAGCACAATAACCAAATGTTTCACTAATAGTGTGAATTTAATTTATATCAGGTGTCCCCCTACCCCCCAACCTTCTCACCTCCACATCACTGGCTTAATAACATCAGTCACTTCATGGAAAATAATTAATTAATCAGACAGAACAATCAGAACCTACTGGCTAGACTACAACATTCCACGCAATATAGATCTAATGCGCAGAAATTCACAGATCAGAACAAGGACTGAGTTCTACATTACATTTTTTTCCTGTTTACACTCAAACGAAAAGGGATTACAACAGATCAAGGACCATTTTTGTGCCTAGGTAAGGGGTTATCTTGCACAGTATTTGATCACGAGAAGAAAACAGACTTAGTCTAATTTAACTTGTTAACATAAGAAGTTTGACGAAGCCAAACTGCCAATCTGACATCTACTTTTGAAATATAAGCACAAATATAGTCAAACAACCTAGCAATAACGTAAACAGTGAGCGACCTGTTGAACGTAAACTGTCAGCAAGCAAACTGTTTTGGATTTAGCACATAGGTATAACATGAATCATTCAAGCCGCTCTCCGATTGTTTTAACACTAACAACACTGCAGCGGTCTTAGTTTAGGCTTACATAAACACAAAAAAATGAAGTTTTTCAATTGCAATTTACCTTTCTTTGTCTCTTAGAAATTTGAAAAAGGACTTGCCAACACAACATTTCTTGTATCTGGCATTATGGCAATTGATAGCTGTGCAAAAGTCACCGCCCTGTTTTACTCGGTCGCCTTTTGACTTTCTGCCACGAGCCATTTTCAGCATGTCGACAAGGGAGCATAACTCGTACATTTCGTCTCGCGGTTCTGTACCAAGTTCCCCCTCTTTCTATCGTAAGCTCTTTGATTCCACTTGGCTTTGCTACAACCTCTCTATAGTTTGCCTCGATTCCCCCCTCCCTCCCCCCCCCCTCCCAAATTTCCTCGATTTCCCTACATTTTGCCTCCGATTTCCTGAGATTTTGTCTCCATTCCACGATATTACTCGATTCAATATTGATATGATATGACCTCACTCAGGCCGCAAAAAGCAATAAAAACATTGTGCACATGAACTAGATTCCACTGGGTTTTGGGGTCAGCATCTTGGTATTACATGGACACACGTGGCAGGGCGGAATGTGCGAGAGCAAACAATACAGAACATGTCCGCTACGGGTGTTCCTCAGGTGGGCCATACCAATGGATTCTGTGAATCAAAACGTGTTGTGTAAACCTATAAGAGAGGTGTGGGAAAAAAATGTCGTTTCAGGTGACCTGAACCCTGATTCTGTGAATAAAAAAACCCACATGTGGGCGTAGGTGAAAAAAGAACTGTTTTAGTCACCCTGTTCCCCCCCCCCCTCTCTCTCTCTCTCTCTTCCTCGCGAAGTCTGTGTGTGTGTGTGTGTGTGTGTGTGTGAGACAAAGAGAGCGAGAGACAGACAGACAGAGTATGTATGTAAAGGAACGGGTAAGAGTGAGAGCGAGCTTGTGTGTGAGCGCAAGCACGACATGATAGTCTCTCAGTTTGTATGTCTCTCTAGCTCTGTTAATGCCTGCCCATGTCTATCTGATTCACGTCATTTAATCTAAAAAGCCACCTGAAACCAAACAAAACAAGAACAAAAAAAAACCAACCCCCAAAAAACACAACAAAAAGTCTGTTTCTTAAAAAAAAAATCGAAGACGTTGTTTACTTTTTGGGGAAAAGAGGTTTACCCTGAAATTCGCACTGTTATTACATTAAACAATGATACAGTGGGCTTTCGTTGCTCTAACTAACCGTTACAGTTTGAATTTTCCATTACGGTTCTGAAAGGGAGTTATTTCCCATGTTGTAACGGTACTACACCAATACCGCATTCATGTGACCTCTGACCTGATTTGTGAGAGAACCGCCCGGCTTGAAGATTGCGTCTTTGATGTCTGGCCTATGGTAAGATCTATTTTATCAACCTAAAATGATACAATTTTACGAGCAATTATTCAAAAATAGGTTCTGTCTCTTACCGGGTTTGGTAGATGCTATTTTTAGCTCAAGAATGTTGGCTAACCGTTGCTTTTAATAAGCACAAAAACTGATAAATTTATTTATTTAAAATAAAAAAGAACAACTATACTTTCGAAAGAGTTATTTTTTGTTATTATCTAATTTTTCTCAGTAGGGCTACACTCACTGTGAATGTAAAAAGGATCTGGCGAGGGGGCGTGGTCAAAGTGGGTCCCTTTATATTCGAAGGAAAATCAAACAAACTCCACCTTCAAATACACTTTAAATTCGCGCCTCGACTATTGTGATAGGTGACCATTATACATTTTTGTATTATTATTATTATTATTATTATTATTATTATTATTATTATTATTATTATTATTATTTATTACTACTACTATTATTAAACATTATGTGCGTCTGCATGTGTGCATAGCTGTTTTTTAAAAAAAGCATGTGTGATTGCGTGTATATATGTATTGAAAATTATATCCTTTTTCCTGTGTGCGTCATTGTGTTGGTCTCCTATGTTTACGTCACCAGAAACAAAAACTTCTCCGTTCCTTGCACACTTCATATGGTAACCCACTCCGCTTAACACATCTAGTACTGTTGCGCACCCCACCACACGCCACACGTTTCAACGACTGCAGCCATTTAACAAAACACATTTAAGCTCTGCATCGGATCAATGCAGACGCAGTGTCCGAAACTGCTGAGACTATAGTGCAATACGCACCCATCGGTCTCGGCAAGGCAGTATGCAAGCAGCAGACCTACACCACTACTACCACCAAAGCCGCTAAATGCCACCAGCACAATGGGAAAGGGCACAGTGCGTTAAAAGAAGTCTCGATGTTGGCAGAACAACCGCATACACGTGAGGAGCACTACCACAATCATAAAAACCATTCGCAGCATGATGGATTCCGTGGTGTGGCTTGCTCTGACGCTGACATCGAACTGAGCTTTAAAGGAGAAAAAAAAGCGCTATACAAATTATCATTATTATTATTATTATTATTATTATTATTATTATTATTATTATTATTATTATTATTATTACTTTCCCGTACTGACCTTTCTATTTTCTCACAGTATCACCACCCCCTGCACTAAATGGGAACAATTACTCGTCCTATGTAACTTCCATCAGCAGGGATCAACCAAATAAGAAACTTCTATCTGGGTCACATTGGCCCTCAAGCCTGAAATCAATGGACATTATCCCTTAACGGAACATCTCTACCTACTACTATCAATAACCCAAAACACACTACCTCCTGCTATCAATAACCAAAACACACTACCTACTATACTATCAATAACCAAAACACACTACCTACTACTATCAATAACCAAAACACACTACCTACTACTATCAATAACCAAAACACACTACCTACTACTATCAATAACCAAAACACACTACCTACTACTATCAATAACCAAAACACACTACCTACTATACTATCAATAACCAAAACACACTACCTACTACTATCAATAACCAAAACACACTACCTACTACTATCAATAACCAAAACACACTACCTACTACTATCAATAACCAAATGATAATGATGATGATGATGATGATGATGATGATGATGATGATGATGATGATGATGATGATATTGATGACGCCCATTTATACACCGCTGGGAATCCATCATTATTTTTGGCACTGTCAGATACCAATTTGATGTTATCTTTAATTTAAAACTAGGAAATGCATGGCGTCTTAGGTCAAAAGGCATAATTATATAAGTCAACTTAAAAAAAGAAAATACAAATAAAAAAAGGGAGCCATATGTAACAAGCATGAAACTCCGAGCATACACTGGTACACCTCTCGACAAACTCCAACGGAACGGTGTTGTTTGTACAAGACCAAATCTTAGCTGTGCTAGCCATTGTAACCAGTATTGAAAAAGAGAGGTAGCGTATTCTCAAGGTTTTATCAGATAGGGGCAGGGTGGAGCTCGGTCGCCTGTCTCCGGTTTCCGCATCTGTATGGATGGGGAGTGGGGAGGAAAGTAGGGAAGAAGAAGGCGGGAGGGAGGAGGGGAGAGGGACGGGGAAATTAGGGGAGGGAGGACAGGAAGAGAAGGGTTGGGGGGGAGGAGAGAAAGAGAGAAGAAAAAAAAAAGAGAGAGAGAGAGAGAGAGAGAGAGAAGGTCCCGGAGGGAGGAGGGGAGAGGGACGGGGAAATTAGGGGAGGGAGGACAGGAAGAGAAGGGTTGGGGGGGAGGAGAGAAAGAGAGAAGGAAAAAAAAGAGAGAGAGAGAGAGAGAGAGAGAGAGAGAGAGAGAGAGAGAGAGAGAGAGAGAGAGAGATAAGGTCCCGGGTTCGAGCCTTGTCCGGGCCATTGTGTTGTGTCCCTGTCCCTAAGAAAGACACTTTACTCCCGTTTCCTACTCCTTCGGATGAGAGTACAGTATAAACCGAGGTCTAGTCTGTGTGTCGCATACATTCCATCACAACGGAATTTAAAGATACTGACGCTCATGTCCTAGACGGGTGAGTGCCGGTAACAAGAACACACCCAGGTGGCACTTGGTCCTTCTCCCCCATCCCTGGCTGGCCAGGATAGTGCTCAGTTGTCCGGGCGTCAGACCATGCGCCCAAAGGCGGCGGGTGGGCGTCTCGGGCGGTGTGAGTTAGATCCTGTATCGGCCAGCGCCTAGAGTCTTGTCAAGTACGATTGATTGTGGGCGTACACGGCAAGACAAGAGATAAGTGCGCTATAAAAATCCTCAATAATAATAATAATAATAATAATAATAATAATAATAATAATAGTGAGAGAGACAGAAAGGTTGGGGAGGGAGGGAGAGAGAGAGAGAGAGAGAGAGAGAGAGAGAGAGAGAGAGAGAGAAGCAGAGAGAAAGATAGGAAGACAGATAGAGGATGGGACGGAGTGCGAACAATACAAAGAAAAGGTTCGACATCAACCTAAATCTATAATATTAGCAGCGATTGAAGCTGACATGATACATAAGGTTATTCACAACACAGCCGTTGAAATCGAGAAGACCTTGGTTTACATCATGAGCCATTGTTATGTAAACACAAGAAAGACACCATACGTAGTACTATTAAACGAGACAGCACAATTGACGTGCCGTAGTATTTGGCGTTGATATGTAACTAACGTTGCCAGAACAAATAATTGGATTAGCGAACAATGTCTTTCTTGTACAAAGAGAACAGCCACGGCATTTTGTGGGAACAATGGAATTGTTATACTGTCTAGAACAGGAGGCAGAAATGGTACAAAGTTGTAGATGACTTAATCTTTGTAATGATTGTTGTTCAAGCTCAGCGATAATGCTAACAACGGTACACCTTTTCCTTCAAGCCAGGTGAGATGGTGTCCCAGAGTGGGGAGGTGGGAGGTTGATAGAGAGAGAAAGAGGGGTGGAGAAAGAGAGAGAGAGAGAGAGCGTGGAAAAGAGAGAGGGGGAGGGAAGAGAGAGTTTGAAAGAGAGAATTGGGCGGAGGAGGTGGGGACAGAGAGAGGCGGGACTGTGAGAGAGAGAGAGAGAGAGAGAGAGAGAGAGAGAGAGAGAGAGAGAGAGAGAGAGAGAGAGAGAGAGAGAATTATTGCTTCTTGGTACAAAAAGCAAACATCGGACCACGTAGCCCATGGCACAATGTCATCATCATGCCAGATACAAAACACCTTCATGTGATTTCATGTATGACGCAATCCAGAAGAGGCAAAAACATACCCCTCTCTCTTGATTCCACTTGGCTTTGCTACAACCTCTCTATAGTTTGCCTCAATTCCCCCCTCCTCCCCCCCCCCCCTTAATTTCCTCGATTTCCCTACATTTTGCCTCCGATTTCCTGAGATTTTGTCTCCATTCCACGATATTACTCGATTCAATATTGATATGATATGACCTCACTCAGGCCGCAAAAAGCAATAAAAACATTGTGCACATGAACTAGATTCCACTGGGTTTTGGGGTCAGCATCTTGGTATTACATGGACACACGTGGCAGGGCGGAATGTGCGAGAGCACACAATACAGAACAGGCCCGCTACGGGTGTTCCTCAGGTGGGCCATACCAATGGGTTCTGTGAATCAAAACGTGTTGTGTAAACCTATAAGAGAGGTGTGGGAAAAAAATATTGTTTCAGGTAACCTGAACCCTGATTCTGTGAATAAAAAAACCACATGTGGGCGTAGGTGAAAAAAGAAATGTTTTAGTCACCCTGTGTCCCCCACACCCTCTCTTTCTCTTCCTCGGGAAGTCTGTGTGTGTGTGTGTGTGTTTGTGTGTGTGTGCGTGGGTGTGTGTGTGTGTGTGGGGGGGGTGTAAGTGTGGGTGTGTAGTCTTGAAACGCTTGGATTACTTTTTTTTTTCTTGAGTTTATTAATCTTGTGTTACTGAAGTGTCACAGAAGGTTATTTAGACCATGCACTAAGACTTCTCGCATCAAATAGTTCAACCTGCTGTAGCCTTTGTAAATTAAAGTCGATGCCGAGCAGACGACCCAAGTCAGTTGTGTGCTAAGCATGTGTATGCTAACGCTGGCTCAGTTAGGCAGTGACCTCAGTCAGCTGACGTATGGCCAGAGACACCCGCTAGAGGCGCCACTTGTAGTACTAGTTTTCGCGGGCTTTTGCTGACCGCAAGGCTAGGCAGTCATTCTGTGCCTAACTCTCACACGAGATAGAGCAACGCTCTGAAAGATCGCTAGCAGAAGACTAAAGCAGGGACAAGTGAAATTCAATTCAACCTAGTATAGCCACAGCCTGACATTGTCAAAAAGGTAAATGGTCTATCTTTTGTTTCATCACGCTTTATTGATGTTATTGCTGTATTATGTTTGTGACGTTTTGCCATGTTTAGAATTGTGAATGTTAGTCAAACTTTGCTTGACCACGTGGCGGACACGCGACCGGTTTCGCCACCATGAGTTATCCCCTACGGACCCACTGCTGTTTCTCCTATGTGTATTATTGCAGACCAGTGGCTGTACCGGAGAATGTGTATATTGTTAATTACTTCTCCATGTGTTTAGTTTAGCCATGATGTGTATATGTATAGGAATTAGAGTGGAGATTCCAGTGGACCACGGACATAGAAGATTATTCGTCGCTTATATATATAAGTGGAGTTATCACTGAGGGCTGTTTCTGCCATCAGTGAGACGCTCTGCACACCCTTAGTAAATACGGTGTTGCAAAAATGTGTCTCATATTTTGCAGACGAGCAGGCATAGTTGGCCTGAGGCAGGAGGAAGACCACTAAGCGTCAACCCTGACATTCGGCCTGCAGTGGAGCATCTAGCACTGAGCTACGATAGCCCAATAGTCTACCACCAAGGAGGAGTCACCATCACCACACCTCAAACTGCAGTTAAGTGACACCAAAAGCATGCACCCACACTGACATAGACGGACTGTACGGTAGTCCACTCTCATGAAACCAACATTAGGCCAACCAGAACAAATAGCCCAATGATGAGACAATAGCAAATATTAAGAACAGTAGCAGCATAGACCCATCAAGGAACGAACTATTCGAAGTGAATTTGGACATTTAAGCTAAGAGAGTGTTTAGAGGATTATGTATAGAGTAGAGGAAATACATGTGTGATATTTACTGTTAACAAGTGGCTGAACTACCTACATTTCATAGCCGCGCGAGAGCTAGTGTGTCAGTGAATCTTTACCATTTTCTCCCTATCTCTATAACCCTATCCGCACACAGACCGAGCTAAACTTATAAATGTATTAAGATTAGTCATAGGGTGATTACACTAGCCGATCCCCGCAGACAAAGACGAGTGGGTAATAGCATTCCATTGTGCAGAGCCCAGTAACAATAGACCCACCGTCACATGAATCACGTGGTGTTTTTCGATTTTTGATTGGACTACAATGTGCTGTGCAAATTCTCCTTAGGGGGTAATACAGATTTGTTAACTTGACGTGACTTGGAGTGGGGGGGGGGGGAAGGGGTCGGGGAGATGAGGGTGGAGAGTTGGACATAAGATATCTTGTAATATTTGTCATACATTCCATTCATGCTGCTTTAACTTAAAAATTGAAAAATACTTTAAAAAAAAATCTATAATCTTGGGTACGCGTTAGTGTGTGTGCGTGTGTGTGTGTGTGTGTGTGTGTGTGTGTGTGTGTGTGTGACAAAGAGAGCGAGAGACAGACAGACAGAGTATGTATGTAAAGGAACGGGTAAGAGTGAGAGCGAGCTTGTGTGTGAGCGCAAGCACGACATGATAGTCTCTCAGTTTGTATGTCTCTCTAGCTCTGTTAATGCCTGCCCATGTCTATCTGATTCACGTCACTTAATCTAAAAAGCCACCTGAAACCAACAAAACAAGAACAAAAAACAAAAAACAACAACAAAAAAGTCTGTTTCTAAAAAAAAAAAATCGAAGACGTTGTTTACTTTTTGGGAAAAGGGGTTTACCCTGAAATTCGCACTGTTATTACATTAAACAATGATACAGTGGGCTTTCGTTGCTCAAACCAACCGTTACACTTACAGTTTGAATTTTCCATTACGGTTCTGAAAGGGAGTTATTTCCCATGTTTTAACGGTACTACACCAATACCGCATTCATGTGACCTCTGACCTGATTTCTGAGTGAACCACCCGGCTTGAAGATTGCGTCTTTGATGTCTGGCCTAGGGTAAGATCTATTTTATCAACCTAAAATGATAACATTTTACGAGCAATTATTCCAAAATAGGTTCTATCTCTTACCGGGTTTGGTAGATGCTATTTTTAGCTCAAGAATGTTGGCTAACCGTTGCTTTTAATATGCACAAAAACTGATAAATTTATTTATTTAAAATAAAAAAGAACAACTATACTTTCGAAAGAGTTATTTTTTGTTATAATCTAATTTTTCTCAGTAGGGCTACACTCACTGTGAATGTAAAAAGGATCTGGCGAGGGGGCGTGGTCAAAATGGGTCCCTTTATATTCGAAGAAAAAAACAAACAAACTCCACCTTCAAATACACTTTAAATTCGCGCCTCGACTATTGTGATAGGTGACCATTATACATTCTTGTATTCTTCTTCTTCTTCTTCTTATTATTATTATTAAAATTATTATTATTATTATTATTATTATTATTATTATTATTATTATTATTATTATTATTATTATTTATTACTACTACTATTATTAAACATTATGTGCGTCTGCATGTGTGCATAGCTGTTTAAAAAAAAGCATGTGTGATTGCGCGTATATATGTATTGAAAATTATATCCTTTTTCCTGTGTGCGTCATTGTGTTGGTCTCCTATGTTCACGTCACCAGAAACAAAAACTTCTCCGTTCCTTGCACACTTCATATGGTAACCCACTCCGCTTAACACATCTAGTACTTTTTCGCCACCCTACCACACGCCACACGTTTCAACGACTGCAGCCATTTAACAAAACACATTTAAGCTCTGCATCGGATCAATGCAGACGCAATGTCCGAACCTGCTGAGGCTATAGTGCAAGGGCATACGCACCCATCGGTCTCGGCAAGGCAGTATTGCAAGCAGCAGACCTACACCACTACTACCACCAAAGCCGCTAAATGCCACCAGCACAATGGGAAAGGGCACAGTGCGTTAAAAGAAGTCTCGATGTTGGCAGAACAACCGCATACACGTGAGGAGCACTACCACAATCATAAAAACCATTCGCAGCATGATGGATTCCGTGGTGTGGCTTGCTCTGACGCTGACATCGAACTGAGCTTTAAAGGAGAAAAAAAAGCGCTATACAAATTATAATTATTATTATTATTATTATTATTATTATTATTATTATTACTTTCCCGTACTGACCTTTCTATTTTCTCACAGTATCACCACCCCCTGCACTAAATGGGAACAATTACTCGTCCTATGTAACTTCCATCAGCAGGGATCAACCAAATAAGAAACTTCTATCTGGGTCACATTGGCCCTCAAGCCTGAAATCAATGGACATTATCCCTTAACGGAACATCTCTACCTACTACTATCAATAACCCAAAACACACTACCTCCTGCTATCAATAACCAAAACACACTACCTACTATACTATCAATAACCCAAACACACTACCTACTATCAATAACCAAAACACACTACCTACTACCAATAACTAAAGCACACAACCTTCTACCAATAACTGACCCACTCCAACTACTATATCAATAACTAATGCACTCTACTTTCTACCAATAACCGAAGCACACCAACTACTATATCAATAACTAAAGCACTCTACTTTCTACCAATAACCGAAGCACACCAACTACTATATCAATAACTAAAGCACTCTACTTTCTACCAATAACCGAAGCACACCAACTACTATATCAATAACTAAAGCACTCTAACTTCTACCAATACGTCGGCACCATCCATGTACATTTAGCGGTTTGGAAGTTTCCAAACATATTATATAACTACTCTTTTATCCCAATTAAAATTATTCTGGTTTACGCATCCGGTCTTTTCTCATTATTGTACATTTTGAATGTCAGCAGTTCCATGTTATATATATATACACACACACACACGCACATACACACAAACGCACACATAGGCATTTTCAAAAGTTATCATTGTGTTGGCGGTGTTCTAGATCACATTATTTTGTCCTAACAATGCAAAACGAAAACACTGAATTATGGTCCACTATCTAATTATTTGCGAGCTAAACAGTTTCCAAATCGAATAAGCCAATTTCTAAATTCTATATACAGCGCAAAACGTGTTTCGACAATGGCGAAGCCCAATGACTTTGACCTTTGAGAAAAGTACAAATCGAATGCTCTAACAGGCTTTAACAGTACGACAATGAAACAATCCATACACAGGATCTAATAATACAAGTTGTTCAATAGCAAATGTGATTGAAACGTTAACACATGCATTGCCACCAAAGACGACTAGAACTATACAAAACGGTGGACATCTTCAGGGTTTCGAACAGTGATGTCAAACTAACGTTACAGTGATGTCGTTTGGGTCGGATCTTCGGCTTTTAGCCGAAATTTTTATTAAAAAAGCCGATAAACTGTCCGTCATCTCGGCTCGCCGAGCCGAAGTTTTCACGAGTGAATCGGCTCGGTTTTGTCCATTTTTGCGATATTCCTGTGCTGTACGCTTGCAGTTTAGGTGAGGATTCCATAATTACTAAGGTTAAACCCAGAAACTCTGACAGTATTGTGGTCTGTCAAAGGACAGTCTAAACGTTTTATTGTTTTTGTGTGTATAAAATTTAAGAAAATAAAATTTCTTTTCAATGTTCTTATTCTACTTTTACAATCATGTTTTATTACAAAGATATGCATCCACAGAACACCTTTAATATATGGAGATGGAGGGTGCACGTTAACGTAGTAAATCTAATTTTAAAAAAAAACATGGGAGAGTGCTTTGGAAGAGAGATCCGAAACTTTCAGTAAAAAGCCGAAAGTTTCACGGCTGTTTCGGCCAAATCGCCGAAGAAAAAATTTCTTAGCAACATCCCTGCGTTATATTATTAGTAGGCCGACCAAGTCTACACATCATCCGTTGTTGCCTTTAATAAGACACCCATTGTTGAAACTTGAAGATGACAAACAGTCCCCATCCATTGTTAATAACCATTGTGTGTCAAACAATCCACTGTTAATATGTCAAGATCAAGCTGTGGTCGTTCCATTCCCTGTTCGCACTCCATGATCGGTCATTCGGTGACCAACTGAAATTCTATCAACAGTTCATTATGTTATAAAAATGCTGGACACAGCAGCAAGGTGAAATTCAAGCTGAAATACTGTAATCGGACAAAGGGTTTAGGTACAGCCCAATCTTACAGGTCCTTTAACTTTGTGAACATTAGCAATAACAGTAATATTAATTAATAATTAAAACATTTTAAACTAGAAGGGCAAGGCCTATATGACTGAAATGCTCCTTATGGAACCTGAAAATGACAGAAAAACACAAATGAAACCGTGGCATTAAAATGCAAAAGTAATACCGACTTTGAACTTTATATGCACTTGACCTTGACCTCTGGCTCCAAATACTCGATGTAATATCAAATACACTACGGCAAAAGTTGTATAATGCCAAAAAACTTGACATTGGAATGAACTCGAATTTCAGTGACCTTGACATTGGGATGATCTTGACGTGACCTCTCATGCATATGTGATCAAATAACCCAATGTTGTTGAATACTATGGGTTAAATAGAAATTACCTACTTTTTGTATGTTTTTGCAAGGCCTAAAATGACCTTGACCTTCAAGTTAGTTATTTATTGCTTACAGGGTCCAGCGGACAGTAGAGCCGAATCAGGACCACAAAATCAAGACCACAACTTGGCTGAAAGAGGACTCACCCCTGATCCGCATAACAGATCTGCTGAAATAACCACAGTGGTAACACTAAAGGCACTCCACCAGCCGGTCACTGTACAATAAATACATCCCACACAGGAGACGCTGAGGCTGTACTCTAATTTATCGAATCCCCGTTTACAAAAATAAAATAGAATAGAAACATAAAATATTAACAAAACACATACATATAAAATGCCTACATTGCTAAATAATAATATCATAGAAAGCCGGCCCTATTGATCATTTGGCAGAAAGCGCCCAATATTCCCAAGCTGATACAAACAGACCTCACAACAAGACCAACGCAAAAAATGGAATATATTTGAAAGATCAATCTATCATCTCTAAATAATCTATCATCTCTAAATACAACAAGTTTGAACGTTATATCTCTCGTAGTTTGGGATCAAGGTCACTTCAAAGTGCCTATACTCACTCACTGACTTTGGACATGTGATAAGAGGCCAGATTTGGCGGCCGTTGTTTCGGACGGTGGGTCCCGGCAGGGGGGGGGGGGGGGGGGTGTCCTCTCTGGGATCGCACGGACGGCTGCTGCCCTGGCAGGCTTGGGGCCCATTCGGTCTGCTCTCCGGGGTGTGGCTGCTGCGCTCCCTTGTCGTCGACTCGCCGTCTGTTGTTTGTAGATTATAGTCACACGACACTTTCGCATATAGGTGACTACTGGACCGATTTATACTGACACCAGCGGGCCAGTTGTTGGTAAAGGGGAAAATAATATGATCACACGTTGACCAATCCGGGATTCGAACCAGCGACCTTTCGGTTACTAGCACGACGCTCTTACCAACTGAGCTACCCGGCCCCTCTCGCCGTCTTCCTGTACGATTGCGGGAAATGGGCCCTCGCAGCAGACCCGCGGCGGGGAGTGCAGGACATGGGGGTGGGACGCTGCAGGGGACTTCTGGGCATTTCCTGTGCCCAGCACGTCGCCGGCGGCGGGGTCCGACCGGTCATCACGTGAGTCTTTGGACAACGCGATGGCATGCTCGCAGTGGTGAAGAAACGGAAACTCCGATGGTATGGCCACGTCACCAAACATCAGGCCTTGTAAAGACCATCCAGCAAGGCACGGTACAGGGATGAACAAGAAGATGGAGACAGAAAAAGATGGGATGACAACATTTGAGAATGGACTGCCTAGACACTGAACGAAGCGTTGAGGGTTGCTGAGGACAAAGAAAGATGGAGTACGCTGTTTAAACGATCATCTGTGGTGCCCCAACGACTTTCGAGTTACGGGTTAAAAGAGAATAGAATAGGACGACGTAACCCTGTTTTTGTCATGCCAGGTCACAATTTCCCAAATAAACCCAGTCATTGTCACACACAAAATAAACAAACACCCTTCGATTTAAAAAAAAACCACAAGTGACAAAGGTGACTCGCCTAAAGAAATGTGACTGGAGTTTATTGGTAGAATCTTGGATAACATCTTTATTACTATCCTCCGTGCAATCAGAAATGATAGAAAAGATTTATCTCCCCTTCTCTTCTGCCAATGGTTTTCATTTATGGATTAGTGCCACAGATACAGATCGCCATTTCGCTGTGTTCTCAGCTCGTCAATGTATCGTCTGCTCTTGATGGAAGTCAAAGGACTGGTTTTCCAAAGCATGAGAAGGCACCTAAATGAAGTTCTCCTGGAAAAAATATATCTTCATGCGAAGAAAGTATCCACAATTTGGCTGGTTGGCAACGAAAATGTGAAGGAACCTAACTTTTTTTTTTTTTTTTTTTTTTTTTTTAAACAGAAAAGTAATTGATTGACAAAAATAGTTGTAAAATCTAGGGTTGCAATGTTGGTAGTTCTGAGCAGTGTTATGTTGAAAAAGTGACTGTTGGCCAGTTCAATCATGGAGACAAAAAAGGTTGCGTAGAACACAAGTGATAAAGGTGTCTCGCCTAAAGAGAGACGGGACTAGAGTTTATTTATTAAAAAAAAATCAACAAACAAACAAATAAATCAATCAGGAGCGTTGTGGCCGAGTGGTCTAAGACGTGACTAACCTGCCTTGTCCACATGCTAGAAAGCAATGGTGCCTGACAGGTGTGGGATCGATCCAGCATCAGGGCGTTGTGTCTCTCCGAATATTATTTACTTTCGACCCGGGCAACGTCTTGGGGGTTTTCTCTGGGTACTCCAGTTTGCTCTCCCAGCAACATTTCAAAAACACAACTACTATTAGGTAGGTTGGATTTGGGCGCACCATTGGCTGCGACTACGCGTTCCCCCAGGGGGAGGCCCCCGGAATTTTCCAATAAGGGAAAATAAAGTGTCAAAAATATTTTTTGTAAAAGAAGAAAAAGTTATTGATAGCGTCTTGGATACAATCCTTATAAGATGCCATCCTCCCTGGAATCAGATAATGAATAATAGGGAATATCTATCCCCCCTTTGTCTGCTGCCAAAGGCTTGCATTGTGGATTAGTGCCATAAATAAGATTTTGCTGTGTGCTTCCAACAAAACTTCGATTCCCAGTTTCTTTCAGTTGGCTTTTGAACTCCTGAAGAAGGTTGTGGTACAATACATCCATGGAGAACTTTTTAATCTGCTGTTTTTAATCTCCTTGATCTTCTTTTCTTAGGCACCCTGAGTGAGTGTTTTTGGGTGTGGGGAAATGTATGTGGTTGCGTGTTATTGACCAATGTACGCATGTTGTGTTTACATTTGTTTGTGTAAAGTGATTTGTGATTTAGAAAAGCGCTGTATAAATTGCTTGTTATTATTATTATTATTATTATTATTATTATTATTATTATTATTATTATTATTATTATTATTATTTCGCCTGCTTCTACAAGAATAAAAAGATTTTAAAAATTTTAAAAGAAGGAAAAAAAGAAAAGAAACTATGTCAGAACAATTAATGTCAATGTCAACACTGACTCAACACAGGAAGAAGGAAAGAACAGACGATAATCATTATACCTGGAGTGCCATCTCATAGAAGGGGAAATAAAGCAAAGGAAGTTTAGAGATATAAAGGAGGAAAGTCGACACACAGTCAAATAAACAAACAGGCTAAATATACTTCTAGGTTTCAAAAATCCAACACTTTCACTTTCAGTGTCAAGAAGAAGGAATTAGAAAGAAAGAAAGAAAGAAAGAAAGAAGGAAAGAAAGAAAGAGAGAGAGAGAGAGAGAGAGAGAGAGAGAGAGAGAGAGAGAGAGAGAGAGAGAGAGAGAGAGATTAATTATGGAGAAAAAAAGGCTATGTAAATTGTAATCATGTTATCCATACCTAAATCACAGGCTCGGAAATCTCTTCTTTCGTGTTTGTAACTTTCATTATAGTGCCTAAACTAAGGCTTAGCCTTTTAGGCTTTAGCTTAGGGCAGAAAAATGCAGGTAATGTCCTGTGTTAGACACAGGCAGGAGACTGGAGGTAGAGAGGGGAAAAGAGGAGGTTTGAGAAAATGGTGAGTGAGTGAAAGAGATAAACTTAAAAAAAAAATATTATTAGGGATTAAGATTTTAGACTAGTGGAGAGAGAGAGAGAGAGAGAGAGAGAGAGAGAGAGCGAGAGAGAGAGAGAGAAGGGCAGGGGGGGGGGGGAGGCAGGGAGAATGAGAGAGAAAAACTTGAAACTTTTATTAGTGGATTAAGATTTCAGACTTGACTAATTAAAGAGAGATTCAGATTCAGACTTTTTTTTTTTTAAATAACAAAGAGGGAGTTCTTCAATAATGGTAATGGAGACTTTAATAAAAGTATTGGATGCAGTCTTACGTAAAATTTAAAAAATACAATTCTATTTCCTTTCTGTTGCCTATTGCAACTTATTTTACAATGCAATACATATTTATTGTCCAACTTTTACATTATACAAAAAAGCAGAAAATTGCCTTTGGCATTGAGAGCACACTTTGCATAAAATAGTAAATGAACAACAATAAAAATGTCCATGCGTACAACAGTCCTATGGTTTAGCTGGCTGGGAATATTCTCTCTCTCTTTCTCTCTCCCTTTTATCCAGGCTGACACATCCACACCCACATTTGTACATGTACACACTAAATAATTCACCAATACAATGTATCAGTAAATACATAATCAATACACCCAATAATAACATTAATAATCATGTTTAAATTAGTTTGCATAAACACACTCTTATGATCATATACACAATGAATATATAATGAATACATAGAATACACGTGTATATATATAATAAATTATTGCAGAATAATCAACATTCATTACATTGAACACACCCATGTACATGCACATACATGGCCTTAACCCATCACCTGTCACCTGCACTATAAAGACGATCAACACCTTAAAAGTGAAAAGTATGACTAGAACATATAAAAGAGTGTATAAAATCATCAAAATAAACGTTAAGATTTCAGTTAAACGTACAAACCGGCTTGGCTGACTAGGCAACAGAGTTAGGGATTGCTGAGGATTGAGATCGCACTAGGGATGAAAGAGTTCTTGTGTAACTTTTTCTTAGCGAACGGCATCCGAAGCCTTCGACCTGACGGCAAGTATTGAAAACAATGATTCAGGCTGCAGGGGTAAGTGGTGTCGCCTATGATGCGATTTGCCTTTTTCCTAGTGGCTATGGTGTACAGTTCACTAAGCTGTTTTTGTTGGATGCAGTTATTTTGCTTGCCATGTTCACAATCCTATTCAAGCGTGATTTCTCCCCAACTGTGAGCAGACCAGATCACATTATGGTGTTGCAGTTGAGAATGCTTTCTACCAGACTGCGGTACACCCACCCAAGACATGACTAATGACACAAAAGATCCAGAATTTTCTAAGCTTTATACATATGCTGATGGGCTTTTTTACAGACCGCATCCGTGTTATCCTGGAATAATGTATCATCAGTAATAGTGCAGAGATATTTAAAATTGCTGATCTATTCTACTGCCTTATTATCAATAATGATAGGTGTTTTGCGTGAGGTTCTCCTATTATTGTCCAAAATAAGTTCTTTTGTTTTTGAAATGTTTAGATTGTGAAGGCTATCTTTAAATTAAACTAAGTATTCAGAGTTTTTATCTGAAAAAGAGAGAGTCTTTGCCCCTGAGTCGGGTGATCAGCTCCATGTCATCAGCAAACTTGGTAAGTGTCAGAAATGAGCTCGAACAGGAAGTTTCATTCAATAAACTGAAAACAAAATGGGTGACAAAACACAACCCTAAGGTGCCCTTGTGTTAATGATCATTTTTGTTAAGAGTACGCCACTCAGAATGACTGGCTGCATGCTGCAGATCATATAGAAACTTCTCTTTACACCACATGTTTGAGTGATAAATGTGTGTTTGTTGCGTATGTAGGAGTATGTGTAACATTGGAGCGTGTATGTTGCAGATTGCTGAGCTTTGAGTGTGATTTAGGAATAAGGTGCACAAAGCATCCAGTAGTAATTATTATTATTATTATTATATTTTACTTTTGGGCCATAAGCCCAATCTTACAGCCTGTCCTTGAGTCACTATCACAATCATGCTATAATTATATTTTATCTCTATAAGAGAGAGAAAGAGAGAAGGGGAAGAGGGGGAGACAGAGAGAAAGAGAAAATGAGATATCACAGAGAGATATCACAGAGAGAGAGAGAGAGAGAGAGAGAGAGAGAGAGACAGAGACAGAGAGAGACAGAGAGAGAATTAGTAAATGAATGAGCATTGAAGTTGAACGTGCACACCCACCATTGGCGATATGGCAGACGGGGGATAAACCACTGGGAAACGCGGTAGGGACCTACATCAACGCTGAACCACCAGAGCAATCATACTGCTAAGATGGACAGTGAAAGATGTCCGCTTTTATCTTGCCCACCAGGTGATGTTGAACTTGGGTCATCGGTGTGTCAGGCGAACGCTCTACACCTGAGCTATCAGAGTTGGGTCAAATGAGACAGAGACAAAGGCACAGAGATAGAGACCGAGAGAGAGATAGAGACCAAGAGTGAGAGAGAGAGAGACCGAGAGAGAGAGAGAGAGAGAGAGAGAGAGAGAGAGAGAGAGAGAGAGAGAGAGAGAGAGAGAGATACAGATCTAGGAAGTAATCATATAAGCCAGGAAAGACAACTCTCATATGCCTGAACTATCAGGATCGCCCATTTTATAGTCTAAAAACAATACATAACACATATAAATCAATTTTAAATAAAAAATAATAAAATAAAATAAATCAATTAAAAACTTTTAAAAACTGAACACATACATAAATGAATAAATAAATACAAAGAAATAAATACATAAAATAAATACTATAAATTTTGGACAAATTCAGAGATGGACAGTACTTCTTCATCAGGATAGGCACGGAGCTACACTCTAATATATCTCTTCATAGAGAGATGGGAGGAGAGAAAGAGATGTAGAGAGAGATGGGGAGATAGAGAATGAGAAGAGAGAGAAAGAGGGAAGGAAAGAATGAAAGAGGGAAAAGGATGGAGAGAAAGAGAGAGAGAGAGGGAGAAGGATGGAGAGAGAAAGGGGGGAGGAAGGGAGGGAGAGAGGGGGGGGGAGATAAAGAGATAGAGAGAAGTGTAGGGGAAGAGAGGGTGGATGAGTTAGATGGTTAAATGCAGTAATCTTGAAAACTTTTCTCATTAAAAATTAAAGTATTCCTGAAAATGTGTTATTTAACAAATTTCTATCCGATGTACACATTACATGTTTGAATGAATACTGAAGTTTAAGTTTAACCTCAATGTCCATCATTGGCAATGTATAGCCGAGAGAGAAGAAATAACGAGTAATAAACAATGAACTAACACCAGAGCACAGTATAAAACTGCTATAGACATGCGAATCAAACGGTGAAACCTAATGCCTAGTGACCCTGAAGTTGGGGTATGTGTACACTAGCCCCTGATAAGATAAGGGCATGAGAATCAATGAACCCATAAAACTTCTATCCACTGACCTGTTACCTGGCAGTGTAGTAATGAAACGTAGGCTATATATCTATTAGAAAACTTTATTATCTCACAAGAGAAATTCAACGGACGTGCCAACACATGTTGCGACACACAAGACGTTAAAATTACACAGAAATAAAATACTATGTTGAGTCATTTCCACAATGCAAACAATTATATTATTTAAATGCGCATGTACAATTGCCAGCAAGATGTTATCACAGAAAAGGTATATTGTACAAATAAAAATTATCGCATTAAATCACATTAACAAAAGCAATATCACACGATATCAATGCCACAAAACATCCCTGTTGTCAGTTAATGTCACACAAAATGTCTCTTATTAGAGTAATGAAGATTTTTTTTTTAAATTAAAAAAATAAATTCAATCAAATGGCACAAAAGCACACACATTGCTGTCAAACACGTGCACTCATAATCATACACCCTCACACACACAAAGGCACGCACCCATGTACAAAGTACAAAGCATAGTCAGAGACAACAAATAGTCCGGGACAACCTGGGGTCAACACCATTGCTATAGTATATTATACTAGTATTACTGAGTCAGTGTTCCCGATTACGCACAGTAGTGCGTCAATTAAGCACAAAATATGAAAAATGACGCAGAAAAATTTGCATGTGTGCGTCCTGTGGACGCACACTTTTTTTTCGAATCGCTGAAGTAAAAAATACGACCAACGAGTGGCGAACTAATTCATGGCATAATCAGAATCAGAACCCAACTGAGACTGCCATTGCAGACGATTAAAGATTGTGTCGGGAGTTGTCGTCCTTAAAAATCGCATGCGCGCGCATTGTACACTTCCTCCAAGCTCCAAGCTGTTGTGCAGGGTGCTCTGAAGGAGTTTGCAGCAACCAAGTGACTCAGGCTTAAATAAACATTTAATCCATGTTTTAATTTTTTTAGTTTTATATGATTATGTTAACTAATGTGATGCTTTAACAGAGTTAAAAAAAAAAAAGGGAGGCTTGGACTTGTTTTTACATTTATTTTCCCCAATTTGTGGACTCTCAAAATTTGCACAAGGACTCTTAAAATTTTATACCTGGGAGTCCCAAGGACTCTCATTTTTTGTATGTGGAGGGAACACTGCTGAGTTCTTTTCTCTAAGATCAGGCCTCCAGATACTGTCGTGTTTCTTCCAACTTCACTGACATTGATATTAGTGACAACCCTTTAATCACTATCCCCCCCCCTCTCCACCTCCTTTCCCCATTTATTGGGAATGATTGCTCTGCAACAGTTATACACTCACATACAGCTTCATAATCAAATATAGTTCTTGCAAATAGGCACTTTGCTTTGTATTAATCTCTAACTTATTCAATGAAAATATTGACAGCTCACAAACCAGTCCCCAGCTTTCAAGTTCCAACTCTCCCATTCCCCCTCCCTATTCCCCAGTCTAACATCTGTTCAAACCAGACCCAGATCCTGTGGGTGATGATCTTGCTCTTCAATCACTTTACAATTTTCACAGCACTGTAATTATAACAAACGGCGGCTTAACCAACAGTGAAATTTTTATAACCCTAAAATGAACGGCAAATAATAGAACGCTTCCATTGTGTGTGTGTGGAGTGGGGATGGGAAGAGGGGGGGGGGGGGGGAGGGGAACCAATTTGCAGATGGCACATACGTAAAGTCTGTATCAGTGTATGCATAACGATGCTTGAATTTCTGCCTGTGAATATTAATATAACACCGCCACAGCTGTACAGCGCGATTAATAAAGGAAGGCGACAGCTGCCGAACGCTAACATAATAACCCCTCTCTCTTGATCTCTCTTTCAATGACTCTTCTGAACTAGGCCTGTGACTTCCCTCTTTTTATAACAGTCTCTCTCATAATCATATGACCCATTTATTTGACCTGAAAACTACATGTTCATCGGATCGATTTGGAAGAGAAATCGAGGAGAAAGCTACAGCACACAATCTGCAGCACAGGCCAACGCTTGAAAAAAACGGTCGCAGAGAAACTAGCGATCAAACAAAAACCACCGACTGCTTTGCGATCAGAGTGACAAGGAAAGAGTGTGTAGTATCGATCGCAAAACGGAACGACTTCACAAACCACTCTCGGACGGAACTGAAAGAAATTATGAAGCACTCACCTTCCCCGCGACTCTTCCGAGTCTTAAAACTCCCACTTTGAACGTAGCAGACATGAGTTTGTCACAAAAAGAGGCCCTTCCACCCGCCTCAGAGAAGACAAGCGCTTCAAACTGTAGCCGGCTTTACTTGCTTTGTTATCACACGTGCAGAGAGAAGCACCAAACCCGACCAATCGCGTGGCCGGAAACGCAACTTCCGCAAAAGGTCGGAGGTTATATTTACATCCACACGGAAGCGAAAGTAAGATGCACTCTTCATAGCTGATCCTCGCAAAAGCTAACGTTATGTAGCGGAACCTCGACTGCACAGCGGTAGATAACACACAGCTATTTCATAGGATAGGATAGATAACACACAGCTATTTGTATTATATAATCCGAGTATAAATATTTCAAATTATATAATAAAATGGATGTCTGTCATCTACTGCTGTGTTCTTCTTCTTTTCATTTGTAGCCCGATGACGCTGTGTAATCGAGATCTGCTATATATGGTCCCAACTTGTGATGATAACCTTAAGTGTAAGATGTTCAACAAAAGTGTTTGTGTCTACCGCTTCTCCTTACAATCTCCCTCTTCTTCTGCCTCATTGCACTGTGCCTTGCAGGGTGGTTTTTGTAAGGCCTGATGCTGCGCTCTGGTAACGTGGCCATACCATCGTAGTTTCCGTTTCTTCACCACTGTGAGCAGGCCATCATGTTGTCCAATAGCTTGTGTGATGGTCTGTCGGACTTCGTTGTTGGTGGTGTGCTGGGTATAGGAAATGTCCAGAAGCCTTCTGTAGTACCTTATCTCCATGCTTTGTATTCTTCGCTGTAGATCTGCTGTGAGGGTCCATGTTTCGCAAGCATATAGGAAGATGGAGATGACAAGGGAGCACAGCAACTTTACCTTGGAATGTAGACTTATCTTTACAAATGGCCTTCCACCTTGTCAGGACAGCAGTTGTTTGTGCGATCCTGGAGAGAACTTCCTTTTCGGGACCCACTGTCTGATACAATGGATCCTAAATATTTGAATCTATGCACTGTGTTGAGGGATTGGCCTTGGACTTTGATGTCCATGTTGATGCTTTTGGTGTTGTTGGTCATCATTTTGGTCTCCTTTGCACTTACTTCATTCCATAGGCTCTGGTGGTGGTGTCAAGTGTCTGTACAAGCTGTTCAAATTTGTTCCTCTCCAGCCAATCCATCAATGTCATCCCCAAAACGGAGGCTGGAGATTGCTCTACCCCCTATGCTGACTGTGCCTTCGTGATCTGCAAGGCCATCTGACATGATGTGCTCTAGGAAGATGTTGACGAGTGTTAGAGTGTAGGCATCCTTGACGCACACCGATTGTTGTTCTGAACCAGTTATCGATGGCGCTGTTGTGGAGGACTGCACTGGTAGCCTTGCCATACAGGTTTTTGATGACTTCAATAATTCTAGGGCTGATGTTGTACACTCTCATGGTTGCCCATAAATAATACAGGATACTATCACATTCATTTTCTTCTATCAAAGCAAGGTGATCCAAAGAAATTGCTATTACAAAAGTTGGATAAGACATTTTTGTTGTTGAAGTTTTAGAGTGACTGCATCCTGTACGTTATTGAAGAGAATGAGGAAACCGGAGTACCCAGAGAAAACCCTAAGTGCCCTGAACAGTCTAGTACCTAAGTAACATAAGTTCATCCCCTGCGGAGTTTGAACCCACATCCTTCGGCATAGTAAACCAACTCACGGTAATACTTTCTAAAAGAAAGATTTAGTGTCCATAATTTTTTTAATACATTTAATAATAATAATAATAATAATAATAATAATAATAATAATAATAATAAAGCAATAACATTTATTTTTTTACACATTTACGAACACTTTTCATAACAATTAAGAATACAATGATTACCTCAACCAGAGAGAGAGAGAGAGAGAGAATTCAAATTCCACATTTCATAATTTTCCAGTCACTTACACATATACTAGTTTAAACAATCATGTACCCATGCACTCTTGCAAATACAAATAATTTAACACTAGAATTAAAATGCTAAATAACTAACTGCAACAAGAGAACAGCAACAGTAACAAAAGAGAAAGAGAGAGAGAGAGAGAGAGAGAGAGAGAGAGAGATAAAGAGAGAGAGATAAAGAGTTAGTTAGTTAGTTAGTTATTCATTGCTTAAAGGGTCCAGCGGACTGCAAAGAGCTGAATCAGGACCACAAAATCAAGACCACAACTTCGCTGAAAGAGGATTCATCCCTGATCCACATAAAAGATCTGCCGAAACAATCCTAGTGGTAACACTGAAGGCACTCCACCAGCCGATCACTTTACAATAAAGACATCCCACGCAGGGGACGCTGAGGCTATACTCTAATTTATCGAACCCCCGTTTACAAAAACAAAATAGAATACAAACATCATTATAAAATATCAACAAAACAGATTCATATAAAATACCTACATTGCCAAATGATAACATCATAGGAAGCCCCAGTAACCACCTGGCAGAAAGCGTCCAATATTTCAAAGCTGATACAACAGACCTCACACACAAATGAGGAGTTTTGTCCCAGAAAATTTTTCAAGAAAATAGGTAGGTGACTGGTCTAGCAAAGAAGAAGATAGTATAGTAGATTGATAGAACAGAGTAGGAATGAGAAAGAACAAAGGAGAAAGACAGTGACAGTGGGAATTTAAAGCACTAAATTTCCAGAAAGTGGGGATACTATTTATATTGAAACCCCCGTATCCCCACAAAGGGGAGGGGAATTGGGAGGGGGAGAGATAAAGAGAGAGATACAGATATATATATATATATATATATATATATATAGAGAGAGAGAGAGAGAGAGAGATAGAGACAGAGATAGGGAGAGAGACGAAGACTGTCTGGCAAACAGTGAACATTTAATGAACAGGAACCTAAGCACGCACACAATATAGAACACAACTTGATTTGTCTTACAAGTTGCATTTGTACACAAACATTTATTTATCGACTCAAATTCCTTTCAGGTCGACAATTGTACAATACAAACATAATTATCTCTCTCTCTCTCTCTCTCTCTCTCTCTCTCTCACACACACACACACACACGCACACAAACTCTGAGTGTTTTTTTATATTTTTTATACAGAATAGTCTTATAATTAAAAACATTAAAAGTTCTAAATTCTAATTCTTTACAATCCAATTATCATCATCATCATCTTTTTAGTGGCTGAATGCACCATGAAAACACTGTTTGGTAATTTGTCATACAGTATTCCTTGTCTTCTACAGTTTCTTCTTCTGAACACTCTTCTGTTTTCTTACTCGCCTTAAGCATGAAATTTGTGGAGAATGGCACTGTGCAAATCCATGTTAACATCCATAATCATAATTATCATCATCATCATCCAGCAACATCATTGTAATGTCCTTGAAAGAGAAAGTAAAACCGCTGCATTTCTGGTTTTCATCTCAAAAGACTTCAGTATTATTGTTTTACACAGCGAGCTTTAAAAACAACGACATTGTAACATTCACAGTCCTAATCTGCCCATCATCCACCATCAGCTCACAAGTTGTGTTATTTATTGCGTCTGTTTTGTCAGTGCATTGCTCCTTCATTTCACTCACTACAATCATTATCTACAATCATCCACAATCACTGTCACCAAAATCATGATCACCATCACATTAGAATATGTCGTCGTCGTCATAGGTCAGCACGTCTCTATCATCTTTCCTTGCAGGTCCCTTCTGGTTGTGACTGGCCGCTGGAAAATAATGATAAATTATATTTAATAATAAAATAAGATTTATTTCAAGTTGCCTTTAAATATTTTTTAAAACAATTATTATTAGGTAAAAACGGACAGTAACAAAACCGTGAAACTAAAATGATCAATGATAAGCTCTCCATGCCCAAGGGAATCAACAAGTTCATGTATAACACAGGCAGTAGGTGTCTAAAGAGATGGAACTAGAGTTGAATGACGGCATCCTGGATATAATCTTTATTAGATGCTATTCTCCTGGGAATCTATACGTAATTAGTTAGTATGGCTCAGGCTGGGGAACAGTCCAAAGCAAAAATCTCTGAAATCCGGCCGGAGTATAGGGGCCGCCGTAAGGCCCCTGGTCAGGTCATGTTTCATAGCATGCACACCCAAAAAGAATGCTTTTTGTGAGAGATAAACATGGATGTTTTTCATAATATTCATCATGTGTTCATAAGGACATTATCATTAGTAGTAGTATTAGTAGTAGTTACCCATGACATAGAATGCAGTTACACTTTCGCCATCTTTTCAAGCCATTCCCATTTCCACTTGCTGTTGATTTCCCCATCTTCAAAAGGGTCGCCGTGGTTAATAATACGTGAAACACACGACTTGACCATGATAGTATTATAAACTAACAATGGCGGACAGTGACAAAGGACTGAACTTCACGTGAACCGCCAAACGTTCAACATCGCCTTCGCCCGCTATAGTCAAGTGATGCTAGTAACCCTTATTGGGCAGTGAATTCGATGTAACAATAGCGGGCGCGGGCAGCACTTTTATTGACGAGAAAAAAAAAGCTGGACATGGACATGGATCGAGACTTGGACTTGGATAGATTGCGTTTTGTGATATTTTTTTTCTCGGAGCGATTTTTTTTCTCGGACCTCTATTTCATTTTCTCGGGAGTGACGGTACCTTTTCTCGGAAAATCGCGGATCCGAGGAGAGTTCCCCAGCCTGATGGCTAACCCTTACCCCTCCCCACCTTTTGGGTTCCCCACCCCAAGGGCAGTGTGCATGCTCAAACTCAGGCTCATAATAACTAGAAGGGCAAAGCCCATATGACTCACATGCACCCTAGGGAATCCATTGACAAATTTCGACATGAAAATGAACGTGACCGGCGTCCTCGTGCTTGTCGGTGTACATGAAAGAAAGTCTTGGACAGTTCTTTAAACTGGAAAGTGCGCTATATACACCTAAATAAGTAAACAAATAAAAGAAATCTTTATGTGTACAGACCAATGGCTGACCAGGAGGCTGTGGAAGGGTCGTGCATGTTTTCGAAGATGGGCTGTCGTCTCGCCATCATCACCTTCAGCTGTATGTTGCTGACGATGCTACCGTTTAGCTACACAACAAAACATCATCAACATCATCAGTACATCATCAAAACATATCATCATCTATACCCCCTCCTCTTCAACAGCAGCAGAAGAATGTTCAATTCTATGAGGCAAGGAAAAATAAAAACAAGCAAAATGTATACTGCTGGAAAGTTATCACAAAGCATGGTCTAAGGGTGGGCTACATGACCACTGGTATCAGGGAAGAGATAAGTTTGAGACGGCTTTTTATTGTTAGGGGTGCGCAGTGGTGCATTGGTTTGGGCACAAACTAGCAATGTTTCATGGTAAGCAAGATCGGAAGGGTTTAGTACTTGGATGGGTGACCAAGCTTGGATGGCAGCAAAGTGACAAGAGGCAAGGAATTCCTTGTGGAGGGACCAAAATACTGAAAACGAACATTGAAATTAACAAACAAGAACTTACTTCTGAAATGGCCTGATCTGCTGACTCCATTTTCTCAAAGGTTATAAAGCCATTGCTGAAAACAGATAAACTGGTTCACAATTGATTATAAAATTGTAAAAATCTATTATTTAGTATCTAAACTTGTTTATATCATAGTCACAATGTAGCTTGTTCATTATGCAAATCTTGATCTACTCGTTCATTGACAAAATGGTGTTCTAATTATCAATTCAACATCCGAAACTGTTCTAACTGTTCATTGTTCAAAAGCAGATCTATTTTGTTCCTTGTCTAAAGTCTGTTTCTACTTGTTCACTAATTCATCTGCTTGTTCACTGTTGACATTTTTGTTCTACTTGCCCATCGTTCAAACTCTGTTCCCTGTTGACCTTTTTATTCTAATTGCTCATCGTTCAAACTCTGTTCACTGTTGACATTTTTGTTCTACTTGCCCATCGTTTAAACTCTGTTCCCTGTTGACATTTTTGTTCTACTTGCCCATCGTTCAAACTCTGTTCACTGTTGACATTTTTGTTCCACTTGCCCATCGTTCAAACTCTGTTCACTGTTGACATTTTTGTTCTACTTGCCCATCGTTCAAACTCTGTTCTACTTGTTCATCGTTCAAACCTTGCTCTACTGGTAGGAAAAGAAGAGTTCCGTGTTTCTGGAATCATAATGTCTTGTTTTTTGTTACAGATTCGAAAACAACAATTATTTACAAAAGCACAGCATTCTGCAGGATCGCCCTGCTTTTGTCATTGCAAAAGAAGCCATTGAAATTAAATTGCTCAAACCATCTTTGAACAAAGATCAGGGCAGAGGGGTGGGGAGTTGAGGGGGGAGGGAGGGGAGGAACTACCAGCCACAAATGATACCATCCTAAAAACAGCTCATCAGCAGTCGGGCAGTTCAGCTGCAATGTTCTCCCCATCCTCCCCTCCCCTCCCCTCCCTCCCCCTGCTTTTCCCCTTCATTTGCACTGATGAAGGCAAATCCATCCTGCAAAAAGCTTTGCTTTTGTAAATATATTTTGTTTCCAAATCTGAACACACAAACAAAACCACAAGACCTTGCACTGTAATTCTTCACCTACAGTGTGTCCAAGCCCTACTGAGATGTACGCTCTCCATGGACTGGGATGACTCCACCCAAGCCCCTGGTACCTTGTGATGTTGCTAGATGGTTCGGTCAGACCATGCTCCTTCTTCCTCTCTTTAATGAGATAGTGGGGAAGGGCAGACTATGTGACGAAACTCCAAAGTGCAGGCAAATCTACATGTTTTGTAGGCTAGACATCATTTCCCCAGGGGACGAACTTATACGACATAAGTACGAGACTTTGAAAGGTGTTCTCCGGATACTCCGGTTTCCTCCCTCCCTTCAATAATGGTACTGGAGGAAGTCTCTCTACAATCTCAAATTTCTTTGGAGTCTGTTGAAACTAAATCTGTCTTAGGCATCAGCACATACAGCTGCACAGCGTAATTTCATCACTGTCCAAATTCTGTTCTGCTCATTTAGAAAATTCCGCCATTTTTTAAAATCTTTGGGACTATCCTATCCTATCCTATCCTGTCCCATAACCCGAAGGTCGTAGGGGCACCACAGATGATCGCTTAACCAGCATACTCCATCTTTCTCTGTCCTCAGCAGCCCTCATGGCTTCGCTCAGTGTCAAACCAGTCCATTCTCGAATGTTGTCCTCCCACCTCTTTTTCGGTCTCCCCCTTCTTCTACCTCCTTGCACTGTGCCTTGCAGAATGGTCTTTGCAAGGCCTGATGATCTGGTGACGTGGCCATACCATCGGAGTTTCCGTTTCTTCACCACTGTGAGCAGGTCATCGTGTTGTCCAATGGCTTGTGTGATGGTCTGTCGGACTTCAACGTTGGTGATGTGTTGGGTATAGGAAATGCACAGAAGTCTTCTGTAGCACCTCATCTCCATGCTTTGTATTCTTCGTTGGAGATCTGCTGTGAGGGTCCATGCTTCGCAAGCATATAGGAAGATGGAGATGACCAGAGAGCGCAGCAGTCTTACTTTGGAATGTAGACTGATGGTTCTGTCTTTCCAAATGGGCTTCAACCTTGTCAGGGCAGCAGTTGTTTGTGCAATCCTGGAGAGGACTTCCTGCCGAGACCCATTGTCTGACACAATGGCTCCTAAATATTTGAAGCTGTGCACTGTGTTGAGGGATTGGCCTTGTACTTTGATGTCCGTGTTGATGCCATTGGTGTTGTTGGTCATCATTTTGGTCTTCTCTGCACTTATTTCCATTCCATAAGCTCTGGAGGTGGTGTCAAGCCTCTGTACAAGCTGTTCAAGTTCTTGTTCCTCTCCAGCCAATCCATCAATATCATCCGCAAAACGAAGATTGGAGATTGCTCTGCCCCCTATGCTGACTGTGCCTTCGTGATCTGCAAGAGCATCTGACATGATGCGCTCTAGGAAGATGTTGAAGAGTGTTGGAGAGAGTAGGCATCCTTGACGCACACCGATTGTTGTTCTGAACCAGTTCCCGATGACGCTGTTATGGAGGACTGCACTGGTAGCCTTGTCATACAGGCTTTTGATGACTTCTATAATTTTAGGGCTGATGTTGTACACTTTCATGGTTGCCCATAGAGCTGCATGCCAGACTCGGTCAAATGCCTTCTTGAAGTCTATGAACACATGATATAGATGTTGTTGGTGCTGTAGGTATTTCTCACAGATTATTCTGAGGTTGAAAATCTGTTCAGTGGTACTTCGCCCTGCCATGAATCCTGCTTGTTCTTCAGCTATGATTTGTTCAGCTTGTGGTTTCAACCTGTTGAGTATTATTTTCAGGAGGACCTTGCTGGGATGGCTGATGAGGCTGATGGTGCGGTAATTTTCACACTCCTGAAGGTTACCTTTTTTGGGAAGAGTGATGACAAGCGACTGGGTCCATGGTGTAGGCCATTCCCCACTCTGCCAGATCTTGTTACAGATAATGGTGAGAGCATCAGTCATCGCTTCTCCTCCTGCTTGTAGCAGTTCCGCTGGTATGTTGTCCACTCCCGCTGACTTCCCTTTCTTCAGCGATTGCACTGCTGCCTCAACTTCTTCCCGGAGAATTGGGAGGATTTCTTCTTCTTCTCTGCTCTCGGGACATGCTAGAACTGATGGGTCTCCATTTGGTGTATGGTTGTAAAGGTCAGAGCAGTACTCTGTCCATCTGTCCAAGACTTCTTGTTCTTCTGTAAGGCAAATGCCAGACTTGCTTTGGATAGTGGAGACTTTGGGCTGTTTAACACTTGTCAGCCGCTTCACAGTCTGGTAGGCCTTCTTGCTGTTGTTCTTGTTCAGATTGTTCTCTATTTCCTGGCATTGATCTTCTATCCAGTTCTCCTTTGCTGTGCGCATGCCTTTTCGGATGTCATTGTTGATTTTTCGGTAGACATCAGCTCCCTGTGAGGTGTTCTTTTTCTTTTTTAACTCTCTTCGTTTATCACACAGATCCAAAAGTTCAGGTGTGATCCACGGCTTCTTCTTTGGTCGGTGCTTGCCAAGGATCTCAGTGGCGGCATCTGTTACAGCTGAGTTGAAGGTATTGGTCATGGTGTTGACATCTACTTCGCCTGCCCCCAAAATAAGCAGTGGTGCAAATTTCCCTCCAATTGTGGCCTGAAATATTTTTGCCACCTCCGGGTCTTGCAGTTTGTCCAGGTCGAACTTCAGCCTAGTGCACTTTGCTGTATTTACTCTCTTCAAATGGAGCCGGAAAGACATCATCACGAGATTGTGGTCACTTCCAATGTCTGCTCCTGGAAAAGTGCGTGTCCTGCCAATGTTGATGCTTGATCTGAAGCGTTTCTTGACCATGATGGGACATTCCCTGTTTTTGAGATATTTTTTTGTTTCTGAGATATTTTTTATTTTTGAAATATTTTCTATCTTTGACACAATTTCTTTCTTTGAGATTTTTTTTTTCATCTTCATATTGGTATTGGATGCTGTCAATACAAACATTTGAAAAATAAAAATGGATTTCTCCTCCACCTTTTATAAAAGACATTTCTTCAGATTGCCGTGTTTTTGAGTTTGATTGAAGAAAAAGCATGTGATAGCACCCTTATTATTACTATTATTGTTAATATAACCTTTCTCTCTTTCCTCCCTGCCTCAACCTCACACCCCATTGTTTTTCCCCTTCTCTCCTCAACTCACTTTCTCTCTTGCTCCATGTTGACATTGATAATCTTGCCGTAGGTGCAGAAAGCGCTACGCAGCATGTCTTCCGTGATGCCTAGGCCGTTGACGTAGATGGTGTTGCCCTTTTTGGGTGGCTCTTTGTCGCGTCGATCCTCTCGGTCCCTTCTCATCTCCTCTCTCTCCCGGTCTCGCCGGCCTTGTGGCTCATATTCTGCAAGAACAGACGGAATGCGACTGTTGTATTGGGTGGTTGAAAGATAACTCCTTATTGAAAGTGGCTTTTAACTGTTACAGTACTGCATGTGCATAAAACACAATGTACTGTGATCCTTACAGTGGTAGAATGTCATTGATCAGTACAACTTATGTTAATCTGATGAATAAAAATTGATGTAACAACAACAACAAGAATGTCATTGGTGATCTCTGATTTCATTCCACGGTGACCAGAGCAGCCCATAATGGCCCTTTGCCTGACACTTGGTCTTATGTCTTACGATAGCTGAGCTTGTTACCCCTGTGGGAATGTCGGGGGTTTCTGTATAAATAGTATTCTAACTTTGTGCAAATTTAGTGCTTTAAATTCCCACTGTCATTCTCCTTGGTTCCTTGTCATTCTTACTCTATTCTATCAATCTATTATCTTCTTCGCTAGACCAATCACCTATCTTTTTTCTTGAAAACTCTTTTAAAACTCCTCATTTGTGTATGGGATCTGTTGGGTCAGTTTGGGAATATTGGGCGCTTTCTGCCAAATGGTCACTAGAGCTTTCTATGGTATTATTATTTAGCAATGTAGGCATTTTCTAGGTATGTTTTATAATGATGTTTATATTCTATTTTGTTTTTGTAAACCGGGGTTCGATAAATTAGAGTAAAGCCTCAGCGTCCCCTGCACGGGATGCCTTTATTGTAAAGTGACCGGCTGGTGGAGTGCCTTCAGTGTTACCATTAGGGTTGTTTCAGCTGATGTTTTATAGGGATCAGGAGCGAGCCCTCTTTCAACCAAGTTGTGGTCCTGATTCGGTTCTTTGCTGTCATCTGCACCCTATAAACGATCTAACTAGCTAACTAACTAACTAGCTAACTAACTAACTAGCTGAGCTTGTTCATGCAGTGTCAGGTAGGGGTCATTAAAGGCTGCTCTCATCGCTGTGAGATGACATTAGATATCAGAAGTTAAGTTCTACTGCTGAAAGGATCACAACGCATTGGTTTCAAGCAGATGCCTGCAATACTACTGACTAAAGTTATCAACCATTTTCAATGGGGAATTTTAGATCAGCCTGTAAATAATGGGAAAACAGAAGAGTGCAAGGGGGTGAGAAGGAGAGAAGAGAAAAATGAAGGTGGGATAGAAGGGGGGGGGGGGGGGGGGAGAAGGGGTGGAGAGAGAAAGAGAGAGACAGAAAGTGGGGGGTTGGGAGGGGGAGAATGTTAAGTTTAAGATGCATACGATAGATCCGACCATTTTGTTTTTGGCAAAGCATGCAATGATAGCGTGTGTTTTACCTTTGATTTGATTTTGAGCTGTTGCTAGAAGAAGCTTCGTATAATGTTGATAATATTCGTCGGTCCATATTGTTGAGAATTGTCTGGAATTACTTGTTTATTATCGATCGAAGCTTCGAGATAGGTCTGGTAATAGCTAAGCGCTTCTTTTAACTTACAGACGGTTCTATGACATAAGACAGTGCGTAGTTCCTGTGACGAGTTTAGTTTTGATTGAGTGTTATTGCGTCAGGCTGGAAAGTTCGAATTTTTTCTCAATTGCAGAGAGGTTATATAAGTAATGCACTGTCTGCTTTTGAGGAGGATCTTTGTTGAGATTTTTGGAAAGCAATCTTGGATGCAGTTGTTGATGTTTGCTGAATAAAGTTGGAAAACTTTATACGACGACTCCTGCCTTGTTGCTGAGTGACCAGGTTGCATGGATAAATGAATTTGAGTTACACATATCAAGATTCAAGCATCGGGGCAGAATCAACCATTAATAAATACTGTGTAATAGAGAAAGAAGGGGGAGGGAGGGGGGGGGCGCTAGATAAAGAGAACATAATCTATTATTATTATTTTATTTAAAATCAATTTTTCAATTTATCAGATTAACATAAGTTATTAATTAAAAGAGAGAGAAATAAAGAAAGAAAAGAAGAGAGAGAATGAGAGAGAGAGGTGGAGAAAGAGAGGGATAAAAAAGAGAGGGAGAGAGAAAGAGAGAGAGAGAGAGAGAGAGAGAGAGAGAGAGAGAGAGAGAGAGAGAGAAAGTAAGGGTGATGAGCGTGGGGTTGGAGTAAGGACAGAGAGACATACAAGACAAAGAAAGCAAATATTCAGAACGATGACTTACTATTCAATGACGGTACAAAACTCTGATAAAGTCCTTTCATCTTTGGTAGCGGTGACTGAAAAACCAAACACCAAGCAAAATAGTTTAATGACCTTGATAAAAGATTGTTTTTTAAGATTTAAATTTAATTTTTTTTTTTTTTATTAAACAGAGCTAAAATACTAAAGTAAGAACCTGGTGTGCATAATGCCTTATACTTTTGTGGATAATGCCTAATTTTTTAATGTGCAAAATGCTTTTTTTTGGGTTTGTGCAATGCTTTTTTTTCATCGTTTTTATTTGATTTTTTTCACACAACCACACATACAAGAGCACACACATACACATAATATATACAACAACAAAATAACCAGCTAATGGAACACATGACTGAGGTAGACAACAATGTCTACTTAAAGATGGATATGAAGGAACATACCTATAAAAACAAACAAACAAACAAACAAATAAACAGACCTCTGGTTTGTCTTTGTCCTCTTCATCGCCATGTTGGGGCGAAAACGGTTGAAATCCAACTGAGGGCAGTTTGTCTGTATCCTGAAATCGGTCAAGGGCATGACCCCTTTTCAATTAAAGACATTTATATGTTATTATCAATTATATGTCTCGCGTTCAGAAGATACAAATGAACGAATAATTATCCACACAACACAGGAAAATAAACATGTCTCAAGTGTATTTGTTAGCCATCCTGACATGACAGTTGTTCCTACTTTGGGAGCATCTTCAGTGGTCACATTGTTTATATTATAGTATAGTATAGCATAGCATAGCATAGCATAGTATAATATAGTATACAATAGGCTATAGTATAGTAGTGATGGCATAATAACTATCAGCATTTTGCCTTCTGGCTGACATACTCTGTAGAGAGCACACTAATTTCTCGTCACCTCGGTAGGCTTCCAGGCATTGACTGTTTGAAGAATTTGTCTACTAGAGAAAGGGGTGGGGGTGGTGATTTTGGGGGGAGGGTAAAGGGAATCCCCACACAAGTTTTTGGAGAACATTAAACTAGATAAGCATTTGTTCAGTTTATTCTTAAATATATTCGTAGACCAAATGCGACAACCTCCAGTAGCAAGACCCCTCCATGTTAACGGCATTCTCTTTCTTTTCCCCCTTCATTGCTGCGAACATGTCTTGTGGGAGGAATATTGGGGATATCTCAGGGAGGGAGGGGGGGGGGAGTAATGAGTTTCGTTGTGAAAGTGATTCGGACATACTTTCTGTGAGTGACCTCAGCAGTTTATGCAAAGCATGCAAAGGTGCAAGTTCATAAAATCCTGTCGATGTGAAATTGTGAAAACGGACATTACAACAAAGAACATTTTATTACATTGCTTGTATGACATCAAAAATGATGTGATTTTATGTAAGGGACCTTACTCAACCCTTCCGGAAGTGAAAATGGGGATCTACACTTGTTTTGAGAATTAGAACGTAGTTTGAAGCAAGGTACTGGTAGTAGGTCAAGTTTGTCTGCTACAGCCAATCCAGCGGTGTAAGAATAGTTGGCACCACACGCTGTACAAATCGAAAAGCATGACGAACTAACTTTGACAATTTATGAAAGTTGTCTATCTGCATGCACTTAACTCAATCTATACTGGCGTGGGTTGCATCCCCTTTTATCGTTCTATACTGGCTGATTTGTACGAGTTACTACATAAAATATTTTAAAAACAAGAGCTGTAGTAGAGACTTGAAAGTTTAGATTCATAAAGAAATTTGAATGGACTAACCAATAGCCAAGTTTGATATAATTATCTTTGTTATTTAACGGTTTATTTGGAAACCCCCTTCTCCCCCCTTCCCCTCCTTTCCCCACCAAATTTGCACATCTGATTCTCACAGAAAAAGCTACAATAATAGACTTTTCCCCGATTGTTGTGGAAAACAGCATTAGCTCCCTCTAATAGTAGCGTGTACCTACAGTGCTGGAATTAATGCATCTTCACCACTTTGCCCACTAGTAACACTTTTAGCATACCCTTCCATGTTAGAAACCCACTCTCTTTGAAACAACAGTAGTCAATGCAAGACGAACGTTGCAAGCGTACTGTAAAATGAAAATATAAGAGTTTTTCCCCCCCTTAGTTTCATATACTATGTTGAGTCTAGATACTGCGACTTCGGAAATTTGAGCTACGCATAAGCTTGTATCAGTGTGAAAACATTGTGCGCTGACACTACGCTATAGCGTAGCAAAGTATCGGAAGAGTTAATATATTATAATTCTTTCATTCTTTCTTTTTTTTCCCCTAGAAATTCTTTTGTCTCATTATAACAAAAGTTACCTTCAGTTTCTTCTCCATATGCTTTGACCTTTTGAAGCCCACTTTTTCCTTGGAGCCAGCGCCCACCTTGATTGCCTGGAGTAACAACAGCAACAATAATAATAATAATAATAATAATAATAATAATAATAATAATAATAATAATAATAATAATAATATTATAATAAAAACAACAAGAGCTGGACCCTAATGGGTGCAGAGTTCGCTCACATGCTCTCTTTCTCTTTCTATCTCACTCTCTCTCTCTCATACACACAAACACACAAACACACACACACACACACACACACACTAACTAACTAACTAAATACCAAGTTTCAAAGAAATCCCTCCATTAATTTCAGAGAAAAGTGCGCAAATTAAATAACTAAATGAAAAGAAAAGTATTACATAACCACGATCACATCACTTGATACATGTAAGTTTTGAACAAGGCCCAAGGCATCTGTACACTCTAGTTACATACAAAATTGAAAGGTGATGTCATCATGATGACATCACTCGGTTTGCATAATTTTGGTTTTACTCTGGAGGCATACATAAAGTCTAAGTAATATACCAAACTTGAACAAAAATCTCTCCAATAGTTTGGGAAAAAATAGGATTAAGAAAAAAAAACAATTTATGACATCAATATGGTGACGTGTGACGTCACTCAATATACCATAGTTTCTTTTAAGGCTCAAGGCATCTAAAAACTCTACATGCAAAGTTTAAAAAAAAAAATTTATTTGAAAATTTTCTTGTAAATAAAAAAGACCTTACGATGATTACATTATCACTCAATTTGCATAAGTTTGGTTTTACCTTGGAGGCACACATAAGGTCTAAGTACAAACCAAACTTGTTGCACCAAATCCCTCCACTGGTTTGGGAGAAAACAGGATTTTTTTTTAAAAACACAAAAAATTATGATATCACTATGACGACGTCACCAAAATTGCATAATTTTTTGTCACCTGGTAGGGTTCACTATTTCCTAACTAAATCCTATCCTATCATATCCTGTAACTCTGAGGTCATTGAGGCGCCAAAGATAATTGTTTAACCAGTGAACTCCCATCTTTCTCTGTCCTCAGCAGCCCATGGCTTCGCTCAGTGTCAAGCCAGTCCATTCTCGAATGTTGTCCTCCCACCTCTTTTTTTGTCTCCCTCTTCTTCTACCTCCTTGCACTGTGCCTTGCAGGATGGTTTTTGCAAGGCCTGATGATCTGGTGACGTGATGTCACCAGATCACCTAACTAAAAACCAAGTTTGAAAGAAATCCATCCATTAGTTTCAGAGAAAAGTGTGCAAATGTCACCTTCGGACAGCTGGACGTCCAAAGCCAAAAACAATAGTCTCCAAGCTATAGCTCCGGAACTAATAATAATAATAACAATAATAATAATAATAATCATAATAATAACAATAATAATATTAATGATAATACCATGACTCTGAGACACTGCACCCCTAATCATTCGAGTGAGAGTACAAACCGAGGCCTAGTCTATGCATTCATGCATTAGATGGCATGGAAGATCCTGAGGCTCATGTTCTAGACTAGTGAGTGCCCAATACACAAATACACCCAGCAAGCACCAAGTCCCTTCTCTCCCACACCCGGTCACCCAGGATTGTGCTCAGTTGTCTGGAGGTACCCAAAGGCTGCAAGTGGGCGCCTTGGGTGGCTTGAGTTAGATCCAGTATCGACCAGCGCCTTTAGCAATTCTTGAGCAGGAGAAGCGCTACATATATATTTAAGAATGATTAACTCATTGCCAGTGCTGCATGTCATAGGCTGCGCGATTCATTTGTATGGCTGCCAGCGGAGCACATCTTAGGAAGATCGGTAGTGTCCGTTGTAAATAAGTAATAACCCAACTACTGATGTTGGTACTACTACTGAAGGTACAATGGGGTGCAAGACTAATAATTACCTCCCTTTAACTATAAAACTAAGAATTAATTAACTGTAAAATGGAGTATTTCCGTAGGGAGATTAATTTTAAAGTGTGTACATGTGATGCATGTGTTTTACCTTAATTCCAAAATGGCAACCAAATCTAATATGACAATTTTATGTGTACTGATCTACAAGAATCATTTACATTTTGATACATATTCTGAATGTATATCATTAGTGCAACACTGACATGTTGCGTGGTGAATGTTCAATATATTCTGGATATCAAAAACTGTTTTGATTTTCACGTACAGTGTGAATTCTTGAATGCTAATTTTTTTTTATTTTTTTTTTTTACAAAAGGTTAATACATGTATTTTCAAATGTTTATTTCTTGAAAGAACAAGCCATGGTCTTTACAAAAATGTATAGTTTTTCTATACTATCTGTTATATATTAGGTGGCTGAATTTTCAAAAAATACGCTGAAATAGTGCATTGTTAGGGAATAAACATGGTAAGAAAGTTCCGCCTATAATGAGTTAAAAGAAGAGAACATTCCAAAACTTATACAAGAGCCTTACAATTAATTAACAATGGAACAACGTACACAATCTGAAGAAGTATCTATTCCGCATGAATAATTATAATAGTACTGGATGTTATGTTATGTGATTGTCGGGATTTTCAAATTGAAATTTATAGCAACTACAACTTGTGAATGTATTCTATTACTATAAAATTTCCTATGAACTCTTTTTCAATTAAATTGTACAAAAGCAAATGAATCAATGTACTGATTGTGGCTGCTCAACCCAAAAAGAAGAAGAAGAAGTGTTGACTGGTATACACAGAAATTGGTAACAGAGTAAGCTTCCCTTAAATTAAAAAAAAAAATGTATAAATTATAATGCATAATTGTAGGAGCAAAACTAGGTGAAATGGCATGATAAAAGAACAGAAGCAGCTCCAAAGAGTGCAACAGATTAAACATACCCCTGACTGCACCAATTTCTTTGCCTGCTCTGTGGCCTCTCCAGCAGATTCAGCAGCTGAAAAACCAATGTTAATGTTGATTTTAATCAAAATACTCCTTCGATCACGGCCTCAGTCACTCATAAACTTATAAATTTGAATGAATCCTGCAAATAAACACAATGTACAATTAACACTATAGTATATAGTCCTATAGTTACTTACGTCTTTTTCCCTTGTAGGGATACCGGGGGTTTCAGTATAAATAGTATCCCCACTTCCTGGAAATTAAGTGCTTTAAATTCCCACTGTCGCTGTCTTTCTCCTTTGTTCTTTCTCATTCCTACTCTGTTCTATCAATCTACTATACTATCTTCTTCTTCGCTAGACCAGTCACCTACCTTTTTGCTTGAAAACTCTTCCGGGACAAATCTCCTCATTTGTGTTTGAGGTCTGTTGGATCAGCTTCGAAATATTGAACCCTTTCTGCCAGGTGGTCACTGGGGCTTCCTATGATGTTATTATTAGGCAAAGTAGGCATTTTATATGTATGTGTTTTGTTGATATTTTATAATGATGTTTATATTCTATTTTGTTTTTGTAAAAAGGGGTTTGATAAATTAGAGTATAGCCTCAGCGTCCCCTTGCATGGGAGGTCTTAATTGTAAAGTGACCGGCTGGTCGAGTGCCTTAATTTAGTGTTGCCACTTGGGTTGTTTCGGCAGATTTTTGTGCGGATCGGGGGCGAGTCCTCTTTTGGCGAAGTTGTGGTCTTGATTTTGTGGTCCTGATTCGGCTATACTGGTCCTGATTTGGCTCAGAAGAGTCCGCTGGACCTAAAGCAATAATCATGTAATGTAATGTAATGTAACTTACGTCTTTTAACAGCTGTTTCTTGTGGCTTCTGTTGGGCTTCTTGCTTTGCTGCTTTTAGAGCTTGCAACTGCTTTTTCTGCAAAAGCAAACACAATAATTTAAATACTTCCTTGCACGAAGCTGTACATACAAAGCATAATACGTCAATTAATCAATAAATTATGTAACAATTCTAACACTACATTATATGATATTTCACTACATAACACTAGTCACTAGACCATAGAGTGTATGCTGAAAACTTTGACTTAAACTGGTCAAAACTTTCAGCATCCAGTTAGATTCAAAGCATGGCAAGCGCGAAGCCCTACCTTTTTACGCAGCAATGCGAATTTTTCTTTTAGAATCTCTTCTTCCTCTGTCAGATTAGCTGGGAATGTAATATAAGGCATCTTGCAGAATTCGGGTTTCGTTCGACTAAACTTCCAAGCAATGATTTGTCTCCCTTCTATTTTTGCTTGGGGATATCACATTATTCAAAATTTTATTTATAAAAAAGTCGCCATGTCATTAAAATTAACTTACATTATTTTAATCGAGTTTATTAGCAATAAAATATGTTAAATAGACGCAGGTTGTGTTATCTTCTTAGTTTTGAAATATACTTTGTTTCAATAAAAACTGATACTCCCCTGCCAAGAAAAGACAACTCTTGCGTCAAGAAAGCCTCATACATGTGGTTTCGCTTCAATTTGGTTCTGTTATTTGTGGCATCTTTTGGGATGATCATCTTGTAATCGTGGGATTCAGACTTTTTTCTTCTACAAACAAACATGAAGTTTTCAGTCGAGAAAATCGTGCAGGGCAGCTGTCGTCTTGGTGTTTTGAAGGAAGTCGGAAAACAGAACCTGACAGTAGAAACACCCTTTTGCTTGTTGTACACAAGAGCCGGCAAGTTGCGGATTACAGATTTAAGATTAGTGATTAACTTGGCAATACCTGCTTTTATGCCCAAGCCAGACTGGTACACAAACTAAACTATTACCAATTACTGTTTGCTCTATTTCCCTACAAATTAGGCATGAAACCAGATACTGCCATTAAATTACTCCCGGGTTATTGCCGTGTTTTCCTGTGTATTTTAACTATTTAAAAAATATTGTTATTTGTGCCATCTTGAACATTGTTATTAGATCATTATCTCGGCTTTTATGATTTTATTGAAGTGTGATTACAATGACATTGTGCGTAATCTGTTGAGTTGTGGTAAACTAAACTGGTGATGTTGTAGCAGTCAATTGTTGGATAGATCTATAATAAATTTATCGCTGTGTTTCCACTACAGGCAGTGTTCCTAATCTCAGCATTGACATGCTTGGCCACATTAAGAATCTTCCTCGTGTGGCACTAATGCCTTTGAATCTCCTGTAAGTAAATTTAAAGCGAATGCTTTCTTATACATTTTAAATGCTAATAAATGTTAATGCTTCCACTGTGTTACCATAAAAAATATTTGAAGGCTGCTTATTTTAGATTTTAAGAGATGAGTAATATTACTAATAACTAATTAGTAATTTGCATAAATCTATATTATAATGCAGATGGGTTGGGATGGGGGATTAAAATGGTCAGTTGTCATGCCAGATATTGGACTGAAACTAAAATTTGATGTGGAATTTTTATTTTGTTTTGGAAAATATTTTATTTATTGCACAATATGAATGATGAAAAATATACAATATATTATATAGTTGATATAGAGAGATCTATATTTTGTATTATTTTTAAAAGCAAAATTATAAACATGTCCTAGCATTGAGCATGTTCTTATGGAATATTGGTGCTCTACAAGCCTACTACTACTACTACTACTACTACTACTACTACTACTACTACTACTACTACTACTACTACTACTACTACTACTGTACTATTACTACTATTAGTATTACTACTACTACTTCTACTACTACTACACCTACATCATCATCATAAACATCACATCAAATGATCATCAGTGCAGAGCTGAACATCACATCAAAGAAAGAAAGAATAATAGTAATAATAATAATAATTATTATTGTTATCATCATCATCATCATCACCATTATCATCATCATCATGTGCATGCGCTGGTAACAATGTGCATTACCTCATCATCATCATCATCATCATCATCATCATCACTACATCAAATGATTATCAGAGCTATTTGTTTTCTGCAGAGCTGAACATCACGAAGCAGTTCATGCATTCAACAAGGGTCTTGCAGAGTTTACTGCATTGAAGGTAGGTAATGTACCGTTTGTGTTAGTACTTTGAATCTGAAACTTGTTCATCTCATACTGTCTACCCACCCAACCCCAAAACCCTTCTGCAACATTACATAACATGTTGGTGTTAGCTGTATGTTGTGTACAATTGCACACTTAACATGGGAGATCAGGGCAGCATGCTCCTCAGTAACTAATTTACAGTTTCTGTACTGTATTGTTTTTTTTTTCATAATAAAGTTTTTGTGTTTGTTTATGTATGAATGTGTGAAATATATTCTTTGAACTGATTTATACATATTAAAAAAACGCTACATAAATACATGTATCTGATTGATTGATTGATTGATTATTATTATTATTATTAAATATTATTATTATTATTATTATTATTATTATTACATTTATCTGATTGATTGATTTATTATTATTATTATTATCATCATCATCATCATCATCATCATCATCATCATCATCATCATCATTATTGTTATTAATATAATCTGGAATGCTTGTCCTGTCCCTCTCCGAAACAGCAAGGCACTGCAGTCTTTCAGAACCAGTTTAAAAACCTATCTGTTGTGCACTCATCTGCTGGAGTCATGTACATAGGAATAACTTATCTTTTTGTTGCTGTTGCCTACTTTAGTTGTCGCTTAACAACCAGATGTGCATGTAAAGCTCTGTTTCATTGTTCTTGAAATGGTGGCTGATTTATTATGTCAGTACTTTTTTTGTGTAACTTTTGTGTATACAGTTTTAAAGTGTTCTGTATGTATTTAAGTGTTCTTAACTTTAAATGTCTTATTTTAATTTTAGTTTTATTCTAAATTTGCTTGGCATTGTACCGCGTTTCAAGCTGTTACTAAGGTTGATGCTTGCTTTTAAATGAATTATTATTATTATTATTATTATTATTATTATTGTTATTAACATAGAGCTGCTAAAAATTAATGCTCCAGTACAAAATCAACCATCACTCTCCCCCACCCCCGTCCCACACACATACACACAATCACCCTAGTACAATAGAATAGATCCTGGCAATGATGGTTAATGTTTTACAGGACTTCTCCGTGTGCTGTACAATAGATAGATACTGACAATGATGGTTAATGTTTTACAGGACTTCTCCGTGTGCTGTACAATGCAAGATCCCGCAACGGCCGTTCCCAGTGGGTACAACGACAAATCCAGCGTGGCCTTGTGGGGCAGGGGTGGCAAACTCAAAGTACATAGGCATTTATTAAAAACACGCGCACGCAATAGAAATAATGTACACACACAAACACACTCACGCATGCACACACGCATGTTCACTCGCTAACACACCTGTTATCAAAATTGACTTTCTGGATGTGCTATCGTAGTATGTGTTTGTGATGTCCGTGTGTGTAGTTCTCTTTTAACATGCCTTTTTCTATACTTAGAGGTAATGTGTTGTATTAGTTCTTACGATGTTTTAACGTCTTTTATCTAATAATGTTGTAGCTTATTGTTGAAATATTTATCCTTGCTAGTGTATTTGTTTACATATATGTATTTGTGTGTGAGAGCTTAGAGTAAACTTTTAGTTTGATTGTGTGCTTTAAAAAATTTATTATTATTATTATTATTATTATTATTATTATTATTATTATTATTATTATTATTATTATTATTATTATTATTATCATGATGATGATGTGTTTTTGAGTGATTGGTTTAATCAGTTAGTGTGGCCATTTTTTACCATATTAGTATTATGTAAAAGAATTAGCTGAAGAGCTTAATGCATTTTAGTTACACGTGGTCTGTGCAGATCTTAGAATAGTACTGTTGACTTCCCGACTATTAAATGTACTGATAGTAATACAAACAGTGGAAAGCAGAAGATCACTGCTTCTGACAAGGGAATAATCAAATGTCACAAAGTTCCAATTGTAACATCATAATACTACTTATAATAGTGGATGCCAATGCACGCCTTATTCCTAAATCAGACACTGAAACGCAGCTATCTGTAACCAACTTAGACGCTCCTTCATACACAACAAACACGCATTCATCGCTCATACATATTGTGTAAAAGCAAGTCGCTTTTAGACACCCCGACGGCGACGAGCAGTGCTACAGGAGGCGGTCGGCGAGCTGGTGGACTGGTGCGACCGCAACTTCCTGCACCTCAACGTCACTAAGACAGAGGAAATGATCATCGACTTCCGCCGACAATCACGTGACCACGAGCCACTGACCATCAAGGGCGAACCTGTGCGACGTGTCCACAGTTACAAGTACCTGGGGACCGTCATCGACGACAAGCTGGACTGGTCACCCAACGTCGACATAATCTGCAAGAAGGCCAGCCAGCGACTGTTCTTCCTCCGGAAGCTGAGGCAGTTCAGAGTGAACAACACCATCATGTTCCTCTTCTACCAGTCAGTCATTGAGAGTGTCGCCCTCTATAACCAGCTGTCCTATTTCAGCTCCGCCAATGAGGGCGACACGGATCGTCTGGAGAAAATCGACATCCAGGCCTCCCGGCTGATGGGGAGGGATGTGCAGTCGCTGGCTGGTGTCCACGAACGCGCTTTCATCACCAAGCTGCGTCGCATCCGCAACAACGAGGCGCATCCCCTGCATGACGCAGTCGCTGCCTGTGTCTCCCGGCGCAGCGAGGGGCGCTTCCTCTCTATGAAGTGTCGCACGACGCGCTTCAAGAATTCATACCTTCCAACAGCCATCCGACTGGCAAACGACACGCTCCAGCGATAAGAATGCTCACTCTTGTAATAAAGGAGGCAATTTGCTTTTGTGCGTTATATCTGCTGCAAACAATTATATGAGAATGTGGTGTTCTTTTCTTACTCAACTTTGACCAGAGATTTTATCAATTAGTTAATTTGGTTGTATTGTTGTTCTTGTTATTATCATTATTCTTACTAATTAGTAATTTTGTTCCCCTAGATCACCATGAAGCCTGGTTTTGTACCCTTCCTGTTGTTACTATTATTAGTTGTAGTAGTATTGTTATTATTATTATCATTGTTACCATATATTAATTATTATTTGTCTGTTGGTGCTGCTGTTGTATTATTTTTTAGTAGTTGCATTGTTATTATTATTATTTTTTATAATTACTCTTATGATTACGATTATTATTAATAATTATGATGATTATTTTGTATTATTATTATTATGATGATGATGATGATGATGATGATGATGATGATGATGATGATGATGATGATGATGATGATGATGATGATGATTATTATTATTATTATTATTATGATCTAGGATGGATCTAAGGCATGGAAGAATGGGTGAGTGTTAGTAGTTTTGTGTATACGTGTATTGTGGAATAATTATCTGTGTGTTAAATATGTACACATGGGTATGTGACTGGATATCTGTTTATGCATGTGTGCTAGTGTTCATAGATTTGTATTTTGGTATGGAAGTTGTGTTTGATAGTATATCAAATGTATTAATATTGTATTCTATGTTTTTAATAGTTTTGATGTTGTTATCTCCTTCCTTCTTGCACTGCTAAACAAATATCCATGCCATGTGTTTGGACAATAAAGAATCTTGAATCTTGACACTGTGGTAGAATGGCACAGTGAAACAAATGAAAGGCTTTTATTATTTTTAAGACCATGGATCCTTGAAGTTAAAAAAACTGCATGAGGTAGCGATGTTTTACCAGGTGGATCCAGAACTGTTCATGAAGATCCAGGAGGCTTTCCAGCCAGATTGGTTCCAAAGTCTGAGCGATGCTGACACCAGCAAAGACTCTTCCAAAAAACGAACCCACAAGGCTGTGGACAACACACTCCACTTTGTGGAGGAAACGCTAGAGCGAAAGGGCAAATCTAAAGTAAGTGTTTGGTGTTTTCTTGCATTGAAAGAAACTAGATGAAAGTCCCCGCTCACAGCACCTGTCCCCTCTCTCCCTGCCTCCATCGCTTGAAATACATTCTTTGTAAAACCAGTATCTGGGAAATAATTATAAGGTACCCGTTCCCAGAATAGACCTCTATTAAAAATAGCATTTCATTCTTTCTTGTATCAGTATGAAAGTCTTTTTCTCCAACCTCTTGTGGGGGTTCTGTGGGTGCTTTAAATTCACACTGTCACTGTCTTTCTCCTTTGATCTTTCTCATTCCTACTCTATCAATCTACTATACTATCTTCTTCTTCGCTAAACCAGTCAGCTATCTTTTTTTCTTGAAAACTTTTCCGGGACAAAAACTCCTCATTTGTTTGTGAGGTCTGTTGGATCAGCTTGGGAATATTGGACGCTTTCTGCCAAATGGTAAATGGGGCTTCCTATGATGTTATTAATTGTCAATTTACCAATTTTATATGTATGTGTTTTGTTGATATTTTATAATAATGTTTGTATTCTATTTTGCTTTTGTAAACGAGGGTTCGATAAATTAGAGTATAGTCTCAGCGTCCCCTGCGTGGGATGTCTTTATTTTAAATAGACCGGCTGATGGATTGCCTTCAGTGTTACCATTAGAGTTGTTTCAGCAGATCTTTTATGCGGATTAGAGGTGAGTCCTCTTTCAGCGAAGTTGTGGTCTTGATTTTGTGGTCCTGATTCGGCTGTTTGCAGTCCGCTGGACCCTGTAAGCAATGAATAACTAACTAACTAACTAACTAACTAACTAACTCTTCTTCCGAAGGGCAAAACATATGGCACATGTTCTTTGTTTCAGACGCACATTTGAAATTATTTCATCTAGTTTAAGATCAGGCGGTTTGTTAAGAGTGTGAATGTAAGTGTGAGACAGAGTGAGTGCGAATCGTTTAATGTACCGACTGTTAACATGTTTTATTTATTAGCCTTATATTTGCTGTTACTGTTAATGTCCATACAGTTGTAAGATTAGCTTATGCCTTCATTCTAGAACCTTAATCCGATCCTGTATTATTGTATTATTATTTTTAACATACCGCTGGCGAGAAATAATTATGTTGCAGAATCTCACTAATACAATATCTGTAAATATGGCTGCAGTAGTCCATGCTGCTAAATTCGTGGCAGATGTGATACCTAAGGTGAATTTCTAGTTCTGATGGTAGGAAAGCTGTTTCTTTTTTTTTGACTCTCATACATAGCAGTGTGAGTCGATGTACTCATCCCCCTCAAAAAAATTTCAGATTTTTGCAAATCTGTGCCAGATGAGTCCTAAATAGTCCAAACAAAATATTGGACAAAAATGTCCTTCTGTCTGTCTGTCCGCCTTCTGCCACCTTTCTTTGCAAAAACATTAAAGTGGCTAAGTACTCAGAACCTATTTCAACTATCACAACCAAACTTGGTAAGATGGTGTATATATACCATTGAGACCTCATAAATGATCAGTAAATGAAAGACTTCACTTCAAGGCCACAGGGTCGTCAAATGTCTGTTTTTAAAAAAATGACAATTTTTCACAAAATTTCACTTTTATTCTAGGTTATTAATATTGAACTTATAATTCTTTGATGCACAATAAATATCAATGAGACACACATACTTTGCAAATTTGGTCAACCTCACTCCAAGGTCAAGGTCATAGGAGCTGTCCAAAGTCAGTTTGTTTAGGTACTTTAAATTGACCTTGACCCTAAACTATGAGAGATATAAAGTCTAAACTTGTTGTATTTAGAGATGATAGATTGATCTTTCATATTTGTTCTGTTTTTATGTTGATCTTGAAGGTCACAGTCATTTTAGGCCTTGCAAAAACATACCAAAAATATTTCATCGTTCGGTGGAATGGCTATTTATTTAACACAACAACATTGGGTGCATGAAATATCACGTGAGAGTCAAGATCATCCCAAGGTCAAGGTCACTGAAGGTCAATGTCATCCCAAGGTCACTGTGTGTGCGTGTGTGCATAATACAACTTTTGCTGCAATTTATTTGATAGTACATGAGTATATTTGGAGCCGGAGGTCAATGTCATCTCAAGATCAAGAGCATAGGTAGATCAAAGTTGGTATTACTTTGCATTTTAATGCCACCATTTCATTTTGTTTTTATCTGGGCACTAATTTTTATGTTCAATATTACGAGTTCCATAAAGAGCATGTGAGTCACAGGGGCTTTGCCTTTCTAGTTACTGTTGTATTTTCAATATTTTTATTTTCCAGGTTTTATCGCAGTCTGCAGTCTTTGGAAGCGTGACTGGCGGGTTTATTCAGTTTGAGCGAGAGAGGTGCGCTAAGGAAACGGCAGCAAAAGATGTTGACGGTACGTGTACAGTATAGGGTGTATTTATTATGGAATACAAGTTGTTGCGTTGTGGGTTTGGTGTGCCTGAAGAAGAGCTTGCTAGACAATGTGCATTATAATGTTCAGTCTTGTTTTTGTCTGAGTGTTGTTTCTATTAGTTTCTCTGTTTTGGGGCAGTGCAGTAGTGTAGTGCTTTGGGCGCCCTCTAGCCATGTTTGATGTTAAGCAAGGTCGGGCAGGGTTAGTACTTGGATGGGTGACTATGCTTGGAAGACAACCTCCAAACGAAGCACAAACAGACTGAAACAAGTGCACCACACACCTCAGTCCACCCAGCTGGGAATGATCTGTTTAGAATCGGGGAAGCGAAAAAGAGGAGATAGAATGAATGAATGAAAAGAAACATTTGCACACAGAAAAGCATGATCACAGCGCTGGGGTACAAAATGTAAACCCAAAATGGAACACTTTATACACAGGGAGCTAAGATTACACATCATTCATATAATCTGCCTCTACCTTTCTCTCTCTCCCTTTCCCACACATCTCTATTTCTCAACATGTTCAGCAATCCAAATAACTCTCAAAAGAATAAAATAGAGGGTGGGAATGACTTTATTTTTATTATTATTTTTTTTTTTTACAAGCAGCGATAATAATGAAATTTTTAACACACCAACGGTTTTAATGCATATCTACATACTCTATCACTACAACACGCATGACACAAAAAAACATGCGTTAGCACATAAAAGAGTGCCCATTCCCCCTTTACTTTACTTTGCTTAATTCCCTCCATCCCTCACCCCCCCCCCTCTCTCTATCTCTCTCTCTCTCTCTCTCTCTTGCTCGCTCTCATAGCTCTGACAATTACATTCTTCCTCCCCAGTCTCATACACAACTCAGCTCATGTCACAACCTGATCTTAAATGCCAGCACAAATAGCAAGTATATTTTAGCAGAAAAATGATTCAATTCAGATTCAGAAAACTTCATTATTTCACAAGAGAAATGCTAACATGCAATTGCTTCAGTAAAAAGCAGTAAAGGTAACATTAATATAAAAAACATTTAAGAAGATGCATCATGCACTGACTCACATGAATGTATATATTAACATGAACATTTCAGACACGCTGTATCCTTACATGCATATTCCACAATATTTGGAAACTAAACATCACCCTTATTACACTTCAACATCATACACACACACACACACAAACACACACCTACACACACACACACACACACACACACACACAATGCCAAATCACAGGTTTGCTATTAGAAATTAATTAAGTATTACACAGTCAGGGAATACTGGATAGTGGTAAAATTGCTGCAATAAATTATATAACTCTAATATAGTGCACCCATAAGCCACATGCACACCACTGCTGAAACTTCCTTCACTGAAAGTAAACTTTCAGCCACCAGCTGTAAGCTATTTTTCCACGCCAGCAGGCCATGCCGTGCGAAACCCACGCACAGCCAGCGTCTTGGATCTGGCTACAAGCAGTTCAGCCAGCGATAAGGGACAGCACAAGGCTTATTTTTAGCCATAGCCCGAAAGTACTGCCGTGACACACATACATACACCAACACACTCAGCTTTTAGTCAACTACTCAGCTTTCAGTCAACACTTATTGAGAATTTGTACTGATTTGGGGACAAAACTTTTTCTAGCTCTAACTGTGGAAACCGGTACCATTGGCACTCTAAAACGGCGGCCAGAAAGAAGGAGTTAGAAGTGCTGGGTTAAGATGTGAGTGGAGTCTCTTGCAATCGCCCACGCTTTCTTTTCTTGTTTGACTTTGGTACAACAAACACAAGCTCTCTTGCCTTTCACCCACCACTCTCCCGCATACATTTACAATTCGATTCAACACATTCTTATTCCTCACGCTGAGATATCCAAACCAGCAAAGAGAACCAAAGGTCAGCACAGTCTGAATTAAACAGTATAAAAGTTACCTAAAACAGACTTGTTGACTTTTAAAGAGCGCAATTTCTGCAGACAATACATTCTGGACTGACATTTCTTATGGATGGAAGTAGTGTTGGAATCAAAGAAAGTTTATTGTCGAGTATTGTTCCTAGATATTTGTATTCAGTAACTCTCTCCACCTTCTCTCCATCATTCACTAAGTCAGGTAAAGCAGACGGGTTTCTTCTAAAATCAATAACCAGTTCTTAAGTTTGAGAGCCATGAGATGAGGTTGTATCATATTAAAAGCAGAAAAAAAATCAATGAAGGGAATTCTAACGAAAGAACCAGGTTTATTCAGATGTGTATAGACGTTGTTGAGGTAGTGAGTGTTGCGTTGTTTTTGCTTGAATGCGAATTAAAAAGGATTTTAAAAAACTGTTGTGTTTGAGAAAGAAGTTTTTCCAAAACAATACGCTCAAAGCATTTCATGGCACAGTATTGGTGAGTGCAACGGGCCTATAATCATTTCACTCAGAAGGGCTTGTAGACTTTGTAACAGGACAGATAGTGGCATTCTTCAGACTGAGGATACAACAGAGTATTTCAGTGACAGAGAAAACAACTGACTGAAAACAACACACAACTGAGCCGAACATACTTTTAACAGTTACAAGCCATCTGGACCCATTGCCTTATGGGGATTTATTCTCTTGAAGTGAGACTCATCAACACAGTCATGGATCTCAAGAGTCTTCTGAAGCACCTCCTTCCCCATTCTCCATCTTCTCCTGAAGCTCAACCAAAACGTCTGACAAATTGTCCCTCCAATCACTGCGTTCAAAACGACAGTAGAAATCATTCAGTTTGTTTGAAAAAGCCAACTTTTCCTCCTCACTCAGCAGGCAGCTGTAGCTCTGAAGCTTATTCTGGGCTGACAAAGTGTTTAACCCTTTCCAAGCATCTCTCATGTTGCCTGACTGGAACCGACGCTCAACTTTATCCTTTTTTTTTTTTTTTTTAAAACTTAGGAGCTGCCCAAATTTCCTCCTTTATGTTTCTTCTGACCCCTCTTTCTATTCTCCCTGTTGCCAGTTTGAAATGCATTTTTTTTTTCATTAATGGTGTTCTTTAGTGACCTTGGGCTTGTTGTTTGGGTAGATATTAACTTGTTTTGTTGGAATAATCATGTCTTCACAAAGTCTAACAAAGTCAGTGACAATACAATGAGGCTATCTGGATTTAAAAAAGATACATCTTTAGTACTGATAGGCTCGGCCCTCATCAAGCAGGCTTAGAGAAAAGGGAAGTCCCAAATGCTTCTTTCCCCAAAGACCGAAAGGTGAGGGGACACCTTTACCTTTTTATTGTTTATTTATTATTTTTTTTAAAATTTACTTCTTTCTTTGAAAGTAATGTTTGCTGTAAGCAGCATTCATTTAAGTGCATTTGTAAAAAATATTTTACATCTAATATTGAAGTTCTAATTGCCTTTGATTGTTTGCAAAGTTTGCTCATTCTCCAAAGTGTTAAGAGTTTTGCATGTACCAACATGAAAGTAGAAACGTTGGTTTGCTACAAAGTTATAATAATAAAAGTGATTAAATTTTTGCACTCTGGTTGCGTTGCACCTTCAAGGCTAATATTTAATTCATTTCTCACTTTATTCGCATGTTTGGAGCAGTTTGAGTGTGCGTATTCACAAAATTATAAGTTTTTAAGTATTTCTTTGCAAGAATTGTAATGCAAAGGGCATTGTGGGAAGAAAACCATATATAACAAAAGTCCCTTTCATGCATTTGTAGACTCGCATGCATAGCAATGTGAGTTCATGTACCCAACCCCTTCTCCCCTCCCATCCCTCCCAAAAAAAATATTTTTTTTTTCAAGATTTTTTACTAATATACATGTGCAAAATGAGTCCAAAATAGTCCAAATATGATATTAAAAAAAATGTCCGTCCATCCATCCGTCTCTCTGTCCCACAATCTGTGCAAAAACTTTAAAGTGGCTAAGTTCTCAGAGCCTATTTCAACTATCACAACCGAGCTTGGTAAGATGGTGTATACCCATGAGACCTCGAAAATGATCAGTGAATGAATGACTTCACTTCAAGGTCAAGGTCACAGGGTCATCAAAATGTTAGTCAAATAAATGAACAATTTTTTGCAAAAGTTCAATTTTTTCCCCCTAGGTTATTAATATTGAACATATGATTCTTTGATGTATGATAGGTATCAATTAGACACACATACTAGGCAAATTTGGTCAACCTCACTCCCAAGGTCAAGGCCACTGGAGCTGTACAAAGTCGGTTTGTATAGTTTGAAGTGATTTAATGCCATCATTTCATTTTATTTTTTCTGGGAACTTATTTTCATGTTAAATTTTGCAAGTTCCATAAGGAGCATGAGTCATATGGGCTTTGCCCTTCTAGTTTATCATGTGTTTAATTTTGTTTCATATCCTCTGTCACAGGCTTTTCCCTGGAGGGGTTCCAGAGTGATGGGAAAGAATTTTCCCAGTTTGACAACCAAGACTTTGTCAACGTTTTACGGTGCACTTTGGTAGGTATTGCGGAGCGTAACATTGGCCATGTACATTTTGTCAGGCATTGGTACAGACTTAGCATTTAGTTCAAACCAGTTATAAGGTTCAGTTCAAGGGCCAGAGCATCAAGAATGTTTTGTTCATTTTTTGCGACCATGAGTTTAAAGTGGGCAATTGCATTGGTGTCACTTAAAAGATGATACAATGGGTAATCATTGCTGACACTGATTGCTAAGCTAATTTTAGGCGTCTTTTCCTTGTTGTGTAAACACGCAACTGTGCCTACTATACACTTTTTTTCAGTGGTGATATTTTTGGAATCAACTTTAATGCTATTAATAGTCGCACAAACAAACGAAGTTTAAAACTTTTTTTATATCAAAACCCTATTTTCAAAAGATTTTTTCTTTCTTTCTTTCATCTTTTTTTTTGCGGTGTGGCAACACCCACTTTGAATTTGAAAAGGAACTGTGACGCTGAAATGCGTGATGTTGGGGCCCTTCAACAAAGAGAGCATCCTAAGCAAATAGTTCTGACACGGCTTTCGTGGTTAGCAGTAAACAAGTTGAAATGCCAAGACATATTTTAGCAGTGGTGATGGACGAGAGAACAGGTGACAGACTTTATTTGGACAAAGTGACCTATTTACCAAAGCACTTGGGCCAGACTGTGATGTTGGTAAAACCTGGATGTAAAGAACGATCACTGTTACTGACTGACCTCTCTCACCATACTCCACACTACCCACTCTCTCTGTCACCTTTCCCTCCCTACCTCGCTTGCCATTACACAACACAACCTGTGTCAACCACACACGTATAGACACGCAACACACACTCATCATTGGTGCATAGATGTAATACTCCAGACACACACACTCAACACCGATGATTAAAGTTGTACATTCTTGTTGTTGTTGTTGTATCAATTTTTATTCATCAGATTAACATAAGTTGTACTGATAAATTCAATTAGTTCAGACTTGTAAGACAACATGAGATTACATTTAGAACCAAATAGAGAAGGGATGAGGTGAAGGAGGAGGAAGCGGAGAATGAAAATGCAGCTTTAATGAAGATTACGTGTAGAAGGTGATGATATGATGAAGGTGATGACGATGATGATGATGATGATTATGATGATTTTCTATTGAATATGATGAAGGTGATGATGATGATTGTTATGGCAGAAACACTTACCAGAAGACAAGCCAAGAATGATGTGCGCCGTGTGGAGACCCGACGTTGTGTTACAGGCAGTTAAAGCTGGGATAGACATCTTTGACACTTCGTATCCTTTGGGGTCAAAATCAATGTTTCATTAATGTCTAAGAGTACTTCTAAGTATTATTAAAAACAGTTTCCAGCAGTCAAATCTCAACAGGTCTCCTAAATGAATGGAAAGAAAGCAAGATGGCCAAAGTGTGTGGTCAGAGGTCCGTATCACAGCCTGGTCCACTGATAACATCATCCTGCACAGAACCCCTACTCCTTCGGATGAGAGTATAAACAGAGGTCTAGTCCATGTGTGTATGTTCCATCGCACAGACTTTAAAGATCCTGATGCTTGTATCCTAGACGGTGTCACGTGAAGAGTTTTTGTGAAGAGACCCTCCTACGTCTCGTTCCAAGAACAAGTTAAGTTTAGATAAAAGGTAGTTTGAAAGAATAAAGAAACTCGAAACAACGGTGTAAAATTTCCCTTTTTGTTATTATTTACACTACTGGACCACGATTTACAAAATCTGCCGAAAATGTTTCAAAGAATCTGTACAAAAACCCGAAATATTTAAAATATTCTTGAAATAACAGTCTGGTTTGTTATCCCCAAAAATCCTTTAGGGTTTACTCAGATTAACAGTTCTCATCATCTGGTGGGGTATCGGAAATACCGATGGCTTCAGCAGTGCTACTTAGCTGAGCTAGGAAGTGCGGTGGTAGCCCCTGTAGGTGATGATGCTGCTGATGGTGGTGGACTGCCTCGATGTTGGCGGCGGCAGTGGACTGGTAGGTGGTTGGATGGATGAAAGGATGGTGGCGTGGTTGTGTGGTCGGCTGGTTGGTTGGTGGTATGGTCCTCTCTTCCCCTGGCTATGGATCCGGGAAAAACTCCCCAGGCGCGGGATCCGAGAGAAGAGAAAATCTGCAACATGCTGAAAGACCATACAGTATCCCTACTCCCACAACCTTACCTAATAGGCAAAGTTTACACCATCAGAAAAATACAGTGCTTCGTTTATTATGGGTAATAAACGACCCTGCGCCCAGCACTGCTGTCATCCTGCAAAGAACATTGGGGTAAACAAACGACTGTCTGCATCAATAATGATAAAAAAAAATAATAAATTCTCACCTCAAAAGATTATGTTGTTTTATAAAAGAGTATCCAATGAACGAATGTGACACTGATAGTCCAGGCCTACTATAATTCCAAAAATCTAGACCTGCTTATTCTGTTTTATTCTATCCTGACACAACTGTCACTTGTCACTGACATGACCCTGCAATATGTCCACAGGTTCACAAAACACTTTGCTTTGACAACTGAAAACTGCACACGCTGTTATTATATTTCTGCCACAGAAATAATATATTTATCACTTTCAACAGCGCACCGTTATTTATGCCTAAATAACGAAGTTATAAAACACCAGTTTTCAGAAACAGATATTCGCTAACCAAGCGAAAACCACAAACGTATTACAACGTGCTTCTACTCTAGAAGACGGCAAAGAAGTGATGATCCTTATTGCGCTTGCAAAATCTATCGCTCACCTTCCTTCAAAACATGCATTCTGCACGGACTTCACGCTAAAACTTATCCGAAACGTAGCCATGCTAAGCCATGCTCTACAGTTATCAAACAGACACGGGTTTATATCACATAATTTATTTCCCAAACTTTACATAATATAATACATTGTCATTTTACATGTGACAATACCCTCCAACACAAGATGAAACATGGGAGTTTCATTCAAAACTGTTCTGTATCCTTCCCCTTGCTTCCTAGTTGAAGGTTCGACTCAGGTAGTCGGCTCCCACATTGTCCTTGCCTGCGATGGCTTGAACAGTGAACTCGTAAGGCTGTAACAACATAGCCCAACGGGCAAGACGTCCGTTTGCTGGTTTGGATTGCCTCAGAAATTGCAGCGGGTGATGATCTGTCTGAAGAGTGAAGTGCACTCCATACAGGTACTGCTCAAACTTCTTGATCGCCCAGACCACAGCAAGACACTCTTGTTCAACCGTTGAGTAGTTCTGCTCTGCTGAGGTCAACTTGCGGCTAGCGTATGCCACAGGCATCAAAATCTCGTCATCCTGTTGCAATAGTACTGCTCCCAGCCCTTGTTGGGACGCATCTGTACGCAAGACGAATTCCTTTTCCAGATCTGGCAACCGAATGATGGGCTGACTGGTTAGGCGTTGCTTCAACGTCTGGAATGCCTGTTCTGTTTCCTCAGTCCAAGTGACAACGTTGGGCTGTTTCTTCTTGGTAGCGTTGGTCAGAGGAAGTGCGATGGCAGCGAAGTGCGGAATGAAACGCCTGTAGTAACTGGCCAACCCGATGAACGCTCTGACGTCCTTCTTGGTGTGCGGCCGTGGTGCGTCCCGTATCTTCGCGAGTTTATCTTCCTCTGGACGGAGACAACCGCGTCCCACGACGTGTCCTAGAAATGACAACTCTTGGAAACCCCAGAAGCATTTGGTAGGGCGTGCTGACAAATTTGCTTCGTCCAAACGTTCCAGAACCCTTCTGAGTATTTCGATGTGGCGTGTCCACGCTTGAGTAGCAACGAGTACGTCATCAATGAAGTTTGACACCTCCTCGCAGTTCAAAGGATCAAGGAGTTTTCTCATCATCCTCGTGAAAACGGCGCCTGCGTTTTGAAGTCCGAAAGGCATGACTGTCCATTGATACTGACCGGTAGGAGTGGAAAAAGCGGTGATAGGTCGATCCTCTTCTCGCACCGGGATTTGCCAATAACCCTTCGCCACGTCGATCTTGGAGAAATACTGTGCTCTGGCCAATTTACCGAACAGCATGTCTATGTCCGGCATGGGTTCACCATCGAATGCAGTAATGCGATTGACGCGGCGGTAGTCGACACAAAATCGTACTGCACCGTCCTTCTTCTTCACTAGCACCACTGGAGAATTGTATGGCGAACTTGCCGACTCGATGACTCCAAGCTTGAGCATCTTTTCCACTTCTTCTTTAACAATTTGGACTGTAGCATGAGGAAGTGGGTACTGTTTGGTTCTGATTGGTTCTTGCTGCGTAAGGTTGAATGAGATCTCCTCCAACTCAGTTTTGAGAGGTAAATCTGTCAAGATACGCTGGCTTTCGCGAGCGAGCTGCGTTAGCTCTTCCTTCTTGTCTGGTTCCAAGCCAGGGTTTATATTGACCTCTACATGGCTCTCTTTTGCTGTCAAGATGCACGTAGGTACCTGCTCTGAATCAAGCTCAACCTCTGTCTCATCGATGACGACCGCGACGTTGTCAACCCTCTGCTCCTCCGACGAATCACTTTCTTCCTCCTCCTCGGCGCTGACTTCTTCCTCTCGTTCGATGTATCGTCGTAAGAGATTCGCGTGGTACATCCGGACTTTCCCCTTGACTTGAATCTTGTAGTCAGGTGAACCTCGCCAGTCCCCGACGCGTTCAATGACCTTGTACGGACCTTGCCACTGCAGCTGCAGTTTGTTATGCTGCTGCGGAAGTAGCAGAAGCACCTTGTCTCCAGACTTGAATGTACGTGGTGCGGCCTTCTTGTCGAACTCTTTCGCATATCTTTCCGAGGACTTCTTGAGATTTTGCTGGGCAAGTTCGCAGGTTTCTTTGATCCTGTTTCTAAGTTCCACAATGTACGTTGCGGTGGTTTGGATTTCTTCAGGTGCCTGCTCATCTGTCCAGCTCTGACGAAGAATAGCCATAGGACCCCGAACTCGACGTCCGTATAGCAGTTCGAACGGTGCAAAACCTGTGCTCTCTTGAGGTGACTCTCTGTACGCGAACAGTACTGCTGGCAGATAGCGATCCCACACACTTGGTTTTTCCTGGCACAACTTGCGCAACATGGACTTGAGTGTGCCGTTGAATCTTTCCACCAAACCATTGCACTGGGCATGATACGGTGTGGTACACATTTGACGGATGCCCAAGAGACGACTGACCTCTCGCATGATCTCGCTTGTGAATTGGGTTCCGCGATCTGTTAGGATTTCCGCTGGAATGCCCAGTCTTGACCACAGCTCTAACAACGCCTCGGCTACACGGGTAGCTTCGATGGATTTCAATGGCATCGCCTCTGGATAGCGAGTAGCGTAGTCCACCATAGTCAAAATGTACCTGTTGCCATTGTCGGAAGCGGGCTTGATAGGACCGATGATGTCAACTGCGACGCGTCGGAATGGTTCGTCGATTAGCGGCATTGGTACCAAAGGAACCTTCTTGACCCTGCCTCTCGGCGACATCTTCTGACACTGATCACAAGATGAGCAGAAACGGCGCACATCTCCAACTATGCCTGGCCAATAGAATTGGCGCCATATGCGGTCTAGTGTCCTCGTGGTTGCCAGATGACCCCCGAACGCTGAATCGTGTGCCACTGACATCACCCCTCTCCGTAGACTCTTTGGAATAACAACTTGCTGATACTGGTCTTGTTGAGTTCGGAATTTCCTGTAGAGAATTCCTTTCGTCCATAGGTAAGACGCGAACCCTTGTTTACCAGCTTTCTTCTCTTGTCCTGACTCGGCGGCGGTTCTCAGACTAGCAAGAGACTGATCCTGCATCTGTAGAGCAATCAAGTCCTTCGGCTTGATATTTCCAGATCCGGTATCTACTGCTGGAAGCGGCGGCAGTGGACGCTGCTGGCGCTCTGCTTGTTGCCTGGTCAGTACCGCTACTTGCTTGGGCACTCGGTAGACTGGAATGCTCACCAAAGTTCTATCAGCCAACAAAACTTTGTTGCCAATGATGAGATCTGCGGGCGGATTCTGCATAACGACGGCTTCAATCTCAGCCTCGATCCAAGGAGTATTCACCGTAATGCGAGCTATCGGTAAATCCTTGCACAGACTAGTTTCAGCTAGAGTGATTGGCACTCTACGACCGGTGTAAGCACATGGCGGCACGAACGATGCTCTAACCACCATCACATCGGCTCCTGTATCGCGTAGCCCTTCGGCTTGGTGTCCGTCGATGCTAACCTTGCATTTTGGGTTGAAATGTTTCTGCGAACATGGAACGCACAGTTCAGGTATTCCATCCTCCTCTGTGGTTGCTTGCGCACCTGAAACAATAACATGCGTACCTTGCTGGGCTGCTGCTCGCTTGGGACAGTCCTTCTTGAAGTGTCCTGTGCGGTGACAGTAGTGACAAGTTACACGAGCTGTAGTTGTCTGCCCAGCTGATCGTGCTTGAATCGAACCTCTTTCCTCTTCCTTTGCTGGCTTGGCGTTCTCCCGAGGTTGAGTGTTAGCCCTGGAAGATCCGTTCCTCGGCGATTGTTTACGGTGCCACTGTGGGTGTGCCTCCTTGTGTACTTGCGCGAAGTGTGCAGCACTTGCCAGAGTGTCGGGTTCGTGTTCCAGAACAAACGACGCCGTTTCAGCGGGAAGACTTTCCATGAACTGTTCCAAAAGCATCAGCTCCATTAGATCCTCGTACTTCTGTCGCTTGCCGGACATCTCCACCCAGCGATCGGCAAAAAGACGTAAACGGGCAATAAACTGTGTGTACGTTTCGCCTTCTCTCACCTTTGCTCTATGCAATCGCTGACGGTAGACATTAGCTGTAAGCTGAAATCTTTCCAACAGTGCTTTCTTCAACTTCGGGTAGTTGAGTGCGGTATCCTCGTCTACTGAGTTGTAGAGTTGCAAAGCTTTACCCTTAAGTGCTGTACTCAATTTCACTGACCACGTAGTTTCAGGCCATTCGTGTGCACGGGCAAGACGCTCGAAACGCCGCAAGTAATCGTCGAGATCATCTTTAGACTCATCAAACTCTGGGATAGAAGCGTTTTCGACGACTATGCGACTCGTCGATGCCACTGGTTGATGACTGACATTCTGCAGTTTCGCCATCTTCTCTGCATGAGATAGTCTCATAGATTCCAATTTATACTCCAAGTCTCTCTCTTGTTTGGTATTTTGCTCTTTCAGTGACCACTCCCGTTGGGTAAGACGCTCTTCACGCTCCCTTTGCTCCCTGGCTAGCCTCTCTTCTGTAGCAGCTTTTGCCTGGTCAGCCAAAGTGTGACGTACAAAATCAGCTAACTCTCGTCCAGCCAGATTGAGACGTTGACCAAGAGAAACCACTGCTTCGGTTTGATCAGGTAAACTTGAACCTGAAATCTCGCCAACAGACCTAGACTTTGCATCTATGTTCCCATGCTGTCGCGCGTTCTGGACCGCGGGAGAACTTAACGCTACATTCTGTGTTTTGCGCAACCGTGTGGAAATTGGAGAGTCAGTAGTGGCTTCGGCCATGACTACGATCGAACAACCACTATCCTAAGATGTCAAACAACCTAGAACATACGCTAAACAATTAATAATGTCAGCAACCTTGACCGTCACAGCAACTCCTGAAAACAAGTATCCAAGTACTCAAATGAATGACTATAAAATTCTTACTCTAAAACAAAAACAACGATCAACATATTTACATGCACTACCTTCAAACAATCTAACTTAAGAACAACAAACTTTGTGAAGCCACAAGGTAATTCCTAACCTATACCCAGGATAATGAACTATCTTGTTATCTCAGCGGATGCTGATCTCAGCGGATTCTGATCTCAGCGGATGCTGATCCCGGACGAGCCCCCATAATTGTCACGTGAAGAGTTTTTGTGAAGAGACCCTCCTACGTCTCGTTCCAAGAACAAGTTAAGTTTAGATAAAAGGTAGTTTGAAAGAATAAAGAAACTCGAAACAACGGTGTAAAATTTCCCTTTTTGTTATTATTTACACTACTGGACCACGATTTACAAAATCTGCCGAAAATGTTTCAAATAATCTGTACAAAAAAACCCGAAATATTCTTAAAATATTCTTGAAATAACAGTCTGGTTTGTTATCCCCAAAAATCCTTTAGGGTTTACTCAGATTAACAGTTCTCATCATCTGGTGGGGTATCGGAAATACCGATGGCTTCAGCAGTGCTATTTAGCTGAGCTAGGAAGTGCGGTGGTAGCCCCTGTAGGTGATGATGCTGCTGATGGTGGTGGACTGCCTCGGTGTTGGCGGCGGCAGTGGACTGGTAGGTGGTTGGATGGATGAAAGGATGGTGGCGTGGTTGTGTGGTCGGCTGGTTGGTTGGTGGTATGGTCCTCTTTTCCCCTGGCTATGGATCCGGGAAAACTCCCCAGGCGCGGGATCTGAGAGAAGAGAAAATCTGCAACATGCTGAAAGACCATACAGTATCCCTACTCCCACAACCTTACCTAATAGGCAAAGTTTACACCATCAGAAAAATACAGTGCTTCGTTTATTATGGGTAATAAACGACCCTGCGCCCAGCACTGCTGTCATCCTGCAAAGAACATTGGGGTAAACAAACGACTGTCTGCATCAATAATGATAAAAAAAAAAAATAAATTCTCACCTCAAAAGATTATGTTGTTTTATAAAAGAGTATCCAATGAACGAATGTGACACTGATAGTCCAGGCCTACTATAATTCCAAAAATCTAGACCTGCTTATTCTGTTTTATTCTATCCTGACACAACTGTCACTTGTCACTGACATGACCCTGCAATATGTCCACAGGTTCACAAAACACTTTGCTTTGACAACTGAAAACTGCACACGCTGTTATTATATTTCTGCCACAGAAATAATATATTTATCACTTTCAACAGCGCACCGTTATTTATGCCTAAATAACGAAGTTATAAAACACCAGTTTTCAGAAACAGATATTCGCTAACCAAGCGAAAACCACAAACGTATTACAACGTGCTTCTACTCTAGAAGACGGCAAAGAAGTGATGATCCTTATTGCGCTTGCAAAATCTATCGCTCACCTTCCTTCAAAACTTGCATTCTGCACGGACTTCACGGTTAAAACTTATCCGAAACGTAGCCATGCTAAGCCATGCTCTACAGTTATCAAACAGACACGGGTTTATATCACATAATTTATTTCCCAAACTTTACATAATATAATACATTGTCATTTTACATGTGACAGACGGGGAGTGCCAGTGACATGAAACCTACCCAAAGTCCAATGGCCCAGGATCATGCTCAGGTGTCTGAGGTGTTAGTTGACCACCAAAGGCAGCAAATTGGGACCTCGAGCAGCTTGAGTTGGATCCTGTACTGCTCAGCGCCGAATTCAACTCTGGAACGGGAAGAGCTCTAAATAAGAGCAATATAAGAACAAACGTAAGATAAGAGGTAAATAAAAAAATAACTGAACCACTAACTTCCTTAACCGTTTCTAAGCTACGCTTACACCACCACAGAAAAGGGGCATGCCTTAGTCTTTGATTACGACTACAGCAAACACGAGCCCACCGCCCAACTGTCCGAGTCAGAAAACACTTCTGTTCCACCTCAGCAAGGGTTCTCCATTGATCTCGGCGACAATCAGTTCTCTGAGGATTTTGGCCCGCTACTGGAAGGGTGCAGCTGCTACACGTGTCAGAACTTCACACGAGCCTACGTCAACCATCTGATCAAAGTCTCAGAGCTTCAGCAAGGCATCTTGCTCATGATGTGAGTTCTTTCTATCCTGTATTTTTTTGTTATTTTGCTTTGATTGGATTTAGATTATTTTTTTCAGTCATCGTTAATTATTGTATTATTTGCTTTACTTATGTATTTGTTTGTTTAACTATTTATTTATTTATGAATTTGTTAATTTATTAATTTATGTGTTTATTGACTTATTAATTTTCTTTTATTTAACTTTATAAAACAACAACCCATTATGTGTTATTTATTTGTTTATTTGTTCAATTGATGCTAATTTATTTATTTATTAGTTCTTTTTAAGTGTCTATGCAATACATCATGTTTCGTAGCAGAGGCTGGCTGAGTCTTGTGTTGCCTCTCTCCAATCTCTGCAGCTGGTCGTAGTTGGACCCTAAAGTCTCCCCTGTATTTTCTGTTCGGGACGGGGTGTGTGATGACATAACACTTCCAGCAAACCTACAATCTGTAACCAGCAGCAGAGATTGGCGGAGAGAAGCCTCGGCCAGTCCCGGCTATGCAAGGTGGCGACATATGGGAGACTCATTCCACTTGGTTTACACCTATTGTTCTGTTCCTATTGGCAGACACAACATTCACCACTACTTGGGCTTCTTTGCCTCTGTACGTCAAGCCCTCAGGGAGGAGAAATGGAATCAGCTGGAAGTTCTCATCAACAAACAGAGATCGCAAAGCCCTGAAAGATAACTAGTGTTGTTATGACTGGACCTTAGCCACTTTATTATTTATTTTTTTTTGAAAGAGGGGCAGCGTTATTCACAAACTGAGGAAGAGAAGATACAAGTGGAGTCAGCTTTTGAATCTCTCATCAATAAGCATAGCGAAGTCCAGAAAGATAGCTAAAAATGTTGTGAAGAGACCTACATTGCTTGTTTTCTTGGTGTTTTTTTTTTGTGTGTGTGTTTTTTGTTTTGTTTTTTAAGAGGGCAGCGTTATGCAGAAGCTGAGAAAGAGAGAAGATGCAAAGTGGGGTCAGCTTGAATCGCTCATCAAAAAAGCGTGGCAGAAGCGGAAAAACTTAGTCTTGTAGATTAGACCTATTCAGCTTATTTGAGGGGTCAGCTTTTACTTGTAGGCATAAGCTGAGAGAAAGAGAGAAGATGCAAGTGGGGTCAGCTGGAGTCTCCCATACCATAACAAAAGAGTTGTGAAGGCCCAGAAAGAAAACACATAACCTTGTAGATTAGACCTATACCACTTTTTTTAATGTCAAACTAATGAGAAAATAGACATGAAAAAAAAATCTGTTTTTGTGTTAGTTAAAAAAAATGTTTTTGTTAAATTAAACAAAATAAAAAAATAAAATAATACAGTACCTATTTGAACATATTTGGGCAATATAATCCCTTTCTTCACTTCTTCTTTTCCTTTTGTCCTTTTATTTCATAATTCGTGATATAATCCATACATTAGCAAAAAGACTATATCTCTAGGGGGAAGTTTTAGCCACATACGCACGCATGCACACACATACACACACTCACGCTCACACACACACATACACACACAGAGAAGGGGGTGAGAGGTGATATAAGAATGGGGGGAGAAAAATACTTTTAACAAGCCCGAATGGCAACACAAAGAAAATTTCATATCACAAGCAATGCACAGTATCCACAAAACAACGGAAAAGGAAGATAGATGTTTAAAAAAATTACCAAATCTGCAAAAGTCAACAACATGCAATGCTGTTTTGGTTGCAGACTGCAGATGCGTAGAATGGTTGTGTGATTTTACTGTTTAGGAAAACCTTATTATAATGCTCAGTGATAGTGTGATATTTACTGAATTATTACATTACATTACATAATTGTTGCTTTAGGTCCAGCGGACTCTTCCGAGCCAAATTAGGACTGGACAACCCCCAATCTGCATAAAAGATCTGCCGAAACAACCCTAGTGGGAAAACTGAATGCCCTCCACCAGTCAGTCACTTTACAATAAAGACATCCCACGCAGGGGACGGCTGAGGCTTCACCCCAACTTATCGAACTCCCGTTTACAAAAACAAAATAGAATACAAACATCATTATAAATTATCAACAAAACACATACATATAAAATGCCTACATTGCTAAATAATAACATCATAGGAAGCCCTAGTGACCACCTGGCAGAAAGCGTCAATATTCCCAAGCTGATCCAACAGACCTCATACACAAACAAGGAGTCTTGTCCCGGAAGAGTTTTCAAGAAAAAAGGTAGGAGACTGGTCTAGCGAAGAAGACGATAGTATAGCAGATTGATAGAACAGAGCAGGAATGAGAAAGAGCAAATGAGAAAGACAGCGACGGTGGGAATTTAAAGCACTAAATTTCCAGAAAGTGGGGATACTATTTATACTGAAAACCCCGGCACCCTAACGGGGGATCCTACTGAATTATTATATTAGTTACAACACACCCCACATTTCTTATGGGGACAATAAATCATAGATATATATTGAATCTACATCAAGAAAGGTAACTATCCTGTTCTCAAAGGTGGACAAAACGTGCAACATACTGGCCTTCAAATCCATGTGCTTCTACATGAGCTAAAGGAGCTGAATTGCATTCATAAAACCAGGCTTTATCAATGTTTCTTTAGCTCATGTAAAAACACGTGGAATTGAAGGCCAGTATGTTGTAGTAGTTTGTCCACCTTTGAGAACAGTATAATTACCTTTCTTTATGGTTAAAGCAACTTGCCTCCCTTAGCTTGTTTTAGTCCTTGCTCCTTAATGGTTGCTGTATACTGGTTGCAGTATGCTCCTAGCTATTTTGAGAGAATATATTATAAATTTTATATATTGAATCTATATATATATATAAAGTTGTTGTGCTGTCACTGTTTTCGCAAAAAGCAGGTCGGTATTATGATTAATATTTTGGTTGCACGTGTGGCTTAATAAGAGAATTAATGTACGTTAATCATGGAGTTATTAATCGATTTTGAGTGTTAGTGATGGTTTAGGGGCCCAAAATAATCGACCAGTTGATTGCAGGCTCTCAACTGAAAGAATAAGAATATTGGTTTGACATTGATGCAATAATGATATTATACGGGAACATAATGAGGCAGATTTACACAGAATTCTTTGTAATAATGCGCTGTGATGTTCCATTTCATATTTCTAAAGAAGAAAAAAACCTGTCTGTTGCAATTTAAAAATGTGTTTTGTTTTGATTTAATTTCTTTTTATTTCCAATACACACACATTTGTCACATATACACACACTTGCACTCACGCATGCACACACATATTTCCATAATTTCATTAGAACCCAAACCGTTAGCTTGAACAACGTTGCAATGAATTCAGCACAGTTTGTTAATTACACCACCCCGTGCTGAATCTTCTCCTATCTCACGCCTTTCTAGAGCCGATACTGACAATGGTTGATGGTCCCCTGTGTGGGTGCCGGGGGTTTCAGTATAAATAGTATCTCCACTTTCTGGAAATTTAGTGCTTTAAATTCCCACTGTCACTGTCTTTTTCATTTGTTCTTTCTCATTCCTGCTTTGTTTTATCAATCTGCTATAGTGGTCACTAGGGCTTCCTGTGATATTATTTGGCAATGTAGGCATTTTATATGTATGTGTTTTGTTAATATTTTATAATGATGTTTATATTTATGTTTATTTTGTTTTTGTAAACGGTTTGATAAATTAGAGTATAGCCTCAACATCCCCTGTGTGGGATATCTTTATCGTAAAGTGACCGGCTGGTGGAGTGCCTTCAGTGTTACCACTAGGGTTGTTTCGGCAGATCTTTTATGCGGATCAGGAGCGAGTCCTCTTTCAGCGAAGTTGTGGTCTTGATTTTATGGTCCTGATTCGGCTCTTTGCAGTCCGCTGGACCCTGTAAGCAATGAATAACTAACTAACTGGTTGATAGGTACAGAGCTAGACTTTTACGCTGCCGTCTCGATAGACCAATGAGTTGCAGTCCAGGAACAAACTTCTTGTGCATTAACCCTAAAGAGCCAATCTCCAAAAATAGGATTTTTGTTTGGAATCCTGCATTGTTTAAACTTTAGAGCATTGCACAAAGCTTAAAGGCATGTACTTCTGAAATGTCTGGTCATAGCATATACAGTGAACTTCGGATATAGTAAAGTGCCCTGGGACCAAATAAATCTTTAGTATAACCGAATATTTAATATAACCGAAAATCCGTTTACAGTAAAGTTTTTAAAGTTTACTTTACTATAACCGAAACTTCGTTTATAATACAGTTTTAGAGGTTTACTTGACTATAACCGACTTCGTTTATAATAACGATTTTAGAGGGTTAATTTAGCATAACAGAAACTTTGTTTTTGTTTTAATTTAACGTTTACTAATCCGACACTCTCATTATAAAGAGATAGAAAACGCTGGTCTAAAGTGTATGTGGGTGCACAGGGCTGGATCAATCCATGTTCGAGGGATGGGGTGGGGTGGGGTGCTAGTCTAGTTCTTTTTAAAATGTATGGTACAGAGTGGTGAAACACCACAAGTAAAACTCGTGGCGCAGTGGATAAGTCGCCGGTTTCCTATGCCGAAGGTCGCGGGTTCGATTGCCGCAAGGGGCGAATGTATGTGACTTAGGTACGAGACTATTGAGGTCACCGAGGGTTTTCTCCGGGCACTCCGGTTTCCTCCCTTCCTTCAATAATGGTACAGGATGCAGTCAATATAAAAATTTCAAAAATAAAAATTCAATTTTCTTCCGTCTTCTAATAGCGATCTCCCTGCCTGTACACCACCTGTTTGAGTGATGTATGTGTATTTGGTGTGTGTGAGGGTAAAATGAGACAGGTGAGCGTGTATGTTGGTATAGATCGCCGCTCTTTGAGCCTTGGGGAAAGGCGCGTACATAGCATAGCATCCTGTCCTGTCCTGTAACTAACTGCCTTACATAACGTATTTCCAGTTGAACAAAAACTTCCATCTTCTACTTTCTTTATTTTATTTTATTTATTTATTTTTTTGTTGTTGCCAAGGGGTGGGGGTGGGGGATGCTGCAGCACTCCTAGCACCCCCCCTCCCTACCCCCTGGATCCGGCCCTGGTGCAAGTAAAGAAGAAGAAAAGCAAAACAAATCGGTGAACAAAATAATGACTTCTCGAATTTCCATCTTTTACCAGGATTTCTGCAGACTGTAATCGTCTGTGTGTCTATTTGTCTGTGTGTTCACGTAACTCAACATTGTTCTAAATTGAGCTGACATTTGGCACGTTATATACATGTACATTGGAATTGGATCCCATTAATTGATTAGATTCACATAGTTGAACAGTTAAAATAAGACAGTGCAAATCGAACGAATCGCTTTCGTTATTACATATTTTAATTTAGATTAATATTTCTGTGTTGGTTTGTTGTCCATTGCTGAATTCCACACAAAAACTATGTTTTCCCATTTTAAAAAACACCCCCACCCTCCCCAGCTCCAGCCCCACACCCCCGGACAGCCGTCTATAAGTCGTCGTGAAGACGTTTGTCTTACCAGAGTTGCCAAGAACAAAATTCAAAGTATTTATTTGAGTGGTTGGACAAGCAAGCTCTCTCTCTCTCTCTCTCTCTCTCTGTCGAACATGGCCTTTTCAAAATTTAGATTTTCTTCTTCTTTGTGTTTCCCTTCCCCCCCCCACCCCCTAATTGGTATTACCTATTGCTATCGTAATTACAGGTAAATAGCAATTACGTTACTTGAGTGAACATTATGAATATGCACTCATCGTCAAGATCTATCGTTTCTGGACACAGCCACATGATAACAAGTGATATTTCACGAAAGTGAAAAGGTCCTTTTAGCCTTTCGTATGAAGCCACCAGAAATCCACGGGAAATAGCTGAAAAAGATACTTTTTTTAATGAACACTTGCAGTAGGTCCATTGTCCCTTATTGGATTCCATTACGCTCACATATGTTGATTGGTTATTTTTGTATATTAACTCGGGTATTATAAACTCTTCAAGAATACCTCTCTTACAACCCAGTTTGTGTATATTGATTGAAATGTTACAGTATTATTTGTTTATGTCCGTGTGTGTAAGTTCACGTGTGTGTGAGTGTGTGTGTGAGAGAGAGATAGAGAGAGAGAGAGGGTAAGAGAGAGAGAGAGAGAGAGAGTCCATTACCGATAAGAGATAACATGTGAGCCTTCGTGTCCTAATTATTTCAAACCAACCCTTTAATCGGAAGGATAAATCATAAAAGTAGATTATGAATTGTACATGTTGTACTATCGTCATTGTGGAAAAACAAAAAGCTCACAAAATTAAAGCAAACAAAGACATGAACAAAACCTAAACAATATGGTGCATTGAAAAAAAAGATGGTTTGTCTTGCAAAGCCATGCAACAGCTTAGGAATAAATCTCTTCTTTACTTCTGATTTGAAAGTGCAGTCCAGTCAAAACGTTGGTTTCCCAGTTCTCCATTGATTCGGATTCATCTCAGTACAAAAGGTATAATTATAATGTGTTCAACTTATAACACCCTTATTTAGTCATAAACGCATTTCATCATGTATAGCGAAAGTGAAGTCTAATTTGCTTTGTAAGTTTCTAAGCTAGGTACTCTTTTTCTGCCAAACAGTTAAATCTCTCCTTCAGTTTTTCACTCTCCTTCATAATCACTGTTACTGTTGATGCAAAAATTCCAAATTGTTCAGCAATTTCTTTTTTTTTTTTTTTTTTTTTTTTTTTCATCTTTTCATTTTCAAGTGCGTGAATTAGATCTATTTTAGGCTTCAGGGTAAGCGTGACGTGACGATGTTGCGTCATTATGAACGTCAGTAACTCTCATGAAACTTTAATACAGTAATCTCCCTTGAAACTTTATTATAAGCGGCAGCAAAACTCGCCAGGGGCCTTAGAAAACACTTTATTATAAGCGGACTTTACTATATTTTTTTTTATTATATCCGATTTTTAAAAACAGAGACAAAGAAGAGTTTTGGTCGGGACCAAGACTGGACTTTACTAAAACCGAATATTTACTTTATCCGGCCTTTATTATATCCGGAGTTCACTGTATTTACGAAAGAATAGTACAGTGTGGTCCCTTCGACAATAAATGCTACGCTGTTTGCATGATCCACAACACAAATGTCAGATTTGTTGCTGGCTAGACTGTCACTAGTTAAGTCCATAATTTCACACATTTGTCATAGAATACTCTACAGAAATCAGTGACTATAGCTTCAAACCTCCTTCAACACAATATGCACACGCATACACACACAACCCCCCTAAACAAATTTTAATAACTTTATTACAACTAAAACTGTTACATTTAATATAATTCGTAATGAACTCGGCACACATACAAACACACACATTATATCGTCACTCAGAAATGCTATTGCTGTTGCTCACTGTTACATAATAATAATATATAATAATAATATGGCGCTTTCATTTGCGCCTTTCCTACAGTTAGATTTAGATCAAAATTCTTTAAAAAGAAAAAATTAAATAACAGGATTTACAACAGCAGTATTTATTTCCTGGGCAGCGATATGCAAGTTAGTTTTATTTGCCATTCATATACTACATTAGCATGCCAATTTTTTTATTAATGCATACTATTTTTACTGTTTCTTTTTGTGATCCACACAATCATGCAGGTAATAATATAAACACCCTGAAGACACTCGTGTTTTTTACATTTTTTATTTGTGCTGCATGTGATTCATTTTATAGGGTATGTTGAAGGCCACACAATCATAATATTTATATTCGGTCATTCATAATCGGAACTAACATAAACTTTTGTTTTTATGATCATATAAACGCACACAAGGCACCCGTACTATTGTTACATTTTCAAAATTTATGCTAGATTCATTTTATGGGGTATTTATGTTCATTCATAATCAGCACTCGCCTAAGCTTCTTTTGTTATGTGGAACACCAAAAAGCCATTCATATAATAATTTTTTTAAATGTGATTTTAATTTTTTTATTAAAAAAAAAATTGCCGTTTGGAGATTCAAAATTTTTATGAACAACAACAATTTTAAACACAAAAGGACACTCCAGGTTTGCAAGTTAAGTACATTAGCCTTCACACACACACACACACAAAGTTTTTTATATTATATTTGGGGTGTAAACATAAATTATTATGTACACATTATAATTATACACACATAAACACAGCACACAGCTAATGTATTTACAGTAATATCACAGATATAGACTTCACTCATCTTTATATATATTCAAGCATGTATTTTTTTTTTCAAATTATACTAAGGAAAGAAATAAAATAAATTATATTCAATACAATACAATACAAGATTATTGCTTTAGGTCCAGCGGACTCTTCCGAGCCAAATCAGGACCAAATTCAAGCAAATTAATAAATCGATATATATATAAATATATAAATAAAGAACACAAGCCATTGAACAACATGATGACATGCTCACAGTGGTGAAGAAATGGAAAATCCGATAGTATAGCCATGTCACCAGAGCATCAGGCCTTGCGAAAACCATCCTGCAAGGCACGGTGCAAGGAGGCAGAAGAAGAGGGAGACAGAGGTGGGAGGACAACATTCGAGAATGGACTGGTTTGACATTGAACGAAGCCATGAGGGTTGCTGAGAATAGAGAAAGATGGAGTACGCTTGTAAAACGATCATCTGTGGTGCCCCAATGACCTTTGAGTTACGGGATAGGATAGGATAGGATAAGATAGGATATAAAGGACATAAAAAAATTGGAACACAGAATCTGTTGTTGAGTCATTATAATGAAGATGATAAATGGATGGGCAGCTAAACAACACACAATAATATGCATTCAGTAATTCAAGTCGGTCCTTGGTTTATGACATTTGTCTTTGGAAGATGATCAATGAATTTTTGGAGATTATTACTCTTTCCTACCTCAGCATTTGATATTATTTCTTTCTGTCTTTTATTCATTCCCCATTCACCTCCCCCTCCCCCCACCTACCACTCTCTTCCCTCCCCCTCCATAACTGTGCCCACTGAAGTCTACGCCCAATACAAACTCAAGTGACAATGATGAGGCCTGTCCTTGAAATAATGTAGATTTGAATGAACTCTTGCTGTCTGCCCATCTATCTCCATGGTACCCTTCTCTCTTGTAGCGGAGAAAAAGAAAAGTCACAGGCGCTACCTGGAGATGGTCTCTGTCCAGATGACGTCATGGCAAGAATGTTTTTTTTCTTCATAGATATTATTATTATTATTATTATTATTATTATTATTATTATTATTATTATTATTATTATTATTATTACTTTCTTTTAATTGACACCGAAATACAAGTAACAATTTCTCTTGGGAGATAGCAAAAGTTTTCTGAATCTGAATCTGAACTTTGATGCTCTTTGTGATGTTTGATTATCCCCCTTGTATTTGAAAGCATTTTACTGTTATTTTTGCTTGCACTAACAGGGGAGGCTGGCTACTCTTGGACCTGTAAGAAGACCCAACTGCACAGGTCCTGACGGCCCAGGACTATGCCTGGGAGCCCTATTTTGGCAGTTTTCGTCTTGACTTGAGTAGATTAATGTCTCCGGACACGTAGCGTATATAGTTTTCGTCATAGCCGGCTGAAGTCTATATAGGGCATAGGCCTGGGCACAGTCTGAGCTACACTGCGAGGGATTTCCTTTTATGTAAGGTTTGGGAAAAGGCTGGGTCCGGCATTAAAGTTCATCACGTCAGAGATAAGGGAACTGACTCTCTTTTCACGCTTGAACTGGATGTCCTCCGGAATTTTCTCTAGCAGTAGTCTAGAGATCACTCCGTTACTCGTCTCTGCCTCCTGGAAAATACAAATAAATATAACGAACCCAACATAATAAGCGTTTCAAATTTGGGCCCAAATATCCTGCTTTTATTCAAAAAGCCCAGATGCCCAAGAACATACCCTTTCCCTCCCTCCTTCCCCCTTCTGCCCCTGTCCTTCTCCCCCTCTCCCCTCCAAAATGGATCACAGAATTTTTTTTTTTTTTGGGGGGGTAGGGGTGTGGGGGGTCAATATAACAAAGATTTATTATTGTTGTTTAGTTTGCATTATTATTATTATTATTATTATTATTATTATTATTATTATTATTATTATTATTATTATTATTACAGTGGAACCTCTCTACAACGACCTTGAAAATGTTGACAAAAATCGGTCTTTATAGAGGGGTATAGAGTTTACCATTCACTACATCTTTTTCGGTTACATGTATTAAAGAAATAAACTCAACTGTGCATTGTTTACAACACACCACATATACACTCAGTAAAACTACATTTGTGTACTGAATCCAGCACATTGCATTTAATAATAAAAATAGAAATAAAATTGGAAATCTCAAACTAAAGTCAATAAAGAACTATGTACATGTATGTATGCTCTTCAAATTTCTCTCTCTCTCTCTCTCTCTCTCTCTCTCTCTCTCTCTCTCTCTCTCTCTCTCTCTCTCTCTCTCTCTCTCTCTCTCTCTCTCTCTCTCTCTTTTGCTCCTTTTCTTTCTCTCTCGCTACACGGCCTAGACATCTGTCTGTGCCGCACATGTGATGTGAATCACATGAAATCCAAACCCCATACGAGTAGAGGCTGGCCGCTTTTGTAACAGGACGATGTCAAAATTACGGAAGGTTAACAGCTGGCGTAAGATCGTAGCTGGTGTGGTCAGGCAAAGAAGGTCGCTACACAGCCTATCTGTGCTGCACTTGTAATGTGAATCACATGAAAACACCCATACAAGTAGACGCCGGGATGTGATGTAACAGGATGACGTCAAACTTGTAGAAGATTACTTTATCGGCTGGCGTGTCACATATAGGTACCTGTCTGACTGTGCTGAACAAGATCGTAGACAGTTTTTATTGTGCAGTCATGCCGAGAAAGTCGCTATACGGTCTGCAACGAGGTCGTTAGAAGTTAGAGCGAGGTAGTCGCTATACTGATGACAGCAATATAAGGAAATACATCGGTTAAAATAAAATGGATCGTTGTGGCGGGGGAGTCGTTATAGAGGGGGGCGGGGGGGGGGGAGGGGGGGGGGGAGTCGTTGTGAGAGGTTCCACTGTATTATTCTTCTTCTTCTTATTATTATTATTGTTATTATTATACAATAATAATAATAATAATAATAATAATAATAATAATAATAATAATAATAATAATAATAATAATAATAATAACAATAATAATTAACATTTATACAGCGCCCTTCCTCACTAGAGCTCAAAGTGCTTTACAGAAGAAAAAACCTAAAAGGGCAAAGCCAATATGGCTCACATTCTCCTTATGGAACTCGATATCTAACATGAAAATTAGTGCCCAGGAAAAACATAATTAAATGGTGGCATTAAAATGCAAAGTAATACAGAATTTCAACTTTCTATGCTCTTGACCTTGAGATGATATTGACCTCTGGCACCAAATACACTCTTGTACTATCAAATAAAGTACAGCAAAAGTTGTATTATGCACACACACAAAATAAAACAACAACAGTGACTTGCGATGACCTTGACCTTCAGTGACCTTGACCTTGGGATAACCTTGACCTTGGTATGACCTTGACCCTCATGTAATCTCTCATGCACATCTGATTAAAAAGCCCAATGTTTCTGCCTACCATGGATAAAATAAACAGCCATCCCACTGTACGATGACTTATTTTTTAATATGTTTTTGCAAGGCCTAAAATGACCTTGACCTTCAAGATCAACGCAAAAGTTGAAGAAATATGAAAGATCAATCTATAATCTCTAAATACAACAAGTTTGGATTTATATCTCTCATAGTTTAAGAGCAAGGTCACTTCAAAGTACCTATACAAACAGACTTTGGACAGCTCCAGTGCGTCTGACCATGGAGTGAGGTTGACCAAATTTGTAAGGTATGTGTGTCTCACTGATATCTTCATGCTTCAAACAAAAGTTCAATATTAACTGAGACAAAAAGTGAATTTGAAAAATTGTCATTTTTTGACTAACATTTGATGACCCTGTGGCCTTGAAGTCAGTCATTCACTGATCATGTTTGAGGTCTGAGTATACACCACCTTACCAATCTGGTTATGATAGTTGAAATAGGGTCTTGAGTACTAAGCCACTTCAACAGTTTTGCACAGACAGACGGCGAACGGCGGAGAAGCAGACGGACGGAGGGACTTTTTTTTTCTCGATATTATTTTTGGACTATTTAGGACTCATCTCGAAGGGTGTGTACATAGAATCATATGTGAGTTTAAAAAAAAAGTTGGGCATAGCCCATATAATAATAATAATAATAATAATAATAATAATAATAATAATAATAAAAATAATAATAATACTATTAAAATAATAATATTAATTATTATTATTATTTATTATTATTATTATTATTATCATCATCATTATTATTATATATAACAAAAATATCAATAAAGCAGAATAACTTACGGAGACCATGATGCCATGCTTTAAGAATCGGCGTGATGTGACTGTGTGACCCTGTGTCGTGTGTGTGCCAACCAACATCTGCCTTTGCTTCTCTAAATAGTACTGGTTCTGCACAATAAACCAATCATTAACATTAATTAATTAATTAATTTAAGACAATGAAAATGATGATGATGACGATGATGATAATTATGATGATAAAATTATGATGATTACAGAAAAGTAAATGAATATTATTGATGACGATGATGATGAGGAAGATGACGATGATGATGACGATGATGATGATGATGACGAAGATGACAATAATGATGATATAATAATTATGAGTACTGACAAGTAAACTAATAATACTTTTAAATTCTACTCTTATATTTATTATTATTATTATTATTATTATTATTATTATTATTATTATTATTATTATTATTATTATTTTATAGTTTGGATTTGGAATAAAATTTCTCACCAATGCCTGTGCCAGGTTCCTTATTAAAATGATACAGCTTAGTAACAGTAACGATGAGGGAGATTCTGATGACACTGATGATACAAGACCATAGAGATAAAAGGAATGGAAGCGCGCACGTGCACACACACGCACACACACTCACGCCCACACACAGGCATTACATTACATTACATGATTATTGCTTTAGGTCCAGCGGACACTTCCGAGCCAAATCAGGACCAGACAACCCCTGATCCACATAAAAGATCTGCTGAAACAACCCTAGTGGTAAAACTGAAGGCACTCCACCAGCCAGTCACTTTACAATAAAGACATCACATACAGGGGACGCGCTAAGGCTATACTCTAATATATCGAACCCCCGTTTACAAAAACACAATAGAATACAAACATCATTATAAAATATCAACAAAACACATACATATAAAATGCCTACATTGCTAAATAATAATAGCCCTAGTGACCACCTGGCAGAAAGCATCCAATATTCCCAAGCTGGCAGAAAGCATCCAATATTCCCAAGCTGATCCAACAGACCTCACACACAAATAAGGAGTTTTATCCCTGAAGAGTTTTCAAGAAAAAAGGTAGGTGACTGGTGTAGCAAAGAAAAAGATAGTATAGCAGATTGATAGAACAGAGCAGTAATGAGAAAGAACAAATGAAAAAGACAGCGACATTTAAAGCACTAAATTTTTAGAAAGTGGGGATACTATTTATACTGAAACCCCCGGCACCCCAACGGGGGGGACACACACAGGCAATCACGCACGCACGCACACACGCAGAAACACGCACACGCGCCTGCACACACACACACACACACCAACCAATACTGAACAACAATCAAAATTTCAAACGAATCTGAAAATGTTCACAAATCAACTAACACAATATTGTGAAAATGTCAAGTACATTAACACAACAATGAAAATTTACAGTGAAATCTAAAGGAAATGCAATTATGAAAATCTAACATTATTTGGCACGAATATGAAAATCTAAACTAACACAGTTTGGAAACTCTAAAGTAACACGATTTTTTAAAATAATATAAAAAATAACACCAAAATGAAAAATAGTAAAACCGTAATATTATGGCGAGGCCCATATGAATCAAATGCCCCGTAGGGAACTTGCAATATTCTACATGAAAGTGTGAGTGCCCTGTATAGACAAAGCTTTAAAACAAGATTGCAATCCATTCAAAAGTTTTCCCATACACTCACATAGCTGAAAACCAGCATTTTGAAAATGGTTACTTTTCATGGGCTGTCCTGTCTTTTAAAAAAAAAAAATTTTCCTATAGAAGCAAACTGATGGCATGAAACTATCAATACTGAACTATCTGCAAGCTAAAATTATTCAAAATCTGTTTCGGCAATGTTGAGATACAACGCTAAACATGTTTTGATATGGACCTCAGCGAGCTTCACCTTTGAGAAAGTGCAATTATTAAATGATATATATGGTGAATAGTAGATTTGCACAGTCAAAAATAATAAAAACCGGTCAAGTTATTTCTTTAAAAAATGCATAAATGTGTTTTCAACAGAACAGTAAAAAAAAACCATGGCGACCAATAGTGCGCCCAATTGACCGACTTTCTAACCATGCAGTGGATCATGGAATAGAATAATGAAGTCGCATTTTGCAACATACAGCAACGCATATTTAGCAAAGAATTGACCCCAACGGCCTAACCTTTGAGGAAGACCAAATATGATGGCACCGGAGGCTGGCCAATAACCAAGAGCTCCTTTGAAGATTGCACAAAATGTGTCTGGCTGTTCTTGAAATATAGCGAGCAACAGACCGAGAAACTGACCGACAGACAGACCAGACCCACTTTCGTCTTGTTCTGATTCCCAACTACATAAAAGTATTTTTAGATAAATAAGTTGGATGGTGAACTTCACAAGAATGGACCATGATACTACTTCAAGCTTATTGTAACAAAAAGGCTAATCCACATGGCCCAATGGCTTAACCCTTGACGACACAATGGATCATTGTGTGAATTGTTTTATGTAAGATACTGTCAGAGTCTCTCATACGCGTGTACACACACACACACACACACCCACCCACCCACACACAGGCACGCACACACAAACCCACCCACAAACACACACACCCACAAACCCACAAACCCACATACAAACCCACACACAAAAACATGCATAAACTTGTTTGCGAGACTGAGATTGCTTGCATTTATCTTTCTATTCCTAACTTTCAGTAGGGCAATGTCATTTGGGGGTGAACCCTCCTCAGATCATTAGCAGAAAATGTAAGAATACACCAATGAACGCAATTTAAGTGTTATAAGTTATGAATGAGAAGGGCAAAGTCCATATGACTCACATGCTCCTTACGGAACTAGCAATATTTAACATGAAAATGAATGCCCCCCCAAACCTCCACCTCCACCCTCACCCCGCAAAAAAACAACAACAAAAAAACAACAAGCAAACCAAAATGAAAGGGTGACACTAAAATGCAAAGTAATACCGACTTTCATCTTTCTATGCTTTTGACCTTGAAATGACATTGACCTCCGGATCCAAATACACACATGTACTATCAAATAAAGTACAGCAAAAGTCGTATTATCTCTCCCCCCCCCTTCCCCTCCCCCATAAACAAAGTATAATAATAAAATTTAAAAAACAACAACAAAAAAAACCAAAAAAAACAAACACCGATGACCTTGCGATGACCTTGATTCTCATGTGATCTCTCATACCAGTCTGATCAAATAACACAAAGTTGTTGCTTACGATGTGTACTAGGACCTATTTTTTGTATGTTTATGCAAGGCTTAAAATGACCTTGCCCTTCAATTCAAGATCAACGCAACAACGGAACAAATATGAAAGATCAATCTATCATCTCTAAATACAAATAGTTTGGACTATATATCTCTCATAGTTTATGGTCAAGATTACTTTAAAGTACTCTTACAAACCGACTTTGGACAGCTCCAGTGATCGTGATCTTGGAGTAAGGTTGACCAAATTTGCAAAATATGTGTGTCTCATTGATATGTATCATGCATTAAAGAATCATAAGTTCAATATTAATAACTCAGAAAAAATGTGAAATTTGTTAATAATCGTCATATTTTTCCTAACATTTGATGACCATGTGACCTTGACCTTGAAGTGAAGTCATTCATTCACTGTTGTTGTTGTTGTTGTTTTTGTTGTTGCACCAATTTTTATTCATCAGATTAACATAAGTTGTACTGATGTAACATAAACAATTTACAAAATCTAACATGCGAACATCATAGATATTTTCCAAATTAAGTAATTAATTAATCAAACTATAGAAATCATCATACTACTAACATACACATACACTTTTAACAACATACATTCATTCCCTTGTAACAATTCATTGATTAAGAAACACACAAAGGAAAAAAAAAAAAACACCCATAAAAACTTTCAACTTCACCTGTGAAGAACGAAGCACTTATAAATGTTATTTTGCGTCTTACAGAAAGTTGAAGTTAGGCCTCCAGGCCCTTACCCCCCACCCCCTTCCATCCCACACACCCCAACTCCCCCTCCCCCCGCACACCCCATAAACAAACTAAAAGAAAAATGATAAAATAATCTATCAAAACTAAAACAAATTCAAATTCATTAACAATTCCCCCCACCCTCCCTCCCTTCCATCCAAAACTAAATAAATAAATAAATAACATATATTTATTGAAACTAATAATGCTTAATTAAATAAATTAGGTACAAAGAATAAACAGACAATTACTAAACTAATTGTTAGAAGATATTTAGAAAAAATTGAATAATTCATGACTTCTAAGTAAATCTATGAGCATTAAGCTCAATGACCAATCAGAATGATCTTCTGGATATACAATACTTGAGATTGACATAGGTAGCTTTAATTTATTTAATCTAATGAGTAAAGGCTGAAAATGGTTATAATTTTGTTGACATTCAAATATTAAGTGATTTACATTAAAAAATATACCACAATTACAAAGAACTGGAGGATTTATGAAACGAGCACGCCAAGCATTTAGCCTTAGTCTGTGAAATAAACTGTTAATATAAACAGATTTTGAAATAGATATAACGTTATTTGATACGGGTGAATTATCCAAGTAATGTTTTTCAATGACCTCTTGCTTGTATTTCTCATTCCATTGATTCCAAGCACATCGTTTTATTTGATTATTAATTTCATTTGTTGTAAGGTTGACAAATAATTTAATGGATTCGTCCGAAGATGCAGCACTCTTTGCTAAATGGTCAACAATGACATTTCCTAATATATTTAAATGACTAGGTATCCAAATAAATGAAATATCCGATCCCCTGGTAATGATTTGATGACATAAAAGCTTTATTTCTGTTAACAGTTCCTGTCGCTCCTTACTAAACCAAGATGACAAAGCCGATAAAGCTGATTTTGAATCAGAAAATATTGCAATTTTTAAAGGAATCCTAGTAAAATCAGTTATAAAAGATAGACTCATTAATATTGCAATTAGTTCAGCTGTAAAAATCGTACTACCTTTCTGTAAAAAATATTGTCGGGATATTTTAAAATCAGGAATATAAAATGCTGCTCCAACATTTCCGTTTTCTAAAACTGATCCATCAGTATATATTTGTAACGAATTTTGAGAATACAAATGAATATACTCTTGTGCAATTGTTGCCAATAATAAAGGATTTTCTTTTTTAGAAATATCTCCATAATCCAAAATTATCTCCGGAGCTAAAAGAAGCCAAGGCGGATACGGGCTGCATGGAATAACACATGGTGAGGTTGTATCAATTGGTGTGGAGTCTGTTAAAGGAAATAAATATTCATTAATTGACATAAAAACACTTTTATTTTTAAATCCTTTGTTAATTTCAATATTTTCACCTAGCTCAATTGTTGTAGAATTTACAACTGATCTTGCCCGTGTAACATATTGTGCAGTTTGTAACCGGTTTTGGTCAAGAAATGGTAGTACTCCTGCTTCTTTATATGTTTTTGAAGTTGAAGACCACTGGGGTATGCCAAGAGCTATTTTTAAAGACATGGAATCAATGCTAGTCAACCTATTTAAAGCTGATTTTGATGCTGTAAAATATACTTCTTTGCCATAACTTAATATAGATCTAATAGTAGCAATAGCTATAGAGATCAAACATGAAGAGTTGTTTGCCCAAGGTTGTTTAGATAGCACTTTTAATAAACTTATTTTCTTTCTTGCTTTGTCAATTAAGTGTGTAATATGACAATTCCACAAAAGTTTATAATGGAAAACAATTCCAAGAAATTTAACAGATTTGCTTGGATAAACTTGGATATTGTTTACCTTGATTGATAAAAATGTATTACTATTAAAATCAATAGATTTGTTGGTAAATATCATAAAAACAGTTTTTTCTCCTGATAAACAGAATCCATTTTCAAACATATATTTTATAATAATATCAACCATATATTGATACTCCTTTAATATAAATTTTGTTCTTCTATTTTGTGTATGAAACTTACATGAAACAGTTTTCCATAAAGCAATATCGTCAGCAAAAAGTGATATTATGAAATCTTTAGAATCAATATTTTTCATATCATTAATCATTATAGAAAATAAAATAGGAGCTATAACACTTCCTTGTGGAACACCCATATTTATTGTTTTTGACTCTGATAATGAACCCTTAACGCGTACTTGAAAGGTTCTGTTTGATAAAAAGCTTTTAATAAACATATATAAATTACCTTTAACACCAATTTTTTTTAATTTCCACAATAACTTGAAGTGCCAAACTGAATCATATGCTCTATGTATATCAAAGAAAGTAGCTAAGACTGATTTTCGCTTAGCAAAGGCTTTTTTAATATGTGATGATAATCGAACAGAATGATCAGTTGTACTTCGACCTTTTCTAAATCCTGCTTGAAAAATTGGGAAAATATTTTTACTTTCACAATAATATTCTAAACGAAACTTTATCATCCTTTCATATAATTTAGCAAGATGAGGAGTTAATGAGATAGGTCGATAACTTTCAGGCTTTGATTTTGGTTTTCCATGTTTTAATATTGGTGTAATAGTAGCATGTTTCCATTCAGAAGGAATAGCTCCCTTTTCCCAACACATCTGGTAGAAATCTACAAGTTTTTGCATAAAATCAGTAGGAAAGTGTTCTACCATGATATATGAAATTGGATCAATGCCTGTAGATACTGTTAATTTACCAACACCTTTAATAGCTTGAAGTAATTCATTTAATGTTAATGGATGATTTATAGCAGAAGTATCAGTGACTATGTCATTATCATCAATATTCATTCACTGATCATTTATGAGGTCTCATGGGTATACGGAAAACCAAGCTTGGACTATATGTATCTGTAAACAAATGGCAAGCCACTGAAATGTATAATAATGGCATGCCATTAGTTAGTTAGTTATTCATTGCTTACAGGGTCCAGCGAACTGCAAAGAGCCGAATGAGGAATACAAAATCAAGACCTCAACTTTGCTGAAAGAGGACTCACCCCTGATCCGCATAAAACATCTGCTGAAACAACCCTAGTGGTAACACTGAAGGCACTCCACCAGCCAGTCACTTTACAAAAAAAGGCATCCCACGCAGGGGACGCTGAGGCTATACTCAAATTTATCGAACCCCCGTTTACAAAAAGCAAAATAGAATACAAACAGCATTATAAAATATCAACAAAACACATGCATATAAAATGCCTATATTGCCAAGTAATAACATCATAAGAAGCCCCAGTGACCATTTGGCAGAAAGCATCCAATATTCCCAAGGTGATTCAACAGACCTCACTGTCACAGGGCAGCCTGTGATGAAACCGGGTAGGAAGTGTGGGTGGAGGGTTAATGAGTTGGGGTAGTAACTGTGCGCTGTCGTATGTTTGGTTATGCGTGGAAAGCGTGATTTAGAACAGCAAGCTCGGCCAGCCAGTTTTTTGGAATGTGTTCACTGTAGGCAGAACACGTTTTGCAGAGTAACGGGGAAGACCTGTGGTCTTGTTGTCTCTGGGTATTTTGTTCTGGAAGTAAGGTTGGGACAGTTGTTAACGTAAATGATAACTGGTTCTAAAAGAAAACCTAGTGGGAATTGTTACGGTGGTAGTAGCAAGCTCAAGGAAGTGTAGAGCAAATAACTAAGTTTGTGTGTTGTGGTAGGTTAGTGTAGAGGTGGTCCACTAACAGGAATTACTACGCACTGGATACCTTACTTGGAGTACTGTGTAGGCAAGCAGTCGGAAGTTCGCTAGCTACAGGTACTTTACAATCGAGCCGTTGGGTAAGTGTGATGGTGACCTTCCTTTACTGTGCTAATGACCGATGGCCGGCTGTTGGGGTGTTGAACGATAGCTGTGCGTGAGGCTGGGGGAAGGATGGTTGCACTGAGGAGAGGAAGAGTGCGACTGAAGGAGGGAGAACGAGGGAGGAGAATGGGGGGTGAAGTGTGATGAAGGTAGGATGGAAGTGGTTGCTGTTGTTGTGGTTGCGGTTGTTTGAGATGGATAATGAGTTGATGGTTACATGTATTCATTTGCAGCATTGTTCATTTAATGCACTCATAATGTCATTTAGTTTTTGAATTATGTGTTTGATTACAAGTGACAATAATAGTAGTCAAGGGAAGTGAAGTGGACAGCAGTGGCGCCTCCTCAAGATGCAGGAATTAGTTAGTGTAGTAGGGGGGGAGAGTGTGAGGAGAGGGGGGGACAGAATCGGGTGGACTTGACATTAACAATACGGCAAGCATGTTGCAGGTTCGAAAGGTCGTCGTTCGAAAGCTCATCGTATGCATCAGTGCGACAACGACGACGACATCTGGTCGTGTGGACCCAACATCATCATCACCACCCGTTCGTCCACGTCCACGTTTATGAACATCCTCATTGTTCCACAACCCCACCTTTCCCGCGGTGATCGTGACGTCTGTGTACGGGACCTGGCCTCGACGTCACGGTGTAACCGACTGGAGGAGTCAGGCTGAGAGGCGTCGACGGTGGCAGAGCTGCCGCAACTACAGCGTCATCATCATCATCATCATCATCATCGTCAGCGGCGGGAGGGAGTGGCGACACCACTACGCCAGGGTTCAACAGCGACAGTCCGGTGACAACCACGAGGAGGGCAGATACTTTCACGGAGATATCAACAGGGACACCCTACTATCAGGTCGGCTTGTTCTTTGTTGTCCCCCTCTTGATACTCGACCCCCTCTGTGTTCGGACATTTGCATTGCACAGTCGTTAGCTAGACGTGGTTGATCAGCAACCCTCGTTCATCTGACATTCCATTTCATTGTTCATCGACCCATTGATTGTTCCATCACCATTTTTCTCGTTTCATGTGTAAATGTGGTATGTGTATGAGTGTGTGGTATGAATGAATAAATAGCTTGAAAGTTGTATATATATTCGTTGTGTTTTCATCACTTCGCGTCTGCGGGAAACTGTCATTCTTTCTGGGTTGTCTGCGTGTGGAAGTTGTCTGTTTGTGGCGTTTGCCCGGAGGGAGTCGTGGCGGTGACACTCACACACAAATGAGGAGTTTTGTCCCGGAAGAGTTTTTAAGAAAAAAGGTAGGTGACTGGTCTAGTGGCGAAGAAGATAGTATAGTAGATTGACAGAACAGAGTAGGAATGAAAAAGGACAAAGGAGAAAGACAGCGACAGTGGGAATTTAAAGCACAAAATTTTCAAAAAGTGGGAATACTATTTATACAGAAACCCCCGGCACCATCACGGGGGAGGGAAGGGGGGAGGCAGGCCATTCAAATGTATTTCCACACAATCAAACGCACAGCTGATAACCGGTATCTTCATAAGCGTTTATAATTTTCAGACAAACAGATGGAGAGACAGACATCTTTTAGATATTTTTTAAAAAAACACACACACACACAATTTAGGACTCATCCGGCTAAACTTTGAAAATGTTTGATTTGGGGGTGGGTACATAAGCTCACATCACTGCATTCACGTTGAGTCAAATACACCAAGCCAAAGGAAAACAAACAAGGCACCCACAAAGGTCGCTACCTCCGAGTCAGCACCGGCCACACTGATGGTGTGAAACTTGTTGCCGAGACGGAAGGTGTGAATGAAAGCCAGGTCGCCGTTGTGAACGATGAGGGTGTAGAAGTCGCTCTGTCCCTCCCTCTTCAACTCCAGCTTGAAGGACTGAGGCATGGGGAGTTGTTTCAGGTACTGCTCTTTAACAGGCTCTGGAAAATCTGTACACAATTTAACATTCAATCCAATTAGCCCACCTAAGCTCTAAATCCACTTACACGAATTTAAAACTGATTTGGGCAGTAAATTTTGTAAAACAACAAAAACAAAACAAAAGTGAGTTACATTTTATTATCATTGTGTACATTTCCAGCATTAATTGTTATAATTCACTCCACGAGCAATAGTATTTGTTTTTAAAAAAAAATCTATTTGTGAATTTGCTGACCAAGGCTACTCTAACAATGCGTAGCCGCTGCTATTTTTAGCTCTTGTTCGCACTCGCATATCTCTCAAATCTTGCTATTAATAGACAATTAAAGAAAACAATTTATTGATTTTATTCAAACGATAATTTTTGAAAGTGGTTGTTATTTCTCATAACCCGTCTAAAATGACAATTAGTGGTTCTGAGCAGAAGTTTTTCATTGACCAATGTTCTACTAACACCGTAAAATTTAATTTTAGCAACACAATAACGAAAGAATGAAACAACTAAGTTATCTCATTTAACAAAATCTGCACCTGACCTAAATACCTTCAAGAATCTTTTAGACAGAGATAGTACATGTAGCACTATGATGTATGAAGTCCTGACGAATAGTAGGCACAAGTTTGAGCAATGACGACAATTGTTTTAAAACGAGGTAACCTATAAAGGTCAATAGGCCTATTAGAAGTCGTACTAATGTACCTATACCTGTGGGTTTTAACAGTGTCTGTGATGATGAATGGAGTAATTATTAAATGGATTACTACGGCACGATAGTACCAAAGCGTCATTAGTACCATCACAAACGTGTGAAGCCTAGTAAAATTCACTTACTGAGATCCATGGCAAATTCCTGAAAGCCTTCCACAGAACCTGGCACCAGCTTCCATTTGCCACACAAAGCTTCCATCACCTCCATTTTGGAATATTAGATTTGTCAAATCTGAAATGTTAAAAAAAAACAACAATATTCATTAGTTATCAATAGATTCAATGTATCATCATCATCACCACATCACCATTATCACTATCATCATCTTTATCATCATCACCATCACCATACTGGTTTGGGTGGTGGTGCCAGCCCTTGTTGTTGGTGGCGGTTGAAGGTGAATGTGTTGTGTTTATTCGCGTGGGTGTGAGTGTGTGTGGGTGTGTGTATGCGTGTGTGTGTCTCTTTCTCGATCTTACTTGTTTTTAAACCTCGCTGTGATATGATGCACATTACTGATGACACACACGCAAACTCTCTCTCCCTCTACACACACACACACACACACACACACACGCTTCCCTCAAACTCCTCTCCGCCCCCTCCTACCTCTGGCTTCCACACAAATAAACTGCTTCAAGTTGCAACAGACATATAAACACTAAAAAAATCCATTGAAAAACGTTAACAATTATACCTTACCATACCCCCAGCAAAAACACCCCAAAAGTTAAAATTCTCTCTCTCTCTCTCTCTCTCTCTCTCTCTCTCTCTCTCTCTCTCTCTCTCTCTCTCTCTCTCTCTCTCTCTCTCTCATGCGCGCGCGCACACACACACACACACACACATCCCACCTCTCACACACACTTCATTCTCTCCACCCCCCCCTCACGCAACACTTAAGATGCCAATAAAATTGCAACATATCGCAAAATGTATAATAAACATACACAGAATTTTGTTTTAATTTACCATACCCTCAGCGCACGCGTGCACTCACACACACACACCCACACACACACACACCCACACACATAGCTATTAGAATTAAAACGCGCTCTCTTTCACACATACACACGTACACACACACAATGGACACACACACACACACACATCATCATCATATAGAAAAAAAAAGAGAAAACAAATATGGCCATTACCATAAACAATACTGTACTTCTACTTCTGCTAATGTAATCCTAAAAAAATATATACAGCGTACGCACATATAGACGTCTTCCCAGTAAGAATGTTGTAGTTGGAAAGGCGCTGATCATTATTCCATATCATTGGCTTGAAGGTCGCCCAAACGTCGAACAGTAGATTATAAGCCTCATAGGCGCTGCATTACTTGAGCATGTCGATGTGTTCGCTGCATAGTATGGTAGCGTAGGCTACACACACTAAGATCTTTCAACTGCAAGAAGAAAATTGTATAGTGGTGATCCAACAATGTTATTGCACAAAAGATGAAATTGTACACTGTAACTGAATCATGGACCTTTATTACTAATAAAGGTCCGTGAATTGAATAGTTCACTGCTTCAAACCCTATGCATAGGCCTACACTCGAATTTTACAGAACAAAACGAACTATATAGGTCTAGAACACTTACATCAACGCCTGTAAAGTCCTCTAAGTGGTGTTTCACCCGTCCCCTATACGCTTAATGTGTCCGGGGACGTAAATTTACTATAAAAAAAAATCAAAAAAAAAATCAACGCCAATCAGTCCCCTATTCGCTATTGTGACGTGGGACTTTAATTTATCTAAACGAATCAACGCCGTTTTGTACTAACAGATAATCAGCTTCTTTGCTGATCAACAGACCAAGGCAGTATTTTGGTTTTTTGTTTCAAGCACCCCTCCCCTATAGTCTACCCCGCTTGGCCCTAAGCCCAAAGCTCGGGTTAGGCCTATGCCAACAATGTATGTGTGTGTGCGTGTTTTGTGGTACAAACCTACAGCTCAGTGGATACAAGGCATCTATGCACATGCTTGCGCTTTGGTCTGGAGCAGAATGCATGGTAAGGCAGTATAAATATAAATTAGTGTTAATCTAATTTGTTCTTCTCCTTGCTTTGTAGGCAAGCATTTTGTGTGTGTATATGTGTGCGTGTGTGCGTGTGTGTGTGTGTGTTCCTCGCCAGCCAGTCTTTAAAGGGTCTAACCTTCACGCATTACAAGGTCACTGATTGTTCTTTTCAACTTTAAAGTGACTGTTGCTCCATAAAAAACAACCCCCCTTCCCTCTCCCCCCCTCCTTCCCCCAATGCGCACTACCTCTCTCACCCTCGACACCCACCCCACCCCCTAAAAAAACAACCTGTCTAAATTATGGTTTTGATATAAGTCGATAATTTTACACACGTTTACTTGTCTATTGATAGCACCAAGCTTTATTCTAAAAACAGTACCACAGCGATCGAACTGTGTATAGCGCACGCAGTTGTTCACCATGTGAGAGAGAGAGAGAGAGAGAGAGAGAGAGAGAGAGAGAGAGAGAGAGAGAGAGAGAGAGAGAGAGAGAGAGAGAGAGAGAGAGAGAGAGAGAGCAGAAATTGAAGTGTGACGTCTACACCCACCATTAGCTATATGGTAGCCGGAGACAACCATCCCCGGGAAGAGAGAGAGGGGGGGTGGGGGGAGGAGTAAATGATCTAAATCAACACTGAATCACCATAACAATCAGACGGCTAAGATGGACAGTAGAAAATGGCCACTTCAATCTTGCCAACTGTGGGATTCGAATCTGGGTATTCGGTGTGCCGCTCTACCACTGCGGAGGTGGGAGGGAGAGAGAGAAAGAGAGAGAGAGAATATAATATAATATAATATAATATAATATAATATAATATAATATAATATAATATAATATAATATAATATAATATAATCCTATCCTATCCTGTCCCGTAATCCGGAGGTCGTAGGGGCGCCACAGATGATCGCTTAACCAATATACTCCATCTTTCTCTGTCCTCAGCAGCCCTGATGGCTTCGCTCAGTATCAAACCAGTCCATTCTCGAATATTGTCCTCCCAACTCTTTTTCGGTCTCCCTCTTCTTCTACCTCCTTGCACTGTGCCTTGCAGAATAGTCTTTGCAAGGCCTGATGATCTGGTGACGTGGCCATACCATCGGAGTTTCCGTTTCTTCACCACTGTGAGCAGGTAATCGTGTTGTCCAATGGCTTGCGTGATGGTCTGTCGGACTTCGTCGTTAATATAATATGATATAATATAATATAATATAATATAATATAATATAATATAATATAATATAATATAATATAATATAATATAGGCTAACAATTTTATTTTTCAAGGGTAAAAGAATAAGCGCTGGATGCGCTTTTTTACATCTTGCCCTTGGGGCTTTAACAATAACTATTAAATACAACTCAGAGTTATAACATTCACATCATGGAACAATAACAAATGAACAAAGTCGGCATTAGATCAAATCATTTTCAAAGAATTTAAATCAAATTAATGTTGTTAATATCAATCAACAACATTAACAATTAATGTGTATTTAATTTTTAATGTGTTTTAGGAGACGTGTTCTAAATGATGTAAATGAGAGAGAGAGAGAGAGAGAGAGAGAGAGAGAGAGAGAGAGAGAGAGAGAGAGAGAGAGAGAGAGAGAAGAGAGAGAGAGAGAGAGAGAGAGAGAGAGAGAGAGAGAGAGAGAGAGAGAGAGAGAGAGAGAGAGAGAGAGAGCAAACTAACTCGATGAATTCATCCATCAATTAAAACAGAACCGCCGGTAAGTTTTGTAGCACGCTGATACCCCGCACTCAGTAGGCTGTTGTTTGTAGATTATAGTCCAACGACACTTTCGCATATAGGTGACTACTGGACCGATTTATACTGAAACCAGCGGGCCAGTTGTTGGTAAAGGGGAAAATAATATGATCACACGTTGACCAATCCGGGATTCGAACCAGCGACCTTTCGGTTACTAGCAAGACGCTCTTACCAACTGAGCTACCCGGCCCCTCTTCAGTAGGCACCACAGCTCGGGTGACTTCATAGGCGTCCGAACTGAACGTCACCCGACGATTTGTTGCGTGTTTCATAATCCCGGCCCTTGGAGCATGCGGGGTACACAAAGCTGTTTAGCACCCAAGAAATGGAACTGACGTCATGCAAGTCACTGACCTTCAGTTTAGCTGGCGGCTAGCGTGATTACAAGAGCCAAACATTATCTGCTATCCTCCGACCTTGTATGACCCGAGCAGTGTAAATTCGTACGTAACTCCCCCGTTTCGAATTTCTGAAATCGTACCTTGCGCTTAGAAATTATTTGCCTTGGTTCGGTTTGGCTTAGTCTGGTTTGGTATTGAAACCGACTTTTGATCCATGTATGAGCGAAATTGGGGTCGCGTTTTCAACGAAAACTCTCCAGCCGCGGTGCATCGCCACCTAGGGCAAGGAGGAACTAAGTGTCACCTCATTCTCGAACCTACGTTGACCAATTGCCACCAAAAAAAAACAAAAAACAACAACAACAACAACAACAAAACTAGCTGATTCAGCAAAGCAGCAAGAAAACCAGAGAAGAAGAAGAAGAAGAAGAAGAAGAAGAAGAAGAAGAAGAAGAAGAAAAAGACAAGAAGAACAAGAACGAAGAAAGAAAGAAAGAAAGAAAGAAAGATAGATAGATAGATAGATAGATAGATAGATAGATAGATAGATAGATAGATAGATAGATAGATAGATAGATAGAAAGGAATAAACAAAGAAGGAAAGAAAGAAAATAGGAATACAAAGAAAGAAAAGAAAAAACATAAAGAAATAAAGAAAATAAAGAAAAGGAAAAAAATAAAGAACAGAAAAGAAATCGTGAAAGAAAGAAAAAAAAAGAAATAAAAAGAACAGAAAGAAAAAAAAAGAAAGAAAAAAAAACAGAACAGAAAAGAAAGACCAAAAAAAAAATAAAAGAAAGAAAGAAAGAGAACAGAACAGAAAATAACAAAGAAAGAACAAGAAGAATATCACACCATGTAAAATGTTGAATTCACACCCTCTGAAAGGCGAGCACACTGAGGCCTATTTGTCGATTAACACAATACAAGCACCAAGGACAGACTTATATGTAATTTTTTTAATTCCACAGTCAAAAACGAACGGTGCCAGGATTTCGACTTTTGGTCTCCTTGTCTGAGTTTTACGTCGGCTCATCTGCAAACTGGTGTTTTCATGCACCGAGCAGGGCAGGTGTATTTCACCGTAATGTTTCCACGTGAGCGAGATGGGTCACCTCTATCGACGTAATAGGCCTACATAGGCCTACTATATAGTATAAGCACACTTATTGGATGCCAATTTTTTTGTATGCCTTTATTGCTTTTAAGTAAGTTATGATGTCACTGTGCCCCAACTCTAATCCTAACCCCTAGCCTGAAACCTACTTAGTCCTCTCCTTGTGAAGACATGATTTGTTTTGGTTGTCTTTTACTGGGATAAAGTTAGTTTAACAAAATTCTTAAATAGCGCCTTTCCAGCTCAAAGAACTGCTCAAGGCACAGGTCGAGAACGGGATTGATTGATTGATTGATTGATTGTTGCTTTAGGTCCAGCGGACTCTTCCGAGCCAAATCAGGACCGGACAACCCCCAATCCGCATAAAAGATCTGCCGAAACAACCCCAGTGGGAAAACTGAATGCCCTCCACCGGCCAGTCACCCCACAATAAAGACACCCCACGCAGGGGACGGCCGAGGCTTCACCCCAACTACTCGAACCCCCGGTTACAAAAACAAAATAGAATACAAACATCATTATAAATCATCAACAAAACACATACATATAAAATGCCTATAGTGCTAAATAATAACATCATAGGAAGCCCTAGTGACCATCCGGCAGAAAGCGTCCAACACTCCCAAGCTGATCCAACAGACCTCATACACAAACAAGGAGTCTTGTCCAGGAAGAGTTTTCAAGAAAAAAGGTAGGTCATTGATCTAGCGAAGAAGAAGATAGTATAGCAGAGTGATAGGACAGATCAGGAATGGGAAAGAGCAAATGAGGAAGACAGCGACAGTGGGAATTTAAAGCACTAAATTTCCAGAAAGTGGGGATACTATTTATACTGAAACCCCCGGCACTCCAACGGGGGTACTGTTGCCGCAGTGAATCAGTCATGCCTACAAAGGCAAGACAGGTTTTCAACTGGGGCTTTCACTTTTCCCTTTATAGGTTAGAACAATCTACAGTGGCAAGATTGCTCATGACCCCAAGGGGTATCGAGAACGGGATCCAACCCAAATCTGACCAAGGCGCCAACTTAATGCGTGATGCGCACCGTCTAACGCACCGGACTACTGAGCGATTGTGATTGATTGATTGATTGGGTAGATTAACGTCCCCGCACACAGCGATTGTGATCGACCAAGGGGCAATATATAGGACCTAGACTAGTGCTTGCTGGCTGGGTTGATGTAGATGCTGGCTCCTCGCTTGTTTAGAACACGAGCGTCAGGATCTTCAAAATTCATGCGTTGGAAAGTATTGCATGCGTGCCGAGAAGGCTTCGGATGAGAATATAAACTGAGGCGAAGGAGCAATCCGCTCCGAAGGGTACTGAACTTAACGTTTGCTTTTACTTACTCATCTATTCCGTGGGCAGTTTCAAATAAGCATGCACTGATGCAGGGTCAGATCTTGACTCGGATCGTTCTTGAAGAGTCCCTAGATCTTAGAACTCTCGGAAGACTCCATTTTGTTTCCTTCTTCTTTTCGTTCTGCTGACGTCACCAGTACTCAATGACGTAAACTGGCCTAAATTGAGGCCCATTTCGCAAAACAGGGCTGGCGTGCATGAACGAACTTAAAAGCCGACTTAGACTTAACGCTTCACTGAAACATGCTACTTAAGTCTAAGTCGGCTTTTAAGTTCGTTCATGCACGCCGGCCCAGAGTCGTCTGTTTAAAGAACTCCTGGCCAGTTGGACATTCCAAAATGATCCCAGCCTCAAACAAATTGTTCAAATAGGCCTACCCAGAAAGCATTTTCGCAGAAGATGGCCAACAAACTGGAGCGAGAAATAAAATCATTAGAAGGGCACTAAAAGACAAATGCTGTGAAATACTTATTCCCTCTCCCTCCCCCACTCGGGCCACTGTCCTGAAACATGCAGACATTCCAATCCAATGGGAAAAAAAGCTGTAATGATTGCACTGTGCCTTGCAGAATGGTCTTTGCAAGGCCTGATGATCTGGTGACGTGGCCATACCATCGGAGTTTCCGTTTCTTCACCACTGTGAGCAGGTCATCGTGTTGTCCAATAGCTTGTGTGATGGTCTGTCGGACTTCATCGTTAGTGATGTGTTGGGTATAGGAAATGCCCAGAAGTCTTCTGTAGCACCGATCATCTCCATGCTTTGTATTCTTCGTTGTAGATTTGCTGTGAGGGTCCATGCTTCGCAAGCATATAGGAAGATGGAGATGACAAGGTTGCGCAGCAGTCTCACTTTGGAATGTAGACTGATGGTCCTGTCTTTCCAAATGGGCTTCAACCTTGTCAGGGCAGCAGTTGTTTGTGCGATCCTGGAGAGGACTTCCTGTCGGGACCCATTGTCGGATACAATAGCTGCTAAATATTTGAAGCTATGCACTGTGTTGAGGGTTTGGTCTTGGACTTTGATGTCCGTGTTGATGCCATTGGTGTTGTTGGTCATCATTTTGGTCTTCTCTGCACTTATTTCCATTCCATAAGCTCTGGAGGTGGTGTCAAGCCTCTGTACCAGCTGTTCAAGTTCTTGTTCATCTCCAGCCAATCCATCAATGTCATCCGCAAAGCGAAGATTGGAGATTGCTCTACCCCCTATGCTGACTGTGCCTTCTTGATCTGCAAGAGCATCTGACATGATGCGCTCTAGGAAGATGTTGAAGAGTGTTGGAGAGAGTAGGCATCCTTGACGCACACCGATTGTTGATCTGAACCAGTTCCCGATGACGCTGTTATGGAGGACTGCACTGGTAGCCTTGTCATACAGGCTTTTGATGACTTCAATAATTTTAGGGCTGATGTTGTACACTTTCATTGTTGCCCATAGAGCTGCATGCCAGACTCGGTCAAACGCCTTCTTGAAGTCTATGAACACATGATATAGATGTTGTTGGTGCTGTAGGTATTTCTCACAGATTATTCTGAGGTTGAAAATCTGTTCATTGGTACTTCGCCCTGCTTTGAATCCTGCTTGTTCTTCAGCTATGATTTGTTCAGCTTGGGGTTTCAACCTGCTGAGTATTATTTTCAAGAGGACCTTGCTGGGATAGCTGATGAGGCTGATGGTGCGGTAATTTTCACACTCCTGAAGGTTACCTTTTTTGGGAAGAGTGATGACAAGCGACTGGGTCCATGGTGTAGGCCATTCCCCACTCTGCCAGATCTTGTTGTAGATGATGGTGAGGGCATCAATCATCGCTTCTCCTCCTGCTTGTAGCAGTTCCGCGGGTATGTTGTCCACTCCCGCTGACTTCCCTTTCTTTAGCGATTGCGCTGCTGCCTCAACTTCTTCCCTGAGAATTTGGAGGATTTCTTCTTCTTCTCTGTTCTCGGGACATGCTAGAACTGATGGGTCTCTATTTGGTCTATGGTTGTAAAGGTCAGAGCAGTACTCTGTCCATCTGTCCAAGACTTCTTGTTCTTCTGTAAGGCATATGCCAGACTTGCTTTGGATCGTGGAGAGGTTCAAAGGTTCAAGTGTATGTCAGAATAAAGGCGTTTCTACCTAGCCACACACACACACACACACACACACACACACTTAAACTCAAGCCCATACACGCGCATACTCAGGTATACTGACAACTCACACTTTTAAGACTGGGCTAAATCGCTACATTTCATATTTATAAACATAAATTCAACATTAACATTATAGTGGAGTTATAAGGTGGAAAATGCAAATGTTTCCCTAGTAACGAATGAACTGAAAATTACAATAATTAAATTATTTACTTTCAGTATTCTTTCACTCATCTTTGTGTCTTTATTCTTTTACCGATTCCAAACTAGTACTTTCAATTATTCATAGAGGGGAGAGGAGAGTGGAGAAAGAGAGTGAAAGGAGAAAGAGGGAGATTAACCATCTTGCCCATGTCGTAAGTTAAGATGAGCTTACTTCATTGCCAAAAGAATCATATACATAGGATTTTGTGTTGGTATTGCGATTTCAACTGAAAAAAGCACTGCAACTTTTTTTTTTCTCTTTTTTTGTTTATATCATCGACGATGATACGACGAAGCGCATCTTCAGTGTGAAGTTTTAACGTTGGGTGTCTCTAAATTACATGATCCCGTTTTTTTTTTTTTAAATCACAAAACAAATAAATTAAGCAATATATCGGCCTACTCAAAATGTCAGTTTTGTATCCCTGATCTGTATTTTGCCATCACACGGCAGTGGTCGGTACAACCACTTTCCTCGTGCTTGTTCAGTGAGATCGAGTTCACATATTCTCCCATAATGACACAGTGTACACTGCAGGCTAAATGAGTGTTTTTCTGAGTCATTCAGTCAGCGCCAGGCCAAGAGTGAACACCGCCGAGAGTAACAGCGACGACAGCCGTTCAGGACTTCAATGGAGGAAAATGTCGGTGTTGTAATTTCTTTTCTTAGTTATCATTTCTTAGTATTTTATGAAAATGGTGTGGTGTTGGTAAATGGTGTAGTGTTAGGGTAACTCTCCCTGTAAGGGTTGACATCAAAGTTCATTTAGAACTTCAGATGTTAGTTCTTACAAACCAGGAATAAAGGACCAGAGTAGGCCTCTCACTCCTCGGGTTCTTGATTCCTCCCGTTCCCCAGTAGTTAGAAGTCTGCTGAAGTCTGGCAGCGGGCAGTGGACAGATATATATCTGTGACAGGGGTAGGCGTCCTGGCCTCCACCAGTCGCTAATTCTGCCTGTACACTTTTCAGTAGATACCGAGGTCCACAGCACCGCAGAGGAAGGACAGCCAACCGATGACCGACTGCCGCTGCCGCCGAGGAGGGGACGGGAAGGGAGGGAGGAAGGGGAAAGGGTGGGGTGCGGGAGAGAGAGTCATCAATGTTTTGATTTCGCGTAAAGTAGGTGCACCTACTTTGAGAGCTCTACATTGATGTGGCTATGACTGAGGGAGTGAATACTTTGCTATGCTATATGCACCCACCAATGCTCTGTTCTAAGTTCCAGCACCACCAACGGGACCGACTGATGGCCAAGCCAAGGATGTTACCACCGCACCAACGGAGCTGAGGGCCAAGCCAAGGATGTTACCACCGCACCAACGGAGCTGAGGGCCGAGGCAAGGACGTCACCACCGGACCGATGGAGGTGAGGGCCAAGCCAAGGACGTCACCACCCGGGGACCATGGGGGAAGAGAACCAAGGAATGGAGACGCCAGTCAGAGAGAGAGGAGTGAGTGTTTGATTTTGTATAGCATTTTCTTCTTCTTCTTCTTCTTCTTCTTCTTCTTCTTCTTCTTCTCCGTCTCTCTGTCTCTGTCTCTGTCTCTCTGTCTCTGTCTCTCTCTCTGTCTCTGTCTCTCTCTCTGTCTCTCTCTCTGTCTCTCTCTGTCTCTCTCTCTCTCTCTCTCTCTCTCTCTCTCTCTCTCTCTCTCTCTCTCTCTCTCTGTGTGTGTGTGTGTGCGCTTCGTTCTTTTCTCTTCACATTAGCTTCCCTTTATCTTCGCTAAGAGGGATAAAAATACATCAAAGTACATGTTGTTCATCAGAGTGTGGTACTAATATATAAGTTATTCTATCATTCACCAAAGTGAGTTAGACATTGATACACAAATAACTATAAAGCATACATTCTGTATGCAATAGTTTAAAAATCTTAATGTTTTTCTTGTTCATTCTTAGTTTGTTTTTTTAAATAAAGAAGTCAGTCATTGCAGTTATTACACGATTGTTATTTTATGAATGGTTGAATCAGCCCCGATGCTTGAATCTTGATTAGTGTAACTCAGATTCGTTTATCCACGCAACCTGTTCACTCAGCTACAAGGCAGGAGTCGTCGTTTGAAGTTTTCCAACTTTATTCAGCATACATCAACAACTGCATACAAGAACGCTTTCCGAAAATCACTTCAAAGATCATCATCATCAAAAATCATCACAAATCTTTATCAATCACTTTTTTCACAAGTTAGTTAGTTAAATCGAGAAAAGGTTCGAACATTTCAGCATGACACAATAACACCCAATCAAAATAAAACTAGTCACCGGAACTATGCACTGTCTTACGTCATATAACCTTATTTAGGATAGAAGAATCTCTTAGCTATTACTAGATTTATCGCGAAGCTTCAGTCGATAGTAAACAAGTAATTCTAGAAAATTCTCAACAATATCGACCGACGAAAATTATCAACATTATGCAAAGCTTCCTCTAGCAACAACGCAAAATCAAATCAAAGGTAAATACTATCTGTTATTGCATGCTTTTCAAAACAAAATGATCGGATCTATCGTGCGCGTCTCAGACCTAGCAGCAGTTAAAAAGAATGACCAGAAAAAATGACAGTTACATAAGCAATAAATAATTTTTACAAAATTGTTTTCTTAATGAATTTAACTAATGAATTTAAGAACAACATTTTTTATGCTAACAACAGGTCCTAAAAGAACAACATTTAATGTAAGTTGTAATGTAAGTAAATAATTATATTTTCGTAAAACTGAGTTATTCTATTCTGTTAATTGTTGACACAGTATGTTAATTGTGACAGAATTAGATTCAAAGCACATTTTCTTGCCTCTCGTTTTGCACAGTCAAAAACCAGAATGTGATGTATCCAGCAGAAATTGACTTCTTTTCCATGTATAATCAAACTATGAAAAACGTGTTTGATCTCATAAAATATTTCAATTGCCAGTCCTTGCTATATTAGTAGAATTTAAAGCCTGTAAAGCAAAGTCCATACATACACATTACTATAGAAAACAGTAGGCAAGCTGCACTTTATGTAAAGCCATTGAAATAGCTATCAGTTATTCAGTAAAACATTATAACCTTTCCATAGAAATGATTATCATATTTTATCTTTCATGCTACAAATACCCCGCGACAAACTCTCATCTGCAGGCTGTCGATCCTTCTCAGTGTTTGGTCCTTCAACTTGGAACTCTCTTCCTCTCTCACTTCGAAGCTCTCCGAACATAGCCACTTTAAAGTCCAACTTGTCAGGATCATTTGTGTATCACAGGATCTTTTCTTTCGAAAACCGTGTTGGGCATCAGTAATGATGTTATTTTTTTTATTAAGATGGGCTGTGATATCTGATCTGACCATATGCACAAGCAGTTTAAAGCAAATGAAGGTTAGAGAGATGGGTAGGTAGTTGACGGTTTGGCTTTGATCGTCCTTTTTGAAGACGGGGTGGACATTTGCGTGCTTCCAGTCTTCATTTAAATTTATGCGATTATGGGTGGTTACCATATTGAATGTTTTGATACAAAACTAAAAAAAAACTATTATTATCAGAATTTTTATTTATATATATATATATATTTTTTTTTTAACCGTTAGCAACCGTTTTATGATTTTACACTTCTGAAACAGATCTCGTAAGCTGCTATGTTAGTAACCCTACGTGGGACGAACACGTGATTTAGGTACGATACTTTAAAGGACAACCACTGTTCGGGTACTCCGGTTTCCTCCCTCCCTTCAAATAATGGTTACAAGGCATGCAGTCAATTTAAAATGTCAAAACTAAGAATTTTCTTTTCTGACTTCTGTAATAGCGATCTCTTTAGATCGCCGCGCTTTGTGTTCGATTTAAGAAAAAGTGCGTGATCGCGTCCTGTATTATTATTAGTAGTAGTAGTATTAGTAGTAGTATTAGTAGTAGTAGTAGTAGTAGTAGTAGTAGTAGTAGTTAGTAGTAGTAGTAGTAGTAGTAGTAGTAGTAGAAGTAGTAGTACAAGTAGGCTTCTAGTGCGTCTTGCTCTTTTAGGAAACTCAATATCATTTGTAAAATTGTCTACAGTTTTTGATCTTACGATATATTTGGTGCACGCTAATATCCTATATTAATGTAATGGTAGTACGCCTGCTGTTTAAAAGCGTCTATTTTCCAAGCGTGTATAGGAACTCCCAAGAGCAAATGTGACTTTACTGTATAAAGTATTATACATTTTCAAGATGTCACTTTCAAGCAAAAAATTACTTGTGAATGTCCATAATTTTGCGAGAACTGATTCGCACATGCTATGTGAATCAGACTTCGTATCTTTACCACAATCTGCTTGCTAATTATTTAAATAAAAATGTACATTTTTAAAACTGATTTTTTGCAGTAACTATTAAATGTTTCTTTCAACAGCTAATACAAAGAGCATGTTCTAGAATATGACAAAGGATTTTACGCCATAAGATGATGGCTTGAGTTTTATATTGCTCAAATGTACAACTATTGAAAGCGATCGTTATTCTTATTTGTATGTTTTGCTAATTGAAATGTGGTTTTTTTTTTGACAGCAAGACCAGACAGGACATCAGTGCAGAGGAGGATCTCACCGAAGGACAGGACCCCAACGCAGGACAGGACACCACCGCAGGACAGAACATTACCGCAAGACAGGACACCAGGGCACAACCGCAGGACAGGACACCATCGCAGGATAGGATCCCAGAACCGAGGACCAGCAGGAGCAGACGACGAGGAATCAACGACAGAGGTGGCCACCTCAAAAGACATTTTTATTGTGGGTGCACATGTGTGTGTTTAGTGAAATTGTACAGTATTGCAATGCAATTTAGCAGGAATTGAAATCTTCGTGGATTTAGCAGCTGTCCATGCTGGCATTGCAGCAGCTACCAGGAGAGGCAAGCGACATAATACAATGCACCTGTTGACTTGCCGGCGGCACTCGCTGCGGGCTCTGTCTGGATATTACTAACTCAAGTTTTGAATAGCTAGAGCAATAGATCTTGCTAGTTAGCGTGGACCGTGTGCGTCTACAGTGCCACGAATGCGTTGAGCACTGGGAAAAAATTGATCAAGGTCACATTTAGAAAATGATTCAAGGTCAGAGTTAAAAATGTCGAAAAGCAAAGGCTTTGTGGCGACACAACCCAGCCAGTGCAACACCACATAACTGGCAGCTGCATAAAGAACAGCAGCTACAAGGCATAAGCTGTTGAAGACTGAGGGGAAGGGTTATGTTGTCGTTCTATCGGGGAAATGTTTCTGTGGGGAAACGAGAAAATGTGGTTGTGGACATTTTTGTCATGGGGGAAAGGAACAATGGATGTGGAGTGGAAGTTTGTGGCGAGCAGTCAAAATGTAAATAAACATGAGGCGACCGATGTCTCTTTTTCTTTGAATAAGTTAGAAAGTAAAGTGTAACATGAGACAACGAACCGACTGGTGAGGCAGTCGGGACAGATGTCTTATTTTCCTTTTTGGTAGAGATTTAAAAAAAAAAAGAATGGAAAATGAACATGAGACTGCAACCTGGTTCCGTCTCTGTCCCTCTTTCCATTTTTGACATTTGTTAGCTCTGCTTGCCCAGACTCTGCTCTCCAACAGCTGCTCCTTACTTTGTGATAATAATGGTCACATCTGCATGATCCGCCCTGGTAGAATTGCAGTGTGGTCAGTTCCTGATGTTGGAGACGGTCCATGCCTTGTCAAAAAATCCACCTCATCAGCCCTGAGGCTGGAGGGGGGAAATGGCTCAAGGTCACATTTAAATATGGATCGAGGTCACATTTAAAAATGGATCGAGGTCACATTTAAAAATGGATCGAGGTCATATTTTTAGAAAATGGTTCAAGGTCACATTTAGAAAATGTCTTAGTCAAAGAACAGGCTTTGAGAGACGTATAGCAAGCCAGTCGCGAAATCGCATAAATGGCAGCTGCATAAAGAACAGCAGCTACAAGGTGTTGTAAGCTGCTGAAGGTTGAGAGGAAGGGTCATGTTGTGGTTCTATGGGGAAAATGTTTCTATGGAGAAACAGTGTGGTTGTGGACATTAGTATCCCGGGGAAAAGGGACAATGGATGTAGAGTGGAAGTTTGTGGCGAGCAGTTAAAATGTAAATAAACATGAGACGAACAATGTCTCTTTCTTTTGATAGGATAGAAAGTAAACTGTAACATGAGACTACGAACCGACTGGTGAGGCAGTCGGGACAAATGTCTTTTCTTTTTTGTTAAGGATAACAATAATGGGAAATGAACATGAGACTTCAACCAGGTTGTGTCTCCCTCTTTCTCTTTGACATTTGTTAGCTCTGCTTGCCCAGACTCTGCACTCCAACAGCTGTCTCTTGCTTTGTGATAATAATGGTCCACCTCTACATGATCCGCCCTGATGGAATTGCAGTGTGGTCAGTTTCTGAGACTGGAGACTTTGCACACCTTGTAAAAAATTCCACCTTTCCAGCACTGAGGCTGGAAAAAAACACCGCGAAAAAGATAGCGAAATTGTATCAAGGTCAAAACCACGGAAAAGGAAGGGGCGATGGGGAAAAACGCGCCAGTCATTGTTTATTAGCAAGGTCCAAGTACTCTAGTGTTTTGAAATCAAAGTTAGTTTTGTCTAGGTTAGGTCAGTAGTGGTTGTCTTTAGCAAATTGATGGTTGCTCTGTGTTGTATTGTTTCCTGCTCTGAATTGCTATGTCAATGTTGGTGTGCTGTTGTTGGGTTCAGGTTGACTTTCAATTGTTGTTAATGTTGCATGTGCAATATTTTAGTTGTAACCATATACAAAATATGTAAAGTTTAAAACAGCTATGTAAATAAATTGATGATGATAAAAATAATACTTTTAATAATAATAATAATAATAATAATAATAATAATAATAATAATAATAAAATGTAATTTAAATAAATAAATACATAAATAAATAAAATCAACTAAAATAAAATAAATAAAAATTGGAAAATGAAGTGGAATTGGGGTTTTATAAAAGCTGTGAATATTGTAATTGTACTAACAATGTGTATGAGAAATGCCATTTATGCATTGAATTTTGTTGAATATCTTTGGAAAAGGAAGTTGGGCAATTAATACAACAAATAATAATTGTACTCATGTCTTGTAAGTAAAGTTTAATGTATGCTTCAAATTTTGTTGCATGCATTTAATATTAAAAAATAAATTTAAAAAGTAAATTAAAGAAATGTTACTGTACAAAATTCACAAGGAAAAGGATGGGGAGTTGGGGATTAGAACAACAATGTTAATATTGTAAAATAACTGAAGACTGTAATGTAAAATGTACTTTTTGCATTGAATTGTGATGCACACTTATGAACAATGTACATGTTTTTTTTTCAAAGATAAAGTGGAAAAGGATGGGGTGTTGGGGTCCAAATTACCAGTAAACACTGTAATTTTATTAAAGATTTTAATCGAAAATGTAATTTATGCCGGGAATTTTGCTGAATATCTTTTCTATGAATACAGGTTTATTTCAATGAGAAATTGTTTAGATATGTAAAGTGTAATGCCTGCAGTGAATGGTGCTGCATACATTTAATGTGAGAAAATAAAACAAAAAGTTGAAAATAAAATTTTAAAAGAAAACAATGTTTAAAAAAATACAGTAATAATTGTTACAAATGTAAAACAAAAAGGAAAAGGACGGGGAGTTGGGGATTAAAACAACAATTTAAATGTTGTAATAGAACTGAAGACTGTTTATGTAAAATGTAATGTATGCATTAAAATGTGATGCATACTTCTGAACTATGTACATGATTATTTCAAAGAGAAAGTGGAAAAGGATGGTTTAACAGGGGTTTAAAAAGAAAACCTGTATATACTGTAATTTTTACTAAAGATTTTAATGGAAAATGTAATTTCTGCCGTGGATTTTGCTGAATATCATTTCTATGTGTAAAAGTTTATTTGAAAGAGAAATTGGAAAAGAAAGGGAAATTGACAAAATAATACAAAATACCATAATTGTACTCTTGTCTATGTACAGTGTAATGCTTGCAGTGAATTGTGTTGTATACATTTAATGTGAGAAAATAAAATAAAAAGGATGCAAATGGATTAAAAATACAAGAATAATTTTTAAAATGTCAAACAAAAAGGAAAAGGTAGGGGAGTTGGGGATTAAAACAACAATTTAAATGTTGTAATAGAACTGAAGACTGTTTATGTAAAATGTAATGTATGCATTAAAATGTGATGCATACTTCTGAACTATGTACATGTTTATCTCAAAGAAAAAGTGTAAGAGTCCGCTGGACCTAAGCAACAATCAATCAATCAATCAAAGAAAAAGTGGAAAAGGATGAAAAAGGGTTTGAAAAAACCTGTATACACTGTAATTTTACTAAAGATTTTAATGGAAAATGTAATTTCTGCCGTGGATTTTGCTGAATATCATTTCTATGTGTAAAAGTTTATTTGATAGAGAAATTGGAAAAGAAAGGGAAATTGACAAAATAATACAAAATACCATAATTGCATGTACTCTTGTCTATGTAAAGTGTAATGCTTGCAATGAATTGTGTTGAATACATTTAATGTAAGAAAATAAAATAAAAAGGAAGAAAATACAATAAAAGGAAGAAAAAGTTTAAAAACAAAATACAGTTATAATTGTTTAAAATGTAAAACAAAAAGGAAAAGCAAGGGGAGTTGGGGATTAAGACAATGTAAATGTTGTAAAAGAAATGAAGACTGTTATGTAAAATGTCATTTATTCATTAAATTGAATTTACATGTGTTTCTCAAAAACAAAAAGTTAAACAGTATGGAAGAGAGTTGAAGATAAAAAAACAACTGTAAATATTGTTATTGTACTACATATTTTTTATGGACAATGTAATATATGCATTTAAGATAAGATAAGATAAGAATATTTATTTACCAAGTAAAAAACGTTACAAGGATTTTGGTGTGGCATGGCGACAGTGAAATACATCCTTTCTTGCACAGTAATTCATCGTGTCATACACTTCATTGGCCTATAACATGTATACAGGACTAAAGGATAGGTAAACACAGTAACATACATCACTCATCAGTCATATAAAGTTATGGAGTAAAACACACCTTGCAGGTAAAACAAAATACAGCATTAAAACAATTTAACAGCATTAAATAAAATGAGAATTATTAAGAATGTTAGGCTTCACATCCAAATCTACACACACAACACACCACACACACACACACGCGCACACACACACACACACACACAGCATAGCATACTCGTACTCCTATTTCACAAAGGTACAAATCAAGCAATGGTTGTGAGTTTTCGGTTTATACAGATCATTCCATGTTTGGTGATGTACTGAGGACAGCGTCAGGGAAGAAACTGTTTCTGAATCGAGAAGTTCTGGCTCTTAAAGCGCGGAACCGACGGCCAGAGGGCAGAAGCTCCTCCTTCTCCTCCTCATCGTCGTCGTCATCATGGTCTCCATCATCGTCACCCATTCCAAAAAGAATTATTGAAATAAGGAAGACGAGCTAACGCACCTTTGGGAAGTATCGTATGCGGGTATTCTCCCATTGTACTGTTTTGATTGATTGATTGATTTGGTAGATTACCGTCCCCGGACACAGTAGCATATAGGGGACTTATTGTACTGTACAAGTAATAGCCCTGGCTTGTGGAGGAAGGGAAGTAACTCGTGGTCCAATTCTAATGCCAAACGCACTTTAGACCTAACTCTTCGTCCTTGATCTCGTTCTCCTTCTTTACCTCCATCTTCATTTTCCTCTTTTGCTGTGAATACTTTGTCTCAGTCTTACTTTTCACCTACGTTCTTGCCACCTAGTACGGCTCTCTTAGTCATAAAAATATTAATAATGTGAGCATTTGTATGGACTGGTTTGACACTGAGGGAAGCCATCAGGGCTGCTGAGGACAGAGAAAGATGGAGTATGCTGGTTAAACGATCATCTGTGGTGCCCCTACGACCTTCGGGTTACGGGACAGGATATGATAGGATAGGGATAGGAGCATTTGTATAGCGCTGTACAACTTCTGGTTAAGGAAGTGCTCACTGCTCTTGACAAGGCATGGGAGGTGAGGGGGAGACGATCAACCCTAGCCACAATTGTAAAGGAAAAAAACAAGCAAACAACAATATGCACAAAACTTATTCACACAGTAAAATACATTTACAAACACAGTCACACACACGCACACCCCCCCCCACACGCACACACAGAGAAACAAAATCAAAAACGTTTTTAACGAGTAACATCTTGAATAATTATGGACAATAAAAATGTACGAAATAAATACTAGCACTAAATATTTATCGACATATTAAAAAAAAAAGCAGCCAATTAAAAGCATTTAAAACATACATTTGAAATATACTGAAAGAAAATCAAATACATTAAAAAAAAAAAAAAAAGTAAAATCAATTTAAGCAAAGTCGCCAATGATTTATTGAAGAACTCTATCTCCCTCTCACTCATCCTCTACCCCCATATCTCTCTGTCACACACACACACACACACACACACACACGCACACACACACCCATACACACGCACACACACACACACACCCACACACACACACACACAATATTACATAGTTTACATTAGTATTGTGTTGTATTATATTGTATGGCACAAGTTCAGTTATTTAAGTTCATGTCTGTTCACACGTTAGACAACAGCAAACAAACACACAAAAATAACAATAAATTAAAACGTAAACTCTATCAACTGGTGATTTTAAAATAGCCCTAACAATTTCAACAACCGACCGTCCTCTGAGTTGTGCGGAAATTTCACTACAAAGACAAAACAAATTCATTCGTGAATAATCGAGAAACGACAGAGTTGTTGTTCCTTTGATAAACAATTATTGATAAGTGTTGGTTGGTATTACAAACAATCCTTTGTGCGGAGGACTATCTTGCGCAAAAAATTATATTAAAGAGAAAACGTCTTTTGAGGACAAACCATAGACAGATTTCTTTCTCGCTGATGAAACGATTCACGATTTTCTTTTACAAAAGAGCTAGTGTAGCGCGTGCGCGAGCGCGCGCACACACACCCACACACCTACACACACACACCCATACACACTCACACACACACGTACACACACACACCCACACCCACTCACACACACACACACACACCCATACACACACACACATACCAATAGCACCAATTATGAAGCATGGAAAGTCTACAGCCAAATTATAAATCATTTAATATAGCTTTTGAACAGATACTTCTTGAGAGCTCTTTTGAATGATGCAGACACCAGACGACCCAGCGTACCACGTATGATGCAGTGTCCACAGTGTGGACGCAGAAAAAGAAAATGTGCGACGGCCAAAGATTTTGTGTGAGTTTGTGCTAAGCAAGCGGTTATGAAAAGAAGAGCGGAGAGTCCAAGTTGGTTTATAAACTGCTAAATGATCATTGAAATATGATGATGATGAGCCGGTGAAGAAATTGAAGCACAACCCAGTTTATAGTCAATGCGTGATTTAACGGGTAGCCAGTGAACGTTGACGAGAAGAGGAGTAATGCAATCACGTTTTCGGGCTTTCACAACCAGACGGGCTGCAGAGTGGTACACTGTCTGTAGTTTTTGAATCAGGTCGAGAAGAGCACCAGCAAGAAGACTCAAGAGCATTACAGTAATCTAGGTTGGACAGGGCAAAGGCACAGACAAGTGTATTGGTAGTTTGAACTGAACATACTGACACATGGAACTAATCCAGTGATTTTTAAAATAGGCTGCTCTGCAGATGTTTGATGCAGTATTACAGGTTACTGTGTAACCTTCTGTCGTTCAGCAGGGAGAGAGCGCCACCGACCACAGTGAAACTTCCGGTGACCAAGACTTGCACGTGTGTAACTTCGTCATCCGCAGCTCTCTTTCGTTTAGGTCCCGAGACACCCGCATCTTCCGGTTCCCTGGATCTAAATAACATTACAAATCAATGGACACAAATATAAATATCAATAACAGACAAACTTACCCACCATCCACTCACCCACAAAAGCCACTCACACGCACAACACGCCTGAAATCCCTCTCACGCTCCTCCTATCACCACCTTCCTCCCATCCCGCATCCTCACACACACACACACACACACACACACACACACACACACACACACACACACACACACACACACACACACACACACACACATACAGGAGTTGACCCCGTTAAGCGGTCTTTAACAATTTTCCATCATTACGCTGCCGGTATATATCTGGCTACTGAACAGCTCTATGAACTCCAAATTATTCCAAATTATGGAATTTGCTTCTTTTTTGCATTCTAAGAGCTGTGGTATATAAATTATTTCTCTAAAGCAACAAACATGGAAGTGTGATTTCTTACCATCATTGTGCAGCCATTGTGTGTGACCTCTTTGGCACTAACATTATGTGGTCATTGTGTGTAAGCTCATCTGTATCAACATTATGTGGTCATTGTGTGTAAGCTCATCCGCATCAACATTATGTGGTCATTGTGGGTAAACTCATGTGTACCATCATTATGTGATCATTTTGTGTATGCTCATTTGTACTAACTTTATGCGGTCATTGTGTACCATCATTAAGTAGTCATGGTGTGTAAACTCTTATGTACCATCATTATGTAGTCATTGTTGGTAAGCTCATCTGTACCATTATTGTGTAGTTAATTTGTGTAAACTCTTATGCATTATTACCAGGTGGTCTGCAGGTGTACCATCATACTTATAAAGATGTTACATTCTAAAATCACATAATTTGTAAACTGATTTCAAATACATTGACTTGAAATCTTCAAAAAGACTTTATTGTAAATCTTTAGTGGATTTTAGTTAACTAGCAGTAGAACATGTTAAAGACATTTGTATTATGATGCTGAGAATATGAATAAACTTTACTTGACTCACTATGAAAACTGCTTTGAAGTTTGATGCAGAATGCGCTTTAAAAAAACCTTATGTAATCGTAACTGAGTTGAGCAACAGAATGAGAAAAAGATAGAGAAAAAGAAAACACAAATCTGTCAAATGGCTTCAGTATAAATGTATTCAAACTGTAATATATATTTTAATGTTCAAACAACTGGTAGCGTGCAGGACTATGGACAATACATAAACATGTGTGGTTTGCAGACAGTGGCAATGGGTGAGCTGGCATCTCAAAGATAGAAAATCACACTGGTTTTGTTTGGTTTCATATTTATCAATATTATAACAAATCAATTAGTTAGTTAGTCATTGTTTATAGGGTCTAGCGGACTGATAAAAGCCGAATCAGGACCACAACTCAGTTGAAAGAGGGCTCACTCCCAATCCATATAAAAGATCTGCTGAAACAACCCTAAAAGGGGCCGGGTAGCTCAGTTGGTAAGAGCGTCTTGCTAGTAACCGAAAGGTCGCTGGTTCGAATCCCGGATTGGTCAACGTGTGATCATATTATTTTCCCCTTTACCAACAACTGGCCCGCTGGTGTCAGTATAAATCGGTCCAGTAGTCACCTATATGCGAAAGTGTCGTGTGACTATAATCTACAAACAAACAACCCTAACAGTAACACTGAAGGCACTCCACCAGCCGGTCACTTTTACAATAAAGGCATCCCATGCAGGGGACGCTGAGGCTATACTCTTAATTTGTCGAACCCCCGTTTAAAAAATTGGAATAAAAACATGATAAAATATTAAAACAAAACACATACATATTAAATGCCTACATTGCTAAATAATATCATAGAAAGCCCTAGGGTCCATTTGGCAGAGAGCGTCCAATATCCCCAAGCTGACCCAATACACAAAAGAGGAGTTTTGGGAGAGTTTTCAAGAAAAAAGGTAGATGACTGGTCTAGCGAAGAAGATAGTAGAGCTATAGAACAGAGTATGAATACGAAAGAACAAAGAAGAAAGACTGCTACAGTGGGAATTTAAACTACAGCACTTCATTTTCAGAAAGTGAGGATGCTATTCATACAGAAACCCCCGGCAACTCCACGGTGGTGTTACTTCCAACACACAAAAAAAATAATAAATAATCAGTCAACTAACAAGAAAATCATCCAAATGTAACCAAAAAATGTGTTTTTTAATTTAAAAAAGCACATATTTAACTACAAAAAACAAAAACAAAAAAGTGGGGAAAAAAACCTACAACAACACTAATTAAAAAACATAAAAGTCAATAAATTGCACATTTTGCAGACATCTTTACATACGCACGGAACGCACATTCATCACTCAGACATGCAAAGTCACTATTACTAGAAGATGGAAAGGGAATCTAATTTTACTTTTGAAATGTTTAGATTGACTGCATCCAATATTTTTATTGAAGGGAGCGAGGAAACCAGAGTACCCAGAGAAAACCAACAGTGACCTGAAAAGCCTCGTACCTACAAGTCGCACAAGTTCATCCCTTGATATTTGATATTCGAGCTTCGATATTTTTATTTACACTGCCCAAGCACGAACATCGACATATTGATTGATTGATTTATTGTTGCTTTAGGTCCAGCGGACTCTTCCGAGCCAAATCAGGACCGGACAACCCCCGATCCGCATAAAATATCTGCTGAAACAACCCCAGTGGGAAAATTGAATGCCCTCCACCGGCCAGTCACTTTACAATAAAGACATCCCACGCGGGGGACGGCTGAGGGTTGACCTCAACTACGCGAACCCCCGGTTACAAAAACAAAATAGAATACAAACATCATTATAAATCATCAACAAAACACATACATATAAAATGCCTATAGTGCTAAATAGTACAATCATAGGAAGCCCTAGTGACCACCCGGCAGAAAGCGTCCAACACTCCCAAGCTGATCCAACAGACCTCATACACAAACAAGGAGTCTTGTCCAGGAAGAGTTTTCAAGAAAAACGGTAGGTCATTGATCTAACGAAGAAGAAGATAGTATAGCAGAGTGAAGGACAGAGCAGGAATGGGAAAGAGTAAATGAGGAAGACAGCGACAGTGGGAATTTAAAGCACTAAATTTCCATAAAGTGGGGATACTATTTATACTGAAAACCCCCGGCACTCCAACGGGGGTACTGTTGCCGCAGTGAATCTGTCTTGCCTATAAAGGAAAGACAGGTTTTCAACTGTGGCTTTCACTTTTCCCTTTATAGGTTTGAACAATCTACAGTGGCAAGATTGCTCATGACCCCAAGGGGTAACATCGACATAAGAGATTCGGCTATTAATTTGCATAACTTTGTGTAACATAAAATTAATATGGGTGCTTGGGCTGTGTCAATAACGAATGGTGGTTTAATTGAATGAATGATAATGGTAGTGTTTCGGCTTGCGGATCGGAAGGTCCCGGGTTCGAGCCCTGGCCGGGCCATTGTGTTGTGTCCCTGGGAAAGACACTTTACTCCTGTTTTCCTACTCCTTCGGATAAGAGTATAAACCGAGGTCTAGTCTGTGTCGCATACATTCCATCATAACGGACTTTAAAGATCCTGACGCTCATGTCCTAGACGGGTGAGTGCCGGTGACAAGAAAACACCCAGCATGCACCTAGGTCCTTCTTTCCCATCCCTGGCTGCCCAGGATTGTGCTCAGTTGTCCGGGCGTCAGACCATGCGCCCAAAGGCTGCGGGTGGGCGTCTCGGGCGGCTTGAGTTAGATCCTGTATCGGCCAGCGCCTTGAGCAGCTCTTGAGCTGGAAAAGCGCTATATAAGAACGATTAAATAATAATAAATAATAAATAAGTACATCAATGTCTTATCAATTTCCTGAAAACCTGTAGCAGACTACTTAGTAAACAGGGCAACATACAAACCATTGTTTCAAAGTGCTGCAGTCACACAGAGCTGTGCATGGTATCTACTATGATTGCTAAAGGATGCTCTAAAATAAAATAGAAAGATCATTCAAACACTGAACCATTTCACTATAAGTATTTAAGGCACTGTTCGGGATGCATATTTGCAGACAATAGGACAGAGCTGCTCAAAGTGCTGGCCGATACAGGATCTAGCCAAAGCGGCCCAAGACGCCAACCTGCAACCTCTGGGCGCATAGTCTGATGCTCAACCTGCAACCTCTGGACATATAGTCTGACTCTCAAACGACTGAGCACAATCCTGGACGATGGGGTATTGGACCTAGTTCAGTGCAAAGTGTATTTGGGTAGCTGGCGCTTGCCCAGCTAGAACATGAGCGTCAAGATCTTTAAAGTCCGTGCAATGGAATGCATGCATGCAGACTTGATCTCAGTTTATACTCTCATCTGAAATACTAAAGAAATGTTAACCTTTCCAATTGCCCACTGCATGCTTACCTAAACTAAACACTTCAAAATACATGTATAATCGATTTTTTTCACGCGCACCCATTTGTCTTAATTATGTTCATGGCATTGTACATGTGCCCTTGACCCATCCAGCTAACACGAAATTTCTATTACCAATCATATTTGGCACTCACCCTAAGACAAACATACATTTAATTTTGATCTTTAACGATTCTTACATCTCATGAAAACTGACAGTGGACGCATCAAAATATTGATTACACCTCATCAATAAAGATCATGCATAGTCCATATCGCCATTTCCATTTGTTTGGTCACTGCTCCCTCTAAACATGACTCAGCACACTATTCAATTTCAACAAGTTAGATTGTCAGAATTTTTTAGCAACAATTTATTCACGGACTAGAGAAAGCAGTACCAGCACAATTTGTGTCCCCAACGATTCATGCTTTCAGTCACATACTGTCCTGTACAACGAGACGGAAATACTGTAGAATTACAGAAGGAAAGAACACTGAACGTTTACATTACATTACATAATTGTTGCTTTAGGTCCAGCGGACTCTTCTGAGCCAAATCAGGACCGGACAACCCCCAATCCGCATAAAAAAGGATCTGCTGAAATAACCCTAGTGGGAAAACTGAATGCCCCCCCACCAGCCAGTCACTTTACAATAAAGACATCCCACGCAGGGGACGGCTGAGGCTTCACCCCAACTTATCGAACCCCCGTTTACAAAAACAAAATAGAATACAAACATTATAAATTATCAACAAAAAACATACATATAAAATGCCTACATTGCTAAATAATAACATCATAGGAAGCCCTAGTGACCACCTGGCAGAAAGCGTCCAATATTCCCAAGCTGATCCAACAGACCTCATACACAATTGATTGATTGATTGATTGTTGCTTTAGGTCCAGCGGACTCCTCCGAGCCAAATCAGGACCGGACAACCCCCGATCCGCATAAAAGATCTGCTGAAACAACCCTAATGGGAAAATTAAATGGCCTCCACCGGCCAGTCACTTTACAATAAAGACATCCCACGCAGGGGACGGCTGAGGCTTTACCCCAACTACTCGAACCCCCGGTTACAAAAACAAAATAGAATACAAACATCATTATAAATTATCAACAAAACATATACATATAAAATGCCTATATTGCTAAATACTAACATCATAGGAAGCCCTAGTGACCACCCGGCAGAAAGCTGATCCAACAGACCTCATACACAAACAAGGAGTCTTGTCCAGGAAGAGTTTTCAAGAAAAAATGTAGGTCATTGATCTAGCGAAGAAGAAGATAGTATAGCAGAGTGATAGGACAGAGCAGGAAAGGGAAAGAGTAAATGAGGAAGACAGCGACAGTGGGAATTTTCACTTCCAGACACAGGGTCATAGCATCTTGGACATGAGAGTGACAGTTATCGAGCAGCTGAGGTCTGCAGATGTAGCCAAAAGGAGACAGAGGGAGAGGTTCTGGAGACACAAACTCAAGACCAACTATCCAGACGGACTGAATGTTTGGGATTGATCGATGTTTGGGGCTTTTTGGAGCCAGGGGGCAGGGTTTGTATCAGGAGGTTCTGGAGACACTGCGGCGGAGATGCGCACCACAACTGGGGAGACACATGCGGACCCCACTGCAACAACGAGACAAATGACAGGGGTCTGAGGCTATTGGAGTTTGCCAGATACAACAATCTGGTACTGGCAAACACGCTTGGTCTCCACAAAAAATCCAGACGATGGACATGGCACAGTCCCGGCGGGGAACATCACAACCAGATCGACTACATCATGGTCAAGAAACGCTTCAGATCAAGCATCAACATTGGCAGGACACGCACTTTTCCAGGAGCAGACATTGGAAGTGACCACGATCTCGTGATGATGTCTTTCCGGCTCCATTTGAAGAGAGTAAATACAGCAAAGTGCACTAGGCTGAAGTTCGACCTGGACAAACTGCAAGACCCGGAGGTGGCAACAATATTTCAGGCCACAATTGGAGGGAAATTTGCACCACTGCTTATTTTGGGGGCAGGCGAAGTAGATGTCAACACCATGACCAATACCTTCAACTCGGCTGTAACAGATTTATTTATTTATTTATTTATTTATTTTATTTATAGAATTTTTTTATTTTTTTATTTTTTTTTTAAATTTAAAACATTTATTTTATTTTATTTTGGGCGCGGGTGGAGGGAGAGAGGGGGAGATGACTATGGCTGAACCGATGATGCGATTGTAAGGGAGTTGGTATGTGTGGTTATATTACTTTCCCCTCCCCCCCCCTTCCCTAATGAACACTATGTTTTGGTGATGTTGGTGAATACGGTTCAGAGATAGCTTTTAAATATAATTATTCTTTATAATTAATAGAAATTTCTAAATGGTACACTATTCTTTTTAATGAACTCGATTCACTTTCTTTACTATATATATGCTTAGACTGTTTTGTTTTGTACAGTCCTTGGTTCTTACTGATGAAGGTTTTAGTGTAATAAACCGAAAATTTTAACGCCTACTACCCAGGTGTTGTTGGTTTTATTATCATACAGTGGGAATTTAAAGCACTAAATTTCCAGAAAGTGGGGATACTATTTATACTGAAACCCCCGGCACCCCAAACAATGAGTCTTGTCCCGGAAGAGTTTTCAAGAAAAAAGGTAGGAGACTGATCTAGCTAAGAAGACGATAGTATAGCAGATTGATAGAACAGAGCATTACATTACATTACATTACATTACATGATTATTGTTTTAGGTCCAGCGGACTCTTCCGAGCCAAATCAGGACCGGACAACCCCTACCAATACCATGTAACGTGGACAAAAATGTTGGTCATTAGACAGACACTTGAATCCCAGCAAAGGTACAGAAAAACTATCATTATCAATAATGTTGTGCAACTGATTTTTCTGTACCTTTGCTGGGATCCAAGTGTCTCTGTCTAATGACCAACATTTTTGTCCACGTTACATGGTATTGGTATTGCTTACTATCCAAAAATCCTATTTGAATCAATTATAAAAAATATTCACATTATAATATTTATTAAAAAACAACAAGAAAAAAAACTGCATGCGCACAAGCACACACATCACTTACGTGCAAGCACACCAATCACCCAGTTACATGCATATGAGAGCTAGTAGGCCTATGGCTCCACCAATCACCCAGTTACATGCATCAGAGCTTGTGGGCCTATGTCTCCACCAATCACCCAGTTACATGCATCAGAGCTAGTGGGCCTATGTCTCCAGCAATCACCCAGTTATATGCATAGCAGAGCTAGTGGGCTTATGTCTCCACAACCTCCCCGGCTGGTCATGATAAAAGTAAATAAAAACGAATACTTTTCCATGTACAAACTGTTTTTTCCTTGCCACTAGTTATATTCTAACATTCTTTATACTTCTCAATAGCTAAGGTAAAAATAATGAGTCTGAATCAGGACTGTAGAAATATCTACAGTTGGCAGGTAGAGGTGGTGGAGACGCAGGCCTACTAACTCTGCTACACAGTGTGATTGAACACCACATAAATGAGGAATGTACGTCCATGGTATTCTCTCTCATCTCTCTTCACTCCAAAGCCAATAAAGTTTCTGAATTTTCCTTTCTTGCCAAGGTCGACAAACAAGTCGAAGGAAAGTGAAAGTGTTTGCTCGAACATTTCAACTTGCAAACACAATTTAGGCTGCTTGACCGTTTCTACCGGCACAGTTCTGCAGTTCAAAATATAGTTCTCAGTTTCACAAACCTAAAAAATAGTAGGGATCTTTCACACATACCACTTGATGCTACATGGGTCAGTTTTGGTGCCATTCATATACAGGCAATTGCCTTGGTCACAGAATTTTCAGTAATTGGTTTCAAACGACGTTCTACATTACATTACAAATTGTTCCACAAAACCACGCTGTCATCAAAGGTTGTCTACACAGTGCATACACGCAGCCATTTAGTGCATGAAGTCTTTACCAGTGAAAAGGTTTAGTGTACTTAAAACATGAGGAATCACAACATCACACTAATTTTGGAGAGCTGCAATGGTGCAGTAGTGGACCATCAGTCTCAAAAGTCCAGAGTTTGGCATCTAGAAGTTTCTGAAGCAGTGCAGGTGTGACTGAAAAGAATCGAGTCCCTCATACACAGAGTTTGTACACAGTGTTTTTATCTAGCTGCGTTAGCTGTTGCTGTGGCCCGATTTCTTACAAAATCTTTGATGTTTTTCCAAGTTATGTGCCTGAGAACAGGTACTTTTTGGAGGCAGTCTTCTATAACAGCTTTACCAGGTAAGGTGTGGAGGTGAATGTAGCGACCCAACTGTCGATAACAAGCTGCTACTTCCTCTTTACTCCATGGACGCCTGGCTGGATGCTCTGCAGAAAAACCAAAATGTTACTTGTTTACTATATCAAGCCCAACTGTGGTAATATTTTACAACCAACCGTAATTAGTAAATTGTGTGGGGTGGGAGGAAGAAAATAGGGAGGATGTGTGGGGGTGAAAGAGGGTGTCCACTAGGGATAAATCCATAGCTTCAAGAGTTTTTAAGATATAATGTGGAGATATTTCGAAGCACAATCAACAGGTTTTCTACTTTCTAGGTGCAGCCAATGAAACTGTCGGATAATTAATTATATTTACTAGTTTAGATGTGAATATCAATATAATATCAGGGGCGTCGCACGGTCCAAAATATTGATGGGGCAACCCTGTCGACGGGGAGGTGGGGGAGGGGGGGCTGACAAGCGGGACGCACCCTGTAATATATCCTCGTACCTTCATCCAACTGAAAGACTGAGAGTAAAAACATTTAATTATTTATGTTCTTCTTTACTGAAAATACAAGATTCATTTCCAGAAACTACAAATACATGATTAGCGATATGTGATAATGATTAAAACCAGGAAACACGAACATTAATTACCTGCCGCAAGATCATCTAGGTTGAAATTGTGTCTTCTCTATAAATCACAACTCGTTTTGCATATTGCATACACGAAACACTTCCACTACCAGTTTCAGAAAATCAGTCAATTGATCAATTTGTTTTACTAGGGCGTATATTACTCGCAGTTTCTCTAAAGCAAAATACTGTCTGTCTGAGTGCCTTTTGTCTTGGTGATCACAGATGATCTTACTAGTAGTCCATGAACAAAATCTCAGCTAGTTCAGTCCACAAACATCGGAGATCTATTCGCGGACACATAAACAAACAAAACAAACAAACAAACAAACAAACCAAGTGAAACCTATAATGGGGGGGTGGGGGTGGGGGTGGGGGTGGTGGTGTAATAATCAAAGCAGTCAAGCCCACGTTATCTGTCCCCAGAAAAGCGAACGGGTCCTTTTTTTCCCCTTTTGCGATCAAAGCACGTGCACGTGTAGGCCTAATATCAACAAACTAAATCTAAAGTAAAAAATATCGCGCACCTCAACTATTTATTGACACTTGCACATTCACCCTTGCCTTACTCATTTTACAGACTAAAGTAAATAATTGATATCAACAAACCTGGAAAACAGACGATTCCATTTTTTTGTTAATTTTGCTCTTTGCGTGATGAAATGACACTTCTTTCAAACAGCGAAAGCCAGCTCTGCTGCCCGGTGATTGCGTTAGCACTACGAAATATTTTGTTGTGAAACACAGGCACGTGCTAATAGATTATTGTAATATTATTTCGTATGTTAGCCCTTTACACTACGGTTTAAAAATATGGTGATTTTTTTTAATTATTGATTCTTCCTGCCTTCCTCTATCGTTTGAAATCTTCTTCTTCTTCTTTCTCTCTCTCTCTCTCTTTCTTTTTTTTTTTGGCCAAATTATTGGGGGGGGGGGGGGGGGGGGGGGCAGGTGCCCCCCCATGTGCGACGCCCCTATCCAAGTATTTAGCAATCAGGTGAAACTTTTTATTTATTGCAACAATGTGACAATGTTACGGATATAAAATTAAATGCTTTACTGTCATAAGCAAGCAGAATTCTAAAAAAAAAACTAAGTGGTCGGTGGTGTATTCCCGTCCTGTACTGTGCAATCAATAAATGCTTGATACGGTCTAGCAACCCCTGTTTTTAACTGACAGTACGAGTTCATTACAGCCACCTTAATAAACTGCACGGTCTCTTTGTTAATAAAGAGAGAGACAGAGAGAGACAGAGAGAGAGAGAGAGAGAGAGAGAGAAAGGGGGGGGGAGGGGAAAGGCAAAAAAAACCCGAAAATCAAATTTATTAAATGTCCGATACATTATGGCGAAGTTACTAGATAATTTTGGAGAAAATAAAAAATAAATATAACATAGTGTCAACCACAAACACTATCCTTTGTACCCAGGCTTCCGTAATTTGTTAATTTCTAACCTTCAAGCTGAATTATATTTTTTCAATTTCGTATTTTATTTTTAGATATTTGTTAAATGCAGAATTTTCCATCGTTAAGTCAGCTAAAGATCACATCCGGTACATTCACCAACATTTAGATCTCGGCATGTGTATGCTGTTTTTGTACAGTAGTTAACTGTCACTATGTGGCAGTGTTAGCTTAATGCAGTTGCCAACACTATGCGGAGATTGTGGTCAGTGACCTTAATCAGTTTCAAGTTCATGCAAGTATGGACACCTATGTACAAAGTAACACTATCAGAATAATATAAACAAATGTAAAAGTCAAAAATATTAACTAATAAAGAACTTTCTGGATTCAAATTTTAAATATACTTACTTTCTGATTGCTTTCCAGGCGAATTGTAAACCTCAGAATTTCCAGAACATTCTAAAAAAGAAAAAAAAATCCATAAGTACTCAATGACTGTCAAATTAATGACTGACAAATGTGGCAGTGTTAGCTTAACACAGTTTCTTACAAACACTATATGGACATTGTGGTCAGTAACCATAAACTACTAAAGTACTATTGTTTATTTATTTATTTACATATTTACATCTGACAATGTTGTTCATACAAAATGGCATGCATCTCCCTTTAGTTGTCGGTTGGTGAATGGACCCTGAATTTCACAAACACTATGTGAATGGTTGTGTATTCTGTTTTTGTTCAGTTGTTTACTTTCACTGTACCACTACTAGTAGTATAGGAGCAAAATGAGCATGTGATTTTCCTACACATTTCATTATCATACTCATAGCAATAAAATATATTTTTAAACTGTGGAAGTATATCTAACTGGTGTTTAAAGTTATTTATGCTTGGTGCATTATTAAGTGAAATAGCTAGATTAGTCCAGTTAGTAACAACTCTGCTAGAAAACAAAAACTTCCTATTTTAGTATTGGAATGCTGAATAAATACTTTTCCTTCCAACATTCATGTAAAGAAAAAACAAACATCAGAACTGATAATTAATTTGAATTAACCAACGTGATTCTGAATCAACAATGGAAGGAAACAAAGTAGAATTAGATCTAGAACAGTGCTGTCAGTAGAAGAGGGATGGAGACGCAGCATGCCATGAAAGTGGCACTAGCTTCAATGGACTCTCCACAGAAAAAGGGAAGAAAAATGTTGAATTTTCACTGACAGCATCCATGGTTTTCTCATAATAATGGCACAAATACATAAGCACTCAAAGTAAATAATTAACAAACGAAAAATCAACTAAAGCACAGCAACTTACCAGTGGCTCTTTTCAATTCAAGATGGCGACGAGTTGTGCACATTTGTTTTCAAAAACTAGCCACCCTCTCTCTCCTTGGTGTGTGAATTGACGTATACTTTTTACAGCACTAATGCTGCCGGGATACACACACGTGTGTAAAAGGTCGTGTGTGACGTACAATGAATTTTCCACGTTATGCTGCCTAAACCAATCACAGCTCGGATTATAATTTATGCATATTTTAGAGGTTAGGGAGTTCAAAAATCGCAATATTGCATTATGCGGTCGGCAGCATAATGAGCGCGGCAGTATAACGTGAGTGTGTAACCATACGATTGGCAGCCTAACGGGGTCAACACCTACGCACACACACACACACACACACACACACACACACACACACACATACCCACACCCACACCCACACCCACACACATCCTCACACACACATATACACACACGAGACCGATTTCCGCTCCTTCTAACCCTAACCATTTTACTTCAAATTTGGCCAGAAAATAGTCCGTCTCGGATAGGCCCTCCAATGTAAAAACACTCCCATGCACTACAAAAGCACTCCCATACACTAAAAGAGCACTCCTATGTACTTAGAAAAAAGTGGGGTTCTGGAAAAAAAAAAGAAGTGGGGTGCTAGCTAAAAGCCCCATTTTGTGCATAAAAAGGCAAGTTTAGCGCCTTATTTCTCGATGAATACACGCCCACACACACATGCACACTAACACATTAAATAATCCGCCCATCCACACATCTAACACTCATCCAGCGATACAAAGGGTTGAGTACTTCATTTAAAGAGTGCGAGTATGTATTTTCGCGTGATTATAGGCGTATACTATAGCGGTTGTCCAGCTCAAGAGCTGCTCTGGCCGATACTCAAACAGCCCGAGACATTCGGTTGCTGCCTTGGGAGGGACGCATGAGATGAGACAAGTAACGTATTCCTGAAGAAGAACGGGGAAGAGTAGACGGAGGTGGAAGATAACATTACATTACATAATTGTTGCTTTAGGTCCAGCGGACTCTTCCGAGCCAAATCAGGACCGGACAACCCCCAGTCCGCATAAAAGATCTGCCGAAACAACCCTAGTGGGAAAACTGAATGCCCTCCACCAGCCAGTCACTTTACAATAAAGACATCCCACGCAGGGGACGGCTGAGGCTTCACCCCAACTTATCGAACCCCCGTTTACAAAAACAAAATAGAATACAAACATTATAAATTATCAACAAAACACACACACACACACACACACATATATATATATATATATATATATATATATATATATATATATATATATATATATATATATATATATATATATATATATATATATATATATATAGATATACCCCCTTGCTTTTGGGTACCCCCACTATAATTATATGTAAATTATCACTTGTAGACGGACCGCTAACCCTAACCCTAACCCGTTTCGAGCGCACTGCCTTACCCTAATCGTCGAGGCACTGCCTTACCCTAATCGTCGAGGCACTGCGCTTACCCTAAGATCGTTTTCTGGGAGCCGCCTTGGATCCGGGGACCCAGCTGGGTCCCCAGATCCAAAGTCGGGTACCCAAATGACCGGTTGGTGACTTTTAAGGTGCCCAGAAACCATAGTTTATAAGCCTATATATATATATATATATATATATATATAATGCCTACATTGCTAAATAATAACATCATAGGAAGCCCTAGTGACCACCTGGCAGAAAGCGTCCAATATTCCCAAGCTGATCCAACAGACCTCATACACAAACAAGGAGTCTTGTCCCGGAAGAGTTTTCAAGAAAAAAGGTAGGAGACTGGTCTAGCGAAGAAGCCGATAGTATAGCAGATTGATAGAACAGAGCAGGAATGAGAAAGAGCAAATGAGAAAGACAGCGACAGTGGGAATTTAAAGCACTAAATTTCCAGAAAGTGGGGATACTATTTATACTGAAACCCCCGGCACCCCCAACGGGGGAGAGGTGGAAGATGTAGATGAGAAGTAATTAGTTAGTTAGTTAGTCATTGTTCATAGGGTCCAGTGGACTGCAAAGAGCCAAATCAGGACCCCTGGATTAGGGGTGGAGCGGCAGCAGCAGCAGCAGCAGCAGCAGAAGAAGAAATAAGAAGACAGAGATAAAGAACGAGAGAAGAAGAAGCAAAAAAAAATTATATAGTATGAAAGAAAAGGAAGACAAAATTAAAAAAAAAAGAAAGAAGAGGAAAAGAAAGAAAGAAGAGGAAAAGAAAGAAACAAAAAGAATAAAGGAAACAAAGAAAATACAGAAAGAAAGAAGAAGGAGAAGAAACAATAAAACAGAGAAGAGTTAAAAGAAAGAGTAGAAAAATAAAGAAAGAAGGAAACAAAGAAAGATGAAGAATTCAGAAAAAAAGAAGTGGCAGAAGTATTAAGAAAGAAAGAATCAAATAAAAAGAAGAAAATACAATAAAACAAAACTAAGAAGGAGGAGAAGAAGAAGAAATAAGAAAGAAAGAATTAAACAACTAGAAAAGGCGAAGATACAATAAACAAAGATAAGAAGGAGAAGAAGAAAGAAAGAAAGAGAGAAAGAGAACAAGAAAGAAAGAAAGAAACTAAAAGAAAAAGAAGAAAATGAAACAAACTGAAGAATAAGAACAACAACAACAACGACAACAATAACAGCAACAACATTAACAACAACCATCATCACAACCAACAACAACAACGGCAACAATTTAACACACATTATAGGAGGGCTGAATCAAGAAAAAAAAACCCACTTACTGTTGACTTTTGTTCCTGTCCTTCTCCGCTAAGTCTCGAAGAGTCTGATCCTTGTCCATGCCGGCCCAATATAGCGCCTCCGCCACACTGGAAAAGCTCCGGGACTCGCAAGCCTCCCTGGGGATCCCTTGGTCCAGGCCCCCAGAGGTCTGTCGGCCTCTCCAAATCTTTAGACACTCGTCTGCCAGGGATGCGGATTTCTCTCGTGATTCGGTCGGATCCAGTACATCTGTGTTCAAATATAAGGGTTTGGATAGTAGTGGTGTTGGGGTGTTGAGGAGAGGGGTGGTGATGGTGTTAGTGGTGGTGGAGATGAGAAGGGGGAAGAGAATGGTGGCGGCGGTGATGATGATATATTGCTGTTAGTATCGCTGTTTTTGTTGCTGTTGCTATTGTTGTTGTAATTGGTAAGTTTATTTGGCGTTGGAGTGACGCGAAGATGGAGGGTGATGAGGGTTGATGATGACGACGATGATGATAATGATGACGATAGTAATGATGCTACTGGTGTAGCGTTGGTGGTGATGCCGTGCTGATAATGATTATTTTAGGGTACATCTTATTTTAATAAGAATAATGACGACGACAAAGTTGATGATAATGGTGGGGATTATAATGGTGGTGGTAATGATGATAATGATGTTGATGATGAGGATGAATGAATGAATGAAAACTTATAAAGCGCATACAATCTTCTACACCCGGAGGCATGCTCACAGCGCTTTTGGGGATTGGGGGAAGTGTGGGGGGAAAATGGATAATAATATCACACACACACACACACACACACACACACACACACACACACACACACACACACACACACACACCCACACCCACCCACACACACACACAAAAGCACACACCCAGTGCTGTAACAGACCCGGCGGCGGATGGTTGACGAAAGGGCAGAAATCAGAAGTAGTTTGTTTTCAAGATACATGTAGATCTAAATGATTCTATGGTTCGCGTCTCCGTGATGCTCACAGGAAGGGGGTTCCATAAGGTGAGAGCGAGGTATTTGAACGCTCGCTGGCCTCAATGCTTGGTCTCTTGGCATCTTTTGGCCTGGGAACGTCAAGGAGAAGTTTACAAGACGACCTGCGAGACCGGAATATATAAGGACAGAAGGTCTGTGAGATATGATGGTGTTTTGCATCTAATACAGCGGACCGTGAATGAGAGTATCTATCCTATCTATCATATCCCGTAACTCGGAGGTCGTTGTGGCACGAAGGATGATCGTTTAACCAGCGTACTTCATCCTTCTATGTCCTCCGCAACGCTGATGGCTTCGCTCAGCGTCAAGCCAGTCCATTCTTGAATGTTGTCCTCCCACCTCTTCTTCTGTCTCCCTCTTCTTCCGTCTCCTAGCACCGTGCCTTGCAGGATGGTCTTGGCAAGGCCTGATGCTCTGGTGACGTGGCCATACCATCGGAGTTTCCGTTTCTTCACCACTGTGAGCATGGCATCGTGTTGTCCAACGTCTTGTGTGATGGTCTGTCAGACTTCGTCATTGGTAGTGTGCTGGGTATAGGAAATGCCCAGAAGTCTTCTGTAGCACCTTCGTTGTAGATCTGCTGTGAGGGTCCATGTTTCGCAAGCGTATAGGAAGATAGAGATGACAAGGGAGCGCAGGAGCCTTACCTTATGGTCCTGTCTTTCCAAATGGGCTTCAACCTTTTCTCAAGATTTCTGAGTATATGGAGAGAGAAGTGTGATCGGAAGGAAGGCGAGAATAAGGCTCGGAATCATCTGCGAAGAAGTGACAGTCAATATTGAAAATTTGAATCAGTTTAGCTAATTGCCTTGTATAGAGAAAGTACAGAAGGAGGCCAACTATGGAACCTTGAGGGAAGCCATACAAGAGAGTAGATTCTTCGCACAACGAGGAACCAACGAAAACCTTTTGTGTTCTTTCAGACAGGTATGATTCAAACCTAGAGGGAGCTGTGTTTTCCAAGCCAATTTTCCAAATGGGGACACTGCAAGAGAAGGAAATTGTCAATTGTATCAAAGGCCGCACTTAACTCTAGAAGGACCAGGAAAGCATTGTCTCCACAGTCAAGTAGTGAAAGGATGTCATTTGTTATGCGCAAAAGAGCGGTTTCGGTGCTGTGCCCACCTTTGTAGGCGGACTGAAATTTAACCTGTAAGTTACTGACTTCCAGATGCGTCAGCAGCTGATAGGCAACAGCTCTTTCGATAATTTTTGAGAGGAAAGGCAAGTTTAAAACAGGGCGGTAATTGCTGAAAACTTCAGAGTCAAGACCAGTTTTTTTTCAAAAGCGGTTTGACTAAAGCCTGTTTAAATACTCTCGGAACTGTACCAGACAGAAGACTGAGATCAATAACTTTTAGAAAAACAGGAGTCAGAGTGTCAGTGAACTCTAGTAAAAGGCTTGTACGGATAGGATCCACAGCTGCAGTTGTAGGCTTTGACTTTGAAAGTAGTTGGAGAACTGATTCTTCATTAAGAGGTTCAAAGCAGGAAAAATGAGAGCTACAAGACTGATGAAGACTGCACTGAGGTGCAATAGTGAATTTCTGCAAGATTTGTTGGATTTTGTCACGGCACGGAGAAGAGAGTGGCGGCTTTGTTTGACGGCATATCGGTGATGATGATGATGATGATGATGATGATGATGATGATGATGATGATGATGATGATGATGATGATGATTATAACCTGGGTATCTGAGGCGGTCGTGGGAGCAAACCACAAGAGGAGTGAACGCCGCTCTGGCAAATCCATGTTCCTGAAATCAGTCAATCAATTACTTAATCAAACCATTCAGTCAGTGAAATGACATTTCGACCCTTATCCTGTCTGTTCCTATCCTATCCTATCCTATCCCGTAACTCGGAGGTCGTAGGGGCACCACAGATGATCGTTGAAACAGCGTACTCCATCTTTCCCTGTCCTCAAAAACCCGGATGGTTTCGCTCAGTGTCAAACCAGTCCATTCTCGAATGTTGTCCTCCCACCTCTTTTTCGGTCTCCCTCTTCTTCTACCTCCTTGCACCGTGCCTTGCAGGATGGTCTTTGCAAGACCTGATGATTTGGTGACGTGGCCATACCATCGGAGTTTCCGTTTTTTTCACCACTGTGAGCAGGTCATCGTGGTCATCCTCTCTGTTACAGTCAATTTATTCAGTCAGTCAGTCAGTCTTCTGTGTGCATGTGCGTCTGCTAGTTGTCCGTCTCAATCTCGGTCTCTCTCTCTCTCTCTCTCTCTCTCTCTCTCTCTCTCTCTCTCTCTCTCTCTCTCTCTCTCTCTCTTTGACTCGCATCCTTCCGTCCGTCTGTGTGTGCAAAACCTTTAATGTACACAGAACCTATTTCAACTATCACAACCAAATTAGGTTCTGTGTACATTAAAGGTTTTGCTCACACAGACGGACGGAAGGATGCGAGTCAGAGAGAGAGAGAGAGAGAGAGAGAGAGAGAGAGAGAGAGAGAGAGAGAGAGAGAGAGAGAGAGAGAGAGAGAGAGAGAGAGAGTGAGAGTGAGAGAGATAACAATAAGATAAGATAACAATTTTATTTTGCAAGGGTAAAAGAATAAGCGCTGGGTGCGCTTTTTTACATCTTGCCCTTGGGGCTTGTCACAACAACTATTAAATACATCAAATTAATGTCATGGAACAATTACAATTTAACAATATCATCATTAGAAACAAACAAACAAAATTTAAATCAAATTATTGTTGTTAACATTAACAACAAATAATGTTTATTTAATTTATAATGTGTTTTAAGAGACCTGTCCTAAATGATGTAATTTTATATTCTGGAGTACGGGGATCGTCAGGAAAGTTATTCCACAGAGTTGAACCAGAATAAGCTAGACTAGTTTTGAAAAGACCAATTCTTGGAATTGGAACATTTAATTTTGTGGACGATCTGGCAATTTTTTGGGAAAACAGAGAACAAAGATAGGAAGGTGCATTGCCAGAAAGGATCTTGTGCATGAAAACCCCTTTATTAAATGTTAGTCTGTCGGCAAGAGGTAGAATATTAATCAGTTCATAGTCGAGTCATCTGGAGATATTTTTTGGTTTAAGAATAACTTGTTTAATTGCACGTTTGTGAATTCTAAGGCTTTATTGCATTGCCGCTAGCAGACTCCCAAATAGTAGAGGAATAATCAATAAATGGTTGAATATGACCAGAATAAAAAAGTTTACGAGAATGTAAATTTAATAAATGCTTAATTCTTGATAACTGATAAGTCCTATTTAGAAATGGTTTTACTAACATTTAAAATATGATTTATCCAGGACACATTATTGTCTAAAGTTATACCAAGAAGTTTATGAAATTGTACTTCATCAATTATTTGATTGCAAATTTTTAATGGACGAAGTTTTATTGATAAATTTTGTCTTTTCTGTCTTGTAATTAGCATGGATTTCATTTTGTCTGGATTGAGGGCCATGTGGTTGGATTCAGTCCATTATTGTAGTTCAATAGCCCCTTGTTGTAATGAGGAGGACAGATGATTCAAGTATGTATTTTGAGAGTATAATGTAGTTTCATCAAAGAGCTTATTACGGATATAATACGCTCTTTGGTTTCATCAGCAAAGAGTTCACAAGAAGTATAAATATGAAGGGGGAGATCACTTATGTAGATAGAAAAGAGAGAGAGAGAGAGAGAGAGAGAGAGAGAGAGAGAGAGAGAGAGAGAGAGAGAGAGAGAGAGAGAGAGAGACGGAAATAGCTAAACCACAATGCCACCTCGCTATTTACGTTACCTGTGCAGCGAGCGGCATAATAATAAAATCAAATATAAATAAACCAAAATGGTGTAGACTAATGCTCATGCAGGTCTACCTACCTGCAACAAAGGCAAAATGGTGACCGCTTTGGTTGTATCTTTCATACGGAACACCAATGCCCGCTGCACCTTCCCGCTGTAACAAACAGTGGCTAAGTCAGTTCCAAGGTCAAGGTAAGGCTGAGTCAAGGATAAAGTCGGAGTCAAGGTCAAGTTAAAAAGCAAGATCAAGGTCAAAAACAAGGTTGAGGCCCAAAATATGGTTAAAAGCCCACGAGAACATTATCAGAGGTCAGTTCAAAGAAAATGACAAGTTAACGACAAAGTCAAGGTCAATGTAACGTCAAGGGCAAGGACAAAATCACGAAATCACAATGAAATCAAAATCCAAGATATTTTACTCAACCATTGGGAAGGATGAGCGATGCTGTGTGTGTGTCTGTGTGTGTGCGTGCATGCGTGTTTGTGTGTATATACGTGTGTGTGTGTGTGTGTACATATGCATTTATGGTGTGGCCGGCAATACCACCATCATCACTGTCATCCACACTCGCGTAATAACAACACCAACCAACAAATTAACCACCCAACTAATTCTCCAACCAATGAACCACCCAACCAACAAAACAACAGAAGCACATACGTGAGTTGTTGACGCTCTTCTTGCGATTTAGAATCAAACCATCTGAGACATACCTGAACAACAACAAAAACAAATATAAAACATATGGAAAACTGTTTTAATGCACACGTTCATTTAATTCGTAGCATAATCATTCACTGTCATACATATAGTCTACCATAGTTTGAGTGTCCTCCAAAAAGACAAGACAAAAAGAGATAGAAACAAAGCAACAACAATTAAGAGGAAAGAAGAAAGAAAAAAAAACAGGACAAGTTTTGTCTTGCTTTATTTTATTATTGAGGCCTATTTATCTATTTTATCGTTCTAACATTGCGTTTTCCAGTTCAAGAGCTGCCCCCGTTGGGGTGCCGGGGGTTTCAGTATAAATAGTATCCCCACTTTCTGGAAATTTAGAGCTTTAAATTCCCACTGTCGCTGACTTTCTCATTTGCTCTTTCTCATTCCTGCTCTTTTCTATCAATCTTCTATACTATCGTCTTCTTCGCTAGACCAGTCTCCTACCTTTTTTCTTGAAAACACTTCCGGGACAAGACTCCTTGTTTGTGTATGAGGTCTGTTGGATCAGCTTGGGAATATTGGACGCTTTCTGCCAGGTGGTCACTAGGGCTTCCTATGATGTTATTATTTAGCAATGTAGGCATTGTATATGTATGTGTTTTGTTGATAATTTATAATGATGTTTGTATTCTATTTTGTTTTTGTAAACGGGGGTTCGATAAGTTGGGGTGAAGCCTCAGCCGTCCCCTGCGTGGGATGTCTTAATTGTAAAGTGACTGGCTGGTGGAGAGCTTTCGGTTTTACCACTATAAGGGTTGTTTCAGCAGATCTTTTATGCGGATGAGGGGTTGTCCGGTCCTGATTTGGCTCGAAAGAGTCCGCTGGACCTAAAGCAATAATAATGTAATGTAATGTAAAAGTTCAAGAGCTGCACAATGTGCTGGCCGATACAGGGTGTGTCTAACTCAAGCCGCCTGAAGCGCTCACTTGCTGCATTAGGCGCATTGACAAACGCACCTGACAACCGAGCACAATCCTGTAAGACCGCGGGAGGGCAAGAAAAGAACTCCGGTGTGTGTATGTGTTACACTTTTGTTATTTTTTTTTTTATAAATTGTTGATTCAGCCCCGATGCTTGAATCTTGATAAGTGTAACTCAGATTCGTTTATCCACGCAACCTGTTCACTCAGCAACAAGGCAGGAGTCGTCGTATGAAATTTTCCAACTGTATGCAGCATATATCAACAACTCCATACAAGATCGCTTAATCGCTTTTTCACTTCTTTACTCTTTCAAGACGACACAATGCACCGCTAATATAGTCCCTCTAGAGAATATTCGAACATTCCAGCGTGACGCAATAACGGCCAATCAGAATAAAATTCGTCACCGGAACTATGCACTGTCTTACGTCATATATAAGCTTCTTCTAAAAACAAGCAAAATCAAATCAAAGGTAAATACACTGTTATTGCATGCTTTGCAAAACAAAACGATCGGATCTATCGTGCGCGTCTCAAACGTAACAGTGTGTGAGTAGCCGACACTCACTTGTCTATGACATGAGCGTCAGGATCTTTCAGTACTACTACTACTACTACTACTACTACTACTACTACTACTACTACTACTACTACTACTACTACTACTACTACTACTACCACCACCACCACCAATAATAATAATAATAATAATAATAATAATAATAATAATAATAATAATAATAATAATAGCGCAGTTTCCCTAACTACGCTCAGGCTCACTGCACTTTAAATATTTTAAGAACATGTAAAAATCACACTTACAAATGAAGTCAAACACAATTATGCAATTATAAAGACTTCAAAGACAATCATAGTACGATAAAAGCAATCCTGACATGCCAGAGACATAAAACCGTTTAAAACCCGTTTTAAGCCATGCACGCTTCACAAGTGCATTCTATTATTTCATTTTTTAGTAGCAGTAAACGGGATATAACTGTTGATTTGGATATGTTGCGATTGACGAAGGAGTTGTCTACCGTTTCAAAGTCTCATTCTGCTTACTGTTTGCAAAACCACCACATGGTAGGACCTTTTCTGCAGCATACGTCTAAAAATGACTTCAAAATCCTCAAGCCAAACCAGGTAAATGCCATTTATTTACTAAAGCAGTTATGTTGCTGATGCATGCACATTTGTTTGCGGGGATATCTTTAAAAAAATTTTTTGAGAAGTTTTTTTTTTGTTGGACGGAAGTTCCATAGAATTTTGGTCGAAATAAAACACAATGTCATTGCACGCATCATGCGTGCATGGTAGCGGGAGGCCCCTGTATTTAGCGCTAGGCTACATACGCTTCGAGCATACATGGTAGTAAAAGATCACTCAGTTATGTGTATTTACAGATTCTGTAACCTTGGAAACAGGTTAAAATGCTTTTCAATGACTATGCACCCTACTGATTTAGGTTATGAATGCATACATTCGTAGTAGGTGTGCATACATAGGCCTAATATGGTTCAAGTATAAATTTTCATATTTGCTCATCCATATACAGTACAATTGTGCTTGCACCACACACACCACATTCTTTGCAAATGTATTCAAAGTTACATTTTTGTGGTTCATTCATTTAAATTTTTTTGTTTTTTGTTTGATTTTACAGACTTCTTTCACAACGGATGACCGTACTTGATGTTTTAAGTCAACTCGACGAAGAAGTTTTTTTTTTTTACTGCAGCTGTGTACATCACACCTCCTGGGGATGGACAACAATCTGAAGAAGACAGGAGTAAAGAAGCTTTATACCTCAATGCTGTCCTTAGTATGTGATCCATCCAGATAGTACGTAACTCCTTCGTGTTTGATTGTTTCAGTACGCCCAACCAGATAGGAAGGTTTTTTTTCACTCAAACCTGAAATCGCCAAATGGACACTTTAATAATAATAATAATAATAATAATAATTGTAGCGGAGTGGAGGGTAGGTGGTAGAAGTAGGAAGAAGAGCGGAGCGCTCTAGAGGAGGCTGGTAGTAGGAGTACAGAAGAAGAAGACTCTCTTTTCCTTTTCTTTCACACTCGCACACCAATCGAAGATGTGGTTCTATTTCCAGCATTTATTTCTGAGTGAATAATTTTGAGCCGCGGAACAGACAGTCATTTACAGTAGTATGTACATTCTGTGTCGGCCCGTGTCTGCCGTCTCACTGCCCCTCCAACTGGGGGGTCAGTCGGTTTTTATCATACAGCGCCAGCCTTAGCGGAGACGCACATGCGCGAGCCACTCGCGGAGCCTTAAGTAAGTGCCTGTGGGCCAAGTTTGTGTTATTTTCAATTTACAAATCCCGCTCGCCTTTGGCCTAATACAAATCAAAACATAACATAATACACATCACCAGAAAGGGCATAAAACAAGCTTCCCAAATATGTACATGAATTATTCATACAAGGTACAGATAAATAATAAACTTCGAAAATACGCGACTCAAAGTACGACCTTAAGCACACAAGTTCACAAAAAGATACAAATGATACATTTAAGACATACCAAAAACCCATACGTATTACATGCTCTAAAAGCTTAATGTCCAATCTGGCTAACTATATACAAATAAAATGCATGACTTATCTGTAACTCTTACAAATCATGAATCTCTATGTACACACTAACACAAGCTACAAACACAGTGTTATCGCAGGTTACATCACTGGGACTAGCGATCTCGGCCTTAACTACTCTAATATAAACTAAATTCATACAACATTCCATAAGAATAATATCTAAGGCTAGCTACATAATAATTATTTGATGGACAGAAATAAAAGGGGGCTAGTGTACGGCTCTGACAAGGTGTCGCATTTGGCAGTAAGTTTAAACAAAGGCTGTGCGTGTAGCAGACGACGCGTCGGCTAAACACGTTACACGAAAACGGTCAAGATAGCATACTACATGACTAGTAAGGTTTAGGGATAGAAATACCGCACCAGTAGCGAACAGCAGTCGGCTACATTCGCACCGGCTTTTTAACCACTCAGCGTCCGCGCTGAGAAACTGTACTCAAGAGCAGATGTGCTGCTACTTGAATAGCATCACTGGGCCAAGGCATTAACTTGCCCGTGGAAACCATCCGACATCTTAAGTCAGGATAACAACAACAATCCCTATGACTCGTCCTTTACGACACGAATCTGACCTAACCAGAAAACGTTAAAATATGAACTTGGCATCGCCTAATGGGATGACTGACTATGTATTTGACAGGGAGTCCAGTATCTCAAAAAGGTCCATATTTAACATCATAACAAAATGCGAATCATGTACAGTTTACCTGCCTTTACAAAACATCCTGCCGTAAACATCAAAGCTCTAAACAGTACTATTTCCCTAATATCTATTCTATTCTACACGTACACCGTACACATGTTAATTTCTACAAAACTGCATATGTTTAGCAACAATGCTCAAAATCGATGGACATAACTAACGCATGATACATTATTAAAATAGCACAAAAAAAAAACAGTATTTACACAGACAATTAAAAAAAATATCATATCTACACAGAATTGTTTAGTTGTCTCATTAAAATAAAAGTCCGTATCTGAGAGTATTCCCATACTACTTTACAGTGTCATTATGTACATACCAGAGGCTAGGTATCGGAGACTGTTTTCTGTGCTAGACGCAGTGATCTTCTTGGCGCAGGACCCGGGCGTGGTGTCGACACTTGGGACGCTAGATCTGGATGTCATCTTCTCGCATCCACCGTTGAGCCTCTGCCCTTGCCAGCAGGAAGCTGGTGCTATCATGCCCCCGGAGGTAACGTCTGAGGTCGCGTCGTAGGGAGGGGGAATACAGCCCCTCGACAAATTTGTCTCGAAGGGTGTCGTCGTCGATGCTGCCTGCCTTTTTCCCGTTGATCCTTTGCGTCAGCAACTGAAGATGTTGGGCATACTCGAGTATGCTTTCAGTTGGTCCTTGCCGCCTGTTGTGGAAGGAAGTCAGGAGGGTTGACGTGCCCCGTTGGTCGCTAAACGCCGCAGTCAGGACTTCCATGATGCCGTCTGCCGTAACAGCGGTGTCTGCTCTCCGCAGAACTTCCTGTCGGGCACACCCCGTCAGTGCTTGCAGCAGCCACTCCACCGCCGCGCCAGTGTCTAGGTGACAGTTCTTCAGGATTCGGGTGGCCTCCATTTGAAAATCTTCGAAGTCCTGCCCGTCCTCACCCGAAAAAGAAGGTAGCTTGGGAGGCGGCATCACGTAGAGGCGTGGCGTGAGGGCTGGTGGGCCGTTGACGTCTTGGACGCCGCTCACTCGGTCACTCGATGGTCCGCTGCCGTCCACCTGGGAGGGAGGTTGACTGTTGTTAGCTGTGGCCACAGCAACCGACGGTCCAGTGCTAGCTGGGAGTTGCACACTGCTGTCCTGCTCCGCCATCCTTGTTTGGCTTCTGGTTAAAATTCTTGAGGTCGCCGTTGTTAGTCTTGGTCTTGGTCTTTCAATGACTGCTGCTCCGTGTTAGCTGGGATCCTGCTCGCAGCGCCAGATCGATGTAGCGGAGTGGAGGGTAGGTGGTAGAAGTAGGAAGAAGAGCGGAGCGCTCTAGAGGAGGCTGGTAGTAGGAGTACAGAAGAAGAAGACTCTCTTTTCCTTTTCTTTCACACTCGCACACCAATCGAAGATGTGGTTCTATTTCCAGCATTTATTTCTGAGTGAATAATTTTGAGCCGCGGAACAGACAGTCATTTACAGTAGTATGTACATTCTGTGTCGGCCCGTGTCTGCCGTCTCACTGCCCCTCCAACTGGGGGGTCAGTCGGTTTTTATCATACAGCGCCAGCCTTAGCGGAGACGCACATGCGCGAGCCACTCGCGGAGCCTTAAGTAAGTGCCTGTGGGCCAAGTTTGTGTTATTTTCAATTTACAAATCCCGCTCGCCTTTGGCCTAATACAAATCAAAACATAACATAATACACATCACCAGAAAGGGCATAAAACAAGCTTCCCAAATATGTACATGAATTATTCATACAAGGTACAGATAAATAATAAACTTCGAAAATACGCGACTCAAAGTACGACCTTAAGCACACAAGTTCACAAAAAGATACAAATGATACATTTAAGACATACCAAAAACCCATACGTATTACATGCTCTAAAAGCTTAATGTCCAATCTGGCTAACTATATACAAATAAAATGCATGACTTATCTGTAACTCTTACAAATCATGAATCTCTATGTACACACTAACACAAGCTACAAACACAGTGTTATCGCAGGTTACATCACTGGGACTAGCGATCTCGGCCTTAACTACTCTAATATAAACTAAATTCATACAACATTCCATAAGAATAATATCTAAGGCTAGCTACATAATAATTATTTGATGGACAGAAATAAAAGGGGGCTAGTGTACGGCTCTGACAAGGTGTCGCATTTGGCAGTAAGTTTAAACAAAGGCTGTGCGTGTAGCAGACGACGCGTCGGCTAAACACGTTACACGAAAACGGTCAAGATAGCATACTACATGACTAGTAAGGTTTAGGGATAGAAATACCGCACCAGTAGCGAACAGCAGTCGGCTACATAATAATAATAATAATAATAATAATAATAATAATAATAATAATAATAATAACAAAATAAAAATAAAAATAATATCTTTATAAAGCGCAATTCCAATCGAAAAGATCTGCTCAAAGCACTCACACGCGTACTCTCACACAAGCACTTGCAGAATAAGAAACTGAACAATACAATAAAACATATAAGGATACTAAACACTAATGTAACATTTTCAAACATAAGACTCAGCCTATTAATCATGGTAGTTTTAGAATCTGTTCCCCAGCCTACTTAATTAAGTATGCCAAAAATAGACCAACGGCAGTTGAGATGCCAACGATAGACCACGTGTGATGGGGAAGATACGTTTATCTCACTAGGGGGTAGGCCTAAGACTTATTTATAGAGGGGCAGGCTACCACTATCGATCGTTCTTTTACCAGAATTCCAGAGCGATGTGAGAGACTGATTACGGTGCTTGGTCACATAAAATTTATATTTGTTCTCGGGCTTTTTAATATCATTTGGCTCAATTTGAGAAATGCTGATTACTAATCAAAAGACTAGGTTATTATGTCTCAAGAGAAGAAAACTAAGAGATACACAACAATACAAATAGAATGACACCAGTCGTATGTATGTGATTTCAACTTTTATATAGGCAACACAAATTTAACATTTCTGCATTAACTGGTAAATTAATAATTAATATAGTTCGATTTGCTGGGTAGGTCGTTCAGCAGGTCTTCTTCATCATATGCTACGCGAGTCTATTCAAGTGGTTGACTATTTTCTCGAGGTTTAGAACTCAGTTTGCATTTGTGGGCAACTTAGCTGCACTGCTGTTAAGTGTACGCTGGAGTCCGTCTGAGGAGTCTTGCCTCTTAGGTTAATTTGGTGAGTCGGGTGAGTCTTGTAGCTGTGAGGTTCGGACGTGGAGAGGTAGAATCTTGGTTGTTCTCCTTCTGTACCACGGGAGCAAGCGTCATGAGTTTGTCCCCACAAACCATCCCAGAGCTGACCTGTAAAAGTCAGAGCTCTGGCTACAATATTCTCGTCAGATATAATTGTGCGGTCTCCTCTGCAAAGTGTCCGTAGCATCAGACACCTGCAAGGTTCCCATATGCACACTTCGATCCGAATATTAAGGCTAAGATACATCAATCCACATGCACAATGTGTCAGAAACAACAATCGGTTTCTGTAACTATATATATCATGAGCATATTATTAATACATGGCAATCAATATAAAATATATAAACATACACGTATCAAACTACTAGTGTTAACTTACTTCTAGACTCTGGGATTCGTGAAACCTTCTCTAGTCTATCTTGATGATAAGGCTGAGGATAAGCGTTCACTGCAGTTTGTTCCTTTGGTTTGACCCTCGCAGCTTCGTAGTTAATAATCGACTGACGAGCTAAGATTCTGGGGCTCAAGGATACTATGCAGGGGTTCTATTTCCTCTGACCAATCATTTAATTCTCGTTTTTTACTCTCGTTTCTACGGGACGACATTTGAATATTCTTTCATTTGAAAATCTTCCCCACCTGTTATTGGGAGACACCCTGCGTTATGCCAGACGTCGTGTCAGCCGCCACAGGCTAGATCGAATAGAGATATGGGTCTCGGAAGCTACTAAGTGCTGTAGGAGACCCTGGTCAGTTTGGCTAAAGTAAGCTAACTAGTCTTGGTTCGCAAAGCCTGCGTGATTGTATCTGGAGTGTCTGGCTGAAGAGCTGTCTGAAGGAAGTTAATTTAACATGTGTGTGCTTCTCTTTAGATAACTCGTGAATTAACGTCAAGTTTCATTCGATGATATCTATTTTGAGCTAAGCTAATTTACTACATTTTGTCGTCAATATTTCTGCTGTTACACCACCGGCAGTTTAGAACTTGTGTAGTCTATTTCATTACTAAACCGAGGAGTAAAGAAATTAAAGATGTCAGAGGAAAAACTGTTCCAATTTATTGGTTGCATATATTAAAAAAAATAAATTCAAACGTATTCTGACATGGAAATGTACGAAGCACATAGCATTGTTTTTTTTAATTTTTTTTAAATTTTTTTTTTATTCTTAGCGTGGAATGTTTGGAATGAGGAAAACACTTTTTTCCTTGAAAAACGGTCCCACCATTGCCCGGGAGCTGCCAACTAGCAACATCACACCAGCTTAATGCCTATGTGAGCAGCACTCTTAGGTTCTCCCACATTTTGCTGGCTGCGGGCTATTTATAGCTTGCCTACACCCTCCCTTTCAGTGAAAGGAAAGGAAAGAAGAGCACCGGTGAAGCTATTTATAGCTAGCCTGGCTGAACTAACTTCAAAACCTAAAAGCTTTGGTTGAGTCGGCGTGACATGGACCTTCGATGAATTACATTGTATATGAATTTCAAACGATGACGATAAATAATACGATGCTGATGATGCTGATGCTGCTGCTGCTGCTGCTGCTGCTGCAGCTGCTGCTGCTGCTGATGAAGATGATTGTCGTATTCTAGTTGTATAGGTCTATTTCATATGTGACGCCATATCATGAAATGAGTACTAAGGATAACGTCATTACAGAGAAGTCTATGTAGAACCGCCATCATACGATCAGGGAACGATCAAGCGCTCCGTTTGAATAAAATAAATCAACATTAACAACAAGCATTCGATGTTAATTTTTCATACGTTTGTGTCTATGACAATGATGATGATGATGATGATGATGATGATGATGATGATGATGATGATGATGATGACGATGATGATGATGATGATGATGATGATGATGATGATGATGATGATGATGATGATGATGATGATGATGATGAACAAAGATACGAAGAAACAACTGAAAACAAAGAGACAAAATTACATGTAATGCAAAACCAAATAATACAACAAACCTGCTTTCTCTTTTTCCGTGAGACCAGTACTGATTTTCTTGGGAATGTTGTCGATGTTAGTGATGTCATTGTGGTATGACCAACGGTCCTTTTTTCCATCTGTCAAAACATAAAATAGCCCATTGATAAGATTTTTGTTTTAAAATCTCACGATTTTAATCTTTTAAAAGAGATTTTGCTATTTGCTCATCTCAACACTTTCTTATTATTAAAAAGAAATTTATTTAATTGATTGAATTATTAAACTTTAATTTTTTTAATAGCTCTTATACAGCGCTTTTCCAGCTCAAGAGCTGCTCAAGGCGCTGGCCGATACAGGATCTAACTCAAGGCACCCCAGGCGCCCACTTACAGCTTTTGGACGCATAGTCTGACGCCCAGACAACTGAGCACTGGGCGACCGGGAATGGGGAGAAGGGACTCAGTGCATGCTGGGTGTGTTTGTGTAGCCGGCACTCGCCCGTCTGGGACATCGAGCGTCAGGATCTTTAAAGTCCCTGCGATGGAATGCGTGCGTTCACAGACTGGACCTCGGTTTGTACTCTCAACCGAAGGGGTAGGGGTAGGAGTGTAATGTCCCGGGCAATAAAAAAAAATTATTATTATTATTATTATTATTATTATTATTATTATTATTATTATTATTATTATTATTATTATTACTCCGGGTCGTCAACGGGCTATGAACCACGGCCTGTACAGGCTGCAATGTTATGGCCTAACATTCGAGCCTAATGCGCTCCCCATCCCCAGTCCAAGTCCCTACTCTTACCTCCACCCCTCTCTCTCTCCATTTGGCCAGATCCCGTCGCTCTATCCTATCCTATCCTATCCCGCAACTCGGAGGTCGTAGGGGCACTACAGATGATCATTTAATCAGCGTACTCCATCTTTCCCTGTCCTCGGCAACCCTGATGGTTTCGCTCAGTGTAGAACTAGTCCATTCTCGAATGTTGTCCTCCCACCTCTTTTTCGGTCTCCCCTTCGCTCCTAACACTTTTTAAAGTCTTTTGGCGTCTTGACCTTCACATTCAATGTGTCATTTCTCCAACACTCACGATGTTGTCTTCGAACACATCTTTGACATGACCTTGGGTATTTTTTTTCGTACACCCCCCACCCCTCTCCTCCTAACCTCCCGGCCCAACCACCTTCCCTAACCCCGTCTGATGCACGTTACCACTAAGATTAGACATGTGTTGTGAATAAATACACATTCGAAATAACCTTTACATTCAATGCAGTTAAGCCTTTGAGACGCCATTCATGACCTTGACCTCTGTTATGGCAGAAAGACTCTAAGGTGACCTTGATATTTATATTATCTGATAATGTTCACCTTCATCCACCTTTTCATTACCTGGAATTGACCTTGGCTGTGAGGAAAAGCAATGACCTTGCATTCAGTTGGACCTCTTTGATGCCAATGACCTTGACTTCTACCGTTAAGACATCAGAGGCGCAGGAGTTAATTAGGTAATCTTGTACATCTGTTCACTGTTAACTTTAGTTTACAAATAAAATGTCACTAACCTCGACTGTCTAGAAATACCCGAACAAGCTGCAGAGCCAGAGCTGCATTGACGTTCTGTCTGTCGCCAGCGATGCCAAGCGTTATCCCAGACCCTTCCTCTAGAATGGGGGCGATGTACAGCGGGCTCTGAAATATAACCTGTCACTACAACCAGTAGGCTAAGACAAAAATCACACATCGTGTGACTATGGCACAAACTTGCGTTCAACTTCTGAAACAGTCATCAACGTTAATAAGGAATGTTGTCAACTGGAATCGCAGAGTAAGCGGGATGCATGTGATCCTCCGAGGTGTTTTGTAGCGTTCGGAAAACATAAATGGCGTCGTGTGTGCCTCCGCTTTCAGCAACAGTAAAATTGACATGATTTTCAGTTTCAGTCAACTGTTTAGTAGTCTGCAATGCAAACGCCGTAAAGAAAATGAACGTTCTTTAATCATAATTGCGTGTCCTCCTCCTTCAGTAATAGTACTGGATGCAGTCTATTTTGAAAATAAATATTTGATTTAATTTCCGTCTTTTAATAGGGACTTGCCTTTACAACACATGCTTGAGTGATGAATGTGTTTTTGTTTGTATGTATGAGAGTGTAACATAAGAGCGTGTATGTTGGTTACAAATCGAAGCGCTTTGAGTCTGATTTAGAAGTAAGGCACGTACAGCATCCAGTAGTTTTTTTCATCTTCTTCCTCTTCCTTCTTCTTCTTCTTTTACTTTTTCTTTTTCTTCTTCTTCTGCGTGGTGCACACAACTTTAATCGACCCCCCCCCAAAAAAAAGTTGATGTAGGGCTGGAGGCATCATCTTTATTTATATTTTTAAATCGATCAATGAAAATAGTAGGTTTTTTCTTTTACCTTCTTTTCTTTGGCACGATCGAGGATAACCTCCATGATCGCCGGATTCTGCTCCACTGTGATCAAGGGCACTCCCTTCTGTCAAAACCACAACATGGGAACTTAATAGGCCACCTTGATGCTAGCTAATTGTAAGAGATCTATCAAGCATCTGACACTCAAGATTGGGGTCAGCGTCGCTTTGGTAGAAGCCCGATAGCGACAAAAGGTGTATTGTACAACGAACATCGCATGAAAGAAAGGAAAAACAGAAATAAGCAGATTTTCGAGTGTGTATCAAATTGCAAGACCATATTTTTGGGGTGCATTTTGTCGCCTTAAGATTTAGATCTATAATACATTCCAAAACTTTAAATAACACATAAAAAAGGACATTACGTCATCTGATCCTACATTTTGTCGCTTGACGTTAAAAAAAACCAACAAAACAACATTCGAACTACGGGTAGTTGATTTGACATCCCGAGTACCTCACCTATTATCTTTACGACACTGGTAACACATTAAGTTGTACATAGATATGATTACGTCACCTTAGCAATGCCAGCCTTATGCCAGGCGATTTCAGCCGAAGTGTTACCGAGTTCGTCGATGTGTTCCACGTGCAATGACGTCACGCCGCACGCCACTGGATGACGCACGAAGTTGGTGACGTCATATTCGCCGCCGATGCCGACCTCGAGAATAGCGACCTGGACATCGTGACGTAGAAAGATGTGCAGCGCCATCAGCAATGTCATACTGAAGTGAATGGGCATGACGTGGTCGTGTTCTGCCTGTGGAGACAATGCAATACAGAACAAAATACAGTGCAACCCAAAATACGTTATAAAATGCAATACTGAATACAATATAAATCATCATCATCATCATCATCATCATCATCATCATCATCATCATCATCATCATCATCATCATCATCATCATCATCGTCATCAGCATCATCATCATTCGCATAATCCTCCTCCTCCTCCTCCTCATCGTCGTCGTCTCCAGCCACCACCGTCGCAGGGATGTTGCTAGGAAATTTTTTCTTCGGCGATTTGGCCGAAACAGCCGTGAAACTTTCGGCTTTTTACAGAAAGTTTCGGCTCTCTCTTCCAAAGCAGTCTCATAAGTGGTTTTTTTTTTTTTACTAGATTCACTACGTTAACGTCCACCTCCATATATTAAAGATGTTCTGTGGATGCTTATCTTTGTAATAAAACATGATTTTAAGAGTAGAATAAGAACATTCAAAAGAAATTTTAATTTCTGAAATGTTAGACACACAACAACAATAAAAAGTTTAGACTGTCCCTTGACAGACCACAATACTGTTAACTGGGTTTAACCTTTGTAATTATCGAATCCTCACCTAAACTGCAAGCGTACAGCACAGGAATATCGCAAAAATGGACAAAACCGAGCCGATTCACCCGTGAAAACTTCGGCTCGGCGAGCCGACATGACGGACAGTTTATCGGCTTTTTAATAAAAATTTCGGCTAAAAGCCGAAGATCCGACCCAAACGACATCCCTGCCGTCGTCATCATCATCATCATCATCATCATCATCATCATCATCATCATCATCATCATCATCATCATCATCATCATCATCATCATCATCATCAGCAGCAGCAGCAGCAGCAGCAGCAGTATCGTCGTCGTCTCCAACCATCATCATCATCATCATCATCATCATCATCATCATCATCATCATCATCATCATCATCATCATCATCATCATCTTCGTCGTCGTCGCCGTCATCGTCGTCGCCTCCAACCACCATTATGAACATCATTATAAATGTCGTCGGGGTTTACTTTGGAGAACAGCAATCTTTCGTAGAGATACCAGAATGCCTCGGTAAAGATCTTCGAGTCCACTGGTTCCCCATTGATGCAAATCCTCTCCCGCACGCACACAACGTGAGGGGAGCTGCACAGAAATACACACACACACACACACCCACACACACACACACACGCACCCACACACATAAGTATACACATACTCCTATAAAGGCAGTCAAAATAATATTACATTAAAGTTTAACGTCCACAACCCCCATTGGCGATATGCTGTGAGGACCCATGTTTCGCAAAAGTATAGGAAGATGGAGATGACAAGGGAGCGCAGCCACATATGCACGTTCACAAACGAACAAAAGGAAAGGGAGAGAGAGAGAGAGAGAGAGAGAGAGAGAGAGAGAGAGGGGGGGGGGGGGAGAGAGAGAGAAGAATAGAGAGAGAGAGGAAGAGAGAGAAAGAGAGAGGGGGGGGAGAGAGATATAGAGAGAGAGGAAGAGAGAGAAAGAGAGAGAGAAGAATAGAGAGAGAGGAAGAGAGAGAAAGAGAGAGAGGGGGAGAGAGATATATATATAGAGAGAGGGAGACAGAGAGAGAGGAATAGAGAGAAAGAGAGGGAGAGAGAGAGAAGGAGAGAGAGGGAGAGGACGCGCCTTGAGCTTTTGGGCAAGAAAAACAGAGAAGCGACGCAGACAACTCACAGCAGCAGTCCAGTCTTGTAACCATGGTGACGCAGAAGGCTGTCCACGAAGGCGCATGTTGAACCTTTGCCCTTGGTGCCAGTCACGTGGATGATTGGCAGCGTGTCAATCTCTGATCGCTAGTATGTGAATGAATTAATGAATAAATAAAGAAATTAATAATAAATCTTTTAATAATTCTAAAGATCAGACTTCGATGTAACCTACTTCTAAATTGAATTAAAATAAATTAAATTAAATTAAGTAATATTTAAATAAATTAAATTAAATTAAAATAATAAAGATCTAAATTAAAATAAATTAAATTAAGTTATATTAAATTAAAATACATGTTAACAAATCGATTAATTTAATTAATCGGCGGCAGGTATAGCTCAGTGGTCAGAGAGCACGACTTGTGTGAGTGCGTCTTAGGCGACGTGGGTTCGAATCCTGACTTCAGCAAACTATTGTGTAATTGCTGGATATTACGGGCCAGCGCCTTGAGATGCTCTTTGAGCTTGAAACTGCGCTATTGAAGAGAAATCTTTTTCTTTCTTTTTCTTAATTTAAAACAGATTTTAATATAAAAAAAACTCGAATGAAATTAAATTTGCATTAAATTTACAATAAATTAAACTACACTACATTTAAATAATTTCAGATAATTTGAAATACATTTAAATCATTTAATATGAAATATAATTAAATTAAATTAATTTTATTAGTTCACCTCTAGTCCAACTCTCTGCAAACAGTTGTGAATAACGGATATCCGTTTATTTCTGTCGCCATGGAACCGCCCGTAGATGCTGGCCTCTGTCTTTTTGTCGTGCTTCAGACTGTTCAGGGCCACCACCGCCCGCTGGTGTTATACAAAACATTATAGTAAACTGCCCGGTAAGGTTATACACAGTAAAGCTAAAGTAAATGAGACGCCGGTCTGTGGACATAAGTCCGTCTTATTACTGGAAACAGTAGGTTGTGGCAGTAGGATTCGCAATTAACTTGTTGTCTTGCCCTGATGTTAAGGTGTTTAATTTGTAATAGTATATATAGTTAGCTTGCGAGTGTCCGTGCATATAAGCGCCAGCAACTAGAGCAAAATACTAGTTTAAAATTCGCGCTTGACAAAATAAATTGTAGTAGTAGTAGTAGTAGTAGTAGTAGTAGTAGTAGTAGTAGTAGTAGTAGTAGTAGTAGTAGTAGTAGTAGTAGTAGTAGTAGTAGTAGTCAGGGATGTTGCTAGGAAATTTTTTCTTCGGCGATTTGGCCGAAACAGCCGTGAAACTTTCGGCTTTTTACAGAAAGTTTCGGCTCTCTCTTCCAAAGCAGTCTCACAAGTTTATTTTTACTAGATTCACTACGTTAACGTGCACCCTCCACCTCCATATATTAAAGGTGTTCTGTGGATGCATTTCTTTGTAATAAAACATGATTTTCAGAGTAGAATAAGGACATTGAAAAGAAATTTTATTTTCTTAAATTTTTAGACACACAAAAACAATAAAAAGTTTAGACTGTCCCTTGACAGACCACAATACTGTCAAAGTTTCTGTTTGGCCTACAGCTTTCTGGGTTTAGCCTGCGCCCATGCAGTTTCACCCTCATCAGCATGTCCTGATTTTCAGCAGTGAGTCTGTTCCTGAGGGCTGTCAGTACCAGGTTCTGTGCTGAAGACCCTCGTTCGCATCCAGCAGTGTGGACAGGACTGGTCAGTGCAAGATGCCCAAGCTTCAGCATGTTCGGAAAGTCTTCTAAATTGAACTTCCCATTCAGGTGCCAGAGCTCAAGCATGTTATCCCAGATACGTGTTCATTCAAGGCAGAAGCTTTGAAATTTGTGCTGCCTTGTGTAAATGCATTCCGGCACCCTCCCGATATACATATCTGGCAGAACATAGCTCCATCCTTGTAAATGACCCAGGGGTGGGACAGCTTCCATTTTTCCTGGAACTTTAATAACGACTTGCCTTGTTTGGTACTGGTAGACTCTTTCACTTCAGTGCCAGTGGTGGAGGAAACAACAGCGATAGATTCAGCACTCTGCGCATTTGCCGAAGTGGAAGGCCCGTCACTGTCAGTGGTGCCAGTGGATTTGTCAGGCTGTACTTCTTTTTTGCCAGACGACAGTTTACTTTGTCCGGCCAACAATTTCGATTTCTTTTTCGGAAGCATTTTGAAAATGATTTTCAAGCACTGCCTAAAGCCTGTATGAGAAAGTGACGTTTTATTTCGTACGTTACTGGCTTTATTGACGTCAATTTTATCATGGACGACATCGGGCTATGACCAATACGGGTCTGTTCGCTGAGTGCAACCTTTTCAGGAAAACAGAATTTAGTAATTATTGAATCCTCACCTAAACTGCAAGCGTACAGCACCGGAATATCGCAAAAATGGACAAAACCGAGCCGATTCACTCGTGAAAACTTCGGCTCGGCGAGCCGACATGACGGACAGTTTATCGGCTTTTTTTAAATAAAAATTTCGGCTAAAAGCCGAAGATCCGACCCAAACGACATCCCTGGTAGTAGTAGTAGTAGTAGTAGTAGTAGTAGTAGTAGTAGTAGTAGTAGTAGTAGTAGTAGTAGTAGTAGTAATACTACTACTACTACTACTACTACTACTACTACTACTAAAAAGTAAATAAATAAATACACAAATATTTAAAATGCAAAATAAAATGTAACCTGAGACACTGCGAGGTCTAGTCTGTACGCGCACGCATACCCTCGCATGTATTTTAAAGATCCTAACGCTCATGTCTTAGACGATGGTTTGCCGGTGCTCCACAAACACACCCAGGACGCACCAGTTTCTCTTCTCCCTATCCCCGTTCGCTTAGAATTGTCCTCAGTCGTCTGGGCGTCATACGATGCACCCAAGGGTTGCAGGTGGGCGCCTCGGGCGGCTTGAGTTAGATCACGTATCGACCAGCGCCTTGAGCAGCTCTTGAGCTGGAAAAGTGCTGTATAAGATTTTTTAAATTTTTTTAAAATGTATCTATCTATCTATCTATCTATCTATCTATCTATCTATCTATCTATCTATCTATCTATCTATCTATCTATCTATCTATCTATCTATCTATCTATCTATCTATCTATCTATCTATCTATCTATCTATCTATCTATCTATCTATCTATCTATCTATCTATCTATCTATCTATCTATCTATCTATCTATCTATCTATCTATCTATCTATCTATCTATCTATCTATCTATCTATCTATCTATCTATCTATCTATCTATCTATCTATCTATCTATCTATCTATCTATCTATCTATCTATCTATCTATCTATCTATCTATCTATCTATCTATCTATCTATCTATCTATCTATCTATCTATCTATCTATCTATCTATCTATCTATCTATCTACAAAATATTTGAAGAGAGTCTAATACTATGTGCATACGCGTGCATGTCGCCCAAGTGTTGATATGATCCTAGAGCACACATGGCGTACAGTATGCTATTTTTTTTAATACAGAATACAGAATACAGAATCTTTATTGTCCCCACAAACACCTGCAAGGAAATTCTTGGTGCAGTGTCCATCTGCATATAAAATCTCTTTGCCTAGATTTGGCCGGATATAACTAGCCGTATTATTATTATTATTATTATTATTATTATTATTATTATTATTATTATTATTATTATTATTATTATTATTATTATTATTATTATTATTATAATAAAATTTAAATATAGTGTCCATTAGGTAAAAATAAACGACAAATTTGAAATATATTAAAAATATAAGAAATAGAATTATATTGGCCAATACGTAAAAAAAAAAATAAATAAAAACATTTAAAGATGGATATATATATTGGAGAAAATATTACAAATATGTAAAATGTAAATATATTGGCCATTATATAAACAAATTAAAAACATAACATGTATAAAAATTAAATATATTGTGAATTATGTTTTAAAAAACAGTTTTAAAAAATTTATTTAAAGGTTATGTATGAATAAACATATTTATTTATTTTATCATTCCTATATTAGCGCTTTTTCAGCTCCAGAGCTTCTCAAGGCGCTAACCAATACGTGATCTAACTCGAGGCGCCCGAGGCGCACACTTTCAACCTTCTACTTTCACTCCGCCTCCCTTCTATCCCCATATGTAATCTTTTACCAAGTCACGTCATCTGTTCATGGATGGTGGCGGCACCGGCTCGGTTCTTGGTATTCATATTATCTGTTGTGTTACATGGCCATGTCTTACTGTAATTATTTAACCATTTGATAAGTGTATACGTATTCTGTGTGCGCGCGCGCGCGTGTGTGTGTGTGTGTGTGTGTGTGTGTGTGTGTGTGTGTGGGTGTGTGTGAGTGTGTGAATGCACGTGTGTTGTCAAGCGCGGCGAGCTCGCTTTCCTTACCGTTTGCGAGGTACCGCGCGATACAAATGTACTGTATTATTATTATTATTATTATTATTATTATTATTATTATTATTATTATTATTAACCTTTGGGCGCATAGTCAGAGGTTCAGACGACTGAGCACAATCTTGGGAGACCGAGGGTTGTGTCAGAAGGGACCTAGTTAAGCGTATTTGTGTAGCAGGCACATGAGCGTCAGGATCTTTAAAGTCCGGTGAATACAATGCGTGCTTGCAAAAACTGGACCTCTGTTTATAATTTCATCCCAAAGATAACAGATAACTAGCAAGAAAAAACAACAAAAAGAAATATAGAAATGAGGAAAATAAAACATGAATAAAAGGAAACAAGCAAGAAAGAAAGAAAGAAAAGAGGAAAGAAAGATAAAAAGACAGAAATAAAGATAAAAAGAACGATAGAACGAAAGAATAAAGAAAGAAAGATAGTAAGAGAAAAGAAAGACAGACAGAAAGAAAGTTTTAAAAAAATATAGTTAAGAAAGTAAAAAAGAAAGAAAGAAAAAAGAAATAAAAAGGAGAAAGAAAGATAGACAAAAAAGAAAGTAGAAAAAAAAGGAAAAAACAGACAGGAAAAAAAAAGAAATAAAGAAAGAGGGAAACAAAAAAAAAGAAAGAAAAGAAAGTAGAATTTTTTTAAGAGAAGAAAGAAAAAAAAGAAAAAAGAAAGAAGAAAGAAAGAAAAATGGAAGAAAGAGAGATAAAAGAAAAGAAAAAGGAAATATAGAAAAAATATAGAAAGAAAAAGAGATGAAGGAAAGATACAAAGATAGATAGAAAGAAAGAAAGAAAGAAGAAAGACAGAAAGTTAGATAAAAAGGAAGAAAGAAAGAAAAACGAAAAAAAAAATAGAAAGAAAGAAAGAAAGAAAGAAAGAAAGAAAGAAAGAAAGAAAGAAAGAAAGAAAGAAAGAAAGAGTTAAACAAACGACAAGAAAAAAAAAATCTAGATAGGAATATTATTGTAAAAAAAACATTAACCGTCTAGATAGGAATAATTTATTGTTAAAACATGAAAAGTCTAGAAAGTAACATTACTGTGAGAAATATTAACAGTCTAGATAGGAATATTATTGGAAAAAAAACACATTAAGTCTAGACAGGAATATTATTGTGGAAAACAAACAGTCTAGGTAGGAATATTATTGTGAAAAACAATTACCGTCAAGGTAGGAATATTATAGCGAAAAACATTGAAAGTCTAGATAAAAATATTATTGCGAAAAACATTAACAGGCTAGATAGGAATACTATTGTGAAAAACATTAACAGTCTAGATAGGAATATTATTGTGAAAAACATTAAGTCTGGATAGGAATATTATTGTGAAAAACAATTACCGTCTAAATAGGAATATTATTGTGAAAACATTAAAAGTCTAGATAGGAATATTATTGTGAAAAACATTAAAAGTCTAGATAGGAATATTATTGTGAAAAACATTATAAGTCTAGATAGGAATATTATTGTGGTAAACATTAACAGTCTAGATAGGATTATTATTGTGAAAAACATTAACAGGCTAGATAGGAATATTACTGTAAAAACATTAAAAGATGGAATGCAAAATGTAGAAAATTATTACCTTGTATTCAACTTCTTGGTCGGGGTTTGGTGTGATTCCGCTCATTTCAAAAGGAAGCTCCCAGGTTCTTGTTTCAAATTTCTTCAGTTGAAGTAGAAATCCTCAACACGAAAAATTAAGACACAAAGAAAAACGTAATTCAAGGCACACGTTACTGGAGAAAGAGAGAGGGTGAGAGAGAGAGAGAGAGAGAGAGAGAGAGAGAGAGAGAGAGAGAGAGAGAGAGAGAGAGAGAGAGAGAGAAAGAACAACAAGAACAACAACAACAACAACAACAACAACAACAGCAACAACAACCAAACTCTGAAGGTTTGTGAAGGCTGGTTGTCCTACCACTTGTGTTGAAAAAAACCCCAACAGTACGTGGCTTTTGCCACAGTAGTTACAGAGAGCCACTTCCACCACGCTTGCAAAAATAAAACACAAGCTTTTTTTCGAAAAACATAGTTTTGGTTTTGTGTGTGTGTGGGTGTGTGTGTGTGTGGGTGTGTGTGTGTGGGTGTGTGGGTGTGTAGGTGTGTTTTAAATCCTAAATTCCGCAGCTTTTGCGTCTAATCATAATAATAACTGCTACAGTAGCTACCTTTCTACCGCTACAAATATCATCTAGTGTGGTACTTCTGACGCTTTGGTACTGTCGTTGCGGAAGTGCTCAGAACTGAATACCATTTAATTGATAGATGTAATGCTGAACCTTCAAACATGGGAAACCACTCCCTGTCAGAATAGAAATTGAAAAGTCCAACTGTAGTGTTTGGTTTTGAGCAACGAACACCTACGTTATCATTGTTAAATGTAATACCAATGCCAATGTTATCGTTGTTAAATGTAATACCAATGCCAATGTTATCATTGTTTAATGTAATGCCAATGCCAATGTTATCATTGTTAAATGTAATACCAATGCCAATTTTATAATTGTTTAATGTAATACCATTGCCAATGTTATCTTTGTTAAATGTAATACCAATGCCAATTTTAGGCTACACTCGTTTTCGCCAACCGTAAAAAAGCTTCCGAATTGGGGCACGTCCTGTTTTGTCCTAAAGCTACTACTACTACTACTACTACTACTACTACTACTACTACTACTACTACTACTACTACTACTACTACTACTACTACTACTACTACTACTACTTCACTACTGCTGCGGCTACTACTATTCCACAAATCTTTATAACCTCTCACAAGGAATTATGACAGGCACTTGATCACTAAAATAAAACAAAATAACAATAAAAAATGCAAGTAAAAAATTAAACATAGTATAATGTAATATTTGTTTAAAATCTTTACAACATGTAGGATACGATTATATATGGACAAACAAATACACACCCACACTATTAATTTATGTAGTAAATTATGTAATAAAATGTAAAACAAATTCTCACAGAAGAGGTTGTTTCCATCTAATCACAAATACAGCCAGGGTACAGTTATCACACTACTACTACTACTACTACTACTACTACTACTACTACTACTACTACTACTACTACTGCTACTACTACTACTACTACTACTACTACTACTACTATTACTACTACTACTACTATTAAAAATAATGTTATGTTACGCTCAAAGCGACAATTCGAGCTTTCGGATTCGGTTGGAGTTATTTTATTTTATTTTTACCTAAAACCTTTTTTTTTTTTAATTTTTAGTTTTATGTTTCGCACAAACCAACAAATCGTTCTTTCGTCTTCGACTTTCTTAATTTAAAAAAAAAAGAAAAGAAAAAGAAAAGAAAATGGCTGCTGACAGTTCTGTTTACTTACACAAGAACCCTTCACGCATTCGGCGAGTATCCGTCTGCTTTTGACTAGAACACGCATGCGTCGGGGTTTTGACCTCATCTTCATTATATACCATTTTCTCTCCTCCCATGCCTCGCTCTTTCCTTCCAACACTCTCTCCTCTTCCACCTCTCTCTCTGTTTCTCTGTTTCTTTCTGTCTGTCTGTCTGTCTCTTTTTCTCTCTCTCCTCTCCACCTTCCCCTCTCCTCTGTTGAAACCTTCTCCCTTTCTAGTCGTTGAAAGGAAGCTCGCTCCGCCATGTACAAACCTGTCACACACATCGAATAGACTTTTTAAATTTTTTTTGGCAGTTTATTATCCCTTTCTATTGGGAAACTCTGGGCCGCTTCCCCTGGGGAAGGCGTAGTCGCGGCCTGTGGCGCGCCCAAACCCAACCTACCTAACATTATTTTGTGATTTTTAAAATTTTGCTGGGGGAGCAAACCGGAGTACCCGGAGAAAAATTATCGAGACGTTGCCCGAGTCGAAAGTAAATAATATTCGGAGAAACAACGCCCAGATGCTGGATCGAACCCACACCTGTCAGGCGCCATTGGTTTCTGGCTTGTGGACAAGGCAAGTTAGTCCCGCCTTAGCCCACTTGGCCACAACGCTCGCTTACGACACTTAGACTTTTCTCCCTGTGTGAGGGTGGAGGGGTAGGAGGTGGGGTAAAAAACCATCCAAATATTTTAGGATTTGTGTGATCAGATTGAGGGTTATCTAGTTTTGTTCAAGTCTGTTCCCAAAACGGGAGCATGCCTATTTTCCTCGAGGTCTACATTCCTCCAGGTTTATGATTTCCCACTCATCCCCCTCCCCCTTGACACACACACACATGTTGGTGATCATGTATAGGTGTCTAATAAAGCTCTATGTCGTTAATCGGCACACACGTTCAAAAACACGCACGCATACAAAATAAACAATGCAGTAATTGGGCACGGGGGAATTGGGTGAACATTGACCTAGATTTGGGGGAATTGGGTGAACATTGACCTAGATTTGGGGGAATATTAACTAGTGGGACAACCGGGCTGGCCCGCTGAAAAAACCCACGAAAATTCAATTTAAACTTTGGATCGTTGGAACATAGGGATGAAGTTGGGGGTGGGGGGTGGGTGTCAGGTGGGAGAGTGGGGGGTCTTAATTGTTTTTCTTGTTCAGAAAAACATATCACACCTATATAAAAAAAAAACCACACAACCCACCTAGGCAGAGAACTTCGGTAGTCAAAGATCATCGGGATCGTATGGGGGGGAACCACTCTTCCACGCATGGTATGAAATTCCGTGCTCTCTTGTAGTACTACTCGTAGTTGTGTGGCTTGCCCCGTTTTGAGTTGTGAGTAGTTTAATGCGATAGGAAAGAGAAGGGGAAGGGGAAGGAGACGCTCGAAGGAGTATTGTGCAGCTACCGAAGAAGAAAAAACAAGTTCACAGGAAGAACGGGGTAGTCTTTACCAACAGTATAGTGGCAGGCAAGGGTAGGAAAGTACCCTAGCACCTGTGAAAAGTCTGTGGTAGCGTTCACTGGTAGACCCCCGCTTCTGTTTATTGACGCAGCTGGCGAGTGGATGGCAAAACAGACTGTAGAGTTCCACCAAAGATGTTTGGTTCCACTACCGAACGAAGTCCGCATCTTAGCAGAGTCTCGCCGAGGTTGAAGTCTTACAAAACACCCCACGTTGGTGAAACACAAAAACATTTTCATGTTCTGAACGTGTCTGAAACATCTGTTGTGCAACTGTTTTACAAATGTTTCATAATTTAGAACCTGCTCTAAGTTTTTGTTCTTGCACAAACACCGTGTTGATCCATCATATTTAAACCTTTGGGAGGGTGGTGTGAGGGGGTGGTGTGTTGGTTAATTAGTTAGCCATTGTCATGTTTGTATGTGTTCATGTAGTAACTTATTGGATTCCTTGCACACTTCCAACGCATGTGCAAATCAAGTAAGCTTAATCCAACGTCAAAACTAGCGGAGACAATGTCGGGCTTGATTCCAATCTAACGAGGCAAAAAATGACATGATTGTATGACGGGACCTATATGCCACGGGCCCTATATGCCACAGGCCCTAACTGCCACGGGACCTATATGCCACATTCGCTTATTTCTCTTTAAAACGCGCTTATACCTTGAAATTTGCACACTGCAAATCATCCATGAGTTATATATGTATTGTAATATTTGTCGGCTCACCCAGAATACAACTGAAATGTACTATAAAACTATGTACTAATGGCTGTAAGGTTATTTATTAGCTGGTCAATGTTTTTTTAACAAAATGTTTCATGTCAATTTAACAACATAGCATATTAGGTAGCCATGTCACCATCAAGTAACATTTCACGTAATAGGTAGCCGTGGTGGTGAACTGCTTAAGTCGCCATTTCACAGGCAGGTAACCATTCACATTTAGGTCGCCTGTCGTAAAAATGGGTTCAAAATTAAGTAGCAGTTCACAAATATGGTTAAGTAGACATTCACATTATAGGTAGCCGTACAAAATACTAGGTAGCCATTTTACAGTGATTGGCTACCTAAATGGTATTTAGGTCGCCAAACCTGTGGAAATAAAGGTTCACCACCACCACCACCACCACCAACAACAACAACAACAACAACAATAACAGCACGTGGCATATAGGGCCTGTGGCATATAGGGCCTGTGGCATATAGGTCCCGTGGCATATAGGTCCCGTGGCATATAGGTCCCGTAACAATAACAGCACGTGGCATATAGGGCCTGTGGCATATAGGTCCCGTGGCATATAGGTCCCGTGGCATATAGAACCCTACCCGATTGTATACGTCAAATCTAGCCCACTCCCATGTTTCAATCTATTACGATCGCTTCAACAGTGACGTCCGAAAAGACGTGCGCACAGCAAAGCAGTACGTGACAGAAGATGAATGCCAGGAAATAGAGAACAGTCTGAACAACAACAACAACAACAACAACAACAACAACAACAGTAAGAAGGCCTACAATTGTGAAGCGGTCGACAAGTGTTAAACAGTCCAAGGTCTTCACGATCCAAAGCAAGTCTGGCTTGGAACAAGAAGTTTTGGACAGATGGACAGAACACTGCTCTGACCTTTACAACCACACACCAAACGGAGACCCACCAGCTCTCTATCATATCCCTAGAAGAGAAAAGAAGAAGAAATACTCCCAATTCTCCGAGAAGAAGTTGAGGCAGTGCAATCGCGGACGAAGGGGAAGAATTGCTTCAAGCAGCAGGAGAAGCGATGATTGACGCCCTCACCATGATCTGTAACAAGATCTGGCAGAGTGGGAAATGGCCTACCGCAGGCACCCAGTCGCTTGTCATCACTCTTCCAAAAAATGATAACCTTCAGGAGTGTCAAAACTACCGCATCATCAGCCATCCCAGCAAAGTCCTCATTAAAACAAAAATACCCAACAAGTTGAAACTTCAAGCTGAACAAATCATAGCTGAAGAACAAGCAGTATTCATGGCAGGGCGAAGTACCACAGAGCAGATTTTCAACCTCAGAATAATCTGTGAGAAATACCTACAGCACTAACATCTATATCATGTGTTTATAGACTTCAAGAATGCGTTTCACAGAGTCTGGCATACAGCTCTGTGGGCAATCATGATAGTGTACACCATCAGCTCCAACATCATTAAAGTCATCAAAAGCCTGTATGGCAAGGCTACCAGTGCAGTCCTCCACAATAGCGCCATCGGGAACTGGTTCAGAATAATCATCGGAGTGCGTCAAATATGTCCACTCCCTCCAACACTCT